>OZ022501.1:55270407-55964813 GCA_963989385.1 Ctena decussata | reverse complement strand
GACGGACGGTGCGATTTTAATATGCCACCCGAAGTTCCTTCGGGGGCATAATAAAAACAGTATGCTTGACTGTTATAAAGAGGTAATATCTCAAACAGCCACCATATACACAAATGTATAGCATACGATACATTCAACTTTCAAATGTGGGGGGGGGGGGGGGGGGGGGGGGGGGGGGTCAGAGAGAGATAGGAACACAGATAAGATATCACAGCATGATCATCAATATTCTAAAAGGTACACGGTTATTCAAATTCTGGAGCTGGCCAGGGTTATACAGATATAGAGCAGAGACTCAAACAGCAGCTCAAACTACCAAAGGGAAATAACTCACAGAGTATAAAAGCAAGAGTTATCATTCATGTACGAGACAAATTGTCATGACCTGTTCTGCATATCTGTGAAGTATCATGAAAATATTTCAAAAGGTATTCAAGCTATGGAGCAGACACCTAAAATCATCAAAGAGAGATAACTCAAAAAGTAAGAAAGCAAGAGTTGTCATTCTTGTTCCGGACACATCATCATGACCTGTTCTACATATCTGTGAAGTATCATGAAAATATTCTAAAAGGTATTCAAGTTATAGAGCGGACACAAAATCACACCTAAAACCATCAAGGGGAAATAACTCAAAAAGTAAGAAAGCAGGAGTTGTCATTCTTGTTCGCGACACATCGTCATGACCTGTTCTACATATCTGTGAAGTATCACGAAAATATTCCAAAAGGTATTCAAGTTATAGAGCGGACACGAAATCGCACCTAAAATGATCAAGGGGAAATAACTCAAAAAGTAAGTAAGCAAGAGTTGTCATTCTTGTTTGCGACACACCATCATGACCTGTTCTACATATCTGTGAAGTATCATGAGAATATTCCAAAGAGTATTCTAGTTATAGAGCGGACACGAATCTGCCAAAAAATCACACCTAAAACTATCAAGGGGAAATAACTCAAAAAGTAAGATAGCAAGAGTTGTCATTCTTGTTCGCGACACATCGTCATGACCTGTTCTACATTTCTGTGAAGTATCATGAAAATATTCCATAGGGTATTCAAGTTACAGAGCGGACATGAATCTGCCAAAAAATCACCAAAAGGGAGATAATTCAAAAAGTACAATGGCAAGAGTTACCATTCTTGTACGTGACACAGCGTCATGACCTGTTCTACATAACTGTGAAGTATCATGAAAATATTCCAAAGGGTATTCAAGATATAGAGCGGACAAGAAAGTGTTTACGGACGGAGGGACGGACGGACAGACGGACGGACGCCAGGCTCATCGCTATATCCCCCGAACCTTTCGGTCGGGGGATAAAAATGTTATTGTCTGTGCAGATAATGAGAAAAAAGTTGTTTGCACTCTGACAATTTACAATAGCGGCAATCAAATAAGACACCTCGTTCATGTCTCAAATGACTGACTAACATTATGATTCATCAAGCAAGGTGGTGACTTCAGGAAACTTTTACAAGTACTAATTTTATTGCTTGGGTAAAACTACTTAATAAATAGTATTGAAAACTTACTGCCGTACACGGGAGCCAATCCTCATAGGACTGTCTCCAGGGATGGTTCTGCACCTGGAATTCCAAAGTCTCAGGGTACGGTTCCATACCTGGAGACCCAGGGTCTAGGGATACGGTACTATACCTGGAGACACTTCCCTTCTGTTTGCTTCTCCGGATGAGGTAATTCTTTAAAATGGGACTACTCTTAAAGACAGGAGTGGTACTATATAAGGAGGATTAACTGCCACACTGTCATTCATGGACGGACGCTCGGCGCCCCATTACTGCGGCTATGGATTCGTTCCGCTGAGGTGCAGGGGTAACGTCGATATGAGAATTGAAATACTACTACAGTGTCATTCTGTCTCTTGATCACATAGGGTGTCAACTCCCCCCCCCCCCCCGGCAGAGAAGTCCTGTCTTTAAGAGAAGAATTTGCTCCTACTTCTGCCAGTTGATAGCCTCCTTCAACTTTCTGAAGATTATGCTATGTTCCTACACAGGAGCAGATTATTTCCTTTAAGAGCTGACTCCATGAGAAACTGAAAGGAGGCACATAGCAGAATTGGCCTCGTCAGCAGGTATGCTCAAACTTTTTAATACTGCTAATAAGAGGTATTTTACAGTTTTAAAGTGGGTGTGCTATAGACTCAATATATAATACACCACCTTTTGTAAAATAAGGCCCCCGGGGTATTCAATAGGATTAATACGGTATATTTATATTAAAATCTTGGTTACGCCCTCAAAATGTACTGGCCGAAACATCTTTGTGCGAACATATTTTTAACTTACTGTAACCTTTACACCAATCAAGCATCATCTGCTTCTGTAGGTGTAGTCCCTCAAAATCGACGTCGAGGTGTTTTTATTATTGGCTGGCACCTCGACGTCTCTTCGCTAAACATGGACTTGGTATACCAAATGCCGATTGTGAATCCAAGCGGCTTAAACTTGGTTTTCCTGCCATGGCCAAGGAAGATCAAAGGAAAGTGCTATACAGTATTCGAAACGTTATACAAAAATGTGTTAACTACCATCATTTTATTGTCAAAAAGTTCCAGGAACCTTTCCTTATCTCACCTTTTTTAAATTCGTTGGCAGCAGCCTGTTGCAGGTACTTGACAAGAGCTAAAGTGTTCCGAATGAAATATTGGGAAAACCAATATTTTATGACGACACAAAGGTATATGTAAAACACGGATTTATTTTTGCAATGAAGCCCTATTTAGATATTCTGAGCAAAGCGTCATACGACGAAAGAATTAGTGTGTGTGTGTGTGTGTGTGTCCTTTTCTCTTATCTGTTTTTGCCTCCTCAGTCCGTCTATCTTTGCTCACGACATCGAAACAACGCCCTACTGTTGCACCATCATAAGTTTTTTCGTTTCCTTACTTTTCTGTTCCCGCCCTCCAACCTCGCCCAATCACACACAATCATTGGGCTGCCTCACAAAAAAGCATGCCTATGGACTAACGCGACCAGTGAGGCTTCAGTCTCGCCTGGGCCTCCATGCAATCTCTTTGCTGGACGCTGTATGGGTAGCCCAGACTCCCTAAATAACATGTTTGAACGGAAAATATGCCGATTAGACAGGGCGGATGCGCAGGCTGATCTGAGTCTTCGCTAAATGCACATATCCGGAGGGACGTTTTGTCATGACGCGGCTGTTCGAACTGCCCAAAAGGGTCACTGATTTTGAGAGGGAAAAAAGTAAATAAATAATTTATCAAGATTATCTCTTTTTCATTTCATGAACAAAAAGAAAAAAGTGCCGTTCAGATACACTAAAAGTAATAAAAATATCAGGGAAATTTAATTTAATCTGTCTGAAAGCTAGACAAAAGAAGGACGGCAATAATAATTATATCTGATTAATCAACGGTTACCCGATATATTTTTTCGACAATGATTTATGTTTATAAGCAGAATGACTGGGTAAATGAGGATTGCCTCGCATACCCTATGGACAATTTCAAAAACTTTACAAAAAGTTTTCCTTATCAGGGATTTTTTACTGCGTATTCCGCATCTTGTACGTATAAATTCCCTGGATGACTTGCGATTTTACGTCGATCAACAGTATTTCAGTCATATCAGGGCGATGAGAATGTGATAATGAAAGACTGTGTGCAATGGGACCCGTTTACGGTAGGAAAGATTCTCGCTTCTAGCGGACCGGGCTCGAGTTCCGCTAGAGGCGAGAATCTTTCCTACCGTAAACGGGGTTCCATTGCCCACAGCATGGCGTCTGCCTGTAGAACATTTGTGGAAATCACGATATGGTAGAGTTGTGTTTACTGACCGCACTCGAAAACACATTTATAATAGTGTTGAAGAGCTATATGACCGAAATCTACCCTTCTATGCGTGATGATTCCTGCCAATGTTTACGTGCGTCCGTAAAATAACGGGCAATGGACTGACAGCTGGTTGCCAGGCATTCTACCATAAAATTTACGGAAATTTTTACAGTGCAGTTGTTCTAACGAAAAATCTACGTACTTTGTTTTGCAGTATACAGTTCATTGGCCGTTATTTTACGGGCGTCTGCCTGTAGAATATAGTTGAAAATTATGACATGGCACTGTTATGTTAACTGGCCGCACTCGAAAATACCTTTATTGTATTGACCAAAACAACACCTGTTATCTTCTATCCTACTCCTGCATTTTTTACGGGAAATGGACTGGCAGCTCCATGGTTGCCAGTTACTCTACCGTAAATTTACTAAAAAAAATTACAGTGCATGGATTCGTTCCGTTAAGCTTCAATGGGGACATCGTTGTGAGAACTTGACAAAAAAAAAAAAAAAAAAAAAAAAAAACGGAGGATAAATGAGAATGAGTACACCTAAAAAAGATTTGGAAACAGTTAATTCCCTTTTAAAGGAAGATATAAGTAATACCCTTAAGACACTTGATCCCCAAACATCACCACAACCATGTCGACGTCAAGTCACTAGTACATTGCATCGACATAGTGCTACGCATTTGCAAAATCGTCATGGCTTTGCGTCAACGGGCTAGCAACTCTCTGGGCTATTAACGTTTCAAAACAATGTAACGCAGATACGTGCAGACGTCTCCTGTGTAAGTTCCCAGAAGGCACTTTACTTTGAGGGAAAGAAAAAGAAAGACACTTCACCGTCCACCAAGAGTCACCGATGAAACGGTACGGCTTTTACCAATTAAGCGATTACAAAATGATAATCTTAATAATAAATGCTGAAATATCAGTTATTTTTAGACACTTTTAAACCACAGGCGGTGGTATCATACCTGTGGCCCTCAAGGGGTGAAAGGCGGGGGGGGGGGGGGGGGGGGGGGGCATTTTTTTTATTTTATTTATTTATCTTTTTTTTCCACATCATACCTATTAACCTATAAACATAGACTCTGTAAAGGTACAATGACTTTTTTTTCGGTTTTCTTTTTCCCTTTCCTCCCTGATGATCACAGGTATGATACCACCACCTATGACTCAAACCCGAAACAACCGTTGCATCAACAGTGTAAAAAACATCTGGCCATTGCATTAAGGTCGGCACGAGGCACTTTCTGGGCTGATAATATCATCGTTCAAAACATATGCAGATGTAATTTTCTAATTTCTCAAAACGATGCAAGGTCAACAAAACTGTACCAAAGAGTAATAAAATTATTGCTCTTCAGATGGCACCAAACTTCCATGAACGTCTCACTAGCGTCGGTAAAAGGTCCTAAGGACCGTGCACTGATACTGACGCCAGCAGGACGTCAGTCTTTCCAACCAAAACAATTACTTTCATGTTACATGTCGTCTGCTGAGCGCAAAACTGTTGTAACTACATTTTTGTCAAAAATCCTTTTTTTTCATAAAAGCTTTCCTTTCTACCATTTACATCTGTGTACAAAAAATCGGCATTGAAGACTAAATAGTTATCAAGCTATTTGACGACAAAAAATATTCACCATTTTAGGGCTGAGCGCAAAACTATTGTAACTGCAGTTTTTCTGCAGTTACAATAGTTTTGCGCTCACAAAATTAGTACATCGCTTAAAATCACTTAGCGCAAAACTATTGTAAGTGATTTTTACTTTGAGGAAAAATGTTAATTTTGCAGGTTTTAGAATGTTCTTATATTAGAATATTACTTTAACAACTCTTTCAAACTGCAGTAGATTATAATTTTGTGCTGGGATGAGATTTCTGCTTTGCTACCACTTGTTTACCCATGACCAAAATATCAAACAGTGTATGGATAGGCCCAATCGCCTGCAAGTAAACCCCTCTTTGCTTTAATCTAACACTGTTCCTAAAATTAATCTCAAATCTGACATTGAAACATACTGTCCCTGCTAAAATGAAGATTGAAATATCATAGACAGCATATAATCATATTCTTTGACTATTTTCGGAAAATGCCCATTTCCAGTGGTGTGGTATTCAACACACATCTGTATACCTATACCAACCTTATTGTTTGTTACCAAATCATTTCGCAGAAATGTGTCGTCAGCTAGGAAATGATGCTAATCATGTCCCAGGAATGTGCATCTGAACCCTGTCCATGTTTGCAACTTTACAGCTCCTCGTGTTGTCTAAAAGCATGTTATAAATTAGAGAGAAAAGTTGGTGTATTGAAGACAGAGTTATGCTCCTTTATAAACTTATGTATTTCAACTTCATAGTGGGCCCATTTTTAGTGTTAGGTTTATGGTTATGCTTTATCCATTATTTTTTTCTTCTAGCTAGGTTCTGCAATACATGTATTTTCTTTTTTGGCCATATACACGTATATGAAACTGAGTTAAAGGCTGCAGTTTGTGTTACATTTCAAACCTCCAGTAATGCATGGTCAATGGTCCTCTTTAATTTTTGGGTCGCGATTTTAAACCCCCTGGAGCATTTTGTTGTAGGATCTCTTCATTGAGGAGATTCCGTTTGGGGTCCTATGACATTCGTCTTTTCGAGGTGGGAAATACTATGATTGTCCATGGCTTTGATAAATAATTCATAGCGGCCCTGCAGTTTATGCAAGATATTTCATTTTTATGTTAAGAGATTCCTCTATGCACAACAGGAATAAGAACAGAATGCTGGTTATACAATGTTTTATCACTGACATGCTGTTCATAGTACAATCAGAAAATTAAAAATGAATTCATGAAATGAAATCTTAAATAACTGACTAAGCTATAGTCTTAAAGTCACAAATTTCCTGTATCTGTCTTACAGCTGGCATTTTAAAAACAGTGCATAAAACATATAAAATTTTATTAGGGGTGATTGAAAGTTACATATTTGAATGTTATGTAATATTTTTTTTTATAAATCTGTCAAAGGCTATCTTTTATCAAGTATTTCAGAAAATTTCACTGGATTTTAACTATTAATTCTTGAGTAACTGAAAACATTTTGACGGCACCCCTGGTATCCTAAGTGAAATGGATCAGTTCATGCACTATCGGGTATGCCAATGTAGGGATGTCTACTCCGCAGTCCCACTTCTGTTATCAAGTATTTCAGACAATTTCACTGAATTTTGAATGATAAAGTCTCCATAGTCCTATCAGTGGTAAAAAGGTCTTGACTCAAATCACTGTAAAAAGAGGTTCAACCTTCACGTTTGGTAATAAAATGTGGGTTGATGTGCATAATATTGAGTCATTCAACTGGCAAAAAGTAGAGAAAACAAGTCTATGAAAAATAACAAATCACTCAACAAAATACAATTTCCTGTTCTAGGTTGCCGTCTAGCAATGCTATATAAACATAAGCAGGATAGTGATTGGGGCTCCAGCCTGTACATTGTATTTTTACCATTTTATTCAAGGTAATGAAATTGAAAGTAGGTCATTTTAGTTGCCAACTAAAATGACCCAAATAAAAATTTTCAAAACGGTTTTATGTGAAACTGTAGGATGTTTTATTTGTGTAAAGCTGGCTAATTATGGTCATTTACAATGACGGAACTATTATATAGAGAAAACCTTGCACCGATACCTCTGCTCATGATAAAATTTTTCATGCTGATAGAGTAATGGGGCTTTTATTGCTTGGGTAACTAAAAACAATTTGACGGTACCCCTAGTATCCTTAAGTGAATTAATCAGTTGTATCGGGTATGCCAAAAGGGATGTCTACTTCACAGACTCACCTTAAAGTTTTGGGGTCAATGCAATGATTATGAGTTCTTTCCAAATTGATAGCCATTTCAGTGGCAGTAAGGTGGTGATTATACAGAATGAGCAAGATGTATAGCCCTGTCCTGATGTTGTGTTGTTAGGCAGGCATGTCCTGATCACGGTCGGTCAGTAAGCATTCTGGTTTCTCTAAGATTTTGGAGAAGACAAACTATGATGGAAACATCAATCAAAAATGAAAATGGTCCAAGTACCAAAATCATAAGTCCAATCTCGTGATATTAAACATTGACAATTCTAGAATTGATTGGGACCTGTGGTTGCCCTTGACCTTACATTAATTAGCAATGCAATACCCTGAACTTCATTCGACTGTACCATGAGTGCTTGAGATGCAAGCAGAACCTTTGGAGTATCAAATGGTATAACAAGATGTCTTGACGAACTTGTCAGTATTATTCTGTCAGTTTTTTTTTTTGCTTTTCACCGCTTGCCTTACCTGCCATGGTATGTTACATGCTTGAGTTACTTTTGGCACCAACGAAATTTATTGCATAGGGATCCAGTTAAACAAAGTTAAAAAATCCATATTTAGTTACTGTGGGTTTCTATATCCTTTCAGTATTGAACTTCGGTCTCCATTTGTAACACTTTTTATGTGCTATATATTTGTAGCCCAAACCCTTCACACATATATTTTCTCTGTCTGACACTGAGGGTAATGATATTAGACTCAAATAACTATTAGATTAACTAAAACCCTGCTGAGCAGATCAAGTTCTTGCATTTTTGGTATTTTTAAGTGCATACTGTGTGGAAGACTTTAATTAATATTGTCATTGTTTAGGCAAGAAATACAACATAAAATGTATACATCATGACCTCTATTAGCTGTACAACTGACATTACTGGAGATATTTTCAGTGAAATTAGGGCATTAAGATAACACAGTCATAAATGGGTCAAAACCTATCCCAGTTACCCCACCCAGCTGTTTTATTAGGGAAAATATGGTAAAATTTTCATAATACTATTAACTAAAACAGCTCACTTTAAATATATTGCCTTAAATAAGTTATATAAATTAATCTTGAATAATAAGATGACACAAAACTGCTGCATTTCTCATTATGTTACAGTAACTGAGTGCAAAAATATTGTAAGTGCAATTATAGTGAGTGCAAAACTATGGTAAGTGCACTTACCATAGTTTTGCGCTCACAGTTTTCAGTGCATTATTGTTGTAAGTACACATATTTCCAATTTTCTCAGTTATACATAAAATAAATGAGGCATTTCTTTTCTTGTTCTTTGTAGTAAGCTAAAAGTTGTAATCTACATGAATGTTGTTCAAACTGCCTGAGTAGGATAAAAAAGAAACAGTTTTTTCCTTCTCCTGAACAATTTGCAAAAATGTAGTTACCACAGTTTTGCGCTCAGTAGACGATGTTAAGTTCACTTTTGTTTCTGAAACGCAATGGCGCAGTCTAGTTAGTGTCTTTTCCATTCGTATATGGTATATACGGAGCCTGGGTCACATAGACATCGTCCAGTCTAGACTCTGCTGCGCAGGCAAGTCCGAAGTTGAGTCGGGTCGCACATGTCGGAAGGTATGTTTTCTTGTGACACAGTCCAATCAGTCGGGAAACGATTGGGTGAGGCGCACAGAAGACTGGAACAGAAAAAAAGATCGGATCAAAATCCGAATTGTTTACTGGTGATTGTCCAAGGACAGTTAGGCGTCGGGTCGACGTGGCGTTTCGATGTCGAGTGCATAGATATAGATAGTATACCAACCTGTTATAAGGATCATATAAATATTTAGATATTTAGTTTCGTTCAAGAAATGAAAATGAAATTATTATTTTGCATTCAACCAAAGTTCACGTGCTCACGCGCTTTGGAGAAATAGCAAGATGGCAGTAAAGTGAAAGTACAGTTGAAGCTTCTGGATGTATTCGAAGACTTTACCAAAGATCCTGATATGAAAATCACAATATATAGATAAATAGGGGTTAGATAGGTTGCTGGTAGTGATTCCTGTATCGCAGCGGTAAGCAATACAGTTTAACCTCAAGTAATTGATTTGCTACGCATTATTTTTTGACGTTGGTAGAACGTAATAAGGCCAACGAACAATAAAAATAGAAAATGTCCGATATAAACGAGAAATGTAAATAGGGCCAATTACGTTCGGCATTGTAGAACTACTGTAGAGTACAGGCGTCATACTTCGGTCAGGCGGGGAATTTCGGTCAGTTTCGTTTTTTTACATTATTTTCATACATCATTCATTAGAAAGTTTAAAATTCTGCTTTTGTAAAATAAATAATGCATTCAGTGCAAAACGTTGTTTAAAAATACATTTTAAGCTTCATTTAAAAGATGGGATTCCTGTGTTTTACTCTGAGGCTATGTGACGTCATACTTCCTGCAGCGGAGTCGTCTGGAAATAGCCGCCAAAACAATCTGGTCAGAGCACTAAAAATAACCTTGTCAAAATGATACGAATTTCCTTGTGCTGTTAAAACGTTGAATAATTAAAGTTTAATATTTGTTCTTTATGTTTTCTGTTTGTTATTTTCATTTTCCTTTCAAGAAATAAGAATAAAACGCTGAAAATTATGACCGAATATCCCCGCACTTTTCTGAACTACTTGCGTCTAAGTTCGGTCACTGCGTTCAATATCTATTTTTAAACTGAAATGACATTGGGCGGGAAAACGTCGCGTGTCGTTAATTGGCCAATGAAAGATACGTCACAAATCTCAGTCTACGGTCAAATGAGAGTTTCTTAGAGCTAGCAGTCTCACAACACATGCGGGTGGTGGTTTCGTACCGGTAACGTAGCCCTCACTTGCACGGAATAAGACTAACAGGGACCCAAGTCGCCAATGGCCCGGGAGGGGGGGGGGGGGGGGGGAGGGCTGATGATAAAAAAAGAAAAATGTCCCTATACAAGTATAAATCTACAGACAAGCTGTTCTTTGGTTTGTCACATAGATATATTTCTTTTTTTTTTCTCTCTAAGGGACCGACCATTTGATATTCTGGGGGGGGCCTGGTATACTAGATGGAGACACAACATTTTATTTCACTGGCCTCTGGAAACAATTTCTTTTTTTTTCACCTTGTGGAAGCTAATTTATTTTTTTTACAAACTAACTCAAACAGGTAATTTTTTTTTATTTTATAGCTGAACTATCAGATCCTTGTTTACCTGATCTTAATATCCTTTTATTTTACCCACATCAGTATTTTTTTTACACCTTTTTTTCTCACAAAAAGAACATGGTGCTGTCTTTAACCAGGCGAAGGGCATGGCTTAGCTTGCTTTTGCAAACCAGTGCCTGGAGCATGTTACTCTTTACATCTAAGGTACAGATACAAACATCCCTGTATGAGTTTGGCAAAAAAATAGGCCTTAAATTAGGGATATTTTGGCCAAAATTTAGGGCCATTTTGGCAAAGTTTTAGGGCTAGCATTAGGAATTTAAGTTTTTTTTTTCTATCCCAATATATGCCCAAACATGCTTTATTCGTCCTTTAGAAAGTTTGATAAATACTTACTGATCGAGCCACATTATACATGAATGGCAATTAATAAAATGGCTGAAAGTTATGTGCTAAGAAGTTAAGAAAGGGGGGTCTGGGGGGCAACGCCCCCCAGAAGCTAAAGCAATTTCCCAATTTCAATGGCAATTTTAAGACTGGAAACAAGAGAAAAACTAGGAATGATGGTAAAAATAAGGGTTTTTATATTGGGACTTTTGCCTTTTAGAGTGTTTATTTTGCCATAATGGTTTTGTCTCCCATAAGCTAGTGACTTTTGCAATACACAGTTCCGAGACACACCCAGAGTGTCACTCAAAATCACGTGATAGCGTATACCTGGCCAATGCAACGACAACTTAGCACGTGACATAGTCTCACAAACAAATCGCACGTGGTCAATATTGTACATAAGTCCGTGATTTACCTTACAGTTAATGGAGGGATGTATACCTGTTTAAAGAAAAACAAACTGACACCACTTTCAATGAACGTACCCTGCTTTGCAAGAACAGAACGCACCAGAAATGCATGATGCGCCAACTTCCATGTGTACGTCATGAGGAGGCTGATTCTTCGCCATAGATCGCCAACATTTAGCAGACATTTGCATTTGTCGTTTGTTTTTCCGCCATCTTTGTGTAAAGCTTGTGAGACGTAGTAACAGTAACTAAGTAGGCGGAGCTTAGCGACTATTCTCGGAACTGTGTATTCAGTTTTAGTGGAAACATTTACTTAGTAATGTGGCAGATCAATGATACATGTATGTGAATGTTGTATAGGATTTTTTTGTAAATGTATGCACATGCAGGCCTGCTGGTGTAAACCAATTGTAGATAATATTAAAATATTACTATAAATATGGGGGTCTGGGGGCACAGCCCCCAGAAGCCAGAGAGATTATAAAAACTCAATTCCAATGGAATTATCTGCAGACAATATTTTTTTTTTTTGAAATTTTGGGTGGAGACAGGTTATTTTTTTCTCTTACTTTTGAAGCCAGATTATTTTTTTTAACCCCCTTATGAGCCAGGTTATTTTTTTCTTGCATATCCAAAGACAGGGAATTTTTTTGATAAATATACCAGGCCCCCCCCCCAGAATATCAAATGGTCGGTCCCTAATTTCCTCCGCAACCGCCCCCCCCACACACACACATCCCTAAACGCCCATTGATTACAGGAACGATGCCACCACCTGTGCTATCACCTTGCTCACCACATTTCCGTTGCGTATATTTTCTGGAAATATGAAATACTTGATCAAAGTAGAATAAAACGAATCAAAACATCAAGCGAGATATGGCTCTCTCCTTCATCGTGCAGTGTTGGGAAAACAAACTAGTTTGCTGCCCTCTCTTAATTGGGGTTGTCTTGTCTACTACTGCTTCTAGTTTTAATGACAGGTGCATGGAGTGAGTGAGTGAACTCGGGTTTAACGTCCCACCAACAACGAGGTCATATGGAGACCAGACCTCGTTTAAAGTCTCATCCGAAAGACCGGAGAAGCGGGGGATCGATCTTGCGACCGACTGATGCATGGAAAAAAACTATAGATGTCCCGAGTTCCATTCCAGCTGGCGGATTTTTTTCCAACCGAAAACAGTGTTCTTTTTAACACAGCCTTTCATTATCACCCTGAATCGTCCTATTATGACTGAAATAGTATTGAAAATGATGTAAAATCGCTGGTCATCCATCAATTCATCCAATCATTAGCATATCAGTGCATTTGGCACACACACCCGAGCCGGCTGTAAAGGTTTGCCGACCACATGTCACAGAGGTCATGGTGGTTATAAAGGGCAAAAATACATTTTTTTCTAATATTCGCAAATCAGTATAGCATTATCTTTTGCCCTTCCTGCACAAAATTCTAACCCATTTGTATGACCCAGTTCATTAAAAACCTTTTATTAGGTATATTTTCCATTTAAACAGGTCAGTCCACATGTAGATGAGCTACATTAAATTCCGACTTGCCCGGCTTGCCCAGCTCTTTACAGAGCTTGCCTAGCTCTTTACATACACTGGAACCTTGAACATTACGTGTCCAGTCAGTGAATGATTACATGCTGCTCATACGTACCACCCGATACAGGACGGGAAGGTTTAAACGAGTGGTGTAGACCCGGTGTAACAGTTTATCTTGCCCCCCTGGACAGCTTGCCCCCCAGGGGGCAAGCTGTCCCGGGATATCTTGCCCCCCACCCTGGTTATCTTCACCCCCGGGGGGCAACATATCCCGGCTGGTTTATCTTGCCCCCCAGGGGGCAAGCTGTCCCGGGATATCTTGCCCCCCCGCCACCCAGGATCCTACAGAAACATTTTGTACTAGTCTTTTTTTGTTTTGTTTTGTTTCCCAGGGCAAAGGGTTTATACCACAAGGTCTTTTAACTCATTTATCACTTTGGTTACCATGTTTATTTGACAAGCAATCACAGCATGCTATCATGCTCCTTACCTTGTAGAGGTAGAGTAAGTTCATTTTTAGTAGTTCCATAGTGGATAATGGTAATATTAATTTGTATGATTATTTATTTAAATGGAAATTTGTCACATACTCCAACAGGTTTATCTTGAAATCTTAACCCCCACCTAAAATTTAAGCTAAACAAGTCCTTTTTTCATGCCTGTTTACAACAGCTGATCTCAAGAAATACCTCGTATCAGTTATTATGATGAGCTAACTACTGAATCCACTTGTCTTATGCCTGTTTACAACAGCTGATCTCAAGAAATACCTCGTATCAGGGGCCGGGCCGGGAAGCGCAATCGGTAGGGCACCTGACTCGTAAGTCAGAGGTCCTGGGTTCGAATCCCGGTCTGGCCACATACTTTCGTTTCTCCTTCCGCTGATTCAAGAAGGGCAGTTGTCAGTTACTGGCGAAAGTATGTGCACTTAGTACTGGTTAACCGCTTAGGAGGTCTAAGCCTGCCCAGGAATAGTGTGGTTAGGTTAACTGACCGTCCCGACATGACCTTAGTTGTTTACCGTGGACGTTAAGCATCAAATCAACCAACCAACCTCGTATCAGGGGTGGGGGGCAACCTATCCCAGCTGGTTTATCTTACCCCCCACCCAAGATTTTGGATCCACATCTATCAACAAGTATTTAAACTGCTTTAAAGTGCTTTAATAGTTATAATTATGAGCTAACTACTGAATCCACTTTTTTCATGCCTGTTTACAACAGCTGATCTCAAGAAATACCTCGTATTAGGGGTGGGGGGCAACCTATCCCAGCTGGTTTATCTTACCCCCCACCCAAGATTTGGATCCACATCTATCAACAAGTATTGAAACTGCTTTAAAGTGCTTTAATAGTTATAATTATGAGCTAACTACTGAATCCACTTTTTTCATGCCTGTTTACAACAGCTGATCTCAAGAAATACCTCGTATCAGGGGTGGGGGGCAACCTATCCCAGCTGGTTTATCTTACCCCCCACCCAAGATTTGGATCCACATCTATCAACAAGTATTGAAACTGCTTTAAAGTGCTTTAATAGTTATTATTATGAGCTAACTACTGAATCCACTTGTTTCATGCATGTTTACAACAGCTGATCTCAAGAAATACTTCGTATCAGGGGTGGGGGGCAACCTATCCCAGCTGGTTTATCTTACCCCCCGTCCAAGATTTTGGATCCACATCTATCTACAAGTGTTGAAACTGATATAAAGTGCTTTAATAGTTATTATTATGAGCTTACTACTGAATCCACTTGTCTTATGCCTGTTTACAACAGCTGATCTCAAGAAATACCTCTTATCAGGGGTGGGGGGCAACCTATCCCAGCTGGTTTATCTTACCCCCCACCCAAGATTTTGGATCCACATCTATCAACAAGTATTGAAACTGCTTTAAAGTGCTTAAATAGTTATTATTATGACCTAACTACTGAATCCACTTGTTTCATGCCTGTTTACGACAACTTATCTCAAGAAATACCTCGTATCGCGGGTGGGGGGCAACCTATCCCAGCTGGTTTATCTTACCCCCCACCCAAGATTTTGGATCCACATCTATCTACAAGTATAGAAACTGCTTTAAAGTGCTTTAATAGTTATTATTATGAGCTAACTACTGAATCCACTTATCTCATGCCTGTTTACAACAGCTGATCTCAAGAAATACCTCTTATCAGGGGTGGGGGGCAACCTATCCCAGCTGGTTTATCTTACCCCCCACCCAAGATTTTGGTTCAACATCTATCAACAAGTATGGAAACTGCTTTAAAGTGCTTTATTAGTTATTATTATGAGCTAACTACTGAATCCACTTTTTTCATGCCTGTTTACAACAGCTGATCTCGAAAAATACCTCGTATCGCGGGTGGGGGGCAACCTATCCCAGCTGGTTTATCTTACCCCCAACCCAAGATTTTGGATCAACATCTATCTACAAGTATTCAAACTGCTTTAAAGTGCTTTAATAGTTATTATGATGAGCTAACTACTGAATCCAGTTGTCTTATGCCTGTTTACAACAGCTGATCTCAAGAAATACCTCGTATCAGGGGTGGGGGCAACCTATCCCAGCTGGATTATCTTACCCCCCACCCAAGATTTTGGATCCACATCTATCAACAAGTATTGAAACTGCTTTAAAGTGCTTTAATAGTTATTATGATGAGCTAACTACTGAATCCACTTGTTTCATGCCTGTTTACAACAGCTGATCTCGAGAAATGCTTCCTATCAGGGGTGGGGGGGGCAACCTATCCCAGCTGGTTTATCTTACCCCCCACCCAAGATTTCGGATCCACATCTATATACAAGTGTTGAAACTGATATAAAGGGCTTTAATAGTTATTATTATGAGCTAACTACTGAATCCACTTATCTCATGCCTGTTTACAACAGCGGATCTCAAGAAATACCTCGTATCAGGGGTGGGGGGCAACCTATCCCAGCTGGTTTATCTTACCCCCCACCCAAAATTTTGGATCCACATCTATCAATAAGTATTGAAACTGCTTTAAAGTGCTTAAGTAGTATAATTACGAGCTAACTACTGAATCCACTTGTTTCATGCATGTTTACAACAGCTGATCTTGAGAAATACCTCGTATCAGGGGTGGGGGGCAACCTATCCCAGCTGGTTTATCTACCCCCCTACCCAAGATTTTGGATCCACATCTATCTACAAGTATTGAAACTGCTTTAAAGTGCTTTAATAGTTATTATTATGAGCTAACTACTGAATCCACTTGTCTCAACCAGATGGGATAGGTTGCCCCCCACCCCTGATACGAAGTATTTCTCAATATCAGCTGTTGTAAACATGCATGAAACAAGTGGATTCAGTAGTTAGCTCGTAATTATACTATTAAAGCACTTTAAAGCAGTTTCAATACTTGTTGATAGATGTGGATCCAAAATCTTGGGTGGGGGGTAAGATAAACCAGCTGGGATATGTTGCCCCCCACCCCTGATACGAGGTATTTCTTGAGATCAGCTGTTGTAAACAGGCATGAGACAAGTGGATTCAGTAGTTAGCTCATAATAATAACTATTAAAGCACTTTAAAGCAGTTTCAATACTTGTAGATAGATGTTGATCCAAAATCTTGGGTGGGGGGTAAGATAAACCAGCTGGGATAGGTTGCCCCCCCACCCCTGATACGAGGTATTTCTCGAGATCAGCTGTTGTAAACAGGCATGAAAAAAGTGGATTCAGTAGTAAGGTCATCATGATATCTATTTAAGCACTTTAAAGCAGTTTCAGTTCTTGTTGATAGATGTTGAACCAAAATCTTGGGTGGGGGGTAAGATAAACCAGCTGGGATAGGTTGCCCCCCATCCTTGATATGAGGTATTTCTTGAGATCAGCTGTTGTAAACAGGCATTAGACAAGTGGATGCAGTAGTTGGCTCATCATAATTACTATTAAAGCACTTTAAAGCAGTTTCAATACTTGTTGATAGATGTGGATCCAAAATCTTTGGTGGGGGGGTAAGATAAACCAGCTGGGATAGGTTGGCCCCAACCTCTGATACGAGGTATTTCTTGAGATAAGTTGTTGTAAACAGGTATGAAACAAGTGGATTCAGTAGTTAGCTCATAATAATAACTATTAAAGCACTTTAAAGCAGTTCCAATACTTGTAGATAGATGTGGATCCAAAATCTTGGGTGGGGGATAAGATAAACCAGCTGGGATAGGTTGCCCCCCACCCGCGATACGAGGTATTTCTTAAGATCAGCTGTTGTAAACAGGCATGAAACAAGTGGATTCAGTAGTTAGCTCATGATAATAACTATTAAAGCACTTTAAAGCAGTTTCAATACTTGTTGAAAGATGTGGATCCCAAATCTTGGGTGGGGGTTAAGATAAACCAGCTGGGATAGGTTGCCCCCCACCCCTGATATGAGGTATTTCTCGAGATCAGCTGTTGTAAACAGGCATGAGACAAGTGGATTCAGTAGTTAGCTCATCATAATAACTATTAAAGCACTTTAAAGCAGTTTCTATACTTCCAGATAGATGTGAATCCAAAATCTTGGGTGGGGGGTAAGATAAACCAGCTGGGATAGGTTGCCCCCCACCCCTGATACGAGGTATTTCTTGAGATAAGTTGTTGTAAACAGGCATGAAACAAATGGATTCAGTAGTAAGGTCATCATGATATCTATTTAAGCACTTTAAAGCAGTTTCAGTACTTGTTGATAGATATTGAACCAAAATCTTGGGTGGGGGGTAAGATAAACCAGCTGGGATAGGTTGCCCCCCACCCTGATACGAGTTATTTCTCGAGATCAGCTGTTGTAAACAGGCATGAGACAAGTGGATTCAGTAGTTAGCTCATCACAATAAGTCTTAAAGCACTTTAAAGCAGTTTCAATACTTGTAGATAGATGTTGATCCAAAATATTGGGTGGGGGGTAAGATAAACCAGCTGGGATAGGTTGCCCCCCACCCCTGATACGAGGTATTTCTCGAGATCAGCTGTTGTAAACAGGCATGAAACAAGTGGATTCAGTAGTTAGCTCATAATAATAACTATTAAAGCACTTTAAAGCAGTTTCAATACTTGTTGATAGATGTGGATCCAAAATCTTGTGTGGGGGGTAAGATAAACCAGCTGGGATAGGTTGCCCCCCACCCCTGAAACAAAGTATTTCTTGAGATTAGCTGTTGTAAACAGGCATGAAACAAGTGGATTCAGTAGTAAGCTCATAATAATAACTATTAAAGCACTTTAAAGCAGTTTCAATACTTGTAGATAGATGTGGATCCAAAATCTTGGGTGGGGGGTAAGATAAACCAGCTGGGATAGGTTGCCCCCCACCCCTAATACGAGGTATTTCTCGAGATCAGCTGTTGTAAACAGGCATGAAAAAAGTGGATTCAGTAGTAAGGTCATCATGATATCTATTTAAGCACTTTAAAGCAGTTTCAGTACTTGTTGATAGATGTTGAACCAAAATCTTGGGTGGGGGGTAAGATAAACCAGCTGGGATAGGTTGCCCCCCACCCCTGATATGAGGTATTTCTTGAGATCAGCTGTTGTAAACAGGCATGAGACAAGTGGATGCAGTAGTTAGCTCATAATAATAACTATTAAAGCACTTTAAAGCAGTTTCAATACTTGTTGATAGATGTGGATCCAAAATCTTTGGTGGGGGGTAAGATAAACCAGCTGGGATAGGTTGGCCCCAACCCCTGATACGAGGTATTTCTTGAGATAAGTTGTTGTAAACAGGCATGAAACAAGTGGATTCAGTAGTTAGCTCATAATAATAACTATTTAAGCACTTTAAAGCAGTTCCAATACTTGTAGATAGATGTGGATCCAAAATCTTGGGTGGGGGATAAGATAAACCAGCTGGGATAGGTTGCCCCCCACCCGCGATACGAGGTATTTCTCGAGATCAGCTGTTGTAAACAGGCATGAAACAAGTGGATTCAGTAGTTAGCTCATAATAATAACTATTAAAGCACTTTAAAGCAGTTTCAATACTTGTTGATAGATGTGGATCCCAAATCTTGGGTGGGGGTTAAGATAAACCAGCTGGGATAAGTTGCCCCCCACCCCTGATACGAGGTATTTCTCGAGATCAGCTGTTGTAAACAGGCATGAAACAAGTGGATTCAGTAGTTAGCTCATCATTATAACTATTAAAGCTCTTTAAAGCAGTTTCAATACTTGTTGATAGATGTGGATTCCAAATCGTGGGTGGGGGGTAAGATAAACCAGCTGGGATAGGTTGCCCCCCACCCCTGATATGAGGTATTTCTCGAGATCAGCTGTTGTAAACAGGCATGAGACAAGTGGATTCAGTAGTTAGCTCATAATAATAACTATTAAAGCACTTAAAGCAGCTTCTATACTTCCAGATAGATGTGGATCCAAAATCTTTGGTGGGGGGTAAGATAAACCAGGTGGGATAGGTTGCCCCCCACCCCTGATACGAGGTATTTCTTGAGATAAGTTGTTGTAAACAGGCATGAAACAAATGGATTCAGTAGTAAGGTCATCATGATATCTATTTAAGCACTTTAAAGCAGTTTCAGTACTTGTTGATAGATGTTGAACCAAAATCTTGGGTGGGGGGTAAGATAAACCAGCTGGGATAGGTTGCCCCCCACCCCTGATATGAGTTATTTCTCGAGATCAGCTGTTGTAAACAGGCATGAGACAAGTGGATTCAGTAGTTAGCTCATCATAATAACTCTTAAAGCACTTTAAAGCAGTTTCAATACTTGTTGATAGATGTGGATCCAAAATCTTTGGTGGGGGGTAAGATAAACCAGCTGGGATAGGTTGGCCCCAACCCCTGATACGAGGTATTTCTCGAGATCAGCTGTTGTAAACAGGCATGAAACAAGTGGATTCAGTAGTTAGCTCATAATAATAACTTTTAAAGCACTTTAAAGCAGTTTCAATACTTGTTGATAGATGTGGATCCAAAATCTTGTGGGGGGGGGGTAAGATAAACCAGCTGGGATAGGTTGCCCCCCACCCCTGATACAAGGTATTTCTTGAGATCAGCTGTTGTAAACGGGCATGAAACAAGTGGATTCAGAAGTTAGCTCATAATAATAACTATTAAAGCACTTTAAAGCAGTTTCAATACTTGTAGATACATGTAGATGTGGATCCAAAATCTTGGGTTGGGGGTAAGATAAACCAGCTGGGATAGGTTGCCCCCCCACCCCTGATACGAGTTATTTCTCGAGATCAGCTGTTGTAAACAGGCATGAAAAAAGTGGATTCAGTAGTTAGCTCATAATAATAACTATTAAAGCACTTTAAAGCAGTTTCAATACTTGTTGATAGATGCTGAACCAAAATCTTGGGTGGGGGGTAAGATAAACCAGCTGGGATAGGTTGCACCCCACCCCTGATACGAGGTATTTCTCGAGATCAGCTGTTGTAAACAGGCATGAAAAAAGTGGATTCAGTAGTTAGCTCATAATAATAACTATTAAAGCACTTTAAAGCAGTTTCAATACTTGTTGATAGATGTGGATCCAAAACCTTGGGTGGGGGGTAAGATAAACCAGCTGGGATAGGTTGCCCCCACCCCTGATACGAGGTATTTCTTGAGATCAGCTGTTGTAAACAGACATAAGACAAGTGGATTCAGTAGTTAGCTCATAATAATAATTATTAAAGCACTTTATATCAGATTCAACACTTGTAGATAGATGTGGATCCAAAATCTTGGATGGGGGGTAAGATAAACCAGCTGGGATAGGTTGCCCCCCACCCCTGATATGAGGTATTTCTTGAGATCAGCTGTTGTAAACAGGCATGCAACAAGTGGATTCAGTAGTTAGCTCATCATAATAACTATTAAAGCACTTTAAAGCAGTTTCAATACTTGTTGATAGATGTGGATCCAAAATCTTGGGTGGGGGGTGGGGGGATAAGATAAACCAGCTGGGATAGGTTGCCCCCCACCCCTGATACGAGGTATTTCTTGAGATCAGCTGTTGTAAACAGGCATAAGACAAGTGGATTCAGTTGTTAGCTCATCATAATTACTAATAAAGCACTTTAAAGCAGTTTCAAAACTTGTTGATAGATGTTGATCCAAAATATTGGGTGGGGGGTAAGATAAACCAGCTGGGATAGGTTGCGCCCCACCCCTGATACGAGGTATTTCTCGAGATCAGCTGTTGTAAACAGGCATGAAACAAGTGGATTCAGTAGTTAGCTCATAATAATAACTATTAAAGCACTTTAAAGCAGTTCCAATACTTGTAGATAGATGTGGATCCAAAATCTTGGTCGGGGGGTAAGATAAACCAGCTGGGATAGGTTGCCCCCCACCCGCGATACCAGGTATTTCTCGAGATCAGCTGTTGTAAACAGGCATGAAACAAGTGGATTCAGTAGTTAGCTCATAATAATAACTATTAAAGCACTTTAAAGCAGTTTCAATACTTGTTGATAGATGTGGATCCAAAATCTTGGGTGGGGGGTAAGATAAACCAGCTGGGATAGGTTGCCCCCCACCCCTGATACGAGGTATTTCTTGACATCAGCTGTTGTAAACAGGCATGAAAAAAGTGGATTCAGTAGTTAGCTCATAATAATAACTATTAAAGCACTTTAAAGCAGTTTCAATACTTGTTGATAGATGTGGATCCAAAATCTTGGGTGGGGGGTAAGATAAACCAGCTGGGATAGGTTGCCCCCCACCCGCGATACGAGGTATTTCTCGAGATCAGCTGTTGTAAACAGGCATGAAACAAGTGGATTCAGTAGTTAGCTCATCATTATAACTATTAAAGCTCTTTAAAGCAGTTTCAATACTTGTTGATAGATGTGGATCCAAAATCTTTGGTGGGGGGTAAGATAAACCAGCTGGGATAGGTTGCCCCCCACCCCTGATACGAGGTATTTCTTGAGATAAGTTGTTGTAAACAGGCATGAAACAAATGGATTCAGTAGTAAGGTCATCATGATATCTATTTAAGCACTTTAAAGCAGTTTCAGTACTTGTTGATAGATGTTGAACCAAAATCTTGGGTGGGGGGTAAGATAAACCAGCTGGGATAGGTTGCCCCCCACCCCTGATACGAGTTATTTCTCGAGATCAGCTGTTGTAAACAGGCATGAGACAAGTGGATTCAGTAGTTAGCTCATCATAATAACTATTAAAGCACTTTAAAGCAGTTTCAATACTTGTTGATAGATGTGGATCCAAAATCTTGGGTGGGGGGGGGGGGGGTAAGATAAACCAGCTGGGATAGGTTGCCCCCCACCCCTGATACGAGGTATTTCTTGAGATCAGCTGTTGTAAACAGGCATAAGACAAGTGGATTCAGTAGTTAGCTCATAATAATAGGGAGGTTAAGATTTTTAACTTGTACGGGTACGTGTACGTCTAGCGATGATTTGTGTACATACGTCATCAATAATTGCATTCTTTCTACTAGTTAGAAGTAAAGTCTAGACGTTAACTACTTCTAGGAGGCCGTTTACACGTAACTTAAAAACGTGTACTTTGACTTCATTTTTCGAAATGAGTTCGTAAATATACATTTTATTTTCTTGTATCGAAGTAGGGAACATACATCTGAGAAATCATTTAAAGCATTCACTTGGAAATCAGTGAGGCGTGAATAAGATAAATCAAGGTTTGCAGTCAGGGTGGCACGGCACTATTTGTTGTTGTTATGTCCACAGTTGTAAAGCTGAATAGATGAATGATTTCGGGAGTACAGTCCTTTAACAGTATTCCAGTCATGTTGGACTTACTAGGGAATGTGTTAAATAATCCAGATGCTAGAAAATAACATGACCTCAGCTGGAATCGAACCCGCGACCTCTGTATCATAAGCCTAACCTCTCGACCACCACGAGAGGCGGTCGCCTTGTGGTACATGTTACGTACTTACCCTCCAATCTGGAGTTCGCAGGTTTGATTCCTCGCTTCAGCGGTTTTTCAAATGAGACCGATTATTCCGAGGTCCTCGTCTCTGTACGATCTTAGAGTTAGCGGGACATTAAATCCGAGTTCACTCACTCCTGAAACTAACAGCTGAAGTAAAGATTGATGATGTAGACATATGTCAGCATTGTAAATGGGAATAGCTGAGGAAGGTAGCTAGAGTCGTGGGTTTACACGGGGACACATGTTGCATGACACGTGTGCCATAGCAACCATTTTCCATATTTTGTTTGCAAGTAGGTTTCGTTTAGACGCTGAGACGTGTTGCATGCAACAGATTTATGACATTTAACTTATAGTCTGGGGTGTTTACACGGTGACATATGTTGCATGACATGTCATCGTGTAAGTCTACCTTAAAAATGTTAAAATGAGGAAACTGGACTATGTGCTGGCTGGGTCTTGTTGAGCATAAACCAGTTACATTAATTATCCACAGCTATTGCAGTGTCTGTCTTGGTGATTAATTGTATCATTTAAAACAAATCAGAAGTTGATAAGCAGAAGAGGATATATGCCGATATTTAAATGACGGACTGAAACTGACCATATTTGGGGGAAAATGCGGGGCATAAGATGGTCGCTGGCAAGGATATTGAACAACAAACCTTCATATTAGAGCAGACCTCCCTCCCCCATCAATTTATTTTGCCCCCCCCCCGACCCCCCCCCCCCAAAAAAAAAGACAGAGGAGATATGATCACAAGGAAGACTTCACACACACACACACACACACACACACACACACACACACACACACACACACAGACGCACGATACGTCAAACTTATTTCTTTTCGATACTTTATTTAGTATAGCTAAATAAAAAAGCTCTTCTTTTGGTTACACGTACACGTAGAAGATATTTTTTTCTTAACCTCTGTCATCTACATTTCTAACGTATACGTGTACGTGTAGCTACCAGTAGTCGTACGCGTACAAGTTCTAAATCTTAACCTCCCTAATAATTATTAAAGCACTTTATATCAGTTTCAACACTTGTAGATAGATGTGGATCCAAAATCTTGGACGGGGGGTAAGATAAACCAGCTGGGATAGGTTGCCCCCCACCCCTGATACGAGGTATTTCTTGAGATCAGCTGTTGTAAACAGGCATAAGACAAGTGGATTCAGTTGTTAGCTCATCATAATTACTAATAAAGCACTTTAAAGCAGTTTCAAAACTTGTTGATAGATGTTGATCCAAAATATTGGGTGGGGGGTAAGATAAACCAGCTGGGATAGGTTGCGCCCCACCCCTGATACGAGGTATTTCTCGAGATCAGCTGTTGTAAACAGGCATGAAACAAGTGGATTCAGTAGTTAGCTCATAATAATAACAATTAAAGCACTTTAAAGCAGTTTCAGTCTTTGAAGATAGATTTGGCACCAAAATCTGAGGTGGGGGGTAAGATAAAGCAGTTGGGATAGGTTGTTGCACAAACAGTTACTTCTTATAACTATTTAAGTCCTTGGCAGCAATTTCAAAATCTATTGACAGTTATCACTCCAAAATCCTGGAAGGGGGGCAAGATATCCCAGCTGGTTTATCTTCACCCCCGGGGGGCAAGATAAACCAGCCAGGATATGTTGCCCCCCGGGGGTTAAGATAACCAGGACGGGGGGCAAGATTTCCTGGGACAGCTTGCCCCCCGGGGGGCAAGCTGACCATGATTGGCTTGCCCCCCGGGGGGCAAGCTGTCCAGGGTGCAAGATAAACTGGGACACCGGGTCAGACTGCTCCTTCGTGTCAGCGATAGTTGAGCGGAGAAGCAGTCTGATCCTGGACTGCACTTTTATCTACTCGGGATTCACACAGTACAAAGTGTTTAGGTTGTTATTGTATACAGTACTGAACGAGATGATCATGATGATGGATGACTTTTTTCAACAGTATTTCAGTCATATCAGGACAATGGGAGGGTGAGTGCAATGATGGAACCCCGTTTACGGAAGGAAAGACTCTCGCATCAAGTTGGGCCCAAACCCAGGTCCGCTGACCCCACTGAGCTACCGGAGCTTACTACAATTATCGGTTTTGTAGTGGGCCGGGGAGGAAATGCAAATTATATGAATTATTTTGTTATCTGGGCGTAAAACCTCTTTCTCTCTAAATTTCTATATTTACTCACTTGTCAAACAATCTGCTAGTAACCCATCAAATGGTAAGCAGAGGTTTAACACCATTGATGATAATTTCCCTTCGTTCACGAGCACACCTTGCTCCAGTTATTTCTGAATTGCACGGACTTTTAGTATGCAAATATTTCTGCACCGGTTTGACAGGTGTACTACGACTTTGTTTCTACTTTTGGCCGTGACGGAGAAGAGTCTATTTTGGGTGTGTGGCCTGTACGACGGCGATCACTATATATATTTACAACTTTAACTTCTTCGAGGGCATCGACTGGTATGGGTCTCTCCCAGTTACAGTACACGCAACGTGAAGACTTGATGTGACACGCTCTCGCGAGAAATTTTAATCTTTTCCACGAAAGTTTAGTGGGGTTTTTGCGTGTGAAATGCGTGGGAGATGCGAGAGACTCGCGAGATGCGTGACGTTAAACTCGCGAGAAAACAATGTCTTTTCATGCGAGACACGCAACTTTCGAGAGAAAGGATTACATGTAACTCCATGTATGCTCAGGTGTCATCGGCGCCAAACTTAATCACGCGTGACGCGTGTTTTCGAGTGGAAAGGATTAACGATTCCTGTCAATTATGAGAATATGTTGTACAGGTAATTCATTTATATTTCTACATTGGGCCTAAAAAAAAGTTGTGTGATTCCGGTTTCCAACCGACTGGTCTTTTGTGGCGCCGACTCAAAAATTTTTTGCGGCAAAAATTACGATCGGCAATTTCCGACATTCCGGAATTAACCGAAAGTGCCGAACAAATAGACAGCGTAAACCGCTCACGCTATGACGCGTAAAGCATACCAGTTTGTCGCATTGTATTTAATACTGCGCAGGCTGATCCTAATATTTACTATCAGCGTATGGAATAAGATTCCTTTCACCATTTTGTGCTCTTAGCGGCGTCCTTTGATGTCAAGGCACGAGACTGACCTATAAACGTGCTGTATTTACGTATTTCAACAAATGCTACCGTCTTCACATTTTATTATGGCGAAGGCCCTGAATGCGTTCAGTCACCTCTAAATATGAATATAGATATTATGTTTATTTGTCCGAATACTTTGAGAATTTTTCCGCGCAGCAGAATCAGTTTCGTTTTTCACATAGATAATGTGATTTTGCCACGCGGAGATCGTAATAAAAAACAAAACTTCTCACCTCTTATTTTTCCTTCATTTTGATGCATTTTTAAAATCCAAACACTTTGACTATTGATCCACGACGCAAAATCATATTTTCCATATTTAATGAATGAACTGATTATGAGAATGCAGCTGTGACGTATTTTTTTAGCCGTCAAACCAACAGGTTTACAAGTTTGCATATTTCAGAGAGTGGATAAGTGGACGTCAATCACCGCTGAGACAGCCCATTCGCTAATCAAGTCATTGTTGTCGCGTGCGCTATTAATGGAAACTTGAGAGCTCTTACATCAGAAAGTTTGGCACGTGCCACTAGCGGCTATATCTTTGAGTTCAAAAGCTGATCGAAACGCTTTGATCTTTGTGACTGTTTTGACATGGATTGGGCTATTATCGGCTGAGCGAATTTTTTGTCTGTGTCATCATTCTAGAATTTGAAAGAACTCCGTTTACTAACTAACCTATTAACAATATTCTTTCAAACATAGGCCTCTCTAATTAACTCGCCGCGTATAACTGCAACAAAATTACGCTGATCATGATTGTTTATCAACCCATCCTTAATTCGTAAATGTAAATACCGTACGGTCAAACAATACTTGCGTTGAGGATGCGATCAATTAGGTTTTTCACGCACGCTTACAATGTATTAATTGAACCGTTATCAGCGCCGAAAAAAAAATGCATTGCGAATCATGTGCCTTGTCTGTAAAGGTATATGTACTTATATAGAAACTTGCATTTACTGTACATGTACCTACCTGGACAAAATTCCACGCGTGATACGAGAAAGTTTCTCGCATACACCACTCTTTGAATTTCACGCGAGATGCGAGGAATTTTCTTGCGTGGAACGTGGCGATTTTCAAACACGCGAGGAAGTTTAGTGTGAAATGCGTGAGAGTTGCGAGAGAATCTCGTGGATTTTAATCCCTTCCACGCGATTTTAAGTGTCACGCGAGAGCGTGTCAGATCAAGTCTTCACGTTGCGTGTACTGCAGTGATTTTTTTACAAATCTCCTTCTTTGAGTCCCAGGACTCACAAGACCTAAAATCTTTGCATCCCAAGCTCAAGGGTTTGCATCTTTACTGGGATGCAAAAGCAATATTTTCTCTGCATCCCAAACTTAAAGGGCTTCAAAGGACAAGCCCTATAAGTAAAAAATAACCAACGTCAAGCTCCTGTGGTCACAGGAATAAAATAAATCACCTGTTGTCTCATTGTCAGACAGCGTATTGGATTTGGAGACATCCGTTGTCATTTCGGATTCGAAGTTTGATCGGTCGCATCATGATCTGCATCATCTGGCCTTGCGTGTTTGTCTTGCCCAAGAAGACCAAATAATGTTTGCTGCTTTGAATCAAGTTTGATCTTTTTCTTGTTTTTCGGAGGCATGATTACTTATTGACCCGGTGTATTAATAAAAGTTTGCACTTAGGTAAAAGACATCACCGTGGTCGATAATACTATGTTCCTCCGGTACTGGACAACCACTATTGATTATAGGTATTACAGGTAGACTTCGGTATTTAGCGGGAGTAGGAAAGACTATGGTACTGTTTTTTACCAGTAATATAACAATCTGCTAATGCACCGTTGCTATATTCTTAAAACGAAAGTAGCTTTGTAAACGAAGCCGAAATCGGAAGTTGGCCTACCGATCGGCTATTTTTATGCGTCCCGGAACGCAGCCAAGGAAATATTTTGCGTCCTCTGGGAAAATTATGCGTCTAAGACGCAGGACGCAGGGGTAAAAAAATCACTGGTACTGTATTTGATGTGGTAGAGTGTCTTCCCCCGAAGCGACCCACAATGTTCGTTATACTGTTGTGTTTTTACTTATCCAATCGGACACAAGTTAAATCAACGTTGATTCGGCGTCATGGCGTTGAATCACTGTCGATTCAATATCGATTATGATGCAAATGAACTTGTCTTCTGGGCATACAACTTGAATCAATTGGCACTGAATAAGCGTTGATTCAGTAATAACGTTGAATCAACGTTGATACAGTGTTGGATCAATGTTGTTTGCCTGCTGATTACTTACTTATCTATTCTGTTACCATTCGGTTTGCACTATTACTTATTTTGCTTTTCTATAATTTGGCCGGGGCCTCATTCTATTCCCAGCAGACACACAACTTTGAAGCAACGTTGGGCCAACGTGGTGTCAAAGTTGTATGCCCTCTGGGAGTACTTGGATAGTCACCCATTCAAATCTTATACATCTTATATCGTATGATCACATCAAAATTGTTCTGGTAAAATGTTATTCACATGTTCTCCCCCGACACGCAAGTGTCCTCTTCCCATCCGGTATGCAACACTTAGTTGTGCTAATGCTGCAGACCTGATGGAAATACACTTGCGGGTTAGCTGATCGTAAGATTATTACTTTCTGTGTTCTACTTGTAATCTCAAAAAAAGGCTAATCTTCAAATTTTATATGAAACGAGTGAAATAAAGCAAGTGTCTCTCTGTCTTATCATACGGAAAAAAGGCGCACCAGAAAGACAGAGGAGCGGGAATCGAGGCTGCAACCCCTGGCTTGATCTAGATAAAAATTCAACTGCCAGCCTCTTATCATCTTTATTTGATATGTTGATACTATGTTTTAGATGCCAATTGGAATAGCCATTGAAGGTCTTTGTGCCGTCGGCATGCACCATCATGGCCCACGTGAGCTAAGGGTGGGCTGCGGATACAGACTGAAAAGGGAACCTATGAATCAGTATGACAATAATGCCATTGCTGTTCAAGAAAATGACATTACAAGAGCTTATCTAAGCAGACAGTGTGCAGCAAAACTTTCAAAAATTATGGATTGTGGACTTCTAGCTGGTTCAGTGTATGTTAGGCCAAAGTTTCCAGCAGAGCTTCGCTCTCGACGACCAGCACAATTTTGTAATATTGGATTTAGGGTTAAAGACGAAAATGTTGAGCAAGTAAAACAATTCTTGCTGAACAAAATCTCACTTATCGTTGCCTTGGTAAAATTCAGACAAATTATTCAAGATTTTTAGGCTCTGACTTTTGGCGTCGACATTTTGACATGTATTGCCGGAAATTGTGTTATATGAGCTGCAACACGCAAGAAGGTTGCTTAACGTATCTGCCAAAAACGAATACGCAAACCATGGCTAGAATCTCCAGTTTCCTAAGGGTTCATATGAACATGATCATACATCTGCATGCAAACGCGAAGTTCTGACGAGATTTCATGAATGCGCCTTCACTCTTTAAAATGTGCGTTAAGCACCTTTTCGCTTGCTACAACGCATTATATGTTTCTTGAAATTATAAACCTGATACATAAGAACAGATTTGCTGATTCAGTAATGGTATTTTTTAAAAAGAGTTAGCTGACCGAACTTACCCGAATCACCGACCGAATGTACCCGAACTGTGGCCGAACCTTCCCGCAAGAACCCTTACCGTTAAAATGAGTGATTTTCATCTTGAGTTGCATCCCTTCGACCGTATATCAACAAAAAACTTGCTCTGCGCATATTTCCGCATGTACTGATGCATAATGATACTGTTTGCGATTGGAAATAAAATGCGCACACCAGCCAGTTTGCTGAAGTGACCGAAGTATTACTCCTGTACTCTAGGTGATTCTCGATACATTGAAAAGCGAAAGCTGACCCGCTATGCAAACTCTCATTAAAGACAATGGCAGCTTCTGAATTTGGCATTTTATTCTTAAGAAGTATATTTTAAAAAGCTTCAGCAAGCCAAATACCTGCCTTTATTGAAAATACGATCGTTTTTGCTTTAAAGTTGATACCAATTGGAAACAGTGCAGTCAGCTGTAAAGTTCAGTTTCGCGGTATTGATTCTGATAAACACCGAAATTGATCATTTGTTGTTCCTTGTACATTCCTCCACTTCTTGGAGAACCAGGTCATTGACATGCCCAGAATGTCCGTGAAGGCGTGTGAAGTATGGATAGATAAGAAGGTAGGTAGACACTGACTGGAGAACCATATCATAGTAATGAAAATGACCTGTCTGGAAGATAAGATAAGATAAGAAATTTTTATTTTGAGACGGCATGACATAAGGCAACAAGACACATAAGCCCATAGGGGCTTTTGACCGTCTATAACATAGTTTATCACAGTATTTATTTAAATTCAAAGATAGAAAGACACACTGAAAAAGTGAAATTAGCAGATTTATACAGCACAATACTACATTGCAGATTATCAAATATAATTCTTAAAAAGTCAAGAGAACTAAAATGTTATAAGCACATACATCATAAGCTAACATTTGACTAAGAATACTAAAACTGTTCAAAATAAATATTGTGTTGGCAAGGGTCCTATCAAAAATTTTGTATGCCACGACATTGTGCTAAATGGTGGCGCTTCGCGAGTGGCAGCTCAATTACTAAACATCAGGCTCCACCCCACCATCCAGCCAATGTGCCAGATCAGACCCAAGACAAACCAAATATATTTTACCTCTGCAGCCTGTCTTTTATCCGAAAGTAAAATGCGAAAGAACGAACATAACTTATGCATCAAGTATCCCCACAGAACATACATGCTACAAAACGAGGACCCTTGAGCCGAAAACGAAAGTGGTGAAAAGGCAAGAAGCAAAGATAGATATGCTAACATCAACTAAAACTAAATATGCCAACATAAAAGCAAAACTATTTGCGCAAAATTAAGTAAAAGCAAAGCTCAGAACTAAGAACTAAAACTAGCAAAAACATAAATCAAGACATAATCATGCATCATTAAAACTAAAACCAGCAGTTTAGTGGAAACATTATCTACATAAATTACATTTACACCCCCCCCCCCATTTCAATTAGAGATTAAAGATTTCAACTGATTAAGATTATGTACTTGTCTAAAATCCTCTGGAAAACTGTTCCACAAAACTGCTGCTGCATATCTAAAACTTTTTTTTACCATACCTTGAAGTACGAACCTGTGGAATCTGTAAAACATTATTATATCTAAAATTATAAGAAGTACAATCTCTCAATTTGATCATATCAGATAAGACAGGGGTGGCATATCATTTAAAATCTTAAAAGTTTCAAGAGCCATTGTTTTCAGTCTTCTAATATGAAGTGAGGGTATGTTTGCTAAAACTAAAAGTTCATCATATGTTGAGGTAAAATCATCGTAAACAAATCTTAATGCACGTTCTTGAATGTGTTCTAATTTCCTTGAGTTCTTTTCTGTGCAAAATGCCATGCCAGCGGACAATAATCAAAATTAGATAAAATAAATGTACGAAAAATTGTAAGTCTATTAAGTTTAGATGAACTAAAAGATAAGGTATTATCGTCTGCATAATTGTATAAGATTCCATTTTTTATAAAATAAAATATAGCATTAATAAAAACATTAAAAAGCAGAGGTCCTAAAATTGAGCCTTGAGGAACCCCTTTTCAATGGAAATGTCATGGAGAGCGTTTGGCAGTATAGGTAGGACGGGTAGGTATGTAGGTAGCTCGGTAATTATTCATTCTTTCTTTCTCACCGTTTTCTCACCGTCATCGAGGCCGTTCCAAGTCATCTATGACTTCTAAAGATCCACTTCTACATGTCTGTCTCCATCCAGTCCGTTCGCCTGGGACGTAGCGAGAAGGGTTAGATTTTAGGTTATGCATGACCATGCCAGGAGTGATTTCTTTTTTTATTGTACGAGCGTAAGTTTCTTTCCTTTATATATCTATGACTTGTCTTTCTGAACACATGTAATTAAATATAATTTGATTACCCATTTTGACATATTAAAATTCCTGCTTATGTGACTATTGATTACTTACATGTTACACGTCTTCGTATGTTTAAACCCTCTGTTATACGTTGTAAAATGGTTCGTTCTAGATTGTATGTCAATGTGTATATTGTTCCAAAATCTTGAATAAAATAGTTTTTAAACCGAGTGATTTCATATGTAAATACAGAAAGACGGCTTAGGTCCTTGGATTGGGAAACGCTCTCCCCCCTCTTCACTTCCATCCCATCCAAGACTAACAAAATTGACCAGCCACTTATTGCATTGTATACCCCACTACTTCTTGAATAATCAAATCATAATGAATAAAAAATACTTGCCTGGAATGCTTGTGAAGACATATAGCACACGTATCTCCCTCTTTGGTTGTAAAATTTTCTTCTGTCTGCTTACATCTTATATATTGGCGACAAGACGCTTCGCCCCCCACCCCCTTCCCCGTCCCTGCAATCATTTTCTCCCATTAGAATCAAAGATTATTGCAGCCGTAAAAAGCAACGTCTGCTTATGATTATGCCAAGATGTCCCAGAGACAGAGAGAGAACGAAAGAAGTAAAAAACTACGACACTAGAACGAAATGGCAGCGTCCCTCCCAAGCTGGCCCTGCAGCAAGTAAAGTAGAGTCTGATAAATACCATTATGTAGATATTTGTAAAATGTATGCATTAAAAACGATAGATATTCAGCACCCTTGCTCTTCCGTCCTCATTTTCCCGGTATATACAAATATAAAAAAGATGCAAGGGATGGGATACCGGTATATTGAGCTGGCTATCCGTTTTGACAGCATGTGTCCAAAATAACACTAAACAGTTGAAACTTGTGTCATGTCAAAATTCACAGGGCCGTCGCCGTCAATAAAAATGTGGTCCGGCCATATAGGATGCGAGTGCCGAAGGCAAAAGGGTGAGTGGGCACGAAGAGGGTTTTCCCCCCTCTCACTGGGGGTTGGGTTCACTTTATCTCCCAAGAGAAGATTTTGTGACATGGAATTGCTGTAGATGTGTTTTGACTGCATTCTGAGGGGATTCACCAGCTAAAAATTCAGCCATGTTTTCAAGAATAAGCATATAGTTTCTAGATTTTAGATATCTAAGTACTTTTGTTTTCAATATATATAAATGACGGCGCTTTCATAAGCTATGTACCCATTTGTTTAAAACAGATCTCAAGTAAGGATTGGTATTTAGGATAAATTTGTGATTTTTTTCTTATTTCTCAACTAAAATATATGTGACCTCTCATTAGAAACGTCTCGGTTTTATCTCATTAGAACCGTCTCGGAAGGACTGTTCTAATGGAGGATGCCATCTAATGTTTCTATGGAGAAATACAGAAAATTATCACTAAAATACCCCTGTTACCCTTCTTATCTGGAGCGCTGCAAAACAACTATTAATACCCCTGCAAACTTAATTCGATAAAACAGGTATCTGTTCAGCGATTGCAATATTTATACATTCAAGCAGTGTGCTTGACTTTTTTTCTGAATCTCATTTGCATATATTACTTGTTGTTTGTAATAGTACAATTGTTGTTTGTATGTACTTTATGCGAATAAGATATTGTTTAAACTAAGCAGTGTGCTCGAAACTTCGCTTCATACTCTCAGGCTAATGAGATGGTGACACTGTGGCCTACTTCGCTTGGGGCTAAATCCGCGGCTATAGCCGCTGTTCCAATAATTAGTCAGTTCCCACGTAAAGCAACAATCGGACATCCTCGCCCAGGATACGGAATTGGCCGAAGTGTTACGATTGGTAAAGCAAAGCATCTTCCAATCAAATATTAGCGACCATTTGCGTAATCTTCCGACAAGGTTTGATACATGTTCACTGATTGGTCAAAATTTCTAATCCGGGTATTTTTGGCTATAGCTGCGGCCATTCTCAGAGGTATGGTCCGAGCTATAGCCCCAATCGAACATCAGTAGCTCGGCTATAGCCGCGGAATTAGCCCCAAGCGAAGTAGGCCTGTGTCGCATCATTGATGTGAGCTTTTTTGGGATAACGAGCAAACTTGGAATATCGAGGTATCCCAAAATTGATCGAGTAATCTCGAGATTGTCCGCTGGCGTAGATAACATATTACAATCGTGTTTGTATTGTTTGAAATAGCTATAGACTGCATATATTAAGCATATGGGAATATATGAATATTATGCCCATATATTTCCGTTAATTAAATCATTTTCATGTAATAGCAGAGCTGGTATACTTGATCCACAGGCACTCGACGAAATATTTGTGAAATTCTCATGTATTATGAAATGTTAGTCTGTCTCCCACCTCTCTATCAAATTTCAAGTCGATTGGTTGTGATATAAGAAAGTTCCTAAATATCCCACTTCGTAGTAAATAGAGTGCCTGTGACTTGATCTGTGGTAAGTTATGGCTGTTTTCATTAATTCGAAAAATCTGACTGTCTGAAATGTTTCTCCTTTTAGACTGAATTAGATAGGATAACGGGTTTCTCCGCTACTAAAGTGCAGGTGTACAACGGTATTTTAGCTTCAAAGCAAACCGTCTTGTCACAAACTTAACGGTACCTGTCAGCGGTATTATTAACACATAAAACACAAAACACGTGGCAATGCTCTTCAACATACGATGAAATCAATCGAATAATAATAGTGAAAAAGGATAAGAGTCAAGCCCGACTGCGTAAATAATGCGCTATAAAATGAGAAAAGGCATTGTTATTATTATTATTATTATTTGATAGAAAAGTGCAGAGTTCCTGGTGGTTTAAAACGGCGGTGATAGTTTAGCAGTAATGGGTAAGGATGAAACAATCTGCAAGAATAAGACACTCGGGCAATAAAGATAACATAATTCGCCGCCCGTGTACATACTGGTTATACTGGTGAATACCCCTACCTGAGCTGTCATTTTAATTGATTGGATTATAAAGTAACAATCCAAGGAGAGTCACGAACTCGGCTGGATTCGATACCCCGACTTCTTCATTATGAATAAGAGAGCATTTATATTTTACCCGTCGGGCAAGACGACTCAACTTTTGGAACGTTATTAAAAAGGTCTGCATGTTATGTGTATTTGCGCAGTTTACTGTACAGTCTGGTCAGAGTATGCACCGTATGATTCGCCTATCCTGCAAGAGTATGCAGTATGCACCGTATGATTCGCCTATCCTGCAACATGTGTCTATCATGCTGTTTTTACATATAGGCTTGTTTCGGCAACGACGCGGCTTGAATCCAAATGATGTCATTTTCATAGGGTCAACAATTTAAGAAAAGAATTTGCCCCATTCTGAAAGGGATGTAAAAATGAAAATGACAGTGTTGCTTCCCCGAAAAGTGTGCCCATTCACCTTAAGACAGGTCGTTCCCGATATCGCTAGAGGCAAAAATACCTAAAATGTACTTTACAAAGGGTGTTATAATCAATATCGTAAAGTGAGTGGAATTAAGCTTCCGAAGGAATGTTTTGTTATTTCAGAATTAATACTTTTTAAGCTCGTGATGCCACGCTTTCTTTTCTCCCTCTCTCTCCCTCTCTCTCTTATTCTCTCTTTGAAATGAATGATTAGTGAAGTTTCAAGCGAAGCCAAAGTCTATCTCAAAAATTGAATGACACAAACTCTTAATCTTTCTCTCTTTTTTCTCTTGATTGTTGGTACAACGACGAGTTGTCGTACGAAGTAAACTCGTCTGTGGCAACTAAAGCAAAAGCAATTCTGTCTTGTCAGCGAGCCCTCGGCTTAGTGGTAAAGTGTTGTGATGCGAGTCTCGCCCGTGTGTCGTCGAAATGCCCCCCCCCCCCCCCCCCAGCTGGCACATAGCGTCCAATTGACGTCATCCCGACGTCGATGTGACGTCGCAATGTCACAGCGACGTTGGTATGATGTCATTTTGACGTCGTGCTTCTGGTGGACCTGTTCCGCTACCAGAAGGTCAGTTTTCTCCCGTGCCTACCGATGGACTAGATGTATGAGAAATACTCTTGCAAGAGCAGTTAAATCCATACCATAGCATGTCTTGTGCATTGTCGTGTTACCGTCCGATATAAACTGAGCTGCAACAAGCAAAATGGGTGCTTAACGTATCTGCTAACACACAAGACTCAAACCAGTCTGGATCAGTGCTGTCTGACCATAGCTTTGCATATAGCCTTCAGTTTCATCAAAAACCATACATGGTGTGTATGGACGACAGCGTTCTAATCAGACTGTGCCGCTGCGCAGACTTATATAACTGAGTCTGTTTTTGTCGTGTATGACATGAGCACCGTTTTGCATACATCACTGGGGCTTAACTTCGCCGAAAACAGCTATTTGGGATAAGTGTGCAAACTGCGAAGAATGAACTCAGCCTGAGCATTCACTCAAGTCTGATATGAAGTTTTGCTGTTGGCAAAAATGCGAACAACGAAGGCTCTGTTCAACCTCAGACAGTGCAGGAGTACGCCATTGAGGTAGTTTCGTTTCAATATTCTTCTCAAAAGGATCATCTTTTTTGAAGACCTGGCGAATTCTTGCCTTTTAGTGTACTCTCCATTTTCGTCCTGGCATTGTTTAACTCGTATGCCCACATTTGGGTGTTGAAAACCAACTCGTGGATAAAAAGCTGTGGAAACCGATCATGAGTGAATATGATCTTATCATAGCGGCAGAACTTGACCTGTAAACCACACAAACCGTCAATCTGCTGTCTCGTAAGAGACATGACCGTCGGAGCTTTTGGAAGGAAAATGTACGTTGAGTCAAACAATGTACTTTGAGTCAGACAACATTTTAAAATAATTCGATAATTCTGAGATTTTTTTTCGTATTTATCAATAAAAATACGCTGTGACCGCTCGCCGAGTCATTGTATGTATGTATGGTATTGTTATTGTTGCTTTTTTTTTGTTGTTGTTGTTTTACCAAAACTACTTAATAACTGAAGGGCCAAAAATGCCACCCAGCTGTGTACTCAGTATTCATATATTGTTTCGAAGTACAGAACATATCATTAAATAATGGGTTGGCTATGACTGTCGTCTATAGTAGGCTGGTGGCATCATTTCTCCAGGGTCCGATTGTTGAAAACCAACGATGGCGTTGGTGAACGAGGCGTAAGATTTGCAAATATATGATAGGCTTTCGAAAAAACGTAGCTGCTCTTGATGAAAAAAAAACCTGACAAGCTTTTCAAAAGTTATTCACATTTTTTTCTTTTTGGAGCAACACTCTTGATGTTACTGGGATGCTTTGAACCACCTGGCCCAGGACGTAACCCAGCAGGCAAGAAATATCGAAACAGCGTCATATCAACGTCACTACAACGTCAGGGTTCGAGGTTATAAAACTTGAGAATAATCTCAAACTCAAAATAAAGCACACTGACTGGCTGCTTCCGAGCATGTGCTCGGAAGCAGTCAATCAGTGTGCTTTATTACATGCTCGGAAGCAGCCAGTCAGTGTGCTTTATCACTGACTGGCTGCTTCCGAGCATGTGCTCGGAAGCAGTCAATCAGTGTGCTTTATTACATGCTCGGAAGCAGCCAGTAAGTGTGCTTTATTTTGAGTTTGAGAATATACTCAAGTTTTATAACCTCGGGGCCATGAAAAGTTACATTGATATCAATACGACTGTGTTTCAACAATATGTGTCTGCTGGGAACTTGACAGTGTGCATATCTCTGCATGTAGTAAGGATCACAATACTGCGAATGAAAATATATCTACTGCATAACTATGTAAAGTTGGTTCGAATTTTCTTCTTTTCTTGTAGCTATAACTAATTTCAAATGGTGGTGAAAAATGCTCGTATTTCATGATAATGGGATCCCCAAGCTCAAGCGTGAACCGGGACAAAATATAAAGGGGTTGTTAATCTTGCCAAACGAAAAAAAAATGTGTCGAAGTACAAATGAGCCGCGACACGAGAAAACCAACAATGTGGTTGTGCGGCCAGCGCAGACTCAGATCAGCCTGGGCATCCGCCCAGTCTGATTAGAGTCTTCGCTGTCCGCATGGCGGTAGCTTAGACCCTTGCCTATCCTTCAAGCCCTAAACGAAGAGTCTGATCGGACTGGGCGGATACCCAGGCTGATCTGACTCTGCGCTGGGCGCACAACCACATTGTTGGTTTTCTCGTGTCGCGGCTCAAATGTATCAGTATCTGAGCAGCGCGACGAAAAATATAAAGCTGAGACTGACATATCAGCCGACTCAAATTTGCTCTACATTTTCCTTGACTCACAAATGAGGACATGAGTAACGCTGAAAAGACAGGATTATCTGAGTCTTCGCTGTCCGCACATGTCCTAATGCACTCCATTGATTATACTTACATTGTTTGTAATCCGAAGTAGTTTGCGAGTTGTATGAGTTTAAAACCAACTTAATTTAGTTCATGGAGTGAAAATTAGCAGAATATTTGGCTTGAATAATGAAATTTATTAGCTTCATCCATTCTGAACAAAGTGTTATTTCTGTCTTGTAACGTATAATCCCAATTAGTTATTTTGTTCTGGCTGCATAAGATTGTAGTGCTAGGTACCACAAAAATGATTCAAAGCAGCTAAAGCACCTGCAGGGCATGATCACTTCTCATGTTTAGAATTGATTATTCATTAATCATAGCTTGGTTGTCTGCAGTTTTTTTGTGACATGGCCGAAAAATCCCTCTTAAGTATCAGAAGGTCATTTTGCATAATTGACCTGTCAATGTTAATTAAGGTGTTCAACCGTAAGAAGCTGACTGGACTTTTATCAGGAATTTATTTACCGATTAGCTCACTTTTTGTGTATTTAGTTAGTTATTTATTACCCAAGATGTTTCGTAATACGATACATTTCAAGTATCAAATGATATAATGCAAACTGAGTGAAAAGAAATCGTATGACATGTACCAGATCAAACGTTTTTTTGTTTGAATGAACAGCCTAAAAATCAGCTTTGGGCAGGTACAGGCTTAGCTGAGTCCCTGCTTTTCGTTGATGTCGCGCAATCGTCTCTCTCGTGACATCACTTATGAACTAATTCGAACTTACGTAACAGCGACGAGCAAGATGAGTGAGCCGGAACAAAAGTGAAATATTTCTGATGGGTACAGGTGATATCAAATTACTCTCAGAATAATTTAAGGGATAAAAGATCCGACTCGGACATATTGTAGGAAAATTAACGTAGTTTTTAGAGATATAAATTGAGATGCACAAACCGTGCGGAAAGAGGTGCCCAATGGTGATTACACTTCGCTTCCTTTGTTTCCTTCAGGTTAGTAACCAACTTGAACACCCAAAAATTGCGTAACCGTGAGATGTTTTCTCCATAGACTCCCATACAAAAATGCTCGTGCCCAGGTGGTTCCTCAAAGAAACACCTGGGTCCGTGCAAATTATATAGCACATTATAAGCTGATTCCAAATAATTAATGCCGTGTGAAAATGTACCGTTTGATTGTTGCAAAAACGTAACTATGATCAGCCTGCGCATAATTCCAGTCTGATCAAAGTACCTTGTTCGCAAAAAAATCTACGGACCCTGGGAAGTATATTTGGCAGCAGACAGACACTTCGAACAGTCTGCTCGGCTGCGCGTAGAGTATTTACAGTAAGAAACGCTATTCAATACATCACATGTACTTTTTTAACAAAGAGAACGGGATATTAAGAAAATACGTGTGAAATCTTTCAGAATGCCACGACTGAAAATGGCAGTGTCTGGCGTAGTGAGTCGCACTGTCTCCTAGTTGAGAGCGCCAGACTAGATGGCATCTTTCTGCACAATCGAACAGCACAGGCTAGCCACAGATCATCCGACGGCGTTAACGTTGCCGAACAGATAGCGAATTCTATAAGTTCACACACACATGCACACAGACGCACACACACATCATTTATTATCAACAATTGCGCAGATTATTTACCTGCAAAACGGCTGATCAGGGTCTATACAATACATACATCTTCGAAGTGTCACATTATAAGAGACCCTTTTGACATTTACGAAAAAAAGTGCCTAGTCAGCCTAGACTGCGCATCTGCGCTGTATGACCTGAATCCTGCCCTTTTACATATTCCTACAAAATTTCATGAAGATATCCCGTAGTGGCGAGCACAGGAATGTTTACGGGCGGATGGACGGACGGCCAGACGGACGGACGGACAGCGCTATGACATAATACGTCCCGTCAAAAAAAATAAAATAATAAAAACTGGCGTATAAAATTAAAAAATATAAATTTTATTAATAATGGTGATTAAGAGCACAAAAAAAAATTATTTGAAATACTGCATTATATGATTTTTTTACCACTTTAATTTACAGGCAAACTTACGATGACATAAAAAATCCAGATACACAGACACGATGAATATTTTACATCTATTTCTGTGCAATGTTAACAGTTACATTTGAAGGACTCATAAACTGCACGAGATGATGGAATTGCTGTGTCGAAGTGTAAGTCAGTTACCGGATTCGTGCTCGTGGTGCATGAATTGGAAAGACCTGAGCACGGGGAATGAAAACACCTCGCGGCTGAAGCCGCTCGGTGTTCCCATTTCCCCGTGCTCAGGTCTTTCCAATTCATACACCCCTCGCACTCATCCGGTAACTATTACAAATACTTCCAATTCGGGAAACAAACTAGACCGGAGGATTCAGTTTGATCACTTTACACAGATTTGAATGCAGGGCTGCATACCGTGATGGCATAGCTTGCTTTTTCAGGCGAGGCCTATCATGTCCATAGTCGAAGTCATCAGCTCAGCTGCATGCAGTCATGCATCAAGAGGTTAATTTTTTACTCTTGGTTGACAAAATTATTCAATCGTTGGCCGGGCCGCGACTTTCTGTGCTATAGCTATGCGCTCTAACAAAGGGACTACGGCGTGACACACAAATCACTAGAAAACTGTGCAGTCCAAAAGTCTGTAACTCTAGTAACACACGTTGGTTGTTTGTTTTGAGTTTCACGGCCCTTTGAGACAGAATTTCAGTCTATATCGGGCCGTCTCCCAAAGAGAGGGAGAAAGAAGAGAGATGTGATAGCGAGAGAAAAATGTCCAAACAGCCCCACCCGCACCTACTGCAAGCACAGTAGGCCCTTGCCCCACCATTATCCAAATCAGTAGGACGCCACGGAATTGGAAGTTATACCCAGCAGCATCGCACCACCCAACCACCCCGGTAACACACTTGAGAGTCGTCAGGCTAACAGTAACGCTTTAGCTGTTGTGCACAAAACACAGGTTGGTCTGAGTCACCAATGCCCACATATGCCCTAACGCCCTTTTACGCGTCGGTAAAAGGGGCGATGGGAAATTAGCGAGCTGCCCAGTCTGGGATTAGACTCTGCATTCGTACATAAATCCCGGGCTCGAGACGCGTTGGAAGCGGGTATCTTTTCAGTCGTAAACAGCCTTTCATCGTCCTGATCTGGCTGAAATTATGTTAAAAAGGGCGTAAAATCGTGATTCATCCACCATCGACAAAAATTTATAGGTTTGATTTTCGACACATTAATCTAATAAAGGTAGCAGATCCGAATTTGTTAACTAGTCAAAGCAGCATAACATGTTTTCAAGCGCAGAAATTGATTGACACTTCCGACTACTGATTACATCTCTCTACCGTTATATTGTAATGTGTACTCAATACAAGAGTCACTGGTCTTTGAGATGTTACAGTTATGTCTGTCACTGACCCGTTAAATCGTCTAGAGAAAGTAAACGTTGTAGACGCTCAGATTTTGCATAATTATGAAATTTGCCATATGGCACTAAATGGCAAAATAAACAGTTTTTGTTGATGTTCTTTGACACAGTTACGACAACGATGTTTTAATAGCAATTAGCAACTATTCAGAATTCTACTATGGTCCTGCTATAATTCTTACTATACAAATATTAGGGTAAAATTTCATCTGTATCCAGCAACCGCAATCATGCATAAGGTCAAAGGACTGAAATATTTGAACACTAGATGCACCATAATAAGGTTCAGAATATGTATCACTAAACTAATCACAAAACCAATCTCTCTTCCCACCTATTAGCTTCTATTCAGAATTCTACTTTGGTCCTGCCATAATCTCCCTATACAGACAATAAGGAAAAAATCATCTGTATCTAGCAACCTTAATCATGCATATGGACTGAAATACTTGGACACTAGCTGCACCATAATAAGGTTCAGAACACAATTCACTATACTAGTTGTGAAACCAATCTCTCTGGACCCCACATATTAGCTTCTATTCAGAATTCTACTATGGTCCTGCTATAATTCTTACTTTACTGACAATAGGGTAAAACTTCATCTGTGTCTTTCAACCTTAATGATGCATAAGGACAGAAGTATTTGGACACTAGCTGCACCATAATAAGGTTCAGAATATCATCACTAGTAACAAAACTGCAATATTAGCTTATACTCAGAATTCTAATATTGTCCTGCTATAATCTCCCTATATAGACAATAGGGAAAAATTCATCTGTATCTAGCAACCTTAATCATGCATAAAGACTGAAAAAATTGGACACTAGCTGCACCTATGTTATCTACTTAGAAGGTCTAAGCCTGCCCAGGAAAAGTATGGGTAGGATCACTGGCGGTCTGGTCATGACCTTGATAACACAGCTGTTTTACTGCAAGTTACAAACTTAATGTCACAGTGTGTGGGTTAGGTATATCATACACTTGTACTACCTTGTGGTACAAGCCGGTTTTTATAGCGATTTGGTATAGTGCTCGACTTTAGATCGAAAGGTCCTGGGTTCGATCCTCGGCCCGGGCGTGAGATTTTTTAAGAGTCCGTGACATTAAACAACCCACCAATGGGGCCCAACCACTAAATTGGATACGCGTTTGACTGTAGATCCGGAGGAAGTGTTTGATCCTGCTCCGGTCAGGCTAATATCTCACATATCCCAAAACTGATTGCGAGCAAACTTCAAATATTTATTACATTTTGTGGATATTTGACATACAATGAACAATTTTAAACAAATAGGCTGAAAGTAATGGTATGACACCAACGGTTTGAGTCATGGGCTTTGGGAAGTAAAGAATGCCAAACACCTCACATAGTCCAAAACTGATCATGAGCAAACATGGAATTTCTGTTAAATTTTGTTGACTGATATGACATGTAATGTAAAACTATTAACAAATAGACTAGAATCAATGGCTTGATATTGTTGATACTTGTTAAGAGCTTTCCAAGTAGCAAATGCCAAATATCTCACATATTCTAAAATTTATCATGAGCAAACTTGGAATGTTCTATTAAATTTTCTAGATATTTCATACACAATGAAAATTTTTGGACAAATAGGCTGAAATAAATGGTATGACACCATTGATATGAGTCTATGGGCTTTGGGAAGTACAGACTGGCAAATATCTCAAATTTTCCAAAATTTATCGCGAGCAAACTTGGAATATCCTATTAAATTTTGTAGATATTTCTCTGGGTGGACTGATATTATCGCAGCACATATATTTTATAAGAGTAGTAATTTTAACTCTCATAATTAGACTCACCAGGTTTTAATATCGGATAGAATAGACATCTAATTGGCTGTTTGATATTTAAAAGATCACCGCCAAAATGGGTCATGAAAAATTTATCATTGACAAATAATTTTATCATAGGACCTGAAAAATTTATTGATGGACCGATAAAATTGATCCGTCCACTGATACTTCTAAAGGTGCACCTGTAAGTTATTGATGCACCAGTAAATATTATCAGTCCACTGATACATGCTTGATATCGGTGGATTGATAAAATATTGGTGGAGCTGTAAATTAGTGGTCGGTGTTTAAAATTTATTGGCCCATTGATAAAATTTACAGGTGCACCACCACTGAAATTTAGCGGTGCACCTATATTTTTTATACATTGACCTGTATTGGTAAAATGTTCTTTGGTAGGATGGAGGGTGAGTAGTACAGCCAATTAATGATGTGTAAATATATATATGGGAATATAGAGTGTATAACTGACCATTCTAACTGGTCTGGACATTTTAGCCTAGTGGTTGTGTGCTTGCTTTATAATCTTGGGGTCCTGAGATCGGTTCCCCGGTTGGGGCACTTGATGAAATTTTCTTTACAGATTATTCTCCTCCAATTACAGTATGAAATTTATTGGTCCACTGATAAAATTTACAGGTGCACGTACCACTGAAATTAAACGATGCACCTATATTTTTATGTGTGGACTGGTATCAGTAGTTTGGACTCGTTTGGTACACCATAGACACGCGTGGTCAACTAATTAAAGCAGTTTAATTATGATTCGGAAGGTCATAGGTTTGAATCCGGGATGGGCCAGATGGCGACTAGAAAACTCTGTTAACCCAACAGTTAACAGCTACCTTGTTTCGAATCAGGGATGGATAAGGCAGTGAAAGGAGAGGGATGAGCTTCACCTTTTAAGATATAGTGGACCTATGACCCCACTGCCTTACGGCCTCTGCACTGTGGGATCCCATTATTTTTTTTTCATTTTATTATTATTTTTTTAGTATTAATTCTAGATAGCTTAAAGGAAAACAGTTGTATGGTAAATCTTAAATGAAAACATTGGTGAGATAAACCTGTCAATTAACAATTAATCTGCCAATTAACTAAAATAGCATCATATTAAAACATCCTTGTCAAAAAACAACAACAAAAACCGTCTACATATATAGATCTACAGATGAAATGTGCCATCTCCACTATTGCCTGAAATTGTCTTAATTAACGGAAATATGGATGTAATATTAATAAATTCCCATAAACTTAATATTAATCACTAACAGATGCAGTCTTTAGCTATTTCAAACAATATAAACATGATTATAATATCTTAAAGTCCATGCTGTAATCGATGAAAAAATCTCAAGATTGCTCGAGTAAACTTAAAATTCCAAGATTGACCGTGAGCAATCTCGAGATTTTTCAAATTCCAAGTTTGACGACAACATCATTACCCACGTGTCATCGGGGATAATGTTTTAGATCATCGCCGAATTTAAAGGTAGGTTCCTGAACTTTGGAATGCATTATAATTTTGATGATCTTTTATCCAAGTTGTTGGAAAGCACTTATAAAAACGGAATGATTAAGTTTCACTACAAAGTGTAAATCAAAAAAAATATTAGAAAAGCTGTTTTGCAAGGGATTTCCTAACTCTGCTTCGCACACCAGTTAGCGCTATTTTTAGTTCGCGCCAAAAATAGATAACGTTGCTGACGTCATGCTTCGTTGCATTTTGGGATAGTTTAACCCATCCACCATGCCAGGACCTCTAGAAGAGCTCATGGCAAGAGAAAATTGACCTGTGGAGAATGACATCAGAAATCGCGCACTTATGGACATAATAAACAAAGTTATTTTTAGAACTGGAATTCCAACGAAGGAAATAAGCCAAAAGGGAAAACGACTATTTTCTTCAACATCTGACGATTTTCTCAGTAGCAACAATTTCAGAAAAATGAGAAAATTCAATACTACTCAGAAAAAGACGAAATTATTTTGTGAACATAATTGTTATCCCTAGTCCAGGAACCTACCTTTAAAAATGAGAGAAAAAAAAAACAAGCAGAAAAAATAAATAAACAAAAAAGTAAAATCCACCTTATGTGTGTCAAAATATGTGGTCCGGGCATGGCCGGTCCGGCCGGACCGTCCGCTACGGCCTTGCGCTATTATTTTCTTACACTTGAAACAGGTGGTGAGTTTGTCAGTTTGCTGTGCTTGTTTAAATGCCGCTTTCAACTGCCATTCCTTGTGCTGTGAGGTGGTCTATATGATAGATACTTTATTTATGCAATAAGCCATTATGGCCCATGAGCATTTATACATATAATATACATATACAGGATAGAAAGCGATATATACTGAACAAAAAAAAGAAACGTTACATGCACATCCAATGCACGTTTTCTTTGAACTGAATTAAGACTTTACCAATTTTATTTTATACCTAACTGCCAAAAAGTATCCGCATGTAAAAAGATGAATATCACAACATAAGCTGCAAGATTAATGTCTCCAGATCAGTTTGATTCAATGTGGGGTCAGAATTTGAAAGTGCTATTTCGAGATGCCTTTTGAAGACCCGTGTTTCACTCAAGTTGTCAGCCCATGTGAGAAAGTCACTTCTGAAACGTTTATCAGGCACTAGTTGTTAGGAAAACGGTCCAACCGCCGCTTCCAAATGGTTGATCAGTGAAGCACAAGGCATGGAATATCGCTTTTCATGACACTTGACTCTGACTTTCATGCTATGCACTGAAATTCCCATAGACAATGCAAGGTGATATACCATGGACAATTAACCAGTTTGATCAAACTTTTTCATCATGAACCATTGTCTGAAGAAGCTGGAATAAGATCCATGAAATAAACTTGAAAATATTTTTGAAACGTACTGGTTAATCGGAGTAAATGATTTGCTATACTTTTAATTGCAAGGGAGACAATTTCAAAGACACATTATCTTTAACAGCTCATTTCTTGAGCTGCTGGTTAAGTGTCATACGACTCATAGGACTTCTTATTGGCGGTTACAAGGCAAATCCGAAAGTGCAAAATTTTAAGCGCTTGCGCATGCGCATCGAGCGTTTCACGTTGTCAGTGGTGTTTTCAGTCAAAGTGGAATAATTCTGTAACAATTGATGCAAATCGCAAACCGATTAGTTCATAAGGTTGTCGGACGTCTGACACGTGGGAGGAAAACGTGGCATTATTTGAAAATAGTGTTCTTTGGCTTAAAATGCCTGAATTAGCTATGTAACGTTTCTTTTTTTGTTCAGTATATAAATGTGGGCCAGTAAGCACAGTTTCCGCAATGCCTTCGGCCGCGCAAAACGTTGAAAAAACGTATCAGTATTATGATACGCATTCAACGGTTACTCAACTATAGATTCCTCCTCGCGGAATGCATCTACTTTTAAGCACATACCCTTTCTAATAGGTGCATACATAGCATTACGCCTGAAGACATACATCGACGGAACCAGTTGGACAATAAGAAACATGCAACGCTATTCAGACGGGTTAGGGTCTCATGAAGTATCATCGTAACAATTGAACTGACAAATACAAGAAAACGTCTGAAAGCGTAAATCAACATCACTGGTGAGACCCCGACCAACCTGCGCAGTTATGCAGACTGGTCAGGGTCTCACTATCAGCACTATGACCAAAGTAATGATCATCGTAACAGTTCAACTGGGAAACCTGAAGCGTCTGAATGCGTATGTTAACAGCACCAGTGAGTCCATGACCAACCTGCACATTTATGCAGATTTTTCAGGATCTCACTGATAGCACTGTGATTATAGCAGTCATCATCGTACCGATCCATTGAAAACTTAAATATGTATCATGAAATATATCATAAATAGATCTAGTGCGATACTCTAATCGCTGTCACATCTATCATTTCAGTTGTTCTTGATTATTGGGTCACATTCCATAAGTGGCTTAGTACCTCGGTATGTTGATTTCTGCTAAACAGTCTTCCGGGCGTCAACATTTACTTCCAATGAAACCAACCATCACGCTGATGCTCGCTTTTAAGTGAACGGTCATTATTTATCAGCTGGGGGGTGAAATTTTCAGGAGATCCACATATTTTTTCATGACCCACCCAATGACTTAGGTTTTCTTTGTCCGACCACCCACCATCAAGGAAAATAAAATTTTGACCCCACCCCTTTCCCCATCACCACCACCACTTACCCCTTCCCCCTATCCCACCACCACCCACAGCAAAATGAAGTTCAACAGAAACATAGGAACATATATGAAGCCTCGCACCTCCCAGGCCCTAACTTCAACGCCGTACATACACACACATAGCATTTACAATTACTTGGTCTGTCATTATGAACTTGCAGACTGTGTTACATGCATCCCAAAGAGTTTTCAAAACCGTTTTCTGTGGGTGGAGCAAAGTGGCGAAGTGCTGTGCACCAGGCTCATGATAATAGGATTCCAAGTTTGAATCCCATAAGGTCCCACTGCACATTGACCTTGAACATGCCTTACACTGTGTGTGTGTGTGTGTGTGTGTGTGTGTGTGTGTGTGTGTGTGCTGGCAAAGTGTTTTTTTTCTCTCGTGATGTGTTTTGCAAGCCATACTGTATAAGAGGCATGGAAGTAATTGTGTAGAAAGGAGGGTCTGATTGGGGGCAGAGCCCCCCCCCCGCCCAGAGGCCAAACTCTATTGGAAAATGGAAAATCAAGTACAAGAAAGCATTTCATTTCACGCCCCCCCCCCCCCACACACACACACAAACAGCATTTGTCCACAAAAATATTGATATCCCCAGCGGTGCAGAGTTTCGTATTGCACCTCCCTCCTCTAAATTCTTCCACCCCATCCCCACCCGCAGCTGATAAACAATGACCGTTCCCTAAACAGCCACAGGCACACTGTCATTTCATATGCCGTAATACACATGGTCATCGGTTGTTTCGGTATTTAGCTGGACCTAGCATAATCTTTGAGGCGCTTCGTAAAGCGTCGTGGATGTTTACCTGTCAAAAAAATTAACAGGTGCAATATTTAATTCTTAATTCTGTTCAGCGAAAGCTTGTTTTTGTTATTCTAATTCATCATGTCTTTGAAGAAGTTCATTTACTTGTGTCAGCGTGCTTAGTCTGAAAAATAAAGTATGTTCTTTGCAAAAGTGAGTGTATATCGTTTTATCAACGAATGACACATTAATTCAGCTGTATAACATATTGTTCTAGGACTAGAACTGATATTTGACTGCATATCAGTTCTAGGTCAATTGGGCTGAAAAATGAACAAAATGCCAGAGTGGCATTTTTGCAAAATTGCCACTAAACTACAAACCTGACTTCATTTAGACATTTTTCTTGTGGTTCAAGAATAATTTTTCTTTCGGAGCATAAATATTAGACCACCTCCTCTCATTTCAGATGTGTTTTATAAAGTTTTTTTCTTCATTTCCTGATTTCAAAACAGATTTGACAAACTCGGGCTTTCCATGGGGGAATTAGTTGGGTAAAATCCCATACCAGAGCAGAACTGGTCATACTAAATACCACAAGGCGGGGTACAGGTCTACCTTGTGCTATCATAGCACAAGGTGGAAGTTACATATGATGACCACAATGTATAATAAAATAATTAAGCGCTAAATTAAATATATATGTGCAAACAGCTGAAAACAGACAGAGGTTTATCTATCTATCTATCTATCTATCATGTTGTTGTGTGCAGGTGTTAAATTTATAATCTAGCATAGAAAAAGATATGACAAGAAGCAAATCCCAGATATGCTCAAACACATACTTCTGGTATGGCCGGGTAGTATGGAGCCCTGCAGTGCATTCCACTGTACTGTAGTACAGAGGTCTGCCTGCACTTCTTCTTCTCCTCTGGCATTTGACTTTGGAACCAGCTTTCAGAGTTCCCTGCCATGTCAGAGACCCATGAGGGCTTCAGGAGTGATGTATCACAATACTTCACTGAGGAGCTGTCTATAGAGCTTTTCACTTGGGGTAGGGGGAGGGCATGCAGAGAGGAGGGGGTAAATACTTGGACGTCAGCATATGAACCAAATAAAGCTCTAATTCCAACCGATACCTACTGATGCTAATCTGACTTGGTGGGAGAATCCAAAAGCAGGAATGCCCGCCAGACTGTTAGTGATGCGGTATACCATCACTATGGATTCTTCTCAGTTGTTAGAGTGTTTGCCAGCTGATGACCTCTATAATTTGGGAGATTCTATTTGCTATGTGATAGTTGAGATCGATGAGATGCAGTGTGGCTTCATGCCTGGCAGTGGCACTACTGATGCAATTTTTATTGTACGTCAGCTACAGGAGAAGCACTTGGCTACTAACAAGCTGCTCTACATGGCCTTTGTGGACCTGTAGAAAGCATTCGATCGTGTGCCACGGGATGTCATCTGGTGGGCAATGCGCAAACTAGGAATTGACGAGTGGCTGGTGCGCTTGGTCCAGTCCATGTACCAGGATGTGAGAAGCAGGGTAAGAGTTGGCGATGGGTACAGCGAGGAGTTTGGTGTTGGAGTGGGTGTTCATCAGGGCTCTGTACTTAGCTTGCTACTCTTCATCATTGTGTTAGAGGCTCTATCCAGGGAGTTTCGCACAGGCTGTCCATGGGAGCTGTTGTATGCAGACGACCTGATGATCAGTGCTGAGTCTATGGAGGAACTGCTAGTAAAGGTGCAGACATGGAAGTCAGAGATGGAGAAAAAGAGCCTACGTGTGAACATGGGGAAGACAAAGATTCTGATGTCTGGCATTAATCTGGACGTGCTGAAAAAATCTGGAAAGGACCCTTGTGGTGTCTGTCAGACAGGAGTAGGTAGCAATGCAATCTTCTGTGGTGGCTGCAAGCGCTGGGTGCATAAGAAATGCAGTGGCATTAAGGGACCCTTGCGCCCTGACCCTGAGTTCAGGTGCGCCCGATGCCTTGGGACTGCTCGGGCCATTGATGAAAGAGAAAATACAGAGGTTGAGGTTGGAAACGAAAAGCTTGAAGTTGTCCCAGAGTTCTGCTACCTTGGAGACATGCTGTCTGCAGGAGGTGGCGGCGAGCTAGCTGTGATCACACGCTGCAAATGTGCATGGGGCAAGTTCCGGCAATTGCTTCCCCTTCTCACAATCTGCTACTTCTGACCAGAGGTCAGGTGTACTCAACATGCGTGAGGAGTGTGATGCTGCATGCAGCAGAGACTTGGGCCATGAAGATGGATACACTGAACCGTCTCCGGCGTAATGACCGTGCCATGATCCGTTGGATCTGCAATGTCAAGGCAAAGGACGAAGTTAGCTCAGACTCCCTTCTCACAAAGCTTGGCATCCAGGACTTAGATCTGGTGCTCCGAACCAGTGGGATGAGATGGTTTGGACATGCAGAGCGCAGCACAGGCTGGATTGCAGAAGTACGCAAGCTGAATGTGGTTGCACAGAAAAGACCGGGCAGGCCAAGAAAAACATGGGATGAAGTGCTTATGAACGACAGAAAGAAGCTATGTATGGATTCCGCTGACCCTCAGAATCGTTCTGAGTGGAGAGGACGCCTTCGAAGAAACTTGTCAAACAAGCCCAACCCTCGGTAGAGGAAAACAGGGCTTTAAAATGGATATGATGATGATGATGATGATAGTCACCTTAGACAAATCTGGCTGCTCTAGGTTGTACTACCTCAAACTGTTGGATACATGATGTGGTATAGGTATCGTGCTGAAGTGGCATACTCGATGATGGGTCTGTCTACAGCCTTGTGGCTCTTGATAGCCTCCTATACCTCAAGATCTCAAGTCTAGCTGACACATCAACGCTGCAGAGGGACTTGGAGTGGGAACAGGACTGACAGATGTCATTCAACCCCAGCAAATGCGAATTGGTCAGGGTGACCAAAAGGAGAAATCCAATCGAAGCCGCTTACAAGATCCATGGCCATGACCTAACAATCTCCGAGACTGGGAAGTATTTGGGCGTTGCCATTTCGGAGGATCTCTCATGGAAGGCTCATGTGGATTCTACCACTAAGAAAGTGAACAACAGCCTAGCCTTCCTGAGAAGAAACCTTTCCAGTTGTCCCCAGGATGTAAAAGCCCAGTGCTACAAGACATTGGTCCGGCCTGTCATTGACTACGCCACATCAGCATGGGATCCACACACCACATCATGCATACAGCAGTTGGAGGCGGTACAACGACGAGCTGCCCGGTTTGTAAATGGAGACTACCCTACCACAAGTAGCACCTCCCAGATGATACAGAACCTTGGCTGGCAACCGCTCCACCAGAGGCGCCAAGATGCCAAGCTCATCATGATGTACCGCATCACCTATGGACTAGTGGACATCCCTGCCTCCAGATTCTTACATCCAACTGGGACATGTACAAGAGGGTAGGCCCTTCGATATCTGGTACCGTGCTGCATGACAGACGTCTTTCTGCACTCCTTCTTTCCCGCGGGCATTAAACTTTTGAACAGCCTACCAGAGTATATCCCCATGTCAGAGACCCTTGAGGGCTTCAAGAGGGGTCTGGCAAGTCTCCATTAGCCCGTACAGAACTGTTTTTACAGATTTTAATCAGCAACAGTTGTTTTATCGTCACTTGTTCGTGCCTCACCTCAGCCTTGTACATAGTTCAAGTAGACAATGCTCCAGAGTGGGCCCTGTACGGGTCCGTGGAAACACCCCAAACCACCCCAAACCTCTACCAAACCACCCCAAACCAGCCTCCCCAGATTCACATCTGCCCCCTGTCCCCTCCACACACACACCAACACTGCTCCCACCCATCCCAAACAGTATCTATATAGATTCAAATAAAAAGAACACTTCAATAAGTGATTGCCCATGTACGTATGTATCTCTTTTAATAACTTCTTAAATATTAACAAAAAAAATTATAATCTCAGTATAATAAAGCAAATTGTGCGGGGGGGGGGGGGGGGGGGGATTTATACCACCCTCAACCAGCCACCCTGGGTACAAACTAGAACCCCAGCCCTCGCGCAGTGACATGCTTATTTAAAGTAAGAAGGGTGCGGATGGAAGGAAAAAACTAATTGACCTCAAATGTTGGTGTCTTGGTGGGGGGAGGGGGGTGGGGTTCTAGTTTGTATCCAGGGAGGCTGGTTTGGGGTAGTATGAAAGTGTTTTGGGGTATTTTGGGGTGGTTTGGGGTGTTTCCACGGACCGGCCCTGTACTGTACAGCTGTACGGGAAGAGGGAGAAGATTGTTGAGACTCCACATTCTAAGTAAATAAGTTAAATTTATTATCAATTTTACGATCAAAAGACTCATTAAAATACTATTAGTCATCTAAAAATATGAAATAGTATGCTACAAATGATCCCCCCCCCTCTCCTCCTCGACTCCCCCGGTAACACCACCAACCCTCCCACATCCACTGTCTGTTTATGTAATTCCAGGTGCCCTTGCATTTAGTAATATTTCTTAGTACTGGAAATGTAATACAGGTATTTCTTTAGATGTCTTTGTGGTGTTTCAGCAGTGTTTAGTAGGACCCAAGTTGGGTACTGGATTTTACCTAGCACGGATTTTTCGAGCGTATTTCCTACTCAACCAGGGCCCAATTTAATGGAGAATAAACAAACAGCTGTCAGAAGCATATATCTTTTTACTTTGACTGCATACTGCTTTGTGGTGTATTGATGCTTTGATATTTTATAATGAGTGCAAAATATAGAGGAATAACTTAATGGTGGACTAAAATTTGTATGGAAAAAAACTTCAGAAAAAGGTAAAATTTTGTCGCGACTTTTGTCTGCCCATATTGTTAAAAATCTGAACGGTTAAACTTACAGCTCTAAAGGGTCCATCAGAGTATAAAAATCCCTTTAGAGCTGTAATTTACATCTATATAACATATAGAAGAGCAGATGGCTGGTTGGTTTGTTTGTTTTGTTTTACATCCCTTTGAGACAGTATTTCAGACGATATTGAGCCATATCCCAGAGAGAGGGGTAGGAAGATATAGGATAGACAATACTTAGTCTATGGGATAAGGAGTGGGGCATGGCTTTCCAACCATATAAATGCAGGGTATATGAACTTCTTCAAAGTACTAAAAATCTCATTGACCAGTACATTTTGTAGTGTGACACAGTCGAACGCAGATCCGTGCGAATGGAACTGACATCAGAGCTAACAGAACTTTTTTGGTTGACTTGCTAGAGCCAGCTACATCTGTGAACAAAACACATAGTCTGCAGCTCGTCTTCCATTATTATGGGCAAGCACCTGTAGTTACGCCCACTTTCAGTTAAGCTGACTGCACTAAAAATAGAATGTCTAAAAATAGAATCGATAAGGGAAAATCAATACCAGAGACGCAATGCCTTGGAGGTGTGGGATACTGATTTGTTCCTTGAGCCTCCTGTGTTAAAGCGATCAGTATGTGAACTGGACAGAAAATAAAACATTGTCAGAATTTCTTAACTGGCAGTTTTGTTGCATCATGGAAAACACACTGACTGATTCATGTTGCTTTTTTAGCTCACCTGAGCCTTTAGGCTCATAGGTGAGCTTATAGTATAGCCAGGCATCCGTCGTCCGTCCGTCATCCGTCCGTCGTCAACATTTTCAAACATCTTCTCCTCTGAAACCACTGGGCCGATTGAAGCCATATTTCATATTGAGCCTACCTAGGTCGAGGGAACGAAAGTTTGTTGCGGGTATCTGGGTCACATGACCAAGATGGCCGCCACACCCATATATGGTAAAAACCCTTCAAAAATCTTCTTCTCCAGAACCAAAAGGCCTATGACCTTGAAACTTGGTATGTAGCATCGGACATGCGGGCCCATCATAGTTTATACAAATGATGACCTTGTGTTGACCTTGACCTAATTTATGACTCTGTCAACTTTGGTACGTTAGGCTTTTATATGGGAAAACGCTTGAACAGTGGATTTTTCAGAAACTATTTAAGTCTAAGGTACAATATTTGGTATACATAGTCAACTGTATGAGCAAATGAAGATATTATGTCACTAAAGGTCAAGGTCATTCCGTCGGTCCATCCATTAACAAGATTTTCAGACATCTTCTTCTCTGAAACCACTGGGCCGATTGAAACCAAATTTCATATGGAGTCTCAGTGGGGTGGGGGGGGGGTGGGGGGGGGGGAACGAAAGTTTATACCCCGGGTCTGGGTCACATGACCAAGATGGCCGCCACACCCATATATGGTAAAAACCCTTCAAAAATCTTCTTCTCCAGAACCAAAAGGCCTATAACCTTGAAACTTGGTATGTAGCATTGGGCATTCAGGCCCATCATAGTTTATACAAATGATGACCGTGCGCCGACCTTGACCTAATTTATGACACGGTCAACTTCGGTACCCTGGGCTTTTATATGGGAATACCCCTAAACAGTGGATTTCTCAGAATCCTTTTAAGTCTAAGGTACAATATTTGGTATATATGGTCAACTAAATGAACAGCTGAAGATATTGTGTCACTAAAGGTCAAGGTCATTCTGTCAGCCCTTCCGTCATCAAGATTTTCAAACATCTTCTCCTCTGAAACCACTGGGCCGATTGAAGTCAAATTTCATATGGAGCCTACCTAGGTTGGGGGAACAAAAGATTGTTGGGAGTATCCGGGTCACATGACCAAGATGGCCGCCATGCCCATATATAGTAAAAACCTTTCAAAAATCTTCTTCTCCAGAACCAAAAGGCTATGACCTTGAAACTTGGTATGTTGCAGCGAGCATTCGGGCCCATCATAGTTTGTACAAGTGATGACTGTGTGGTGACCTTGACCTAATTTATGACACGGTCAACTTCGGTACCTTGGGCTTTTATATGGGAAAACCCCTAAATAGTGGATTTCTCAGGAACTATTTAAATCTTAGGTACAATATTTGGTATATATGGTCAACTAAATGAACAGCTGAAGATATTATGTCACTAAAGGTCAAGGTCATTCAGTCAGCCTGTCCGTCATCAAGATTTTCAAACATCTTCTCCTCTGAAACCACTGGGCTGATTAAAGTCAAAGTTCATAACAAGTCTACCTAAGTTACGGGAACGAAAGTTTGTTCTGGGTACCCGGGTGACATGACCAAGATGGCCGTCACGCCCATATATGGTAAAAACCCTTAAAAAATTTTCTTCTCCAGAACCAAGAAGCCTATGACCTTGAAACTTGGTATGTAGCATCGGGCATTCAGGCCCATCATAGTTTATACAAATGATGACCATTCGGTAACTTTGACCAAATTTATGACACGGTCAGCTTTTGTACCTTAGGCTTTTATATGGGAAAACACTTAAACAGTGGATTTCTCAGAAACTATTTAAGTCTAAGGTACAATATATGGTTTTTATGGTCAACTAAATGAACAGCTGAAGATATTTTGTCACTCTAGGTCAAAGTCATTCTGTCATCCAGTCCATCGTCAAGATTTTCAAACATCTTCTCCTCTGAAACCACTAGGCCTATTGAAGTCAAATTTCATATGGAGCCTACCTAGGTTGGGGGAACGAAAGATTGTTGGGGGTATCCTGGTCACATGACCAAGATGGCCCCCACGCCCATATATGGTAAAAACCTTCCAAAAATCTTCTTCTTCAGAACTAGAAGGCCTATGACCTTGAAACTTGGTACGTAGCATTGGACACTCGGGCCCATCATAGTTTATACAAATGATGACCGTGCGTTGACCTTGACCTAATTTATGACACTGTCAACTTTGGTATGTTAGGCTTTTATATGGGAAAATGCTTAAACAGTGGATTTTTCAGAAACTATTCAAGTCTAAGGTACAATATTTGGAATATATGGTTAACTGAATGACCAGATGAAGATATTGTCACTAAAGGTCAAGGTCATTCTGTCAGCCCGTCCACTGTTGTCAAGATTTTCAAACATCTTCTCTGAAACCACTTCCCTGATTGAAGCTAAATTTCATATGGAGTCTTAGTGGGATGGGGGGAACGAAAGTAGGTTCCCAGGATCTGGGTCACATTACCAAGATGGCCCCCATGTCCATATATGGTAAAACCCCTTCAAAAATCTTCTTCTCCAGAACTAAAAGGCCTATGACCTTGAAACTTGGTATTTAGCATTTGGAAGTTGGGCCCATCATTTGTAACAAATGAGCGAAATGACAAATTGTGTCTGTTGACAGAAGGTGTCAGGTGAGCTACAGGACCATTGGTCCTCTGGTTTATTATTTTGATGTGTCAACAACACAAGTAACAAGCTCTTGCAGAAACACTGCTCAGTTATGTTTTTTTTTTTTTTTTTTTTTATTTATTACAATTATTATTATTTTTTTTTTTTTTCATGGAAAAGCAGATTATGGCTCGTATGCCACATTATAATTGAAGAGCACTGGGATAGAAATACTGAGCATTGTTGTCTGTCACCCTTTGCTATTATTACATGATTATGGTATGATCCCAAGCCGAGAATAAGTCTCACATATTTTCCAGTCAAAAAAACCTTACTAAAATTTAATAATCATTCCCATACAAAACTGATTTTTCAAATTTCATTTTTGTTATTCAAGTGATTTCTGGCATTTCTGTGCTTTTCGATTATTCTATGTACCCCATGGTCAGGATATCCAGGTCAAGAAATCCAGTGACCATGAACTATACACTGAAGAGCCGCATCCTGGAAACAGAAGATCAGACAAGATATATAGGTGTAGAGCCTCAGTCATGCCTTTCATGCAAATGACATATAGATCGGACAGTGAGAAAGGCCAACAGCATGCTAGGATTTTTGAGAAATAACTTAAAGGTCAGCAATGAAGACACCAGGCTGCTGCATATTGCTCAGTGGTCTCAGTGCTGGAGTATTGTTCCACTGTATGAAGTCATTACACTTGGGAGCATGTCCATCTTTGCTAGTCAAGGGTACTTAGTCCACTTTGTTCCTTATATATCGAACAAAGTGGACGTAGTAGCCTTGGCTTGCAAAGATGGAGTGTGTCTAGGAGATAGAGATGGTCCATCGTAGAGCTGCCACTGAGATATGTCACCGTGTGGTTACATAAGTTAACACATGCAGTGTGGCATCAGTGCTGGATTACCTTGAGTGGGAGACTTTAGAGGCAAGATGTGTAAAAAGCCAGCTGACAGTGTCTTCAAGATAGCTCATGCATGTGTAAAAAGCCAGCTGACAGTGTCTTCAAGATAGCTCATGCACTTCTCAACATATTATATTCTGAGAAATATTTAATACCGGCTTCGACACCCACATGGCCACATAATTCCCTAGAGTTTAGGCACATCCCAACTTCAAGTGACTATTATAATTTTTTTTCCCAAAAACATTGTCACTCGAATTCCCTTCCAGCCACTGGTACCCTTAAAACGAGAGCTGTCTCAAATAACCTCCTAAATTTAGGTAGGATTTGCCATACGTAAGCATTTAAGACTGATTTCTAGCTCACCTGTCAAGGTGAGCTTATACTATAGCCTTGGTCCGTCGTCCGTCGTCCGTCGGCGTCCACACTTTTAAACATCTTCTTCTCAGAAATCACATGGCGGATTGAAGCCAAATTTCATATGGAGCCTTAACAGGATGGGGGAAAGAAAGTTTATATATTTGGCCCAGGTCACATGACCAAGATGGCCGCCATGCCCATATATGGTAAAAACCTTTAAAAATCTTCTTCTCCAGAACCACTGGGCCGATTGCCTTGAAACTTGGTATGTAGCATCTTGGACACTAGTACTACAAAGTTTCTATAAATCATGACCTTGGGTTGACCTTGACCTATTTTATGGCCAGGTCAAATTTGGTCCCTTAGGCTTTTGAATGGGAAAATCTGAAAAAGTGCATTTTTCTGTTGCTTTTGTGCTCTGTGATATGGAAATGTAGTCAATTCAACTCCTATGGATATATGAGGTCAAGGTCATTTAGTGACCTTGACCAAAGGTCATTTGTCCATTGAGTGTCAACATTTTCAAACATCTTCTCCTCAGAAACCATTAGGCAGATTGAAGCCAAATTGCTTATAGAGTCTTTACAGGATGGGGGAACAATAGTTTATATAATTGGCCCAGGTCACATGACCTAGATGGCCGCCATGCCCTTATATGGTAAAAACCTTTAAAAATCTTCTTTTCCAGAACCACAGGGCCGATTGCCTTGAAACTTGGTATGTAGCATCTTGGACTCTAGTTCTACAAAGTTTATATAAATCATGACCTTGGGTTGACCTTGACCTATTTTATGGCAAGGTCAAATTTGGTCCCTTAGGCTTTTGAATGGGAAAATCTGAAAAAGTGCATTTTTCTGTTGCTTTTGTGCTCTGTGATATGGAAATGTAGTCAATTTTAACTCCTATGGATATTAGAGGTCAAAGTCATTTAGTGACCTTGACCAAAGGTCATTTGTCCATTGAGTGTCAACATTTTCAAACATCTGCTCCTCAGAAACCATTGGGCCGATTGAAGCCAAATTGCTTATAGAGTCTTTACAGGATGGGGGAACAAAAGTTTATATAATTGGCCCAGGTCACATGACCAAGATGGCCGCCATGCCCATATATGGTAAAAACCTTTAAAAATCTTCTTTTCCAGAACCACTGGGCCGATTGCCTTTAAACTTGGTATGTAGCATCTTGGACTCTAGTACTACAAAGTTTATATAAATGATGACTTTGGGTTGACCTTGACCTATTTTATGGCAAGGTCAAATTTGGTCCCTTAGGCTTTTGAATGGGAAAATCTGAAAAAGTGCATTTTTCTGTTGCTTTTGTGCTCTGTGATATGGAAATGTAGTCAATTTCAACTCCTATGGATATTAGAGGTCAAGGTCATTTAGTGACCTTGACCAAAGGTCATTTGTCCATTGAGTGTCAACATTTTCAAACATCTTCTCCTCAGAAACCATTGGGCCGATTGAAGCCAAATTGCTTATAGAGTCTTTACAGGATGGGGGAACAATAGTTTATATAATTGGCACAGGTCACATGACCAAGATGGCTGCCATGCCCATATATGGTAAAACATTTAAAAATCTTCTTCTCCAGAACCACTGGCCCGATTGCCTTGAAACTTGGTATGTAGCATCTTGGACTCCAGTACTACAAAATTTATATAAATGATGACTTCGGGTTGACCTTGACCTATTTTATGGCAAGGTCAAATTTGGTCCCTTAGGCTTTTGAATGCGAAAATCTGAAAAAGTGCATTTTTCTGTTGCTTTTGTGCTCTGTGAAATGGAAATGTAGTCAATTTCCACACCTATGGATATGAGAGGTCAAGGTCATTTAGTGGCCTTGATCAAAGGTCATTTGGCCATTGGGTGTCATCATTTTCAAACATCTTCTCCTCAGAAACCATTGAGCAGATTGAAGCCAAATTTCATATAAAGACTTAACAGGATGTGGGAACGATAGTTTATACAGTTGGTCTGGGTCACATGACCAAGATGGCTGCCATTCTCATATATGGTAAAAACCTTTAAAAATCTTCTTCTCCAGAACCACTGGCCCGATTGCCTTGAAACTTGGTATGTAGCATCTTTGACTCCAGTACTACAAAGTTTATATAAATGATGACCTTAGCTTGACCTTGACCTGTTTTATGGCAAGTTCAAATTTGGTCCCTTAGGCTTTTGAATGGGAAAAGCTGAAAAAGTGCATTTTTCTGTCGCTATTGTTCTCTGTGATATGGAAATTCAGTCATCGTCAGCCCCTACGAATTTTAGAGGTCAAGGTCTGTGTCGTCGTCATCCGTTGTCAACATTTTCAAAGAACTTCTCCTCAGAAATTACTGGGCTGATTGAAGCCAAATTTCATATAGAGCCTTAACAGTATAAAGAAACAAATGTTTATATATTTGACCCAGATCACATGACCAAGATGGCCACCATGCCCATATATGGTATAAAACTTAAAAATTCTTCTTCCCAAGAACCACTGGGCCGATTGCTTTGAAACTTGGTATGTAGCATCAAGGACTCTAGTACTACAAAGTTTATATAAATCATGACCTTAGCTTGACCTTGACCTATTTTATGGCAAGATCAAATTTGGTCCCTTAGGCTTTTGAATGGGAAAAGATGAGAAAGTGCATTTTTCTGTTGCGATTGAGCTCTGTGATATGGAAATGCAGTCAACTTCAACCTCTATAAATACTAGAGGTCAAGGTCATTTAGGGATTTTATAGAAGTGGCCATGGTGGAACAGTTTGCACACTCACTATCCAATCCTATAGAATTGCAGCCTGTTTATTAGCCTGCCTGAGCCGAAAGCTTTCATTTTGGCCACTTGACCTGAGCATATACTGGCAGGTGAGCGATCGTTGCCCTTGGGCGACTTGTTTTCTTGTGTTGTGCTTGTTGGATAAATTTCCAGGGACTGCTGCCAAAAATCCTTCGTATTCCTGGCAGGATTTATGCCAGGAATTTTGAATTTTCCAGCGGGAATATAGAAAACTGCTCATTTAAATATTCCTGGTGGGAATGCTGCTTCAGAATTCCTGATAATTTAAGTATTTCACATAAAATTTCACACTGAGTCCTGCTGTACTCCTGTTAGGAATTATGTCCCCCCGCCCCCTACCCCACCAAAGGTGAGGAGGAGACATATTGTTTTCAGTGCGGATCCCGGGCATTGGCATAACAGTTTCTTGTATGTGCCATATCTCTTGAACCACTGAATGGAATTTGTCCAAACTTGCATGGATATATCATTGGGGCAGGCTAAGAGCTGATTAGATTTTGGTGACCTTGACAGCATTATAAAGGTCACTGGAGAACTTAGATAACAACTTCTTGTACCCACAATCTCACAAACCAATGGATGGAATTTTACCAAACTTGCATCATAGTTGCATGTATACATTATTGGGAAAAGCTTAAGAGGTCACTGGAGGATTTAGATAACAGTTTCTTGCACCCACCATGGATACATAATTGGGACCAGTTTAGGAGCTGATTAGATTTTGGTGACCCTGGCCTCATTTTCAAGGTCACTGGAAGACTCAGATGACAATTTCTTGTACCCACATTGTCTCCTGAACCAATGGATGGGATTTCACCAAACATGCATTGATACATCACTGGGACAAGTTTAAGAGCTGATTAGATTTTGGTGATCTTGACCTCATCATCAAGGTCACTGGAGGACTTACATCACAGTTTCTTTACCCACCATATCTCCTGAACCAATGGATGGAATTTCATCAAACTTTAATTGATATATCATTGGAACAATTTTAAGAGCTGATTAGATTTTGGTGACCTTGACCTCATTTTCAAGGTCACAGGAGAACTAAGATATGTGAAAATTCCACTAAAATTGATATACAGTCCAACCTCTCCTAATGGTCACCTCCTACCGACTGTCACCTCTTAACAAAGGTCAATTTCAGTTCCCCCCATTTTATTTCCTATATTTTTCACCTCTGACAGTGGTCACCTCTCTTTTCCAGTGGTCAGTGGTCGCAATTTTTTACGAAAACGGTCATAATTACGTCTGTAACAGCCAGTTTTTTGTGGTGGAGTATGGTTCTTTTTCAATTACCGAGCAATATTCTAAGGTTTGCAGACATATACATCAATAAAAATGTTGCTTTACCGGTACTCAGTGGTCGAATACCAATTGAAAGCCTGTGTGTCAAACCCTTCGAACAACAGCCACCTCTCTAGAACAGCCAGTTTTGGCTGTTCCAGATGTTGGTTGTTGAAGAGAAGTTGCACTGTATCTCATTAGGCTTTGGTTTGAGGTTTGATTTCCACTTTACTCTCATAGATATACCTTTGGACTATTCTCAAGAGTCTGCTGTGTTTTGATGACCTTGACCCCATTTTCAAGGTCAAAAGCTATATTAAAAACGTATAATTTTTTTCTCCGAAAATGAAATATCTTGAACCAGTTGACAGATATTCATCAGACTTGCATAATTATATCGTTGTTACAGGTTTAAGACATGTTTAGTAGATGATGACCTTGGCCCATTTTTCAAGGTCATAGTCTTCTGTGTAGGATATCTTTAGAACCAGTGGATGGATTTTCTCCAAACGTGCATAGATATTTTATTTGTACAGGCTTTTTATTCATCACAGTGGATGGGAAATGGGCTGGTTGGATAGGGCCAGGGGTGGGGGGGGGGGGGGGGATACTGCTACTCTCCTGCTGGACAATTCCATACAGGTTTCAACATTACCATTCACTTTTGAATTTGACCTATGTTAAATATATTCAGGCTTACAAGTAGTCCTACTTTTCCTACTTTTTTGCCCTGTTCCTACTTTTTTCCTACTTTTTTCAAAAATATTCCTACTATTCCTACTTTTTGAATGAAAATGAAAATAAAAAATGTATATTTCAAAATATTTTAGTTTGTTGCAGAATGAAACATGCTACATGATATAAGGACTGATGGCATATTCTATTGATGAGTTTCTTACAGTCTTTGAATATGCTACTGTTGATCTCTTATGCAGTGGTGCCTTTCCGGAAATGTGTTGAACATTTTGAACATGATGTTGCTTAATGTGAAGGATGAGGCCCTCCCAAGGGTTTTGGGTAGCTGGGGAGAATGGCCATTTATTTTCAGGGAGCTGGGGAGCACTAGCAATTATTTTCAGGGGGCTAGGAAGCAAGCTCTTAATTTTGAGGCGCTGGGGAGCACTGTCAGAATGTGATTTTCTAAATTGTTTTGGGCTTCTGGGGGGGGGGGGGGGGGGGCTGTGCCCCCCTGACCCCCCATTTATACCTGAATAGATATCATTTTAGTCATTCTTTTTAAGCCAAAACAACTTCGTATGTGCATTCAGACTTGCAAATGCTAGCATTTTGGGGGCTGACTAGAGGTAGAAATGACTGCTTTTACTCATCTTGCAGTAGTTGTGCTTGTTAATCAATTTACAAAGTAAGGTGTTTTTGATTGTATACTCATTCTAATGCATGTTCCACAGAAAGACATTGGGACACTGTCCATTCTACTCTGAAATTGAATTTCTGACTGCTCTCATTCCTTGTGCCCTGACAGATCACACTCAGGTCCTTCTATTTCATTTAAACTACCATTATATCTTGTTCAAAGCAACATTTTCATACAAGCATCTTACCACCTGGTTCTCTTTCTCTCTGGAACAACATTGAACAGTTCTTTCACTACGTTTTATGGTTTGTTTAAATGTTCAATTATTTGATTAATAAATAAAAAAAAAAATCAGGTTGACAGCAGCATGAACAGTAAGATTTCAGAGCCTCCTGAAATTAAACAGCCCTTATATCTTGTGACTGGAGTTTTTCTGAACTGTTCTGCAGCGTTTAAGTGGGTTAATATATATGAGATTTATTGGTAAGTTTGTATAAATAATTCCTACTTTTTATCATGAGATTCCTACTTTTTCCTACCTTTTTCCTACTTTTTATCCCCCGACCGAAAGGTTCGGGGGATATAGCGATGAGCCTGGCGTCCGTCCGTCCGTCCGTCCGTCTGTCTGTCCGTCCGTCCGCCCGCCGTCCGTCCGTCCGTCCGTCCGTAAACATTTTCTTGTCCGCTCTATATCTTGAATACCCTTTGGAATATTTTCATGATACTTCACAGTTATGTAGAACAGGTCATGATGATGTGTCGCGTACAAGAATGGTAACTCTTGCGATTGTACTTTTTGAATTATCTCCCCTTTGGTGATTTTTTTGGCAGATTCATGTCCGCTCTGTAACTTGAATACCCTTTGGAATATTTTCATGATACTTCACAGAAATGTAGAACAGGTCATGACGATGTGTCGCGAACAAGAATGACAACTCTTGCTTTCTTACTTTTTGAGTTATTTCCCCTTGATAGTTTTAGGTGTGATTTTTTGGACAGATTCGTGTCCGCTCTATAACTAGAATACCCTTTGGAATATTTTCATGATACTTCACAGTTATGTAGAACAGGTCATGACGATGTGTCGCGTACAAGAATGGTAACTCTTGCAATTGTACTTTTTGAATTATCTCCCCTTTGGTGATTTTTTGGCAGATTCGTGTCCGCTCTGTAACTTGAATACCCTTTGGAATATTTTCATGATACTTCACAGAAATGTAGAACAGGTCATGACGATGTGTCGCGAACAAGAATGGTAACTCTTGCTATTGTACTTTTTGAATTATCTCCCCTTTGGTGATTATTTGGCAGATTCGTGTCCGCTCTGTAACTTGAATACCCTTTGGAATATTTTCATGATACTTCACAGAAATGTAGAACAGGTCATGACGATGTGTCGCTAACAAGAATGACAACTCTTGCTTTCTTACTTTTTGAGTTATTTCCCCTTGATAGTTTTAGGTGTGATTTTTTGGGCAGATTCGTGTCCACTCTATAACTTCAATACCCTTTGGAATATTCTCATGATACTTCACAGATATGTAGAACAGGTCATGACGGTGTGTCGCAAACAAGAATGACAACTCTTGCTTTCATTCTTTTTGAGTTATTTCCCCTTGATCACTTTAGGTATGATATCGTTTCCGCTCTATAACTTGAATACCTTTTGGAATATTTTCATGATACTTCACAGATATGTAGAACAGGTCATGACGATGTGTCGCGAACAAGAATGACAACTCTTGCTTTCTTACTTTTTGAGTTATTTCCCCTTGATGGTTTTAGGTGTGATTTCGTGTACGCTCTATAACTTGAATACCTTTTGGAATATTGTCATGATACTTCACAGATATATAGAACAGTTCATGATGATGTGTCGCAAACAAGAATGACAACTCTTGCTTGTTTACTTTTGGTGTTATTTCCCTTTGATGATTTTAGGTGTCCGCTCCATAGCTTGAATACCTTTTGAAATATTCTCATGATACGTCACAGATATGCAGAACGGGTCATGACAATTTGTCTCATACATGAATGATAACTCTTGCTTTTATACTTTGTGAGTTATTTCCCTTTGGTAGTTTGAGCTGCTGTTTGAGTCTCTGCTCCATAACTGTATAACCCTGGCAGCTCCAGAATTTGAATAACCGTGTACCTTTTAGAATATTGATGGTCATGCTGTGATATCTTATCAGTGTTCCTAACTCTCTCTGACCCCTCCACATTCCCGTGCCCCCCCCCCCCCCCCCCCAAATTTTTTTTTTTTCCAGATTTGGATTCTTTGTCCAAATTCACTTACTAGAGAGCTCAAAATTAGGTTTGTAGGACTTGTACTTTAGAAGTTATTTACACATTTGGAAAGTTGAATGTATCGTATGCTATACATTTGTGTTTATGGAGGCTGTTTGAGACATTACCTCTTTTTAGCAGTCAAGCATACTGTTTTAGTCTGAGTGTTAGATAATCATGCATCTGTTAACAGTTAATGTCAATCAGAAGCATAAAAGAACGACAATATATTACTAATATGTGTTTTGAAGTGCACCCTTTTTACCAAGGCCCATTGGGGTCTTCGGTCGGGGGATTTGCCATCTCCTCTGATGGCTATTTTTTCATGAAATGATTCCTACTTTTTTCCTGCGTTTTCATGAAAAGCCACTTGTAAGCCTGTATATTGTATACTTTTACAGATCTTTGGTTTACATTTACACTTTTTTTTTTTTCAGATGTTTTAAATGTGGTTTCTTAAATAGGGGGTTACTCTAAACGGAGATAATTTGATGTCTTCTGAGAGCCAATTCTTTCCTCTAAGGGTAGAAGAGCAACTGTCACTCCCAGGTCATAGTGACCTCATTTTCACCTGCTTGTCAAAAGATCTGAAAGTAAGTTCCTTCCTTTTTCAGGCAGTGATAGAGCCTGTGCTGGAGAATGAGGTATCAAAGACAACTTTGATAATAAGATTAGTTCACAAGTAGCCTCGCAGAGTCACAACCATGGGGGATGAGTCGTACAAAGAAGGAGGCAAGTTGCTTAGTTTAAACTATGGAATGCCTGGCAGGGCTAATTCCCTCTACCTTATTTCTGTTATTTGGGATGATACTCTTATGGGAAAGAATTTTGCTCCCTTGAGGGAGCAAATTCTTTTCCATAAGAGTACCATTCTAAGCTTTGGTACCAACTTGTAGCCAGTGGAATGAGATTACCCATGTCCATTCTATTCCATTCCAGCCCATTCTGTTCCATGCTTCAAACTATGCCGTACATATTTTGATGCAGAAATAAAATACAGTCAAACCTGTCTTAAGGGGTCACCCCATGGGACCCACAAAAATTGGCTGCTTAAGACAGGTGACCCCTTAATACAGGTTCATTTGCACAGTACATGCATTTTGGTCTAAGGGACCCCCAAAAGTGGCTGCTAAAGACAGGTGGCCCCTTAATACAGTGACCCCTTAAGACAGATTTGACAGAACAGTTATCTTACAGGAAGCATCAATTCCCTTTATGCTTTCTCACTGAAGGTGGATGGGTCCGCTATCAGGGGAAGCAGAACTTTTGTGTTATTTTTTCTTTGCATGCAACCAGCTGAAGTGAGATACAAGTGTTACTTTTTATCCCCCGACCGAAAGGTTCGGGGGATATAGTTATCCCCCTACCGAAAGGTTAGGGGGATATAGCGATGAGCCTGGCGTCCGTCCGTCCGTCCGTAAACACTTTCTTGTCCGCTCTATATCTTGAATACTCATTGGAATATTTTCATGATACTTCACAGTTCTACAGGTCATGACGATGTGTCGCGTACAAGAATGGTAACTCTTGCTATTGTACTTTTTGAATTATCTCCCCTTTGGTGATTTTTTGGCAGATTCGTGTCCGCTCTGTAACTTGAATACCCTATGGAATATTTTCATGATACTTCACAGAAATGTAGAACAGGTCATGACGATGTGTCGCGAACAAGAATGACAACTCTTGCTTTCTTACTTTTTGAGTTATTTCCCCTTGATAGTTTTAGGTGTGATTTTTTTGCAGATTCGTGTCCGCTCTATAACTAGAATACCCTTTGGAATATTCTCATGATAATTCACAGATATGTAGAACAGGTCATGACGGTGTGTCGCAAACAAGAATGACAACTCTTGCTTTCTTACTTTTTGAGTTATTTCCCCTTGATCATTTTAGGTATGATTTCGTGTCCGCTCTATAACTTGAATACCTTTTGGAATATTTTCATGATACTTCACAGATATGTAGAACAGGTCATGACAATGTGTCGCGAACAAGAATGACAACTCCTGCTTTCTTACTTTTTGAGTTATTTCCCCTTGATGGTTTTAGGTCTGATTTTGTGTCCGCTCTATAACTTGAATACCTTTTGGAATATTTTCATGATACTTCACAGATATGTAGAACAGGTCATGACGATGTGTCGCGAACAAGAATGACAACTCCTGCTTTCTTACTTTTTGAGTTATTTCCCCTTGATGGTTTTAGGTCTGATTTCGTGTCCGCTCTATAAATTGAATACCTTTTGGAATATTTTCATGATACTTCACAGATATGTAGAACAGGTCATGATGATGTGTCGCGAATAAGAATGACAACTCTTGCTTTCTTACTTTTGGAGTTATTTCCCTTTGATGATTTTAGGTCTCCGCTCCATAGCTTGAATACCTTTTGAAATATTTTTATGATACTTCACAGATATGCAGAACAGGTCTTGACAATTTGTCTCATACATGAATGATAACTTTTGCTTTTAGACTCAGTGAATTATTTCCCTTTGGTATTTGAGCTGCTGTTTGAGTCTCTGCTCCATAACTGTATAACCCTGGCCAGCTCCAGAATTTGAATAACCGTGTACCTTTTAGAATATTGATGATCATGCTGTGATATCTTATCAGTGTTCCTAACTCTCTCTTACCCATCCACATTCCCGTGACCCCTCCCGCACCCCCCCCCCCCCCCCCCCAAAAAAAAATAATTTTTTTTTTCCAGATTTGGATTCTTTGTCCAAATTCACTTACTAGAGAGCTCAAAATTAGATTTGTAGGGCTTCTACTTTAGAAGTTATTCACACATTTTGAAAGTTGAATGTATCGTATGCTGTACATTTGTGTATATGGTGGCTGTTTGAGATATTACCTCTTTTTAGCAGTCAAGCATACTGTTTTAGTCTGAGTGTTAGATAATCATGCATCTGTTAACAGTTAATGTCAATCAGAAGCATAAAAGATTGACAATATATTACTAATATGTGTTTTGAAGTGCACCCTTTTTACCAAGGCCCATGGGGGTCTTTGGTCGGGGGATTTTCCATCTCCTCTGATGGCTATTTTTGGTGTTGTCATTGTGGTTGGCTCTAGTGGCATAAACCTTGCATCAAGTTTTCTGGTTTGGCTCTGTTTTATCACAGAATACAGACAGGTGATACATGGCATTCTACTAACTTCTTGTCATTTTTCCCTCCCTTCAGGCTAGCTTCACAGTAGGGGTGACCCTGGGTGTACTCTTAAAATCAAGACTTTGCTCATTTTACAGTAACTGTTTTCCATTAAGAATACACACATGAGCCACAACACGAGAAAATCAACAAAGTGGCATGTGCGCCCAGCGCAGACTCAGATCAGCCTGGGCATCCACCCAGTCTGATCAGAGTCTTCCCTGACCGCATGGAGCTAGCTTAGACCCTTGGCTACCCTTTAAGCTCACAGCAAAGACTCTGGTCAGACTGAGTGTATGCCAAGGCTGATCTTAGTCTGCGCTGCGCACACAACCACATTGTTGGTTTTCTCATGCCACAGCTCACATTGTTAGAAGGGTTTTCCTTTCCAGGTAAACAACCAGGAGAAAAAGCTGCCCCCTTTGTAAATATGTTGGAAAAATCACAGAGGTGTACTAATACACCTTAAAATATATGCAGTGGCAGCTGGTTATGACCACTTCCCCAGGACAGTTCAAATAAGATACAACATCATAGGTCTTACAAAGAATTTTGAAAAAATACAAGTTTTTCTCTTTTTAACAACTTTCATTTGGGCATCTCATTAGGACCTTATTAACCAGCTTTTATGGAAAAAATAAAAAGGAAAAAATATCCTTTTTTTTTAATTAAAAATTATGGTGTTATAATCTTATTAGATGAATAGATGGTTGGATGACTTGTGATTTTATGTCCTTGTTTAACAGTATTTCAGTCCTATCAGGACATTTTGAGTAGGGGTGACTATTGCAGACCAAAATGACTATTGCAATACTATTACTATTGCAGAAATCCCTATTGCAATACTATTACTATTGCAGGTTACTATTGCAATGCATTGCAATAACTATTGGACACAGCTTTCTTATCCAGAAATTCTGCTTTTATGTATAAAATCTTGGTTGTTCACATAAGTTTGTGGCTAAAAAGCATTATTTAATGACTGTCATTCACAATGTGCACAACATGACAACAAAATACAAGAAAATGTTATATTTCCCATTCTTTGGAATCCAGTACAAGCTAAAACACATCCATTCCTATTATTCTTTTAGTTAAAAATACTTCTTTCAAGGAAAAGACGCATGTCTAGAAACTATTGAAACTATTGCGATATTGGAAACACCATTGCCGATAGTATTGATATTGCAGCTTGCCCTATCGATAGTGACTATTGCCAGTGTCACTATTGTGATATATCGATAGTCTGATCTATTGTTACACCCCTAATTTTGAGGGTGTTAATGAAAGGGCGTGTGCCGTAGAACCCTGTTGAAGGTTGGAAAAAAATCTGTCTCCAGCGGGTCTCAAGCCTGGGAACGCTAGATCAACAGGCCAGCGCTTAACCTACTCAGCTTCTGAGGCTCCTAATTGTGTTAGAACTGTCACACCAAGGCTCATCATATGGAGGTCTAATCCTCAAACCCCTTATTAAACTGGGGCTTATGGAGAAAACACTTTGAGTAAAGAAAATTGATTTCAGTCAAAATGATTGATTGCATATGTATATTTTAATGAATATGCTATATGTTCAGACACAATAATCAACCTGAGATTCTTTTGTATTGTGTAAATAATAGGATTTGATTACCGTTCTGCAATTTGTGGTAACATTTGCATGTGAGTTGGAAACAGAATGTCAAACAGAGAAGACCCTGATCAGACTGCAGAAGCAGTCTGATCAGGGTCTGCACTGTTTGCTCAAGCTCTTCTGTCTCAGTGATTAGGATCATTATGGTAGACTTTATGAACAGCAAGTGATCATAAGTTTTATCTGTTTAATTAAGGATCTTCTCTTACCTGTTGCTCAGGTATTATCAAATGGTTTGAGAGGATCTTTATTAAATTGTTGGTTTATTTGATGCTTTTTTAGCCCTTTAAAGTATCAGAAAGCAGACAAAAACAATTACATCTGCAAATCATCATAAAAATTTATCATATTGAGAATTCAAAAACTAGAAGGCATATTTGAAATATGCTTTCTAGTTTTTGAATTCTCAATATGATAAAGCTTCGACGGTAAATTTAGTGTAGCTAAAGATTAGGTGGCTCCTTAAGAGCCCCCTCATCTGGATCCATGCTGTTTGCAAATTCAGTTATTTTCATTTCTGGTGCTTTAAGGGTTAATGGGCAAACTCATCTAAAGGTGAGCATAAAAATGCAAGTAGATATATTAGGGCAAGGTATGAGAAAAAAAGATTAACAGGAGCAAATAGAAACAATAAAGAGTCTGATCAGCTTCTTTTCCTTACATCTAAGAATTCACTTTTAGGGGAAGCAACTCTATTTCTTTTTTTTTGGCTCCATTCTCAGTGGATATCAACTCTAAAGAAAAGAGTTTACTCTCCAAGGAGCAAGTTTTTTAAGAGTAGACCTCATTTTGGAAGGGTTTTGCCATCTAGGGAAGCAAAACAGGAAGTCACAAAAGTCATTCAGCTTTGTAGATATGACAGAAAAACAGGGAGGTGCATCCATACATCTTAACAGAATAATTTCTCAGATATTGCCAAAACCCTCCCTAACTTGAAGCTTTGTCTTGACATATTGAACTTTTATCTCTCTTTGATGTTATATGTATTGACTTTTCATGCAAACGCAGGTAAAAGATGTATAAGCTTTAATCTTTTGTCAAAGTCAGTCTTAATATCAGCAGATGTGACAATATTTATGAGTCTTATGGTCATGTTGTTAACTGCTCTGCATCTCTGCAGAGACCACAAAAGTGGGAAAAGTTTTGAAATTTTGCAGACGTAAATTTTGTCGTCTGCTTTTTAGACGCCTAAAGAGTTAAATTAATAATGTCAGCAACATCTGACTTGTTATTAAATTATAAGGAGGATGAAGAAGAGGACATGTGGAATGTTTTCATTGATGAAACAGGTAGGCTTAAATGTTCTTGGAACTACCGAATCTCTGTACCATATTAATCCTAATAGACATCCCTGCTCTAATAAATGCCCCTGCTAACCTTAGTGTTTTCCTCAGTTTTACAAAGGAGAACAACATGAAATTCTGTTTCCTTCCCTGTAGGATGCAGCTCTTCGAATGGGGTCCATTCTTTAAGGCAAGAATGGCCAGAATTTGCTCCTTGAGGAGCAAATTCTTTCCCTGAAGGGCTGACCCCATTTGAGAAGGGAGGGGAAAAACCCACATAAAATAGTAGAATTACTTCTGAAAGTACATCCATTCAACTTAATACAGTAGAACTTCAATGGCTCGAACCCTGATGGCTCGTTCACCCTGCCTGGCTAGAACTCTTTTCTGGGTCCCTAGAGGTCTCTTTATATGGAAACTAACCCTGGATGGCTAGAACTACCCTTGGCTGGAACTGATTTTCATGGTCCCAAGCCTGTTTGAGCCAGTGAAGTTCTGCTGCACTGTTAATACAAGTATTTTGGCACTGGCTGATTAACTGCTCTTTGGGTTGTAATTAACACCCCCATTTCTTAAAATGCAACACCCCCTGGGCATTTAGTAGGATTAATGAGGTATATGAATAGGGTACAGTATAGTATGTGCTTTGAACAGAACAGGCCTTCATGCCTTATAAGAGTACATGCTCTTGATCATTAAATGTCTTACTCTGTTAAAGCCTTACTTAGAGTTTAGGACCGGTGACAAAGCCAAGTTCTGCTTACTGAAGGTGAGGTAGTTTTCCTGGAACTCTACTAGGTGTTGCAGAAATATTGTTACAAACAGTACTGCTTGGCAAAGAAATCACTCTAAATTCTTTCTTGAGTTTGTGATATTGGTTTAGTATAATCCCATTTAGTTCTGAAGAAATGTTTGAATACTAGCAGCAGTAACAACTGACATTGTTTCACTTCAGAAACCTTAATCAGTCGTCATGGAGACAGGCATGATGACCATGACTCTGATGAAGGTGAAGGAGAGTTCTGTCAGATTGAGTTACAGAATGAACAAGATGGCCACTTCTCAGAACCAGCTACGTCAGCAGCACCACCTTCCAGTCAGACGACCAACTGTTTTGTGTTTATGGCCTCTGTTATGGCGTCATTGGGAGGGATACTGTTTGGTTATGACATAGGTTAGTCTTTCGATTAGTTCAGACATGTGTCAGTCAGTAAAACAGAATATAGGATTTTAAAGGTATACTCATTTTCTCAGGATCGCCAAAATAAACAATTTTACTAATTTGGTTAGATAATATATAATCACATCTGAATCCACTGTAAAAGGTCTGAAAAGGGGTTTACCTTAGATGTAATTTTTAATCAAAATATAATATCAAGATCGAATATGTAGATGAATACAAGCGTGAACCAATAGGAAAATTGATACCACGCCTTATGGTCATATGACCATACCTAGGTATTTTTCTGATTCGTGCACTCGCTAGTGACGTTAAAGCAAATTAATCCTATCCAATGAGTCGATCGTGATAGAAAATTAATTTTATTTCTTGATTTAAAATCATTTTTCATAAAAATTGCTCTTAATATCTATTGTCAAATGTATACCAGGAGTTATTGAGTAAATATTTCATGAAAACGTTTTTGTAATTATAAACAAGGTCTTAAATCTTTAAAATTGAAAGCTCCACAAAATGAAACTAATAGAATTCAAAAACATTGTAGATACAGAGGAGGAGGCTCATTATAAGCTGCCTCATCTGGATCTACACTGTTTGCTCTACAGTCTTTGAATTCTCAGTTCAAAGCACATTTCTTTTAAAATGTTGCAGATGTAAATTTTGTTGTCTGCCTTTTGGCACTTTTGAGGGTTAGCCTTGACTCTGAAGTTTAAATTTCTCATTTTTCTGTAAAAAATATATGGTAGCATATGGTAGCACATATTAAAATTACTTCACCTAGATGATCCTAAGAAGATGCCTACTTACAGTATTATATTTTTGTGGAAAAATATCTCAAGTCAGTTAGTCTCTAGTCTCAAATAACCATTTGTATATTGCAGGCATTATATCAGGAGCTATATTACAGTTGCGAGATGTTTTCTGCCTGTCCTGTCTGTACCAAGAGTTGGTGATTAGTGCTATGCTGATGGGTGCAGTTGTTGGCTCTTTAATTGGAGGTAAGAAAGGTCCAGGTGAGGAGCAGGAATGGATGGGTGTTCTTAAGGTGAATAGGTACACTTTCAGGGGAATCAGTCCTATCAGTTTCCTTTTTTGGCCTGCCTTCTCAATGAGGGTCAACTCTTATAGGAAAGAATTTGCCCCTTTATACTATTAATTAGATGTGTTTTAGCAGTGGCTGATTCACTGCATTTTATGCTCTAAATAATGCCCCCCTCCCCCCTTCCCTTTATAAAATGCAATGCCCCCGGGATGTTTGATATTGTTTTGTGACTTCTGAGACAATGCCTAAAACTTGGCATCTTAAGACAGGCTCACAAATCCTTAGAAGTGTTAAATTGAAAATTGTATCATTCAATTTATTAATTTATGCCTTAAAGTTATAAAAGCGTACACAGACAACAAATTGTGAACATGTAGATCTTTTGGAATCAAGGAACACATCAACAAATGAAAAAAAGCAAGTACGATTTTATTTACTCATTTCATGAGACATGATTTAATGTTCAAAGCCCGACTTGTTTCAGCTTCGCAAAATATGAGTTCATTAAAAAAAAAAACAACTAGATAATAGGGTTGGTCAGATGTCCATTGGATTTCTAAAATGTCCCCCTCCTCCCTTAGAACCACTGTAGTCATCTCCCTCTCTTGTTCTCATTTAAATATCTTTTATTTCAGGTTTTCTGATAGACTCGTATGGAAGGAGAGTAACTATCATAATGAACTCTGTGGTATTTCTCATTGGTGCTCTTATTTTAGGCCTTTCTCCAAATTTTCCAGTTTTGGTAAGCATTTTCACTATATACAGTGGGCCCTCTTTGCAACAAAAAAGGCATTTGTTCTCAAACCTTTAGACGTTAAACCAGATTTGTTGTTATAAAAAATATATATTTTGAACAATAAAGGCAGTGGATGCATATCAAAATGATGTAATTAAGAATTTTGCTGTTGGTTTAAACAATATTTTATTCAACTATGACATGCTGACGTTTAGACGCTATATGCCCTTACCAGGGTTGAGCGTCTATAAATAACTTAACATTCATTCATTCATTCATTCATTCAACTATGACATGTTTTACATTCAGAGTACAATTTTCATGAAAAGAATTTGGTCGAAAGCTCGTGGCCGGTATAGACCATTTCCTAGAAATTTCCTAAAAAGAGCTCATGGCTTGTATAAACCATTTCCTAAGAATTTTGCTGTTGTAATGAGTGCCATTATAAAGAAGGTTGACTGTACATGTATCTCTTTTTAGAGGCTTGTATTTTCCAAAATTATGCCGATTTGTCATATACTTGTCCACATATGAAAGTCTTATGAATGAGCACAGGTTTGTCTATTTCGAAGCAATCCCAAAAAACCTACATCCATGTTACAGGAAGGAGCTAGGTATTTGGTATTGTTTTGGAAGAGAACCCCCCAATCTTATAGCTGAATAGCACCAGACTTATTTTCATACAGTTGACTCTCATTACTTCAAACACTGATATCTCAGAGTCTCCTCTTATATCAAAATATGTTCTGGACACCTTTTCCTATATTTTATTACATTTCAATTCCTGTAACCCCAAACTACTGATATCTCAAAGTAAATTTTCTGGGATCAGCAAATTTAATATCAGTAGTTTGAGTTGAACGTGGTCTTTGAGATATCAAGAGTTGACTGTATCTGGGTAATTTTGGAAGGGTTAACTGTCTTCTCAGAGCTGAGTAAATATGGTAAATGATATTTTATTAATTCTAGGTAGTTGGTCGTTTGTTGGTGGGATTTGCTGTATCTGTGTCTGCTACAGGAGAATGTATCTACATATCTGAGATTGCACCGGCGGTAAGTTTGTGGAAAGAGATTTTCATTTCCTTGCTGTATGTAAGAATTAAATTTTGATTTTGCAAAATTCGTCATGTGTTGAAGCTAAATGGATTGAGCTAAAATTCCTTGAAATGTGAAGGGTTTCGTGTATAATTAGTTCCACTTTTTGTACTCCAGTTTACTATAACTTTCTAGTGTAGACTTCTAGAATAGAAGCTTTCATCTATATGAGCCATGACACGACAAAACCAACAAAGTGGCATGTGCGCCCGGCTAGACAAGATCACCATATGCTTGAAAGATAGCAAAGAGTCTAAGATACCTCTATGCCGACAGGGAAGACTCTGATCAGACTTGATGGGTGCCCAGGCTGATCTGAGTCTTCGCATGGTGCACAGGCCAGTTTGTTGGTTATGTCTTGTCGTGGCTCATATTATTTTGGATCAGTCTATTTATAATATGAAGAGGAGGTTACAGAATGGAAAGCAGTGGCAGCTGGGATCAGAATGCCATCTGATCTAGGTACCTATACACTTTTCTCAGGTCCTTTTAGATGGAGTTTTGGGTGTATTGGTATGCTCTGTCTTTGGAGTCATTCCTGCTATGCTATGATAACAGTACATGTAAATAGGAAATTTCTCAGGAACTGACACAATTCAATCCCAGATCCCACCCAAGACACCATGTGGGAAAAAGACATCACAAAATTAGTCACCACCAAAGACATCATCAGTGGCAGCCACGTGAACAGCCATTTCCCACGTAGGTGGTCTCTGGGCTAGCCTTAACATACTGCTGTCACTTTGTACGGAATTACAACCCACTGACCTTGATATATAGTCTGTAATATGTAATCTGTATCATAGTCAATTGCGGTAGCTATTTGGTGAATGTTTCTTGCAGTAAATTCATGAGCTTTCAGGTCTAATTGCTCCGGCAACTTTTTATTTCAGAAAAGGAGAGGATTATTGGTGTCACTGAATGAGTTAGGTATAACCCTGGGACTCCTGCTGGCATACTTATGTAACTTCCTTTTCATAGACACCTATAATGGCTGGTAAGTATGCGAGACTTTTGAGGGTAAAAATTGGAAAAACAGTGGACCCTCTTTACAACGACAGAATCCGGGTCTCAAAAGTTTTGATGTTAAACTGAATTTGCTGTTGTAAAGAATGCATGTTTAGAACAGTTAAATACAAATTTTGAAATAAGAATTTTGTTGTTGTAATGAGTGCCGTTGTAAAGAGGGTTGACTGTACCATATAAATCCTATTAAATGCCCCAAGGGCATTGCATTTTATGAAAGGGAGGCAATGTTTCAAGTCTAAAGACTAGCAAATCAGCCACTGCCAAAAGAGATGTAATGACTATAACCAGGGTAAATGATGATAGTTAAAGATTGTAATACTACTATTACTTTTTTTGCCTCCCTTCTCTGACAGTAGGGATCTGCTCTTAGAGGAAAGAGTCCGCTCCTGTAAGAGCAAATTCTTCCTTTGAATAGTGGACTTGATTTAAAGCAGACAAGAATTCATGTTGTTCCCCTTGGTAAAACTGATGATAAACACAGAGGTTGACAGGGGCATTAATGAGGACTAATATGGTATACTGAACATCAAAAGAAAGGCCTACAAGTTTAGGGTCAGTTTTCTTCTGTCAGCTGATATATGGCTTTAAATCACATACAGCAGAAAATACTACTGACATCTGCCAACAATATAAACTCAGCTTCTTGCAAAATTAAACCTTGATTAAAGAGTTATCTCAATTTATTGTGAAACATTAAACGTTGTAAGAGTTATCTTTTCTTTGGCAGTATAACAAATTGTTTCCAAAACGCGGCTCTAATGTGTGGTTGTGACAAAATCGTCGGTTTTATTACCATGGTATTCTTCTTAGGAATATGACAGCAGTTTGAAGTGGAACACTTGTCAAATTATCTCCCTTGCAATTTAACAGAGTCCAATAGCATCAAAAGCTCTGCAGTGCTGCGAAAAATTTCTTTGCAAATCTTTTTAGTTTACTCTTGTAAATTCATTTAACATCTTCGTATGAATGGTTTCTGTTCTTTTCAAGAAATACAGGGTGCTAAAAGGTCTATGGGAAATCCAATGGTAGGCCAGTGTTACTGTTTCTACTGCCAACTTTCACCTGATTGTTTCTCTAAAACGCAAGGCTCGATTACTCTGATTTTTTCACCGTTTCTTATCCTTGCTGCGGACATTATGTCTGGAGCAGTTAATGGAATTAAAAATTCAGCTTCTGAAAGTATGGTGACTTTAAGTTTAACCCCCATCACAAAAGCAAGCGTTTTGGTCTCTAAATTTTATGGAATATCGATGTGTTAAGGTGCTCATTCTGTCGGAATATCATAAACAAAGTAACTTGAAATGTCTAAATAAGAGCATATACCTATACCTTCAAATAAATTGGGCGTATACATTGTATGCGTTTCTTTTGATGTTCAGTATACTTGAATAATATTTATGGAGAAGTAAAATACATAAGTTCTGTTTTAGTCTTTGACCCTTAAAACACCAAGAATTTCAAAGCAGACAACAAAATTTACATCTGGCAAATAAAAAAATTGTTCCATCTAATATCATACTGAGAATTCAAAGATTGGGGCAGTTCTCATTTGGATCTACGCGTTTTTTCAAATTCAGCTATTTTCATTTTTGGCGCTTTTAATATTAAAATTCTACTTTATCCAGAGATTTGTGAGTTGCAAAATTCAGTAGACTGACAAATTGGGTGGATGGCTTGGAATGAGGATTCAGTAGGAACCGATAGCTTCTCGATAATGCTTGTTTGTAAATGATGATGGCTTGTGGTTTTATGGCCCTTTCAGCAATACATGTACTACTCAAGCCAGTGAAAGGGTGATCATGAAAGGCTGTGTGCAGTGGTTCAAAAGATGCAGATGGAATGGCAAACAGTTTAGGCCCTTATCAGACTGCTAATTTAGGAGCAGTCTTATCTTGGTCTGCACTGTTTTCTCAGATCTATCTGTCTCAATTCTTGGAATTTTTACTATGCCCCGTGGCAATAGTCAGGGTGCATTATGTTTTACCCCTGTCCGTCTGTAAGTCTGTCTGTCACACATTTTAGTAGCAGGTTTATGTAATCAGCTTCTCCCACAGCTTATGATGGATCAATTTGAAACTTTGCACACATGCTGCAGACATATTGAAGATGTGCATGAAGATTTTTTATGGCAAAAAAATTATTTTTGACAAAATTACAGGCTTTTGAACTTGGGCATTTTGAGTGTTGGTTATTGATACTTTCAGTGTTGGTTAATGATACAGGGATAGCAAGTTGTGTAATCAACTCCTCCTATAGTTTCTGATGGATCATTTTGGAACTTTGCACACATGTTGCAGACATATTGAAGATGTGCATGAAGATTTTTCTTGGTCAGAAGTTAATTTTTGATAAAATTATGGGCTTTAGCACTTAGAAAAGAAATTTTAGTGTTTGATAACGATGCGTAATCAACTTCTCTCACAGTTCATGATGGATGGTCTTGAAGCTTTTCTTATATGTTACAGACATATTAGAAATGTGTATGAAGATGTTTCAAGATTTGATTATAGTAAAATTGCGGGCTTTGGAACTTAGAAATTTTCAGTGTTTGTTCAACAGTATAGGTAACAAGCTAGTGTTCTCAAGACATACTACAGCTTGCCATATGACCAATTACTTCGAGATCATGCAGAGAATTCTTTGAGTTTGTGATGGTGGTGGGGGTGAGGAAGAGGGGGGTGGGGAGGGGGAGAAGGGGGTAATGGGGAGCAAGGGGGCATCACCTGTGTCTTACAGACACAATTTTCTAGTTATAAAGATACTTTTACATTGCAGGCGTTGGATGTTTTCTCTGTCAGCAATACCTGCCGTGATACAGGGTATAGGGATGTTTTTCCTACCACCTAGTCCAAGGTACCTAATGCTCAAGAAAAGAGAAGAACAGGTCAGTGCTTGGTATTTGTTGAACTCAAACAGCAAGGTTTTCAACATCTTTTGAGTTACTTAAGGAGTGTTAACCCTTGAATCACCTAAAATGAGGACGACAAAATTTATGTTAATTTATTTCACCAGTCACTCTTTTTAGAATTTTCGGCCACTTGGCCTTTTTCAAGAAACAAATTCAATTTATATAGACAACTACATGACTATGCCACCATTTTGGAAAGTTGTTATTATACTGAGACAATGATGACGTGAATTCACTTCCAGTACTGAGAGTTAACACCCATTAAATAAAAGGGAGACAGCAATGAAAATGGTAGAGTTGCTTTCCCTGAAAGTGTACACATTCAGCTGAAACTTGCTGGCCTATTGCAATATGTGTCTGAAGATATAAGAAGTAGAATGTAAAGTCTTAGTGCTTTGGGGGTGGTGCTGGTTGTGACTTCCAGTGCTGGGGCATCCTACTTACTTGGATAAAAGTAGGGCAAGGTCCTATTGTGCTTGTAGTAGGTGCGGATGGGGGTTGTTTGGAAATTTTTTCTTTTGTTTATCTTTTCTTTCTCCCTGTCTCTGGGGGAGACAGCCCGATATAGACTGAAATACTTTTTGACCCAAAACAACCAAGCAACAACCAACTTAGTGCTTTAGTACTTGACACAATTACCTTTAATCTGGTAAGCTATGTTTACACTCAATTCCTCATAGCTGCCACTAAAAGTATTTCATGTTAATATCATTGCTGTTGTAGGCAGAGCAAGTGCTACAGAAGTTACGAGGAGTTAACAGGGTTGACAAGGAGCTCAGTGGAATCAGGGTCTCTATTGCATCAGAAAAGGTAGGTGGAACAAGTACGAGGATTTGTGTGGTGTGTAATAAGTATGACTTGAATGTTATCAAGAGAATACATAGTTCCTAGTCACACCCAGCATGTCACATAAAGTCACCTGATAGTGTATAACTGGCCAATGCAATGACAACTTAGCATGTGACATAGTCTCACAAACAAAATCTCACATGTTCATTGTCCCACATAAGTCCATGATTGTCCCACATAAGTCTGTGATTTTACCTTACAGTTAATGGAGGGATGTATACCTGTTTACTGTAGGCATGGTTTTAGGAACTGTGAATAGAGCTGACAAAAATTTCCTTCGACTGATCAGTTTTCCCCTAAGATAGTTACCAGTCCTACTTTACAGTGTGTCTACATTTAAAACAGGTATTCTGTATGAACATGTAGATAAAGGTACATGTATCAGAACTATACATATCAGAAAAGCAAACACTGATTTACGTGCTGAACCATTTATTATTATCAGTCTTTTCTGGTTGTTCCAGTAATTGCCTTTTAATACTTTCTCCACAGAATCAGTCTTGTGTTGACCTTTGTGCATCTCAAGATGGTATGAGAGGACGTATGATGATTGGCATTGGATTAGTATTCTTTCAACAGGTAAACTGTACATGTTTTTGCATGTGAGAAACATTCAACAGATTTGTATTATGGAAAAAACTTGCAAAACTATCTCAACATTTACATGCGGAATTGTATATATTACTATTTTTGGATATTTCTCACTGCATAATATGAAGTGATTAGTAAAACTAGAAAATTTCCCATCGCAGAACAAAAGTGGTTCAGATCATTGTTTTTAGGTACAAATTTTACATTCATTGTCTTGCCTGCCACTAACAGAAGCAAGACATAGGTATTTCTTTTCTAGCCCCTGTGGCGTTGGCCACTTTAACTTTTGTCATGTTTTCTGGTTTAACTCTGTTTTGTTTTATGACAATGTGCAGACAGGCAAGAAAGACAGTGCGTTGCAAGGAGTTCTTGTTACTGTTCTTGGAGATTTGTCTCTGCAGACTATGCAGTGATAGGTAAAACAAGAAAATTTTCATGGCACAACAAAAATGTTTTATATTATTGTTTTGGGGTTCCAAGTTTTGCATTTATTTCACGTCACAGATAAGTAATAGTTATACCGCTGTTTGTCCGCCTGTACAAGGAGTTAATCCATGAGCTTTAGTGAGTGGATTATCACCCGTATAGTCAGACAAACTATGACAAACTATGGTATAACTATTTCATACCATATAACAGATATTGGGGGAAAAAAGTCAAACTTCATACTAAGTTGCTTTTGAATATGAGAGAGGCCTTCACTGAAGTCATTTCTATATCAACATGTACTATTTCAGTTTACTGGACAGCCCAATGTTCTGTATTATGCACCAACTATATTTGAGGAGATAGGGTTTACCTCAGATTCTGCTGCCACACTAGCCACAGTTGGTCTTGGTCTCATAAAGGTATATATTGAGCTAACATATTTATTGTGGATATTTGGACAGTTATTCGATGTACACAGTCTTAGTTAAAGACATCTTTTCATGAGTATTAAAGTTTGTGCAACTTGTTGAGAGCAAACATTGCAAATGATAATACACTGCAGAAATTTCTACAATTACAGTATTACACGGGTTTGAAGTTAAGGTATATAAATACTCCTAAATGGCCAAAATAATGCCTCTAGCATTTGCTAGAGGCATTATTTTGACCACTTTGTCAGATTTTGTTCCCCTGCAACTGGCACAAGTGAGACAGAGGTATTTCTTTACAGGCATCATTGTTGTTGGGGTAGGCCTTTGTCGATTTTTCAGGTGTAGCTCTGTTTTGTAGCAGTGGGCAGATAGATGAGAGATAGCATTCTTCGGCTTTTTAGAGCATTCATAGGCCTCAACTTCAAACTCATGTGAACATATTAAAAAGTTGTTTTTACGACTTTCATAAGGATGCTTCCAAGGAGGCTCAGCAGAACGGATCCAAAGTTGCACACTTTTTGGCACCAAGTTTATTCATCATTTAAAAAGTGTGTATGTGTGTTTCAGTTCTAGTAACAATGTTCTCCCCCCCACCTCACCCCCACCTCAGCGTAATTTATTTATGGCCACAGTTTGGGGCACGGTGCATCTGTCCACATACTACAAAGGTAGTAGTATTTCAATTCTCATATCGATGTTACCCCCGCACCTCAGCGGAACTACTACAAAGGTCGAAATCAGCAATTATTTTAAAGCATTATATTTCAAACAATGCCAATGTTCATCTGTTTACCTTCTAAACATCTGCCTTATGTATCCCAAAAGATATAATTTGTAGTAAAAATTACCATTGCAATGGATCTACAGTACCTTCAGGTTGTAGAACATGTCTGTTGTACTGTAGAGGAATTTCTTAACAGACATTGTTGTGGACTGGTTGAATACTTCAGGTGAATTGGCACATGTTCAAGGGAAGCAACTCTCAGTTTTGTTTTGCTGCTTCCCTTTTCAATGAGGGTCAACCCTTGAAGGAAAGAATTTGCTCCCATAGGAGCAGATTCCTTCCTTAAAGTGTAGACCCCTTCTACATCGTAAATACTAATGAAACTCATATGATTTCACAAAAAGGTGCAATCCTTAGTCATTGACTTAGTTCTTTAAAATTCCTGTCGAAAAAGAAGCTCGATTTTATATATTGCTGATCCTTACAGCGTAAAGAAAAGCAGACAACAAAATGCATGTCTGCAAAATATCAAAAAAAATAAAAAAAATATTTGGTTCAAGCCATGTCTTATTGAGAACTCCTAGGCTAGAAGGCAAACAGTGTAGATCAAGATGAGGCAGCTCATCATCTGGACCTGTGCTCATTTCAAATTCAGCTGTTTTCATTTTTGGCAGTTTTACAACCTTATATGTCAATGTAAAAACTTAATACATATTTTCGTTCTTTTTTCCTAGGTGTTAATGACCATAATAGCCTTATTCTGCGTGGACAAGTTTGGCAGACGCAAATTCTTGGTGACAGGTGCAATATTAATGGGCTTAAGCATACTCACCCTGGGCATTGTCTGCCATTTTGAACAATCAGGAACAGTAGCAAAGACTTGTGTTGATCAAACTAATTGTAAAAATACAAGTTCAGCCAGTAGTAAAAATTTACAAAATTATTTAAATCAGACTTTAACGGTGGAACAGATAATCTCAACTACACTTCCTAATACTCATCATGTCACCAGTTCTATAAATAATTCTCATACAAATATAATAACAACTACAGCAAAAGTAGATCTGAATCATGTGACTTCTGGGAGCCAATCAAATTCAACAAAATCTCAACACCAAAGCAGATCTGTGATAAAAAGGGACAGTTCTCAAAATATTCATTCAGACAGTGGTAGCACAACTCCAGGAAATGAAGACTCAGATACTGGAAATGGAACAAAAGGTTCATTGGTGCAGAAAATAATAGGATTCTCAGCTCTTATGACATATGTGGCTGCATATGGATTTAGTTTTGGTCCAGGTAACAGAGCTCTAGATAAGGGGGAGTATTTGGTGATACAGTGGACCCTCTTTACAACAGCGGCATTTGTTCCCAAAAACTTTGATGTTAAACTGAATTTGCTGTTGTAAAGAATGCATATTTAGAACAATTTAGCCATTTCCTGCAAATTAAAATGATGTTATAAGGAATTTTGCTGTTGTAATGAGTGCCGTTGTAAAGAGGGTTGACTGTAATTTTTATTAATTCTGCATAGAAACATATGTTGTGACCTCTCATCTGAACCGTCTCATCGAGACGGTTCAGATGAGGGGTCACAACATATGGTTTTGATGAGAAATAAGTAAAATTATCCTAAATTATCATCAAATACTCCCTCTTATCTAGAGCTCTGAGGTAAATGACTTGTTTTGCTTTTAGTGCTTGTTCCTGTAAATAAAATCAGTATAAGGAAGGAAATCTGCAGCATTGACTCCTGATATTGCTTCCACATGGTGTATACTCTGTGGATCATTGCACTTTGTGGCTGTGATAAGGCTTGCTTCTTTGGCTTCTGAAAACTCTTGTTTTCAAAGAGGTCACCACTTCACCAAGTGTGAAATGGTTCAGTTAGAAAAGCAGTATTAGCTGATCTACATTAACCGAGTGGTGCTGTGTTCGAGTGGTTAGAGAGGCTTAGTTATGGTGCAGAAAGTTACTGGAAGGTCTTGATTTCAAGTCCGGGCTTCCCCATCCGATAACTGGAAAAATCTGTCAGTCAACCGGCAGTAAATGGGTACCTGTTTCAAATCAGGGAAGGACAAGGCAGCGAAAGGAGAGGGATGGGCTCTGCCTTTCATATGCTGACCCCGAGATACAGTGGGCCTCTAATCCCCGCTAGCACAAATGCTACTAGGCAGGCTATAGGAAACCTTTTACATTAAGAGTTTCAAAATACTTAAGTTTGGAAAAAACTGTCAGTCAAAACAGTGTTAAAGTCAAATCATGAAACTGGTGAATAAAACATATTTCAAAGTGTTACTTCTATTTTCAGTGACTTGGCTTGTGCTCAGTGAGATATTTCCTGCAGCAGTCAAAGGTCGAGCCATTGCCATGGCAACTGTTTTTAACTGGGGAACCAATTTGATAGTGACCTTCACATTTTTAGACATAATGAGTAGGTATTTTAACAATTCAAGCAAGTCAGTACTCACGTCCAGTTAATATCAACGATTCAGTTGTTACTACTGGTATTTAACCAGTAATCAGTTGTATTTGTATATGTCTGGGATTTCATTTCTTAGTTTGTAGGTTTTCATGTTGATAACAAAAATGTTTGTATTAAAATAAGCAAATATATAGGGATCAAGTTTAGAAAATAATCTTTAAATTCTAATAAGATTTTATCCAGTTCTTTCTGGTCAGCATTAGTATGCATGCAATAAATTGTAAAACATGTTTGTATGCAGAACTTCCAAGAAATTCATATTTTTGAACAACAGCAGTATACATATAATAATGTTTAATATGTAGGCAGAACTTTTAATAAATAGAAATTATTATATTGCAATTTTCATATCATACCCCGTATCAACCCGAAACTCCCGTATCAGCCAGAGACTCCCATATCAGCCTGAGGGCCAAAGGCAGAACTTTTGATGAATACGTGCATGAAAGTCTTGCCTGTACCGCATATGTAAAAAGAACATATTTTCTGCTAAATATATGATAAGTTAAAATTTTGAGTAACAATGCTGATAACAGATCAATGGCTGATGCTTTAAAAGCTCTTGGTCAATTTTAATCGTTTTCTCTCTTTATCTTTACAGATACTCTCGGAGTGTCCTTGACCTTTATTGTGTTCAGCATAATATGTGCCATTTCAGTGCTCTTTATCTTTTCCTTTGTACCAGAGACTAAAAATAGAACATTGGAACAAATTTCTACAGAGATGAAAGTCAGGTATGTAAATTTCAAACATCAAGATGTTTGGGTATGAAAATGTGTTCCTGCCATTTTTACTAAGGGCAACAACTTTTGTGACTTACCATTTGCTTCTGTGGATGCAGAAGCCTGTCCAAAATGGGATCTAATATTAAAGGAAAGAATTTGCTCCAGGGGGAGCAAACATTTTCCTTTAAATGTTGACCACAGATCTTAAAGAATTGGCTCTAGGGGAAGAAACTATAGAATTTGCTCCAGGGGGGAGCAGATTCTTTCCTGTAAGAGTTGACCACATTTAGGAAGGGGGTGGGAGAATAAGAAAGGCAAAGTTAGTTCCCCTGGAAGTGTATGATACACCTTTATCTTTGAAAAAAATATGTTGCAGGATCTCATGGAATGATCTTATTAAGGCAGTTCTAATGAAATCCAAAAATTTATTTTTTTATAACGTGAAAGGATACACTTTCAGGGGGCAGCAACCCTGCCAGTTGATTTATGCCCCCATTCTCAATAGGGGTCAACTCTTTAAGAAAAGAACTTGCTCCTCCATGAGAGTATTCATTTCTTTAAGAGTAGATCCTGTTAGGAAGGGTTTTTTTTACCTAGGGAAGGAAATAAAAAGTCTCAAAAGTTGTCTCCCTTTGGAAAAATGGTGAAAAAAAACAACATAAGGTGAACCCAGTCACCTGAAAGAAGAAAACACAAGCTGTGACACAAGAGAAGTAACAAAGTGGCATTGCACCCAGCAAAAACTGAGATTAGCTTGGGCATCCACCCAGTCTGGTCAGAGTCTTTGCTGTGCACTTAAAGGGTAGGTAAGGATCTAAGCTACCCCCATGCAGACAGCAAAGACTCTTTTAAACTGGGCAGATGCTTAGGCTTACCCGAGTCTTTGCTGGAAGCACATGCCACTTTGTTGGTTTTTGTGTGTCATGGCTTCTACTAAGTTACAATAAGAAGTGACTGATAACATGGGTATGATAACGGATGATATCTCGTCTTTGCAACACTGTGCCTGCACAAAGTGTTACAGTGCATTGCATTTTGTTTCTTTTTCAAGGTTTTCTAGCTAGACATTGGCATTTGAATGATCTCAGCATTTGATTGGCTGAATGACAGCACTGAATTACGCCAAAGGATACATGTATGGTCATGAAGTTAAATCAAAATGACCACAACTGGACAAAGCCAACAAAGAGGCATGTGAGCCCAGCAAAGACTCAGATCATCCTGGGCATATGCACTGTCTGATCAGTCCTTGCTGTCAGCATGGCAGTAATTTAGATGTATAGCTACCCTTTAAGTGCACAGCAAAGACTCTGAACAGACAGGGCAGCTGCCCAGCTGATCTGAGTCTTTGCGTGGCGCTTATGCCACTTTGTTGGTTTTGTCATGTCGTTGCTCAGATATACTTTACCTATTTGCTTATTTCTAAATCAGTAAACTAAAATGATGCATGAAGAATAGAAAACCATGTTAGTCTCTTTTGATATCATGTTATCAAGCTCAACTCCAGCCCAAGATGACTTTAAATAGCGTTTTCTGATCTTGGCTGATAAAAAAATAATATCAAACAAATTAACGCTTATAGCACCAAAAATGATAATAGTTGTACTGGCAAACAGAATAGGTCCAGATGAGGCAGCTTACAATGAGGATCTAATAATGAGCAGCGTCATCTGGATCAACACTGTTTGCCCCCTGTCTTTAAATTCTCCATATGATGTTGATTGCCCGGACAAAAAAAAAATGTAATTTTTCCAGATGTAAATTTTGTTGTCTGTTTCTTTGATGGTTTTTATGGCTTTCTCTTTGTAGTAACAAAATGACATTAAAAACTGAGAGGCATACTTTTCCTTCTGTTAATTTCAACAAAATTCATATCTTGGTTTTGATTAAGTTTTACTATTTGCTTTGAATTAAATAACAGTTTCTGATATACCTTATAGACTGTATCACCAGCTTTGAAAAAACAGCAGGACACAGGAGTTGTAATTATTCTTTCCATTAATTTAGATACAGTGGTTATGCTGAATGGGTCATACTGAAAATACTTGATCACATTATCTTGGTTAGATTACTAACAAGCATTGTAGTTTGTTTGATGAATGTAGATGTGATGCTTAGCATCGAATAAGATTCTAAACTTCATAGTTGATGTCAGAGGTTATTTTGCTCATTGGAATGGGTATATTCCATACTTAACCACCCCATTTCATAGTACATCAGGCCCTGAGGTTATAAAACTTTTTTCCATGCTCAACTCAGCTGAGCATGAAATTTTCTCTGCTGATAGATATGAAAATGCCAACCAATGTTGGCATTTTCATATTCATCAGCAGAGAAAATTTCATACTCAGCTAAACTGAGCAAGATAAAAACTGTGCTTATCAGAAATCTGCTGTTTTTAGCAAGTAAAATTTCATGCTCAGCTGAGTTGAGTATGAAAAAAGTTTTATAGTCTCATGGCCTGATTATGACATTAGGAATAAACTAGCAGAAATAGAGACAGAGATATTGCTTTTCCAGTGTCACACATGGCATAAAGGTCTGTCAAGTTTTCTGGGCCTATTTATGGCAATGCACAGATATGCAAGACACACCATTTGGTGAAATCCATGTTTATTTTTCCATTATATGAGTCAGGGCTATATAGCAAATATTTAGAAATCAAATGACATCGGTTTGCAGGTGACTGGCTTCACTTCCAAGATTTTTTTTTCATAAATGGGTTATTTGACCCTTTTAAGAATATTTCATTTATGTCCAGCTGATCATTAAGCGAAGGTAGGCAAAAAACACAGCTCTCAGGAAAAAAAAACACAAACCCTGACCTTCAGCAAGCAGAACTTGGCTTTCCTGCTTGTCAACTGCCAGTAGCATGAACCCACAGTAGAGTCAGCACTCTTAGCTCCTAGGCCACAGAGGCCCATCACTTCCAAACTTCCAAGAGATATTACTCTGGTCTTGAAGTTTTTGCCTTCGTTTTTGTAAAAAAGTGGGAGCAATTTCTCATCTTTCAGGGAATGCTGATTTCATTTTTATGGCCCTGCATCATATGATGCCAGGGGCATATAGTGTTTTGGTTGTGCTTAGGTGCATATGATTGTGTGTATGTCATTATGTATGTATGTACATCTGTAGGTATGTCTGCTCACCCTGATTAGAGTCTTCCCTTGCTCCATACATGATTTTTAAACTTTGGGGAATGTAGAAAATAGATAAAAGAAGAATCTAAGAAGTTTGTACATATGCCCAGACCGATTTTAGTACAGTCAACTCTTGATATCTTGAATTTGAACTTCAGCCCAAACTACTGATATAAAAGTAGATTTTCTGGTTCCAGAAAATTTACTTTGAGATATCAGTAGTTTAAGATAACAGGAGTTGAAATGTAAATAAAAAATAGGAAATATGTTCTTTAATATAAGAAGATACTTTGAAATTTCAGTGTTCGAGTTATCAGGTGTTGACTGTATTTGCTAAACGCACATGGGTAAATGACATATTTCACAGATGCCAATCATTATTTTTAGATTCCAGCTGATGAAGCTGTGTAAACGACACAAACCTCAGTCAGAACCAAAATGGTGATACTAGCTACATTCCTTAGTTAAAACACTGTTGTGTTTTGGGTTTCTTAATATTATGGTATTCACATAAAGCTAGTTCTTCAGATGGGCTCCTTATATTAGAGATGTCCAGATAAACTACTACCAACCTCTCTTAGACCCCTTATATTTGCATGATCGATATGCTAGTACTGTAAAAATTCTATGTATTGGGACAAATATTAGGTATGAGCAAACAGTGCAGACCCAGATCAGACTTCTCAGGAGCAGTCTGAACAGGATTTTTATTTATTGCCATTCCATCTTCACCTTTTGGACCCTTGGCTGCATTGTAAAATAGACTGTTCTATTTTAGGACAGTTATGGTAATTATTTTCGGTCTCCCAACTCTTAGAAATTTTACGATAACTTCTTTCTTATTTAATCTACCTGCTTAGTTTATCCCAGTGTAAAGATCAAGAATGGTACCGTATAGTTCTGGAATTAATCATTCAGGACCAGATTCACGGGCTGAGCAGGATATTGCCCAGTTATTGCTGATAGCAAGTTTTGGCTATGTCTTAGTTTTGGGAAATTACCTCTGGGAAAAAGATACTGGGTCCAGTTTCTTCTTCTGCTCTGTGTGAACAATCAAAACCAAATTTAACCCCATTAAAGCACACAAAAAAAATTGTAAAGTTTCAAAAATATTTCACATTAAGAATTCAAAGATTATTGCAAGGGCGTAGCTGCCTTTACGCAAATACGCAGGTGCGTATTGAAATTTTGTCAAAATGACAAAATTTCAACACGCTCTTGCATATTTGCATTCTGAAATGTTGCAAAATGGGCCAGATGTCAATATCAACTGGCAACTGACATGACAATATGAAATATCCTGGAGTCTTACCCCATATATTTCATGTCAAGCCACCTATAGCCTGACTGTGCGTATCAAGTTATCGCCTCTAGCTACGCCCTGTATTGGGCAATCAGCATAGATCCAGATGAGGAGACTCATTATGAGTCAGTTCATCTAGATTTGTGCTGTTTGCAAAGTGAACTGTTTCATTTTTGTCACTAAGAAAGCGGGCAAATATGAAAATGGCAGCATTGTTTCCACTGAAAAAGTACCTATTCACTTAATGTTCCTCATAAACCTTTTAATGCATATGAGCACTGACAAAACAAAACCAACAAAGTGGGATGTGCCCAGTGAAAACTCAGATGAGCCTGGCCATCTGCCCAATCTGATCAGAGTGTTCGCTGTCCGTATTGAGGTAGCTTAGACCCTTAGCTGCCATTTAAGCACACAGTGAAGAGTCTAATCAGACTGGGCAGATGCCCAGGCTGATTTGAGTCTTTACTGAGCGCACATGCCTTTTAGCTGGTTATGTCATAGGGCTCATTTAATACTGTTGTAAGCTCGAATCCAGAACTCTTAGCCAAAGTCATCCGTAATTAAAAGTAAACAGTAAAACGATCGCTAGAGATCGTTATGATGTAATTCTATCACAGTGCGCCTATAGAAGCAATGGAAAGTTTCCGTGTTTTATTCTGCAACAATTCACTGTTTCGGAGCGCATGAGTTTAATTGCTGATGTCACTGGCATTACTGGAGTAATTTTGTGGCGTTTTGAGGCGTTAAACGGTGTAATGTGTAGCGTCTGTTTTTCTTTCTAAAATTGCTTAAAAAACGTACATTTATCTTAGATTCAGTTAAGGAAATTGGCAGGAGCATGAACAGGCTGGCAAGAAGATCGGGAGAGTTCGATTGAAAAAAATACTTTTTTACACGCTATAGGACCCTGACCTTATGCAATGTATTTTTCGAGCAAACAAAATGGCCGACGCGAGGATAACAGATGATGACACTGGAGACTCTACCGATGTAAGTTGCGTTTACTCTCACGTAGGACTAAGTAAAATGCATTTTAAGCTCAGTCTGTGTCTAGACCTTGTAAGTGCATGCACTTTTCGTTCAGTCGACTGGTATGTGCAACATAATTAACCCAGAAAGGTGATCGCGTGGCTCTGCTCACATATTCTGCATTTACTTGGTCATCTTTAAAGAGCAAAAAACGTCTTCAAAAGTTAAATTTCGCACTTATTCTTTGTCAATAAACGTCTATTTGATTTTACTTAGTAAAATGAAAAAGAAGTAAATGATACCTTGTAGAAGATTTGAATAAATCACTGATTTTGTTCACTGTACACATACTTAAAGTTCCAAAACCGCGTGCAAAACAGCTCAGTTTTTTCGAGCAGTACTGGACGGGTATTTTGAGCGCATAATTTGCATTGAGCGGGTATTCTGAGTCAAATACTGTACGGGTATTCCGAGTATCAGAACGAGGCTGTGAGTAAATGACGTCATAAACTCACATAAAATAACTACCGTTCTGGTGCAAAAAGTCGCCAGTAAATGGAAAATATTTGATCTTTGTATTAAATATAATCAAAATTTACCTAAATTGAGTGGAAAAACTCGACCTACTACTGTTAATAAGCATTTTCCGAATGTGGTCACGTGACCATGCTTTCAAAATGGCGGCCGCCATAGGTAACCATTTTGAAATGTTCAGAAGGCCATATCTCTTAAACTGCTGGATCGATTTCCATGAAAATTGTTGCAAAATGTTCAGCTCTCCAAGACCTTTCTTTTGAAGTGTCTGTCGATGTTTGTGTTTGCTTTCCTTTAACTAGACCAAGAAAATCGAGACCAGTACATTAATGCCTCCGTACTGATACAGTTTTCACAATAGTCCAGATTATATAACAAGGGAGCACCGTTAACTCAGTTGGTTGAGTGCCGAACTCTTGATCGCAAGGTCGCGGGTTCGATTCTCACCAGGGGCGACGGTATTGTGTCCTTGAGCAAGGCACTTCATCCTCTTTGCTTAGTAGGCTACTGGTTCAACCAAGGAAAACGTCCAGACATGACTGAAAAAATGTTTACTGGGACGTAAAGCCTCAACCCAAACAAACAAACAAAATTATAACAAAGCACATATTCTAAAATGTTATTTTGACTGACCAGTGAGCCGACACATCCTACACAATTAACAAAGTAACAAAGTATTGAAGAGATTTTTACCAGTCTTGTATGAACAATATATGGTAAGACAATTCGTGCAAATGCTGCAACTGCGATTGAAGTATGAGGTAGTCTAAAAGCCGATACCAAAGTCTATATAGAAGGTATTTTGGTACCATAACTAAAAAGGCATCCAATCTTCACACCTTTTATTTCAATAGAGAAAATCAAATGCATAAGCATGGAGAGAGAGAGAGAGAGAGAGAGAGAGAGAGAGAGAGGTATTAAGCAGAAGGCTTGCTCAAAGCTTGACAGGTTATATTTTTATAACAGCAGAAGTTGCGATTAGCAATTTATCTTATTTTTACAGGTTTGGGTAGAACACGTTTCTTGTGAGTTAGCTCCCGATATAGTTTCGCATAGTGATGTTCTTTTTTTTTTTTGCTACAAGAATGTGCATTTTCTCCTATTGCCCTCGCTCAGAATACCCGTTCAAACTTTTCATGATAAAATCACTCCTTTATTACTCAGAATACCCGTTCAATGGAATGTGACCATGCTCGAAATTACTGACCAGGGCTGGGGAACATTTTGATTGTGTACAGTGGACTAAAATGTTGTTTTTCTCGTAAGTAAACATCTCTTTTCGACCAAATTTAAAGAAAACATCTTTTGTCTTGAATATCTTATTAGCCCATGCAATGAATAACCTGATCAATATTTTTAGTTCGCTGTTTTTATATTTTTTATAAAATATGCTGTCGATAAAAATGGTGAGCAAAGCACACGCTTATGCAACTCGAAACTAAAATGCAACAATCTAGACAGTATTTGTTAAATCAAGACGTCAGATGGGAAAAATAACTTATTTCTTAAAACCTAAATGAGTATGACTATCTAGATAAGACATAAAAGCTTTTGAATTTACCTTCGTTCGGAGAGGCCACTCCCGGCGTGTTGACAGTGTCCGCCATGTTTGCTCGAAAAATACATTGCATAAGGTCAGGGTCCTATAGCGTGTTTTCAGCGTTTTTGAGTGTTAGAATCAAAATAGTTCAGCTCTAGCATTGAATTGTTGAGTAATAATTCACTGTTTGTCGGCCAGTTGTAAGTAGATATATCACTTGCGCTCCGCGCTCGTGATATGATCTACTTTACAATTGACCTCCAAACAGTGAATTATCACTCAACAATTCACTGCTAGAGCTGATCTATTTCTTAATTCCATGTTTGGATTAAATGCTTTCTTTCATCACACTAATGATTAAACATTGTACATTCATCAAGTTTGGATTCATTTTTAGCATAATCTCTGCAAAGCAAAACAAGCAGTGACTTAAATGTCCAAAAATGCGCGTTTTGGAGAGAAAAGAAACTGTTCCGTTTGAGTGCACTGTGAACAACTTAGCTGGTACATCAATTTAATGATGATTTCATGTGACAGGGCATAAAAATATACTGATAATCTAAAAGGATACTTGAAATGGTTAAGAAGTTCTAAGTTTCCAGTAGTTATTATGAGGCTGTGATTCTGCTCCACAAGTACATGACTGAGCCGCAGCACGACAAAACCAACAATGTGGTTGTGCGCCCAGTGCAGACTCAGATCAGCCTGGACATCCACTCAGTATAATCAGGCCCTTCGCTAAGCACTTAAAGGGTAGCTAAGGGTCTAAGCTACCTCCATGCGGACAGTGAAGACTCTGATCAGACTGGGCGCACAGCCACATTGTTGGTTTTGTTGGTATGTTTATTATGTCTATAACTGCGCGATTTCTGATGCCATTCTCCAAAGGTCAATTTTCCCTTGTCGTGAGCTCTCCTAGAGGTCCTGGCATGGTGGATGGGTTAAAACTATCCCAAAATGCAATGCAGCATGACCTCAGCTGCGTTATCTATTTTTGGCGCGAACTAAAAATAGCGCTAACTGGTGTGCGAAGCAGAGTTAGGAAATCCCTTGCAAAATAACTTTTCTAATATTTTTTTGATTTACACTTTTAGTGAAACTTATTCATTCCCTTTTATAAGCGCTTTCCAACAACTTGGATGAAAGATCATCAAAATTATGATGCATTCCAAAGTACAGGAACCTACCTTTAACATCCTAATGCATATGCAAATACTGTATGCACCTTCATATAGTGGAAATCTGTGGGCATAGCATCTTGTTTCAGTAGTGGCTAGTTGTATGATTTTCATGCATTTTGCTGCTGAATATTATTTAGGACCCCACAGCCATTGCTGATATATCAGTCATAAAGAGCCAAATCTGCTGATGGAAGTGACAGTGAGTTTAACACTATTCGCCTTAGTTGGTAGTAAAATGAAATATTTTCATGTTTGCATACTTCACATACTGGGCCAGTCATCACTTACTATGAATGTTCAGACACCACAACAAGTTCTGTAAATATGAATATTCAGAAGCAACAGCAAGTTCTGTAAATATGAATATTCAGACACTCAAACAAGTTCTGTATATATAAATATTCAGACACCACAGGTTCTTTGTATGTGAATATTCAGACACCTCTGAGTCAACAATTTCTGTAAATATGAATATCAGACATTGCGACAATTTCTGTATTAAATAAGTATTCAGCCATCTCAACAGTTTCTATGAATAAGATATTTAGACACTGTGACAATTTCTGTAAATATGACTGTTCAGACACTGCAACAATTGATGTAAATTATTTGCATAGACTTTGCAATGCAAACCAGTCTATTCACAGCTAGCATATTTTCAAACTGTTGACAAACAGTGCAAACCCAAATCAGGATTTATGCTGACTGCTTAGGCATTTCTGTATTTCTGTATTATTTTGGGTAAACAGACTCGAGGATGAAATTTGAGGACCCCCTAATATGAATTGGTAGACTGACATGTTCTTCAGCCAACTTTTGTGACTTTTTGTTTGCTTCTTATGACAATGAACCCCTTTCAAAGAGAGAAGAATGTGTTCCTTCTTTCCTTTTAGATTTAACCCACAGGGAGAAGGGCAGCAAAAAATGAAAATGGCAGAGCTATACCCTGATAGTGATTTCCTGTCCAATCCCTAACTTTGAAACTGTAGAAGATTTTGCTTTGAAACTTTGCACATTTTCAAAACACCAATAGATGATGTGCAGAGTAAAAGAACCGACATACTTTGACAGTTTTGACCCGTATAGTGATTTCATATCTGTCTTATTTTTACATAAGATTTCAGTTAATGACAAAATTCTTATCATTTATTGTTTCCTTCCCTACTGTTAACACCCAGGGGCATATATTAACCTGCTCAGCTGAGATCTTGTTGTGGTATACTATAACTAAAGGATTTCTTTTTATAATCTTTTGCAGGCCTCCAATGGCACGAATGAAGCAGAACTTTTCTTTCCTCCTCTCCTGTTGTGTGGGGCAGAGTGGTCTTCGCATACACAGCAGTTACAGAAGAGTCCAATCAGAATCTGTGGCTTAGACGAATTTTTCCCAAGATAATGTGTTCAGAAAGTTATCTAAATCACATGCTACAAGAAAGTGGCTTATACAGTGGACTCGACAGTATTGAATCAACTTCAATAAAACTCTTGTTATGTTGTATACGAATGCTAAAATTATGTTATACATAACAATTGCAAAATATCTCTTCTATCTATCCATGTCAAAATATTTACGAAATTTATTCCAGTAAGGGCAGATAACATATCCAGACTTACGACAGTAACGAATCAGTTGCGACAGTATCGGATCATATGATATTATCTAAAAGGAGAGTTCCTTCAAGGCGTTCTACCAACCTTCTTAGCTTCAATAATTTGGCTACATAAACAGTTGAACTTATTAAACCCTCAAAGGAAACTTTTACGGCTTTTCAACGATGTTTTTCACGTAGTCCCCTGCACCAGCAACTGTTATGTCTATTAAGTAGCAATCAGTGTATACAAATGTACAAGCATGTCAATAATTCTTAACTTAGTAACCCCTGCCCTTTTAGCATGGAACTATTCAAACAGTAAATACCATAAGACTCTGATTTTACAAAGTCTGGACCCTGTCAGGATCAATAAATTTACAGTGATTTTCCCTCTATTTGATATTTTAATGCAAACAGTGTATAAACACTACATGGTCATTCAACGAGTTCTGTCGTGCACTAATCTGAGTCTACACAGTGTACAAATGTCAGTCTGATGAACGCCAGTCATTAATTGGTTCACACACATGCGAGCTGATCTTGAATGTTTCTTCAGAATGTTTTGCAGAAGCTTAGTTGTGCTACCCATAGCCTTCATCATCAGACGCTAGTGTGTGGGCGTGGGATGGGGGGGTATTTTACGGAAAGAATGTTTTTTCTTTTTTTATACCGATCTTCTTTGAAAGTAGACACAGCAGTCATTCAGGTAGTTGATTTATGACTAGCTTTTAGCATCAGACCATTCGTCCAACATAAGGTTTTCCAGCTGATGCCTGTATTTCAGTTCATGTTATATAATGATCAATTACACATCGGTGTCCCACTTTTCAAGTCCTTAGTTTCATCAAATACTGGGATGTCACAAAAATAATGACTGTCTGCAATTTTAGGGATGCCAGGACACATTACAAAGCAGAATTGGTTTCAATCGCCTGATGATAAAATTGTGTAAACAACTGAAATCTATTTTGGAGGTGACGCAGTGCTGGAAATGGCCAGTGGCCCGATGGCCAAATGTGCCTAAATTTTGTCTGGGGCCACCAAAAATCTTCAAATTATTGGCTTTAGTGGCCCAAATTTTTGTCTTGCAATAGTAAATGCATTGCATATTTAGCTAGTAGATAATTTGGGCCACTGAAAATTTGGCCTGCTAAACTTTTGGGCTACCACATTAATCTTGGGAGTGTCCAGCACTGGTAACGAGCAACAGACAAAATGCAAGCGCTGCTGAAGAGGGGCCAAGCTTTTCAACAACTCTGATTAGTTTCACAGCCGTGCATTTCGATCAAATTTTTCACCCTGCACTTTGCCAATGGTCTAACTTGATGACTGTAATATAATGGTGAAAAATATTTGCCTCATTTAGTAGAAAAATGGGTGATAACTTATGAGTAGTCAGATACTGTCGATGATCCGATACTGTAGAGTACACTGTAACGTGTGCGGGCAGTTGACTCAGAACTGACTGCAGTCCTTTGTGCAATGAGATCAGAGTCTGACCTGTTGTATCAGTAATCTATGGATCCTGAGAAATCTATTTACCAAATAGTGAAGACTGTTTGATCAGATTCAGTGGTTGCTTTGAGGTTTCACTGTTTATGACTTCAGGTAACTGGGTACACTTTCAGGGGGAAGCAGCTCTACCAATTTCATTTTACCTCCCTTCTCAATATGGGTCAACTCTTAAAGGAAAGAATTGGCTCCTTAGGAGCCAATTCTTTCCTTTAAGAGTTGGCCCCAGGGAGCAAATTCTTTCCTTTAAGAGTTGACCTCAATTTGGAAGGGCTGCATCTTCAAGGGAAGCAAGCAGGAAGTCATGATTTCCCTCCCTTGGTAAAAATGGCAGAAAAACATGGAGGTGTACCCATACGCCTTAACAGATTAACCATGTGGCATGATATTGGAAAGATGATAAGGAATTTAATGGCCTTTTCAATGGTATAACAGTCATAATTGGCCAGTTTGGGAAAGGTGATATGATGAGAAGGTAATTTAAGGCTAGAAAAGAAATGTGATCTTGGCAGGGATTAAACTGATGGCCTCTTGGTTATGAGTCCAGAGCATCACACACCCATATGGCACAACAGAGTTGAATCTTAATGATAGAAAGCAAATGGATTTTTGTATACATGTGTGTGTGTGTGTTTTGCTGTAAGCAGTATGCATAGATTGAAAGTCTGAAAAATGTTATATCTTTATATGTATACAGTCGAACTTCGATGGCTCGAACTCGCGGGGACCACCGAAAAAAGTTCGAACGATCGGTAGTTCAAGTCATTGAAGACCAACTCAACATGATCCAACTTTATGTACTATGTTTTTCTATCATATCTACCAAAACTTCCTATATTTTGATCGGTCACTCTTTGAACCTTTACACTTTCAGGTAGATAAAAACAAAACAACACAAAAACATATGTTTGTGATTTTATTTACATTATAAAAAGATCAAGATAAGCATGGACGTAGCAGCCCTGATGACCAATACTTGTAATCGGTAGGATCTGTTTTTAGTCCGGTCATACTTGGAAATGTTTTACAAGGAAATAGGTGCGAGCCATCCGTGATTTTTACATAGAAAGTAGTTTCTAGGGACCAGACTTGGGGTTCGAGCGTTCGAGCCATCGTTGTTCAAGCCAAGTGTGGCATGTTTAGTTAAAATGAATAGGGATTTTGGCGGAACTGGAAAGTCAGTTCGACCGAAACATGGTGTTGGAGCCTTCCGAGTTCGAGCCAGTGAAGTTTGACTGTACTGAGTACTAATTAAAATTGTATTGTAAAGTTATTTTATATACATATTTAAAGAGAAATCATAAAATCATGGCATGTCAAAATTTATTCAGTTTCTTGTGTATTTGTTTCTGCTAGGGCCATTCTGAAATGATGGATGACTTGAGATTTTACATCCTTTTTAACAGTATTGCAGTCATATCAGCACAACAGGAGGGTGATAATGAAAAGCTGTGTACAATAGAACCTATATTTGTAGTTTACAATTCGAAACATTCCAACTCCAGCGGGTCTCGAACCTTGGACCTCTAGATCAGTAGGCTGGCGCTTAACCTACTGAGCTACCAAGGCTTAGTGAAATGAAGTACAGTTGCATTGTATTGATATATCACCATGCTTTTCTGCCATTTTTATGCTTCCTGAAAGGTTAGCATATAGTTGCCACTTTGTCTGTTTGTCCATCTGTTCCTCCATCTGTCCTTTTGTCACACTTTTGTCTGGAGCATATCTCTGAAAGTATTATAGGAGCTGAATGAAACTACAGTGACTGATAGAGGGCAGTGAAAGGAAGTGCAGAGCAAAATAACCCTATCAGTCACAAGTAATTATGGAGTTCGCTTCCTTTAACTTTTTTTGTCTCGCTTGAAAGGCTGAGACCTAGCGATCCATTTCCAGTCCCCTTCAAAAATTATTAACCTGTGAAGAGCGAAATTGCAAGGGCCTTGCAATTTTGCTCTTCACGGGTTAATAATTTTTGCGCACTTTAAGGGATTTCTGCAAAATTCATAATGAAGCCTCTTCTATGGCCCTCCAAGGTATGTGTCGAAAATGGTGACAATCGGCATATTTTTGACGCAATTAGGACCGTTGAATGTTGTCCATTTGAGTCCGCATTCGGGTCGGTGAGCGTATCCATTCATAGAGGGTCAATAAATTTTGCTTGCTTCAAAAGATTTCTGCAATTTTCATTTTGTAGCTTCTTCTAGGGGGTCTTAAAGTATGTTATGAAAATGGTGACAATCAACCTATTTTTGATGGAATTATGCCATGAAGTATGAAACATGATGCGTGAAGTGTCAATTGTGAGGTGTGAAGTGCTAACTATAGCGTCTGAAATATGAAATCTGAAGTCTGAAGTATTAAAATTGAAGAAGAGACTAAAAATGTATGAAGTGAAAGAATGGCTTTAGAACCATGATGTCTGAATGTCAGAAGTTTGAAGTGTGAAGTATAAACTTTTGAATTTGCTGTATGAAAAGTGATGTTTGAAGTGTGAAGTCACTTCAGCACTGTTTGGGAGAGGTGTATAATTTTTCACCATCAATATCATGGAATTAGATCTGTCATTTATAAATTTTTGTGGCATCCTATAGTCTGATATGCGTTTTCTTATGTGTTACATTCACTTCTTAGTTTAAGCTGCCAGTAAGTGAGTGTAGTTCTGATGACCATTGCTAATTCTCAGACTGCAACATTTTACTTGGTTTGGTGCAAGTCTATTTTTCATCTGCAAATAACTAGAGTAAAAAGTGATTTCCAGATGAAAGGGTGAGTTTGTTACAAATTAAGTGATACTAGTGATAAATTAAGTGATTAAGTGAAACTAAACATGAGCCGCGACGCGACAAAACCAACAATGTGGTTGTGCGCCCAGCGAAGACTCAGATCAGCCTGGGCATCCGCCCAGTCTGATCAGAGTCTTTGCTGTCCGCATGGAGGTAGCTTAGGCCCTTAGCTATCCTTTAAGCGCTTATTGAAGATTCTGAGCGGACTGGGCGGATGTCCAGGCTGATCTGAGTCTGCACTGGGCGCACAACCACATTGTTGGTTTTGTCGTGTCGAGGCTCACATAACAATATTGATAAAAACTAGAGAGACTTACCAAGAGTGTTAATGTCCCAAACGAAAGCAAGAAATGAAACTGGAAAATGTGTTTATGAAACGCTATGCCCCCAACCCTATGCTTGCCTCTAAAGAAGGTTCATCCCATAATGTAACAGTCAGAAAGGGGTATAACTCAACCCACTATTTATAGAATTGGCTACAAAGCTTATCAGATTATCTACACCTTGGCCTGTAAATGTATGCCAAATATCAGGATCCTAGCAAAAGCAGTTCTTCAAATAATTTGGTTACAAGGTTATTCCTATATTAAATGCCTAATTTCAAAGAAAGGAAATAACTCAACCAAAAATTTACAGAATATGCTCAAAAGTTAAAAATGTCATCAGATTATTCTAAGCCTTAGTCTGTAACTGTATGCCAGATATAAGCGGTTCTTTAGATAATTTGGTCACAAGGTCTTTCCTGTATAAAAAGCCTATGTCCGTAAAAGGGGAATAACTCAACCAAAAATTTACAAAATATGCTTAAAAGTTGATCAGATTATCTACATCTTGGCCTGTAACTATATGCCAAATATAAACATGCTAGCTTGAGTGGGTCTTAAAACATTTTGGTCACAAGGTTATTTCAAAATAAAATGCGTATGTCCGAAAACGGGGAATTTCTCAACCAAAACTTTATGAAATATGCTAAAAAGTTAATCAGTTCATCTACAACTTGGTCTGTAACTGTATGCAAAGTATCAGGATCCTAGCTTAAGCAATTCTTCAGACATTTTGGTCACAATTTATTCCTATGTAAAATGCCTATCTCCAGAAAAGGGAGATAACTCAACCAAAACTTTATGCAATATCATCAAATGCTACTCAGTTCATCTACACCTAGGTTTGTAACCGTATGCAAAATATAAACATGCTAGCATAAGCGGTTCTTTAGAGGTTATTCCTATATAAAATGTCTGTGTCCGAAAAAGGGGAACAACTCAACCAAAAATATACGAAATATGCTAAAAAATTAATCAGTTCATCTTCAACTTTGTTTGTAACTGTATGCCAAGTATAGACATGCTAGCTTAAGCGGATCTTTAGATATGTTGGTCACAAGGTTTTCCTATATTAAATGCCTATAAAATATGCTCAAAAGTTAATCAGATCATCTAAATCTTGGTCTGTAACTGTATGCTAAATATAAACATGCTGGCTTAAGCAGTTCTTTAGATATTTTGGTAACAAGGTTATTCCTATATAAAATGCAAATGTCCGAAAAAGGGGAATAATTCAACCAAAAATTTACAAAATATGCTCAAAAGTTAATGAGTCCATTTACAACTTGGTATGTAACTGTATGCCAAGTATCAGGATCCTAGCTGAAGTGGTTCTTCAGATATTTTGGTCATAATTCCTGTATAAAATGCTTATCTCTGAAAAAGGGAAATAACTCAACCACAAATTTATGAAATATCCTCAAAAGTTAATCAGTTCATCTACACCTTGTTTGTAAATGTATGCTAAATATAAACATGCCAGCATAAGCGGTTCTTTAGACATTTAATGAAATGCCTGTGTCCGAAAAAGGGGAATAACTCAACTAAACATTTACGAAATATGCTCAAAAGTTAATCAGTTCATATACACCTTGATTTGTAACTGTATGCCAAATATAAACATGCTAGCTTAAGCGGTTCTTCAGATATTTTGGTCACAATGTTATTATACACCCGTTTTGAAAAAAACGGACGTATTATGGCGTGGCGCTGTCAGTCCGTCCGTCCGTCCGTCCATCAACATTCTTGTGGGCACCATATCTCATTAACCGTATGAGATAGCTTCATGAATTTTTGTAGGCATATATATTAGGATGGGGCAAAGTGTCGCTTCATGAATTTTTGTAGGCATATATATTAGGATGGGGCAAAGTGTCGCTTCATGAATTTTTGTAGGCATATATATTAGGATGGGGCAAAGTGTCGCTTCATGAATTTTTGTAGGCATATATATTAGGATGGGGCAAAGTGTCGCGTACAGTAATGGGTGCTCCCCCTTTCTTAGTTTCCAAGTGATGCCCCGTTGATTATTTTTTACCCTACTAATCTTGTTGGCACCATAACTAGATAACTGTTTGGGCTATCTTAATGAAACTTCATCACAATGTGTATGAGGGTTTGAGGATGTGTCGCGTATAATAATGGTTTCTCTCCCTTTCTTGGTTTTGGAGTTGCATCCCTTTGATTAGATTTTTAGGCTATTTTTGTGTATACTAATCTTGCGCATTCGATAACTTAGTTATCATTTGGAATATCTTAATGAAACTGTATATCAATGTGCATGATCACAAGACGGTGTGTAATATATAAGAATGGTTGCTCCCCCTTCCTTAATTATGCCGAGGGGTATATAGCGTTTGTCCGATGTCCGTTCGTCCGTCTGTCCAAACGTCCGTCTGTCCGTCCGTCCGCGAGTTAACATTTGCGTTAAAGTTTTTAAGATCTCATATTACTGAAACCCTTTGTTGCGTTTGGTTTAGGGACCGACCATTTGATATTCTGGGGGGGGGGGGGCCTGGTATATTTATCAAAAAAATTCCCTGTCTTTGGATATGCAAGAAAAAAATAACCTGGCTCATAAGGGGGTTCAAAAAAATAATCTGGCTTCAAAAGTAAGAGAAAAAAATAACCTGTCTCCACCCAAAATTTCAAAAAAAAAATATAGTCTGCAGATAATTCCATTGGAATTGAGTTTTTATAATCTCTCTGGCTTCTGGGGGCTGCCCCCAGACCCCCATATTTATAGTTATATTTTAATATTATCTACAATTGGTTTACACCAGCAGGCCTGCATGTGCATACATTTACAAAAAAATCCTATACAACATTCACATACATGTATCATTGAACTGCCACTTACTACGTAAATGTTTCCACTAAAACTGAATTGCAAAAGAGTCACTAGCTTATGCGAGACAAAACCATTATGGCAAAATAAACACTCTAAAAGGCAAAAGTCCCAATATAAAAACCCTTATTTTTACCATCATTCTTAGTTTTTCTCTTGTTTCCAGTCTTAAAATTGCCATTGAAATTGGGAAATTGCTTTTGCTTCTGGGGGCCTTGCCCCCCAGACCCCCCTTTCTTAACTTCTTAGCACATAACTTTCAGCCATTTTATTAATTGCCATTCATGTATTAATGTGACTCTATCAGTAAGTATTTATCAAACTTTCAAAAGGATGAATAAAGCATGTTTGGGCATATATTGGGATAGAAAAAAAACCTTAAATTCCTAATGTTAGCCCTAAAACTTTGCCAAAATAGCCCTAAATTTTGGCCAAAATATCCCTAATTTTTTGCCAAACTCATACAGGGATGTTTGTATCTGTACCTTAGATGAAAAGAGTAACATGCTCCAGGCACTGGTTTGCAAAAGCAAGCTAAGCCATGCCCTTCGCCTGGTTAAAGACAGCACAATGTTCTTTTTGTGAGAAAAAAAGGTGTAAAAAATACTGATGTGGGTAAAATAAAAGGATATTAAGATCAAGTAAACAAGGATCTGATAGTTCAGCTATAAAATAAAAGAAAAAAATAACCTGTTTGAGTTAGTTTGTAAAAAAAATAAATTAGCTTCCACAAGGTGAAAAAAAAAGAAATTGTTTCCAGAGGCCAGTGAAATAAAATGTTGTGTCTCCATCAAGAATACCAGGCCCCCCCCCCCCGAATATCAAATGGTCGGTCCCTTATATTTAGCATGATGGTAGATGTTGGTCCAAAATTTTATTCTGTACTACCTCCACCCATGCCTGTGACGTAGAGGTCAAGGTCACAGACTTTAACTTTTCATGTTAAAGTTTTGCGTTAAAGTTTTTAAGATCTCTATATAAGTCAAACTCTTTATTGGGTTGGGTTTATGTTTGGCATGATGATAGATGTTGGTCCAAAGATTTATTATTTACCATCCCCACCCATGCCTGTTACCTAGAGGTCAAAGTCATTGACTTTGACTTTTCAAGTTAAAGTTTTGTATTACAGTTTGTAAGATCTTACATCATCCTAACTCTTTGTTTAGTTTGGTATATATGTCCAAAGTTTTCTTTTGTACCATCTTTACACATGCCTGTGACCTAAAAGTCAAGGTCACAGACTTACACTATTCATTATGTTTTGTGTTAAAGGTTTTGTGATCTGCTATCAACCTAATCTTTTACTGTGTTTGTTTTAAATTTGGTATTATGAAAGGTTTGATATGATAGGTGCTCTGAAAATTTATTCTATACCAACCCCACATATGCCTTGACTTAAGGTCAAGGTCACAGACTTGCGCTTTTCCTTTTAATGTTTTGTGTAAAGTTTATATATGAATTCTTTGCTTATTTTTTCCCATCTTCTTCAATAGGAACTTTTGATATGTGACTTCATTTACCTCAAAGTTGCAACAGTTTACATTATCTGGATGCTGCTGACATAAGGTCAAGGTCACATTCTTAAACAGTTGCTGCTTTATAATGGTTCATATAAATTTCAGATATCCTTCAATCATCAATGGAACCTTTTGATTACTAAGTTTACTCCTAACTTTCAACAGATTAGTTGACATCCTCATTATTCTTCTGCTGATCAAAGGACAAGGTCACAGACTTTTAGGCCCAATTTCACGTCGACGAATTATTTCTTGGTGATTTAAACTGCGGCGGCGGCTTCGCTAAACTGCCTATAAACCACGGTTTAAATCGATTTCACGTGTGCAAAATCTACATGATTCAGCAAAACCATGGTTTTGCTAAGCTGACTATTCTTTCATATACGAAATCATGTAAAATGACTCACCAAGGATATGGTATGCGCAACAGCATTGAAGCAACTTCAGAAGACACAATTTTTTGATAGCGCAGCAAGATGTCGCAGCAGAACTAGGGCTGCCTCAGAAGACATTATTCTTTGCTAGCGCAGGGTAACTAGCATCATTATGAAGACATCGCCCCTTTGTGCTTTTATGTCTCGCCTCCTCCGGGACGCATTGCTTGAGGAGGCTCAGTAGGGGACGACTGCGCTCGCCATTTAAATGTACGCATCTCTTACTTGTTGTCTGCAGCTACTGTGTCTCGCGAAAGGCATCAATCGGTCGTTGCCTACTTCCCATTTCATTTTTCTACAGGAAAATATAGAAAGTCGCGCGTCTGTTGTTGTAAGATTAAAAGGCCACAATTCCGGAAAGAAATTGACTCCATCAAAACTCCACATACCCATTACAAGTACGCAAGGCATGAAAACTAGAGCAAGTGAGCAGGGGCTCACGTATACCCCCGACCAGTGCCACCACCTAATGGAACCCTCACCTAACGAAATCACCTCCTAATGAAACCAACCTTATACATGGTATGAACCTAGAACTAAATTTAGTCACCTATCAAATAGTTCCATCAAAGTACATTACAAATATCAGCAAAGAGTACCAACTCAACACAAAACTTTGACCTTGGTCAGCAGCAGCATCCAGCTGATGTCAAGTAATCTGCATGACCACGTAGTAGTAAACCACCTTGACCTTTAGTAAGCAGCTATGAACCTAAAAGTAAACCTAGTCAAATATCAAAAGGTTCCATCAAAGGATACTGGAAATATAGAAGAATATAAACTTAATCCAAAATTTTAACACAGGTCTGTGACCTTGACCTTAGGTCAGTAGCAACATCCAAATGATGTCAATTATTTTTAGAAGTAAACCTAGTCATATATCGAAAGGTTTCATCAAAGGATGTTGGAAATATATGCAAAGAATATAAACTTAACGCAAAACTTTAACGCAAATATACAAGTCTGTGACCTTGACCTTTGGTAAGCAGCAACATCCAGATGATGTCAGCTACTCTGTATGAACCTTAAAGTAACCCTAGTCAAATATCAATCGGTTCCATCAATGTTGGAAATATAAGCAAAGAATAAGAACTTAACGCAAAACTTCAACGCATATGTGTAAGTCTGTGACCTTGACCTTTGGTAAGCAGCAGCATCCAGATGATGTTAACTCCTCTGTATAAAACTTAAACTAACCCTAGTCAAATATCAAAAGGTTCCATCAAAGGATATTGGAAATATTAAAGAAGAATCTAAACTAAACGCAAAACTGTAACACAAAATTTTAAGTCTGTGACCTTGACTTTAGGTCAGCAGCAGCATCCAGATGATGTCAACTATTCTGCATGACCCTAGAAGTATACCTAGTCATATACCAAAAGGTTCCATCAAATGATATTGGAAATATAAGCAAAGAATAAAAACTTAACGCAAATCTTTAACGCAAATGTTAACGGACGGACGAACAGACGGACACATGGAAGGACAGACGGACGAACAGACGGAATGACAAAAACTATATACCCCTCGACATACTTCGTATGTCGGGGGTATAAAGATGGGAGGATCTCGAGCTGATTCTATACCGTAAAGTGTGACAAACGGACGGTCAGAATACAGGCAGACGATGGCATGGTCATGCGAGGAATAAAAAAGTAAAGCCTAGGCACCTAAATAGGAAGTGACACTTTAGAAACAACCCATTGCAGATTGCCTCTTAGTATCAAACAATTGTTCCATCGGTTTGATATTATTACCCCCGTTATATTGTAGGTCCTCCGTCCGGTACCTTATGAGCCACTCCAACCTGTCGCACTTCTGTCTGTGTGAAACAAAACTGCACTACGAATTCTGTACCATCGTAATATCAAGCAGATGGTGTACCGAGAGGGTCAAAAGCACCGATACTGGTCGACCCGTATTTTTTACGGGTCGACCCGTATTTCAGATACAGGTCGACCCGTATATTTACGGATCTACCCTCAAATATACGAGTCGACCAGTATAATACGGGTCGACCCATAAAAATATGGGCGGATCAGTATTTTAAGGGTCTTCTTGCATTTACGGATCGACCCGTAAAATACGGGTTGGCCCGTATTTCGAAAATACGGGTCAACCCGTATCGGTGTTTTTGACCCTCTTTGTACACCAGATAAGTTCTCGGGCTTTTTCAAACATTAATGGACCGTGATATGACAAAACCAACAAAGTGGCATGTGCATCAAGCGAAGACTCTGATCAGCCTGTGTGCGCCCACTCTGATCAGAGTCTTGGTTGTGCGTTTAAAGGGTAGCTAAGGATCAAATCTAGCTCCATGCAGACGACGAAGACTCTGAGTCTGATCAGACTGGGCGGATGCCCAGGCTGGTCTGAGTCTTTTCCTTAGCTACCATTTCAGCGCACAACCAAGTCGGACTCTGATCAGAGTGGGCGGATGCCCAGGCTGATCTAAGTCTTCGCTGGATCCAAATACCACTTTGTTGGTTTTGTTATGTCGCGGCTCATTGTGCATCACGAATATCATTTATGTTAATGAAATCATTATAGTCCATTTTCCGCATAGAATCAAGGGTTTTCAGTCCTTAATCTTTCGTTTTCCGAAGCTCAAAATAATCCATCATTTTATTCATAGTGGAAAATAATTTTTCCACGTGAAATTCATTCCGAAGATTATCTATGAAAATAAGCATCCAACGGCCTTAATTCTCGGTTTATCGGCGACGTGAAATTGGGCCTTAGATTTGTATCTTATATGTATTAAATTTTTGTGTTTAAAGTTTAATATCATAAGGCAGTGGCACTGGCCGGGGGTAGACGTGAGCCCCTGCTCACTTGCTCTAGTTTTGGAGTAAGCTCCCTTTGATTAGTTTTTTTGGCTAGCCCCATTCACTCCATAACTCCTTAACCCGTTGAAATATTTCAATGGGACTTTTTTAGGAATGTGTATGATAATGGGGCAATAGATCATGAGCATGAACCACAACTCTGGCTTACTTACTTCCTGAATTATCTGCCCTTGCATCAATTTCCGTTTTACTCTGTAACTCCTTAACCGTTGGAAATATTTTAACAAAACTTTATGGTGATGTGTATATTGTCAAGGGAATGTATTATGACCAAGAACGATACTCTAGTTTACTTAGTTAATGAATTATCTCCCTTTTTTGACTTTGGCATTTCTCAACTTCTGAGCTGCTTCACCCTGGAAGCTGATTTTTGGTATACTAATAGTATTTGATGTGTTAGATGTTTAAATAACGTTGCAGTCATTAATTAGAGAGTTATTTTCCCTGTTTGTCTGCCTGTCCATCCTTCAATAAACAATCTTGTCCATTCTGTAACTCCTTCATGACACTGAAATGGGCGTATTATGCGCCGCTTGCGAAGCTCTTGTTCCTATATAAAATGCTTTCAAAATAGGCTCAAAAGTTAATCAGATCATCTAAACCTTGGTCTGTAACTGTATGCCAAATCTAAACATGCTAGCTTGAGCAGTTCTTTAGATATTTTGATCACAAGGTCTTACTATATAAAATGCCTATATCTGAAAAAGGGGAATCACTCAACCAAACATTTACGAAATTTGCTCTAAAGTTAATTACTTTATCCACACCTTGGTCTGTAACTGTGTGCCAAATATCAGGATCCTAGATTAGGCGGTTCTTCAAATATTTTGGTCACAAGGTTTTTCCTATATAAAATGACAAAGTAGAAAAAGGGGCATAACTTCTGAACGACAAGACCGGCTATGAAAAAAAAATACAGGTCCGTTTATTTTTCATGTACATGCCACATATAAAATTTCAACATCCTAGCATGAGCGGTTCTTGAGTTTCCCACCTGCCAAAAAAGTTACGGACAGACAGATGGATGGACAGGCCCAAACCAATATGCCCCCTCAACTTCTCTGAAGTTGGGGAAGTTGAGGGGGCATAAAAAATATTCATTTGACAGGATGGAATGTCGCAAAAAATGAATTTGGGACATAGGATTTGCCACAGTACAAACTGCGACATTCTGTACTACTCTCCCAACCTGTATCTAGTCATTCAAAATGCTTGTTGTGATGACACTCTTCATGTTGTGATGAAATTAAATTTTCTTGTTCAGATGTCACACTTCATGCTTCCTACTTCACAGTTCAGAGTTCATAAACCATACTTCACACTTGAAGATGATACTTCACACTTCATAGTTCACAGTTCATACTTCATACCTCAAAATTCAGAGTGTATACTGCTTATTTCATAGTACATACTTCACAGTCCACACTTCATAGCTCGTACTTTTCAATTCACAGCTCAGATGGCTCATGTAAAAGGACTACGTGCATTAAGGCCATTTTTTGGCCCAATCTGAGGTCAAAATGTGGAAGTCGAGATAAAAGTATTTTATCACATGATTTCAGTTGACCAATACTTCTAGTGTTTCATTTCATTTTCAGTTTGAATCTTGCTGTGCATTAAGAATGAAAAATGGCTGCTGAAACAGGCTAAAATCATGGAATTTGTCATATTTTGTCAATTTTTAGACATTCAGTTTACAAGTTAGAATAGAGCACAACCTTCAACCGAAAAATTCTTTAAGCATATGATGTATATTGCTACAATTCACATCTTATGAAAAGATTTTGTTGGTTAATGATTGTTCTCATTCTTGATTCTTAAAAAAATGAATTCTGGAGGCAGCCGTTTACCTATAATTTGCTTGTTAGCTCACCTGAGCACGAAGTGCTCAGGGGGGGTTTTTGGGATACCCTGATGTCCGTCGTCCGGACGTCCGGACGTCCGTCAACTTTTGCTTGTGTACACTCTAGCGGGCACAGTTTTGATCCAATCTTTATGAAACTTTGTCAGAATGTTAGTCTTTACTAAAATCTAGGCCAGCCAAAGTTTGAAAATGGGTCATGTCAGGTCAAAAGGTCAAATATTAGAAAAACCTTGTGTACACTCTAGAGGTCACAGTTTTGATCCTAACTTCATGAATCTTTGTCAGAATGTTTATCTTCACAATATCTAGGCTAAGATTGAAACTGGGTCATGTCGTGTCAAAAACCAGGTCACTAGGTCAAATCATAGAAAAACCTTGTGTACGCTCTAGAGGGCACAGTTTTGATCCAATCTTCAAGAAACTTTGTCAGACTGTTTATCGTCACAATATCTAGGCCAAGTTTGAAAGTAGGTCATGTCGGGTCAAAAACAAGGTCACTAGATCGAATATAATAACGACCTTGTGTACGCTCTAGAGGGCTCAGTTTTGATCCAATCTTCATGAAACTTTGTCAGAATGTTTATCTCAATAAAATCTAGGTCAAGTTTGAAACTGGGTCATGTCGGTCAAAATCTAGGTCACAGGGTCAAATCTAAATAAAGTTATGCTGCAAGAATCAGAACTAACATTACAATGATGCCAGCCACAAACTCCTTGGAAAACATTAATTTCACCACAGTGAGATAATGATGCTACCATTCTATCATCTGTGTTCGCCTAGTCAGTCTAGTTCAAATCGACCAAAGGAACTCACCATGAACGGGTACTTTTCCGGCAAGCAACTCTGGCATTTTAGCTCACCTGAGCCTTACAGTCTTGGTGTTAGCTGCCTCCGTCATCCATCAATAAACATTTTCAAACATCTCTGAAACCACTGGGCAGACTGAACTCAAATTTCATATGGAACCTGCATGGATTGAAAGTTCTTTAAATGATCTTGGTCACATGACCAAGGTGGTCGCCATTCCCATGTATGGTAAAAACTCTTATAAATCTTCACCAGAGCCAGTGAACTGATTAATGCTCAGGTGAGCGATTCAGGGCCACCATGGCCCTCTTGTCTTGTTAAAGCATTGGTTAAATGAACAACTCCCTGTTAGTGACTATTCGAAGGCATAGGAACTAAGATTTAAATGTAATTCTAAGAAAACTTCCTTGAATTGAATTACCCTAAAAATGTGACCACATTTAATGAGTTACAATAACTATCCTAAAATATGTTGCATCATTGAATTACCCTAAAAATGGGAACTTTTAGCCAGTTACAGTAGCTTTCCCATAAAGATAGTGTCTTTGTAAGACAACGATAGTGCAGCCTCTGAGCAAGCTGTTCTTAATTAAAGTCGGTGTTATCAGGATCTGTACTTACTGCTCAGGAATTTCTGTCTCAATATTTAGAAAAGCTTACGATAACTTTCATCTGTTAGGCTTGCTTTACTGATCATGGCAGCACTATTTCCAGAGCTTTAACATTTTGTTGGGTATATCTACATGTTAATAGAATAGGAATCTAGCTAGTTTCTACATGAACCTGAATAAACATCAGATTATGCATGTAAAGTCAATAAAATAATTTGTTTTTGTTGCATACTGTCAAGGTGTCAAGCAGAAATTGACCGACTTTGAAGTCAGCCAGCAGGTAGTTTGAAATGTTGCTATTCAGGCTTGAAAAATGACACAGTTCAGCAAAGCTATAGGCTGAAAAGGACAGCAAAACATTTATGTTTTTATATGACATATAATCTTAAATAAAAATCATAAATAAGTTCCTTCAAGAGCAATGCAAACATTCGAAAGACTGAAGGTGGATCAGAGAACAAGTGAGCAGGGGATTGCATATACGCTGGTTAGTGCCTCTGCTAATCAAAACAAACCTAACACAAAACTTTAACGCGCATCCAATATAAGTTTAGATGGCTGTGACCTTGACCTTAGGGCAGCAGTAACAATGATGTCAACTAATTATTTTCAATTTGCTCTACATGTATGTTAAATAAGAGCTCCGCTGAGCGGGGCAAAATACGCCCGTTGGGGCTTAAAGTTGGAAAGAAAACAAGAGATGACAGAACTTTGTCAGTAGCTTAAATCTTCAATAATAAGGCAGATATAAAACTACAAACAAAAAAAAGCTAATATGAATTTCCTAGACAAACATTACAAAGGGGCATAATTCCATCATAAATGGAAGTTCGGTTATGGTTCTTTTTCTCTTCATATCATCTGATATTTGTACAAACTTTCGTGAAGAAATCTTAAACAGTTTTCAAGATATGGAGCAGACACAAAGCTAATATGAAATTACTATATGAAAAATACAAAGGTGCATAATGCCGTCAAAACTGAAATTTGGTCCTTTTTCTCTGTACATTGTCTGATGATGCTTGATATTTGTATAAACTTTTATGAAGAAATCTTATACGGTTTTCAAGATATGTAGCGGAAAAATAATGTTACCTTTTGAAATTTGACCTCTAAGTGTGACCTTGACCTTTGTCTAACATTGTTGGAATACGAGTTCTGCATGATGCCTCTATAAGGTGTACATTTGACTCAAGTTTCAAAAACATCTTTCAAAGGGTTAAGGAGATATGGAGTGGAGACTAAAAATACAAAGGGGTGTAATTTTATTAAAACTGAAAGTATAGTTATGGTTCTTATTGTCTACACATCGTCTGATAATGCTTTATATGTATACAAACTTTCATGAAGAAATCTTAAACAGTTTTTGAGATATGGAGCGGACACAAAGCTTACATGAAATTACTATAAGAAAAATACAAAGGGAAATAATTCCGTCAAAACTGAAAGTAGGGTTATGGTTCTTTTTCTCTGCACATTGTCTGATGGTGCTTTATATTGGTACAAACTTTCATGAAGAAATCTTAAACTGTTTTCAAGATATGGAGTGGACACGAAGCTAATATGAAATTACCTTTGAAGAATAAAAAGGGGAATAATTCCGTCAAAACTAAAAGTATGGTAGTGGTTCTTTTTCTCTACACATCTGATGATGATGCTTAATATTTGTACAAACTTTCATGAAGAAATCTTAAACTTTTTTTGAGATATGGAGCGGACACAAAGCTTATATGAAATTACCTTTGAAAAATACAAAGGGAAATAATTCCGTCAAACTGAAAGTAGGGTAATGGTTCTTTTTCTCTGCACATCGTCTGATGGTGCTTTATATTTGTAAAAACTTTCATGAAGAAATCATAAACGGTTTTCGAGATATGGAGCGGACACAAAATGTTACCTTTTGACCTTTGACCTCTAAGTGTGACCTTGACCTTTGTCGGACATCATTGAAATATGCGTTCTGCTCATCGTCTCGTTAAGGCAAACATTTGACCCAAGTTTCAAAAAAATCTTTCAAGGAGTTGATGAGATATGGAGCGGACACTAAAAGTTAACAGACGGACGGACGGAGACGGAAGGACGGACGGAGGCCACGACATAATACGACCCGTCTTCGACGGGCGTATAAAAACTTCATTCTACTATACTGACACTATAAGCAAACGTTTACAACAGATGCTTATAAAGTCCTAATTTAATGCTGTAATTAAAGGCGGAAATTTCTGTTTACCAAAAATGTTTCTTGTAGAAGTTCCCAAGTTCATTTAAAACTACCTGCTCTGCTCTGGCTTAGGGTAAATTTTCTGCTATCTACATCTTTTTTTTCGCATAGATTCGAAGCTATAATTATTTACAAAACGACGACTAAAGGTACATGCTATTAACAAAGATGCATCTGAAGTTTTGATAATGTTTGGACGACAACAAAATGCCACTGCCAAAAATAGCGATAAAATATGAACAAAAACGTGACAACGAATGGGACTCTACGCCTGTACATTGTATTTTTACCATTTTATGCAAGTGTGTGCTGTCGAAAGTGGGCCATATTAATTGCTAACTGAAATTACCCAAATAATTTTTATTTAAATCCTCTTTATTTGAAAATCAGGGATTTTTTTACCTGTTCAATGACGAAACTGTGCTGAGAAGCTTGCAGCGATACCTCACGATCGAATATTTGATGCTTTTTTTGGTTTTGATAGAGCAATGGAGCAGGGACTTGTAAGAGATGTGTCTCATACTTCCATGAATAGAGCCTGTAATCTATTTTTAAATACTAAACTTGATAGACCTTTTAAAGTTAAAACGGTTTGATTTTACAGTCTTGAAACAAAATTGCACTAGAAAAGGCTGACACAACCAAATTTAATTTACTTACAATTTTTGATTCCCTATATATCAGCTTGTAATTATGCGCATTAGGTCTTCCTGAATAATTTTTGAAAAGAAGAGAAAAAAAAAATAAAACAGCAACAACAACAACAAAAACAACAAACAAACAAAACAACAACAGAAACTGGAAATAGACCTTTTTCACATTGTTTCTGCGCATGCGTATACCGCTCACGTGACGCGCTACTTCCCGAAATTGGCGAGACTTTACACTGAGGGGGCAAACGGATTTTAAGCCATTGATACTTCCTGTGTAATGAGTGACAAATAATTGTTTGAATCCTCTATATTCTCATTTCTTTTTGTCCTAATGATGCCTTATTTACCATTTTTATTTTCCACAATGATTTAAAGCAAAGATTATTAATACTTGTATTTGAATTATAAATTGCAAAGAAATCACGTCAACAGATACGCAGAAAACTCAGAAAATGATGTCCGTCTAATACAAAAGTCAAGTCGGGAAACGGATTAATTCGAAATTAAGAGATCAAATGCAGAACGTTCATTTATAATTCTATTAATTTATTGAAATATGCTTTCCGTTTTCTTTTAATGAAGTCTGAACAAAAAGAAAATCATTCATATATTAGGTTGAAATTTTTCTATTGAAACCAAATAAATAAGTGAAACTAAATATTCAAGAGATGAAATAATCTCCCAAGTAAGCGTGTAAATCGTCTTGTGTCATATGTCCATTGTTGTTCTCTCCATATTAGCAGCGCAAATTCTTCAGAGAACCTCTGGTGTTGAGCCATCATCTGAGACAACTGCTCCGAGGTACTTGAAACTTATAAACGTTCACAGATTAGGTCCTTTATCCTTGATCTCCCTATGGATGCCATTGACGCTGTTTGTGACCAGTTTGGTCTTATCACTACTTATCTCCATTGTATGCCTTGCGCACATTGAATGGTAGCAAGGGTGCAGGCATTTTCATCTGGGGTTTCTAGTTCCAGGTCTTCTTCAGCAAGAGCGTCAATGTCATTTGCAAACTGCAGATTGGTAACAGTCTGCCGCCTATGCTAACCTTTCCGTCAGTTTGAAATTTCGACATTTTCGAAGGATTTCTCTTAATCTAGTGAGCCAATTTCATTTGAATTTCATATGTAGCCTCCAGGCAAAGGGGAAAAGAAAGGTCACTCATCTGTTGTCTGTCAACATTTTCAAAGGACTTCTCTGAAACTGTAGGGGCAATTTCATTTGAACTGCATATGTAGTCTTCAGGCAAAGGGGGGGGGGGGGGGGGGGGGGGGGGGGGGGGGGAGAAAGAATATACATTTTGGTCCTGGTCACATGACCAAGATAGCCGCAACACCCATATATGTTAAAAACATTAAAAATCATTTTTTCTCCAGAACTACTGGGCGGATGATTGCCTTGGTACTTGACGTGTAGCATCGGGGACCCTAATACTACAAAGTTTATGTAAATGATGGCCCTGTGTTGACCTTGTTTTATTTCATGGCAAGGTCAAATCTGGTCATTTAGGCTTTTGAATGGGAAAAGCTGAAAAAGAGGATTTTTTCTATAAGTGCTATTGTGCTCTGTGATAGGGAAATCCATGCGACTTCAATCCCTATGAATTTAGAGGCCAAGATCATCAACTGGAAAGGTGACTGGGGTTGAATATTTTAAGGTCATTTAGCGAACTGGGTCAAAGGTCACTAGTCTGTCGTCTGTCAACATGTTCAAAGGACTTCTCCTCTGAAACTACTGAGCCAGATCCATTTAAATTTTATATGCAGCATTCTGGCAATGAGGAAAGAAAGTTTATACAGTTGGTGTAGATCACATGACCAAGATGATCGCCATGTCCATATATGTGGAAAAAAACAACTTAAAAAAAAATCTTTTTCTCCAGAACCACTGGGCCAATTGCCATGAAGCTTGGCATGTAGCATTTTGGACTCTGGTACTACAAAGATGATCTTGGGTTGACTTTGACCTATGTTAGGGCAAGACCAGATTTGGCCTTGGAATAGGAAAATCTGAAAAAGTGCACTGTTCTGTTGCTATTAGACCCCATGATATGGAAATGCAGTCGACTTGCCATTGCCAAAACCTTAAAAATTCGTCTTATCCCGGACCAGAGGGCGGAAACTTGGTATGTAGCACCTGGGATTCAAGTACTACAAAGTCTTTAAGATTATGTTAAAGATGACCCTGGGTTGACCTTGTTCTGTTTTATGACAAGGTCAAATTTGTACCTTAGGCTTTTTAAGCGGGAAAAAACCCCTAAAAAATGCATCTTTATTGTTACTATTGTGCTCTGTCATATGGCAATGCATTCGACTTCAACCCCTATAAATTGTAGAGGTCAAGATTATCAAGTGAAAATGTGACTTGGATTGACTGTTTTAAGCTCTTTTCCCTCTGAAACTACTAAGCCTAGTTACGTTGCTAACCACTATTTTGGCACTGTTACGTTATGTCCGCAAAAGATCGATAAGTTTATATTGAAAACAAATGCCAAAAGTTCATATCACACGACAGTCTCAGTGCTAAGGGGCGCTATCAAGACCTCTGGTCCTCTTGTTTTCATTCCCGTGAGAAAAAATTTTCCCATCTATTTGAAAACCATGACTAAATATTTTTCGGCTTTAAACATATAGAAATGAATGCCTATGACCTATATTTATGTCTTCAGTGTCTAAAATGACCAGAAAAAATAGTGAATTTTGCAAAAAACAAGGTATCATCAAAAATACCGCAGGGTGTTCATGGTAAAATACCGTTTAAAATCTTCCTTCCCAGATCCAACAGACCGATGGCTTTGAAACTTTATATATAACATTGGGTACTCGAGTACTATCAAATTTGTTCACCTGATGACCTTGGATGAGTCGACGAAGTCAAATTTGCTTTCTGGTGCCTTTTTATGGGAAAATGCTATAGCATATGGTTGGTTATATGGAGCTTCTAGAGGATTATGGCATAAAAGTATAGTCAACTAAATGAGTACACGAAATTTTTAGTAAAAGAGGTCAAGGTCATTCTCTGACCATCCATCAGCGACAGTCATATTTTAACAGTTTAAACCACTTGACCAGTTCAAATCAAATTTCTTATGGAGCATCTAAAAGGTCAATGGGAACAAAACATGCCAAAATGATATCGGTGTTTTAACCTACATGTCCGCCGTGCCCATATATAGAAATCATTTAAAAATCTGCTTCTTAAGAACCAATAGACCGATGGCTGTGAAACTTGGTTTGTAGCATTAAGTACTAAGATGCTACCAAGTTTATTCAAACAATCACCCTGGGTTGACCTTAACCTTTTTTATGACAAGGCCAAATTTGTTTTCTGATGCGTTTATATGGGAAAATGTTATAACAAATGGTTTCATGGAAATTAAAGTACAATTTGGCACAGAAGTTTGTGGTAAAAACTGGTATTTGCAGTCAACTAAATGAAGACATTAAGCTTTTTGGGCACAAGAGGTCAAGGTGTTCTTTGACCATGGACCAAGTTCACTCACAATGGCTTATTACAACAACATATTCTCCAAAGCGAGTTAGCCGACTGAAGCAAAATGTCATATGGAGCCTCCATTAGTTCGGGATATGAAAGTTGATTCAGTGGTTGTGGCGACACGACCAGGATAGCCGTCATGCCCATATATTTGGTAAAAACCTCTAAAAAATCTTTTTCTCCAGAAACCAAATGGTCTGAGCTATTCAAGGCCATATATGTCCCTCTTGTTTGTATAATTTGGAACAGCTTCAAGACATATTTTATCAGCCTATATGAGAAGGTTGACACATTATTATCACCTCTATATAAACATACTGCTTTCACATTTTTTACATCAAAGGAATCGCCCGTAGTAAATGATTCTTAGTGTCAAATTGTTTGTTCACAGCAGCCTCTACATGTATGAAAGAAACGGTTCTCTTAAAGACCGCTGATAATTCCTTATCTGAAATCTTCAAATGAGCCGCGACACGAGAAAACCAACAAAGTGGTTGTGCGCCCAGCGCAGACTCAGATCAGCCTGGGCAACTACCCAGTCTGATCGGAATCATCGCTAAGCGCCTAAGCTACCTCCATGCGGACAGTTAAGGCTCAGGCTGATCAGACTGGGCAAATGCCAATACTGATCTGAGCCTACGCTGGGGCACAACCACTTTGTTGCTTTTCTCGTGTCGAGGCTAAAATGTGTCTATAATACATAATGTTCAGTACATTCAACAAAGACTTTCACAGTAATCATAAGCTAAGACTTTGTCTACCGGGTATCATTATCTAGACACAGAGCACCTTTGAATTTTTTCGTCTTATCTCACAGCTTTTTCCTTTTGCCAGAGTGTCAAGCCATATTTGAGCCGCGACACGACAAAACCAACAATGTGGTGGTGCGCCCAGCGCAGACTCAGATCAGCCTGGGCATCCGCCCAGTCTGATCAGAGTCTTCGCTGTCCACATGGAGGTAGCTTAGACCCTAATCTACTCGTTGAGCTCTTAACGAAGAGCCTGATCAAACTAGGCAGATACCCAGGCTGACCTGAGTCTGCGCTCGGCGCACAACCACATTGTTGGTTTTCTCGTGTCGCGGCTCATTTTAATTTAACGCTCATAATGTAACTTGATAGCATTTCTTCAACAAGTGTACCGGGGCCTGAATTTGATAAAGATTGCTGGTAAGCCGATTTTTCAAAAATAGTGTAGCTGTAATAAAGCTTACAATATTGATGTGATACGACAACTTACGAGTACATGCATGGCACGGTAGCCGATTTTTTCGCTCTTCAATGCACGATTTCTTGAAAAATGATACGCAGGTGTATCATCTGGTTAATCTCCGGCTTATTATTTAATCTATTATGACAGGATAACTACAAAGTCCAAAATATTGTGTTGCTGTTTTGTTATGTCTGTCTCTTTTACTCAGCCGTCTAAGTTAAACAAATATGATTAAAATACGCTGACAAGCAATTCGATGCCGACACACCAAAATTATTGCGTAAAAAGAAAATATCAGATATATAGCAATAATATCAGCACGCCGTAGTCATTTCTATTGGCCTAAGTTACCGTCCATTACATAAAAATCTTTATGAAAACTACCTTTCTGAAACGGCTATAGTGTGTCATAGTAGGCCTACAAGTAAGTACAATATAAAATGAAATAAGTTTAAGACGTACATTTTTGTATTTTCTCCATATTCTATGCTTACATTTTGTGTTTAAGAAACAGATTTTTCATAACAGTGATTTGGTTCATAATATGACACTGGTTGGAGGTCAGTCGTGAAGTGCATATATCACGAGAACTGACCACTGACCGACAACCAGTGATATATTTGGCAGCAAATTACTTGTTGGCAAGAAATATTTCGATTTTCATACACAAGAAGAGGGTTTCTTTTTTTACAATATCGAGTATCGAGTCATAAAAAGCGAGTTTTGAGTTGTAAAAAGCGAGTTTCAAAGTGGAGGCACCAATACGCTTCCGTATCGGTATCATACAAAGGGAGTATCGAGTTATAAATAGCAAGTTTCGAGTTATAAAAAGCGAGTTTCGAGTTACAAAAAGTGACTATCGAGTCATAAAAGGCGAGTTTCGAGTTATAAAAGGCGAGTTTCAAGTTATAAAAAGCGAGTGTCGAGTTATAAAAAGCGAGTTTCGAGTTACAAAAAGCGAGTATCGAGTCATAAATAGCGAGTTTCGAGTTATAAAAAGCAAGTTTCGAGTTATAAAAAGCGAGTATCGATTTATAAAAAGCGAATATCGAGTGATAAAAAGCGAGTATCGAGTTAAAAAAAGCGAGTTTCGAGTTAACAAATTTCTTTGTCTGTTTATAAAATTGACTCACCTTCCCAAGAGGGCATAGTATAAAACATGACGCGTGATCCTGGAGGCAAGTTTTGATCTTGAATATTGGGACAAACATGTCTGAACAAACAGTGTAGAAACAACGAAACGCCACAAGAAACGGCTTGGCAGGTTTAAAGATCAGATATAGAAACTAGTCCATCGGACTTTTTTTTTTATCGGATCTTTAGACCTCCTCGGTTTATAGTTTCCATATCTTAGATGGGACGATTAATAATAATAAACTCTTTTTAACACACACACACACACACACACACACACACACACACACACACACACACCAGACGAATTGATGAAGTATGACTTCTTGACGATAAGCATATAAAACTAATTTAATTGCAGAAATAAAAAATGCAGCAATAAGTGAGTAAACAGCTCACAATTTCAGAATGAACACTGGAGTACTCAAAGCAAAATAGAAGAAATACACCGAGATGATTTGGCAGTGCGGGCGAAAAATGGCAAACTTGAATGATTTTGACCAATTTAGTTGGCAGCTAAAAAGACTTACCTTCAATATCATAGACTTTGATAAAATGGTATAAATGTACAGGCGCCGGGGTGCCGATTTTGTTTGTATTGCACCGCTCTAGCTGAAAGGAAATTATATTCTGTAAAGCGATTCGTCATCTTTCAAAAACATGTTCCGCAAGTGTTTTAGCTGTCTTGAGCCGAAGGCTCACATTTGAGCTTATAGTATAGCCAGGCATCCGACGTCCGTTCGTCCGTCGTCAACATTTCATATTTCATATGGAGTTTTCCTTGGTCCGGAGAAAGAAATGTTGTTCAGATGGTTTTGGTCACACGACCAAGCTGGCAGCTATGTTCATATATGGTAAAAATCCTGTAAAAATCTTCCTTTTCAGAACCTTTCAGAAGGCTGATGTAGCATTGGGAACACCGGCCTCACAAATATTTTTTTCAAATAATGACCCTGCATTGTCCTTGACCTAATTTATGGCAAGGTTAACTTTTGTTCCTTATACTTTTATATTGGAAATCATTAAACAGTGGAGTTCACTAAAACCTTTTCAAGCCTAGAATAACAATTTGAAAATATGGTAGATAAAATGCATGCATGAACACATAAGGTCACCAAAGGTCAACGTCATTGACCTTTGCTCAAGGTCACTGAATATTTAAAATAAACAAGAGGACCATTGGTCCTGTAGCTCACCTGGGTCCATTCAGCCTCAGTACTCTAGGGTTAGTTACTCTAAGGCCATCAGTCAATTGGTTTTAGTGAAAAAGATTTTTAAAGGTTTTAACCATATATGGGCATGGAGGACATGTTGATCATGTGACCTGGACGTTTGAAAAAAATTTCATTCCCTTAACCCCTGGAGGCTCTATATGAAATTTGGTTTCAAAATTGGCCCAGGGGCTTTTGAGGAGATGGTTTGATATTGTCAAAATGACAGAGTTCTGGGTCAAAAGTCAAAGAATGACCTTGACCTCTTGTACTCATGAATCTTCATGTACTCATTAACATGACTGTATATACCGATTTTTAGGCATATATCTTCAAAACTTTCCATGAAATCTTATGTTCTAGCATTTTCCCACATTTGACCTGGCAGTAAAATAGTCCAGGTTAACCCAAGGTCATTATTTTGAACAATCTATATAGTACTGGAATTCCCAATGCTACATACCAAGCTTCAAAGCCATCGGTCAATTGGTTCTGGAGAAGAAGATTTTTAAAGGTTTTAACCATATATGGTCCTGGCAGCCATGTTGGTCATGTGACCTGGACTGTTTGAACAAATTTTCATACCCTCAATCCCTGGAGGCTTTATATGAAATTTCGTTACAAGTGGCCCAGTTTTTTTAGGGGATTGTTTGATATTGTCAAAATATGAGAGTTCTGGGTCAAAGGTCAAAGAATGACCTTGACCTCTTGTACTCACAAATCTTCATGTACTCATTAAGATAACTGTATATACCAATTCTAAGGCATATCTCTTCAAAACTTTCCATGAAATCTTATGTTCTAGCATTTTCCCACATTTGACCTTGCCATAAAAAAGGTCAAGGTCAACCCATGGTCATAATTTGAACAATCTTGACAGTACTCGAGTACCCAAAGCTACATACCAGGTTTCAAGGCCATCGGTCAATTGGTTCTTGAGAAGAAGATTTTTAAAGGTTTTTACCATATATGGGCGTGGCGGCCATGTTGGTCATGTGACCTGGACCGTATGAATAAGTTTTTGTTCCCTCAACTCCTGGAGGCTCTATATGAAATTTGGTTTCAATTGGCCCAGGGGCTTTTGAGGAGATTGTTTGGAATTGTCAAAATATGAGAGTTCTGGGTCAAAGGTCAAAGAATGACCTTGACCTCTTGTACTCATAAATCTTCATGTACTCATTAAGATGACTGTAGATACCAATTTTTATCCCAAAATCTTCAACAGTTTCCAAGATATCTTATGTTCTAGCATTTTGCCATATAAAAGCACAAGGAAGCAAAGTTGACCTCACTGTAAAAAAGGTCAAGGTCAACCCAAGGTCATAATTTGCACAATCTTGGTAGTACTCCCATACCCGATGCTACATATCAAGTTTCAAGGCCATCGACCTACTGGTTCTGGAGAAGAAGATTTTTTTAGGTTTTTACCATATATGGGCATGGCGGCCTTGTTGGTCATGTGACCAGGACCGTTTGAACAACTTTTTGTTCCTAAGGTCCCAGGAGGCTCTATATGAAATTTGGTTACAATCGGCCCAGCGGTTTCAGAGGAGAAGTCATTTGAAATTGTGGACGGACGGACGGACGGACGGACGGACGACGGACGGACGACGGACGACGACGGACGACGGAGCCTGACCATACTATAAGCTCCCCCGGAGCCTCTGGTTCAGGTGAGCTAAAAATTGCACTCCTCTAAAAAACACTGATCTAAAATTTGTAACAAATCAGTGAAGTGACAAATTGTGTCTGTTGACAGTAAGGTCTCGAGTATATACAGGACAATGGGTCCTCTGGTTTACTCATTATCAACCCAAACGTACAGATTTAACCGCTTTTTACAATGATTTGTGTTTAGACATTTTAACCATTGGCTAGACTATGGAGACCTCATGGGACAACATTATTTACATATTTATATTTTGAGGTCTGTCCAATCAATCACCGCATATCTGTACTACTTAAAGGCGTATGTTTGATTGTTTTAACAGATGACATTCATTTGTTTTTCATATGATTAACCGGCCAACATAATTTCTGTGATTCGTACATCTGTTGGTTTCGAAAATGGATAAACATTTTTTTTTCAGCTTGTTATACCATAGTTTCATCATAATTGGCATATGACTGTATGATCACTTCATGGTCACTTTGACCTACTGTTTATATGAGGTCCAACTTTGGGTCATACTAGCGGACAAAATTTTCAACAGACAGTTGGCATTTCAATGGGCACTAACTGCGCCCCCTTACTTGCCGACTTGTTTCTTTACGGGTATGAGGCGGAGTTTATACAAGGGCTCTTAAAAGAAGGTAATAAACACCTTGCACAGAAATTCAACTTCACCTACAGGTACTCAGAAACTGTTGAAGCAGGGTTATCATAAAGCAAAGCTTGTGTCGACAGTTAAAAAGTTTTATGGGAGACAACATGACCTTGTTGATCCCTACAATGTGGCCGTTTCTAAACTAATCTCCGATTTGATGGCCTCAGCCGAAGCTTAGTTAAGCTTTCAAATACCGGACTTTCATTTTCACTGACTTTTTCCACAGATACATAGATATGGCGGGTGTATTATAATAGGCAGGTGATGCTTACTACCCCGCGGGCACCTGGTCACACCTCTGTTTTTGGGGTCCATGTATGTGTATCTAAAATATTCCGGAATTGTCTATGTTTACCTGACCTACGAGTTCGGACTTATGATTTGGGTACTTTGACCACTATCATTTATATGAGGTCCAACTTTGGGTCATACTAGCTATCATGTACATATAAAAACAGACCCCAAGATATTAGTAAAAATCACTGGACCATAAAAGTCACATGAAATATAGGTCTCTCTGACCTACTATTAGTTTGAGGTCAAAAATCAGTTGATACTGAGTCGGCTTTAGAAGCAATCATGTACATATATCAATGGAGCATTTGAAGACTCTTGCCCTTGTGGTTAGTTAGAAACTGAGCGAGCTAAATGCAACAGGTGAATATTTTCCTATGTACAATCAGCCGTGAAATTTAGTCCATTGCCCGATGATGCATCACTTCTTTTAGTAGGTTTTCCACAGATGTATCCATGGAGCACGTTTGAAGTCTCTAGCAGTTGTGGTTACCTAGAAACTGAGCTAAACGCAACAGGTGAATATATGACACACGCACACGCGGACACACACAAAGTGCTTTGCATAAGTGCGTCTTTGTTTCGCAAAGTTGCTCTAAAACTGCGTCTCTAATATTGGAGCCTTGAAATATTGAATTGATTCATAATGTTCAATACATTGAGCAAAGACTTTCACAGTAACCGTAAGCTAAGACTTTGTCTGCCAAGTAAAATTACCTAGACACGGAGCAGCATTGAATTTCTACGTCTAAGGGACCGACCATTTGATATGGGGGGGGGGGGGGGGGGGGGGGGGGGGGGGGCTGGGATTCGTGATGGGAGGGGGGAGGGTATTCGTGATGGAGACAGGATTTTTTTCACTAGCCTCTGGAAACAATTTCTTTCTTTTTCTCACCTGAGGTGGCTCATTTGTATTTTTACTAACTCGATTTTTTTTAAATTTTATAGGCTGAACTATCAGATCCTTATTCATTTCACCTACACATCCTTTTATTTTACCCAAATCAGTAACTTTACACCTTTTTTCTCACAAAAAGAACATGGTGCTGTCTGTAACCAGGCTAAGGGTCGTGCGTCGTCCGTCGTCAACAATTGGCTTTAAACGACATCTTCTCTGAAACCGCTAGGCCTAGGGCTCTGATATTTGGTATGAAGCATTGTCTAGTAGACCTGTACCAAGTTTGTTCAAATGGTGGCCGTGTGGGTCAAAAATGGCCCTGTGGCCGGGGGGGGGGGGGTGTCTCGGGTTCAAAACTTAAATATACTTAAAAATCTTCTTCTCCAGAACTGCTTGGCTCAAATGTTTGAAATTTGGTATATAGCATCACCTAGTGGTCCTTTACTAAGTTCGAGTGGTGGCTCCAGACTCCAACATGGCCCTGCGGCAGGGAATCCTTGGTTTGAACCATAGAAATACATATAAAAATATTCAAAAATCTTCTTCTTTAGAACCACTTGGCTCGAATGTTTGAAATTTGGTATATAGCATCACCTAGTGATCCTTTACCAAGTTTGTTCGAATGGTGGCCCGAGGGTCCAATATGGCCCTGAGGCAGGGAGTCCTGGGCTGGAATCATAGAAATACAGAGAAAAATATTCAAAAATCTTCTTCTTTAGAGTCAATTGGCACATATGCTTGAAATTTGGTATGTAGCATTGCCTAGTGGTCCTTTACCAAGTTTGTTCAAATGGTTGCCCACGGGTCTAAATTGGCCCTGCAGCAAGGAGTCCTGGGTTCGAACCATAGAAATACATAGACAAATATTCAAAAATCTTCTTCTTTAGAACCACTTGGCTAAGGTGCTTGAAAGGACTTCTATGCATAAGGCGAGGATTTTCCCCATTAGACCGGCACGACAGGCTCGAATTTTCAAAAGTGCCGCCAAAAGTATATATTTTCCTTAGCAGGGCAACCACAAATATGTAAGCCGTGTGAAATCAGAACATTTGTGATTCGGACTCGAATACATGGGGAGATAATCTAGGCTGAACTTACCTACCCTAAATTCAAGGTTTTCTCATACCTCATTTTTTGAGGTAGTAAAAATATGGAAATCAGCCAAGCATTCCAAAAGTGTTTGTCATAAGTGCATGCTAAATACATGCATATCACAATACAAAGCAACGATTTTCTTCTTTTTACGCCTGACCGGCATCCAAACATACAAAACCATAGTTACACTTCCGGTCAAAACGGCTAAAAGGGAACGCGTCACTCTAATTAAAATACAAGTACTTTCCCCCCTGTGACCCAGCATTTCCTTTATGCAGCAGACTTGTATATGGCAAGTTCACAATATATATTAGTGGGAAGCTGGGTCACGGGGGGGGGGGGGGGGGAGTGGTACGATACTCAGTAGATCAAAGAATTAGAATGGTCAAAAGTAGCACTGTGATCTTAAAGGATTTAATTGTGTACCATGACCTTGAAATGCGGTCAAGGTTACAGACATATAATCAAAACTATCAAGTGTTGTCTGTTATGTAAGTAATGTAGGTAAAAAAAGTGTGAAATGTTTACAATAAATCATGATTTCAACGATTAGTTTGAGTATAATTTACAATTAATTTCAACAATGACGTCAACGTCAACGTATGTTACTCGTAAACGTTCTTCACATGGACACAAACGCGTTAAAATTCATTTGTCATGCAAGTTACAAGTCGTAGGCAAACATGCAAAGCAAAAGTCAGTGATCCGTATAACTTTTTAATAATGGGGAAAATTCACGCCTTAAGCATAGAAATCCTTTGGTATGTAGCATTGTCTGGTGGACCTTTACAAAGTTTGTTCAAATGGTGGCCCCAGGGTCCATAACCGCTCTGCCGTAAAGGGGTCCTGGGCTTGAACAGTAGAAATAAATAGAAAGATAATCAAAATCTTCTTCAGAACCAAGTAGAAATAGATAGAAATATAATCAAAATCTTCTTCAGAACCACAAGGCTCAGATGCTTGAAATTTGGTATGAAGCATTGCCAAGTAATCCTTTACCAAGTTTATGCAAATGGTGGCCCCAGGGGGTCGAAAATGGCACTATGACAGGGAGTCCTAGGCTTGAACTATAGAAATTCATAGAAAATATTAAAAAATCTTCTTCTTTAGAACCACAAGGCTCAGATGCTTGAAATCTGGTATAAAGCATTTTCTGGTGGACCTTTACGAAGTTTGTTCAAATGGTTGCCCCAGGGTCCATAACGGCTCTGCCGGAAAGGGGTCCTGTATGGCAAGCTATCAGGTTTGTTCAAAAGTTGACCCTAGTTTGACGTTCGTTATTTTTGTTCAGGTGAGCGATTCAGGGCGCTTGGCTCTCTTGTTTTTCCTCGCTCTTTATTTGCACGATATTGTGACAAACAGACAGATTATCAGCTGGCTAATATCTAGCTTATTAATTAATCTATTATGAAAGGATAACTGAAACTCCAAAATATAGAGATGCTGTTTTTTTTTTTTTTTAAGTCTGACATCTGTATATTTATTCAACAGTCAGGGTTTAACAAAGATAATTGAAATATGTTGACAAGCAATTCGATGCCGACACAACAAAATAATGTACACTCAAAACCAAAATTACGCATATTTTTCTTTTCGGTGTTTTTATGTGAAAATAAAAATCTGCTTAAATTGGCAAAACAGGGAAGTTTTTATCAATGCATGGAGTACACTTCGTCGCAAAACTTATTTGAATTTTGTTTGTTTATTCATGCGTAACGGAAGCGTAAACAATCAAGGGGTCAGTTTCAAAATTCACAAATACTGATCAATTAACTTAGTGCCTTGAACTGAGTTGTACCTGGCTCCAAAACTGATGCCCTCTTTATCTGGGACGCTACAATGTCTCAGAAGCATCATCAAGAATTTTCAGCATGGGTTACTCGTTACAAACAAAGTTATGACCCTTTATGCGTATCCCGTAAATAAGCAAGTTTTGCGAAAGCAAAAGAAAATTTTGTGGATTTTCCAGGAAACCGAATTGGAAATGGGTTCCAATTCAGGATTAATAAAAGGGTAAGTGGTCACAATCGAATGGAGTATGCTAACAAAGGGAAGTAACTCTGTACGGCGTTCCAATAATGCAACCACATATTGAACTTATGCGCGCTAGATCCTTGAAATCACTGGGCAAAACTGAATGAAATTCGTACTGCATCTTTATCATAAAGGGCAGTCTACGGTGAGCAAATGGGAATACAAGATTTTTTCAGGAAAACATTTTTATCGGCTTTTAAATTTCATAAACTCAAACCGGAAGTGAGCAAAATACGTGCTCACTTCAAGTCAAAATTTATTTTGAACGGGTCCTTTGCTTATAGCTTTACTCATTTTGAATCCCAAATTACCAGATTTTCTAATAATTTGATGATTCAGACGATTTTCAAAAACTTTGAAAAACTTTGGAAAATGCAGATTTTTGCATGTGCGATTTTACTGTATAAAAATCAATCTCTTAAAAGTTTTATATCGTTTTCCAGTTGGTAACAGCATGCTGTACTGACGTGCAGCAAATCGTATTGATAATTTATTTTTTGCCACTGTGGGCCAGAATTTTATGATTTTTGCCTTTTTGACAAAATCTTCATATTTTTTCCAAAGAATTGCACTGTGACAAGGAAATGTTGCAAAACTTATGGTCATGTAAAGGCCAATCCCAGTACTGACTTAAAAGTAAAATATCATTACAGTTAAAGGTAGGTTCCTGTACTTTGGAATGCATCATAATTTTGATGATCTTTCATCCAAATTGTTGGAAAACACTTATAAAAGGGAATGAATAAGTTTCACTAAAAAGTGTAAATCAAAAAAATATTAGAAAAGTTGTTTTGCAAGGGATTTCCTAACTCTGCTTCGCACACCAGTTAGAGCTATTTTTAGTTCGCGCCAAAAATAGATAACGCAGCTGAGGTCATGCTGCATTGCATTTTGGGATAGTTTTAACCCATCCACCATGCCAGGACCTCTAGGAGAGCTCTCAACAAGGGAAAATTGACCTTTGGAGAATGGCATCAGAAATCACACACTTATAGACATAATAAACATAGTTATTTTTAGAACTGGAATTCCAACAAAAGAAAATAAACCAAAAGGGAAAACGACTATTTTCTTCAACATCTGACGAGTTTCTCAGTAGCAACAAATTCAGAAAAATAAAAGAATTCAATACTGCTCAGAAAAAGACGAAATCGAAATTATTTTGTGGACATAATTGTTATCGCTAGTACAGGAACCTACCTTTAATGAGGCAATACAAGACACTAAAAATATGCGTTTCTTTTGCTGTTGAGTATATGAATAAAAGCAAATACCATATGAGCCGTGACACGAGAAAAACCAACAAAATGGTTGTGCGCCCAGCGCAGACTCAGATCAGCCTGGGCATCTGCATTAGCTACCCTTTTAAGACAGGGATGGGATTATATAAGGAGGAGTAACTTCCACAGTGTCATTCTTCATTGGACGGACACTCGGCGCCAAGTGCGTGCAATTATGGTTACGTACCGCTGAGCCACTTGGGGAACGTCGTAAGGAGAATTGAACTGAACTGAACTGAACAGTGTCATTCTGTCTCTTGATCTCAAAGTGTCAGCCAATAAAATCATCACAACTGTAAATTCTGGTTCACTGATTGGTAGACTAAGTTTTCACACCTTTACCTATACAGGTAACATTGTTTTGTGCTGGGAACCAGACCCCCGGCAGAGAGTCATGCCTTTACGCGCACTGCGAAAACTCTCATCAGACTGGGCGGATGGCAAGGCTGGTCTTAGTCTTCGCTCGGCGCACAACCATTTTGTTGGTTTTCTCGTGTCGCGGCTCATGTATAGTAAAAACATCAGCACGTTTTAGTCTCTTCTACTGGCCTTAATTTCTGTCACTTTAAATACAGACATCGGCTATTAAAACCGCAGTTTATCTGGATCAGCTATAAAATGTGTGTCGTGGTACATGTAAGTACAATAGAAAATGAAACAATATTCAGATATTTTTTTTTATTTCCTTCACATTCTATGCTTATATTTGTTTACCAGTGTAAATAATGTTTAATGTCACTATATAGAACAAGAGGGCCATGAGGCCCTGAATCGCTCACCTGAACAATTGGCAAGGTGGCTTTTACTTATCATGTCTTGAAATTGTCAAATGACCATGACCACTTGTACTCATAAATCTTCATGTACTCATTAAGACTCCCGTATATACCATTTTTAGGCCAAAATCTTCAAAACTTTCCATGAAATCTTATGTTCTAGCATTTTCCCATATTTGACCATGCCGCAAAAAAGGTCAAGGTAAACCCAACGTCACCATTTGAACAGTCTTGGTGGTACTCTAGTACTCCATGCTATTTACCAAGTTTCAAGGCCATAGGTGTATTGGTTCTGGAGAAGAAAAATATTAAAAATTTATACCATAAGTGGTAATGGCAGCCATGTTGGTCATGTGACCTGGACCATTTGAACAAATTTTCATTCAATCAACCCCTGGAGGCTCTTTATGAAATGTGTTCACAATTGGCCCTTTGGCTTTTGAAGAAATGGTTGATAATGTCAAAATATGAGCCATCTGGATCAAAGGTAAAAAAATGACCTTGACCTCTTGTACTCATAATTCTTCATGAACTCATTAAGACAACTGTATATACCAATTTTTAGGCCAAAATCTTCAAAACTTTCCATGAAATCTTATGTTCTACCGTTTTCCCATATTTGACCTTGCTGTAAAAGGTCAAGGTCAACACAAGGTCATAATTTGAACAATCTTGATAGTACTCAAGTGCCCAATGCTACATACAAAGTCTCAAGGTCATCGGTCAACTGGTTCTTGAGAAGAAGATTTTTAAAGGTATTTACCATATATGGGCATGGCGGCCATGTTGGTCATGTGTCCAGGACCGTTAGAAAATTTTTTCATTCCCTCAACCCCTCGAGGACCTATATGAAATTTGGTTTCAATTGGCCCAGTTGTTTTAGAGCAGACTGTTTGAAACTGTCAAAATTTGAGATTTCTGGGTCAAAAGTCAAAGAATGACCTTGACCTCTTGTACTCACAAATCTTCATCTACTCATTAAGATGATTGTATATACCAATTTTTATGCCAAAATCTTCAAAACTTACCATGAAATCTCATGTTCTAGCATTTTCCGATATTTGACCTTGCCGTAAAAAAGGTCAAGGTCAACCCAGGGTCATAATTTGAACAATCTTGATAGTACTTGAGTACCCAATGCTACATACCGAGTTTCAAGGCCATCGGTCAACTGGTTCTCGAGAAGAAGATTTTTAAAGGATTTTACCATATATGGGCGTGGTGGCCATGTTGGTCATGTGACCTGGACCGTATGAACAAATTTTCATTCCCTCAACCCCTGGAGGATCTATATGAAATTTGGTTACAATTGGCCTAGTTGTTTTTGAGGAGATTGTTTGATATTGTCAAAATATGAGAGTTCTGGGTCAAAGGTCAAAGAATGACCTTGACCTCTTTTACTCATAAATCTTCATGTAGTCATTAAGATGACTGTATGTACCAATTTTTAGGCCAAAATATTCAACAGTTTCCAAGATATCTTATGTTGCAGCATTTTGCCATATAAAAGCATAAGGAAGCAAATTTGACCTTGCCGTAAAAAAGGTCAAGGTCAACCCAAAGTCATAATTTGAACAATCTTGGTAGTACTTGTGTACTCGATGCTACATACCAAGTTTCAAGGCCATCGACCTATTGGTTCTGGAGAAGAAGATGTTTTCAGGTTTTTACCATATATGGGCATGGCGGCCATGTTGGTCATGTGACCAGGACCGTTTGAACAACTTTTCGTTCCTAAGGTCCCAGGACGCTCTATATGAAATTTGGTTACAATCGGCCTAGGGGTTTCAGAGGAGAAGTCGTTTGAAAGTGTGGACGGACGACGGACGGACGGACGACGGACGACGGACAACGGAGCCTTACCATCCTATAAGCTCCCCCGGAGCCGCTGGCTCAGGTGAGCTAAAAAACCCCAAACATTCACGTTTGACGATAAAATATGGGTTGCTGTTGATAAATATTGTTATATAACTGGCAAAAGAAATGGGAATCATGCTTTTTTGTGTGCGGGGTGGGGCGAGGGGATTAAAAATACAGTGCCAATTTCTAGTTGATTGTCGAGCGATACAATTTAAATAAAAGCAGGACAATGGATGGGGTCCCATGCCTGTACATCGTATTCTAACCATTTCAGTCAGGTTTATGATATCGATAGTAGGTCATTTTAGTTGCAACCTTAAATGTCCCAAACCAAATTTCAAACGTGACCGTTTTATGTGAAACTTAAAGCTATTTTAATTATCTAGAGTTTGCTAATCACGGCCATTTACAATGACTATCTAGAGTTTGCTAATCACGGCCATTTACAATGACGAAACTCTACCGAGAAACTTGCAGCGATACCTCACGATGAAATATTTTATGATTTTTTACTACGAAAGAGTAGGAGCCTTTTAAAAGGCCCTATTGCATTGCTCTTTCTTAAAATAATTCCTTGTGAGATACCGTTGCAAGCTTCTCGCTAGTTTTTCTTATTGTAAATTACCATGGTAAGCGAGCTTTGTACAATCAATACACCCACGGGAGTCACATAAAAAGTTTTGAAAAATAACTTGGGCCATTTTAATTGGAAACTAAAATTGCCTACTTTCAGCATCATTAATTTTAATTAAATGGTAAAAATACAACGTACAGGCGTGTCCCGTTTTTGTTCCTGTTGCATCGCTCAACGGGAAGCAGAAAAGGAAATTGTGTTTTGTGTAGCGATTCCTCGTCAGCTTTCAAAAAATATTCCGCCAGATTTGTCTTCTAATTTTTTTATATATATGCACATCAACCTACATTTCATTACCAAAACGTTACGATTTAACCGGTTTTCATATTTTAATCACCGCTTACATGTACTACTTTTAGGCTTAAGTTTTGGTGTTTGAATAAATGACATTCATTGAAGTTTCATGAATTCCCGGCCCAGTATAGTTTCTGTGATTAGTACTTCTTTGGGTTGGGAGAGGGCGGGATATGTTTGTAAGAATTTTTTTATCCCCATTTAAAAACAAAAGGCAGTTATAAATTACCAGCACGACAATACTGTGTTTCTTTAGTTAAGGATTTTCTTGAATTATTGCCTTGCGGTAACGGCCGCAAGCCAGTATTCACATGGTTTAGTGATACCGAGTTATTATCGGAAGAAACGATACGTCATGCTTAGTCAGAAAATACCAAGAGGGTTCGTACTGCAACGATTCCTTCTAAACTTTTTAGGGACGCAAGCCATATAGATCGGAAAGCTCGTTCCGGGTTGAGACCTCATTTCTTCATGATTTTCTCCACAAACATAACAAACAAAGAACTCATCCGATTTTGTCTATTTTTATCCATATCCGATTGACCTCATCTGCTAAAAATAACCGATGGAAAATCTATTCTAGTTTTGACAGTACATGTACTTTGTTTTTGATATTTCCGTTAAAAGGCACGTTTTTCTTTCACAAGTGCCTTGAACTTGTCCACATATCTTTTGCTTTTTATAAACTGATTGCATAAACATGAAACTCTGAATTTAATGCATAATATTTGGCTTTTCATCCTAAGAAATATACCAAAACATGTGTAAGAAACAGTGTTTATATATACACCTTTCCTATAATTCAGAGTCTGTTCGAGTTTTGTCCCTTGCAACGCCTATGACGTCATCTTTAGGATAGGTATTGTTTTTCATTGTGTAACCAAATAAATGCCGGTTTTCCGTATATTCAAAACTAACATTCAACGGTTAAGTTTAAGACAACTATTTTGTTCCAACTATATTAAGTTCTTTCTTTGTCGGAAAATAAGCTTTATAACTTATAGCATATGGGAATTTGACATAAAATTGAAAAATTTCGGGCCAAAATTACCGTAATCAGTTAAGAACATGTTTCACCAGCACAGCTTCCAAAACGTAAGGAAAAGAAAGAAAATTGCGGAAGATGTTCAGACCGTTATTACAAGAGATACAAAACGAACGATTAGCTGATTATAAAGCAGACACACGCTAAAAACGACAACAAAGTGTGCTGACATGGAATTCGTTGTGTAATTACCGAATCGCGCGCATTGCCGCAATAAACAAACACCTATGATTGTATATTACCTAGACACGTGTTCCGAGACAGCTTTAAGAACACCCTACCGTGAAATTGAAACGATCAAATAAATAATACCGAAGATAAGTAAGAGATGGAAAAAACAAGTAGCCCAAAGGGCAACAATTGCTCACCTGAGAGAAATTGTAAACCTATAGGGATATTTAAGATGCTCAAGGGCAGGTATCTCCACAGTCAGTGGTCCAATCAGACTGAAAATTAGAGTTCTGTCCATTGTTTCTCAAAATATTAAGCGGAAAAGAAAAGGTAGCAGAACCACAGAATTACGGAACCGTAGAATAACGGAATTATGGAAGGACAGGACAAATCCAGTATAGCTCCAATTTTCCAAAGCGTGGCTATAAATAAGAGGTTGTGATGTATAATCTATTGGTTTGATCACCCTTATTAAATCCTTTGAACCTTGTGTTATTGACCGTTCCAAAATGATACTTCTCATTTGCCTCTTTTTATTGCTTCTTTTTGCCTTCTATGTCTCTAGATGAGATGAGCCACTTCATGAGAACAACATGCTTTTTTGCATACGAGAAAATAAAGACGCAGGTCAGCTGTGCAGTTACTGCGCAGCTGATCAACACCTTTATTTTTGCTACATAGTACAATCCCATCTACTTGCTTAATAAAAAATTTCAAGCCTCTTTAACCATCTTCTCTGGCTGTACAGTCTGGTTTGTGTCGGACCAGGTCGGAAACGCCGAAGACAGGTTTTGTCTTGATGTGGCTCATAATACTAGTAAGGTTAAGGTAACTGAGTTGCCATGATTTGGGAAAGAGCTGCTCATTTGTTGTTGTGTTAGGGTTTTACGTCCCATCAATAGCTTAGGTCGTACAGAAACTGAACCTCAGTTTAAAGTCTCATCCAAAAGACTGGAAAAGTCCAGGATCAAACCCATAACCCCTGGTTTTACAAGGCGAGTAGCTTTACCACTACACCATGGAGGCTCCTAATGAGCTGCTCCTTTGATATATGGTATGTCTTTACACCATGGAGGCTCCTAATGAGCTGCTCCTTTGATATATGGTATGTCTTCTTTGTTTGTTTATTTGTTTGCTTTTGTTGAGGTTTAACATACCTGTCAACAATTTTTTAGTCAGGTCGGGACAGAACCACCACTTTCTGGGTATTACCAGTACTTTCAGGGAGTAAAGTGTCTTGCCCAAGGACACAAACCCGCAGAGGTAGGTTTCAAACCCCTTACCTGCTGCTGCGGTGTCCTCCACTCTACCATTGAGCCATCATGCTCCCCATGTAATCTTTTTATTATGTCTATTTGTTTTAGTTAATTTCCAGTTTGATTTCCCGGGTGGGACTTTGGATCTGATTGCATCAGTTCCTGGTCATTGCTTACTACTTAATTTTATTTGGCATTGAGGGTATTTTAACCAATGAATAGCATAAAGGGTTTTCAGCTAAAAGAAGTGTTAATTTGTTAATGTTTATTAAATACTCTTTCAATATCAAATGTATTAAAGTGAAAACAATTGCATAAACTAAAATGCTTCTTAACAGAAAACACACATCTATACACTGAATTTCACAACAGAAACATGAATCTGAAGACACAAATTCAGAGAATCCTGAATAACAGGGTGGCTTCATTAGGAAAGAAAAAGGCTTAAGGATGATCCCAATTCTGTGAACTTTTATCTCAAGCAATAAAACAGTGTATGTGTTAAATGAAAGACATGCATCAATTGTTAAAGTACAGTACCACTCCAAATGTCTTAACCCTCTGTAGCAAAAGTTTGTAAACATAATTTTATTGCTTGTGTGCTTAAAATTGCTGGCTCAATATCTTTTGATAACATACAGCTTTATAACTTTAATAATGTCAAAGTTTGTTAAACATAAAATTTCAGTCGTAATGATAGGAGTTTCTCTCAGTATAGACACAAGATGCACCAATGTATTTTAGTGTTATCAAGTGTAATGCTCACCCTGTGGAATACTCTAAAGAGTCTTGAAGACAGTTTGGCCTTTATTAAAAGTCTTATGTAGTTCATCTAGACAAAAGTCAGCCATTTGTATCTTTCATGATGTATATATTGTTGAGTACTCAAAGATTAAATCGTGACCACTTTGGCAGTAGTGTCATTCACATGACTAAAAAAAGAAATCATTAAACAATAATTCATTGATGAATTGAATGCTCCTTGTATCTGGCTTTGATGAAAATATGAGCTTTGGAATTTGACATTGACTGTATCTGTGATGATGAAAACTCCTGTCTAAGTTGTAAGGAGAATGACACTGTGAATACTGCAAGTTCTGAGGTGTGCAGTTGTAGATCTGTCATATTGTAAAAAACTGTTTTCCTTGAAGGTGCATATGGCTATGTTTCATCAAATATTCTCTGTCTGATCTATTTGAGGTTGGCAATGTCACGTCTGTAGAACTTGTAGCTTTATTTAGAAGAATGTCATCATAAACATTTGTACCAATGATGTTGGTTAACTTTCACAGCAAATTTATATCATCATTTTAGCAATAGCCTTGACACATATATACATGTATCTGTGTTAATAGCATTTGAGCTGAGAATTTTACCACAGAAAGGCCTTCCAACCCAAGAGAATTGTAGTGAGCAAAACACATTCTAAGTTCATGTACTAAAGGGTTTGGTGCTCATGATTTTTAGATATTTGGCTTGGTACTGCAATTCAAGCATTGACTCATAATGTTAATTTACACTCCCTTCAATTAATAATGACCCTAACTTTTCGGACAAACAGGCCTTGGCAAACAGTGCAGACCCAGATCAGACTGCTCCTAGAGGAGCTGTCTGATCAGGGTCTACACTGTTTGTCATTCCATCTGTACCTTTTGGACAAATTTCTCCAAGGATATACCTCTTTATTTGAATTTTAGGATGATTACAGCAAAAGTTTACTTTTAATAAATTAATACATATTAAAATATATGTTTTTGAAAATGGATTCAACGGATGGAGTTTTTATAGCAACTTTTTTGAAAAAGCATGTGATAAAACAGATTGAGTTAGCATCTACTTTCTTGAATGTGATAAAACAGATTAAGTTAAAATATCCTTCAACTTTTTCATATTTAAATGTGCACTTCAACTTAATAATTTAATATCTATTTTGAAAGCAGTAGCCAAACTATAATTACACACTTTTTCATTAAATTTTCACTTAACCCGAACCACAAATTGAACAATAAAACAAGAAATGAGCTGCAAGCAAGGCATATAGTGTAATCATACAACATCATCAGTTGCTTCTAAAAGTTTACTCATATACTTAATGAAATTTGAACAAAGGCAAACATTACCGGCAATTCTCTTTGAATTATGAGCAGTGGTTGAGCAAATGACTATGTTAAAAACTCCATTAATTTTTTTCAAAAAAGATCTGTATCAATCTTCTTCATACACATCTTCCATATATATTTCTTTAATACATATCTGCAAAGTATTGAAAGAATAAATGGACACTTGGACAGGAATGGCTTTTAAAAACTATGCATTTCAAGCATTATTTGAAATGTGCAGTGGTTAGAATGCATGTATACCTAACTTCAATACTCTTGTCGGTTAGTCAAACAATATTTTACAGAAACAAACTTCTTCATGCACATTTTCAATAGACCAGTAAATAACTGCTGAGTATTGACAGCATCAAACTTCTTCAAGCACATGTTCAGTATATCTGTAACATGCCTACAAAGTATTAAAAGGATAAACTCAAAGCTTTAAGAGGATTTGCATTTACATATATGAAATACCAGTCAATTTCAATACAAAAATACCCTTGTAAGAATTACAAAGTGGCAAAACTCCTGACCCTACTGGCCCTTTGCTCCTCTTTTACAGCCAGATTTATACAATCATATACTGTCTGAATGTGCAGGGATGTGCAAATGAAAAAGTAGGACATAAGCTATTTAAGTTATACAGCAAGAACCTTGAAATATTAATGGAATGACAGACTTGCTGAAAACAGCATACTACCCTTAAATTACACTTTATGCTTTTCAGATGTTTCAAAATAGGACATAAGAAAGGAAAAATAGATAAAATATCATTAAATCTAACTAGAAAATTGTGTCTGTAAGACACAGGTGATGCCCCCGTGCTCCTCATTAACCCTTGCACCCCTTTCTCCCTCCCTCCACCCCACCCCCTCCACCACCACAAACTGAAAGAAGTGTGCATGGTCTCACACTGTTAAAACTTATTAGTCAAAAGCTGTAGTATGTCTTGAGAACACTAGCTTGTTACCTATATTGTTAAAAAAACAAAAGATGAAAATTTCTTAGTTCAAAATCTGCAATTTTTCTAAAAACAATTTTTTTATCTTAAAATATCTTCATGACATCTTTATTATGTCTGTAACACATGTACAAAGTTTCAAAGCCATCTATCATATACTGTGAGAGAAGTTGATCACATGCTGATATCAATCACCGAAAATGACTTAAGTTTGAAAGCCCATAATTTTGTCAAAATTACACTTTGTGACCTTAAAAAATCTTCTTGCATATCTTCAGTATGTCTGCAACATGTGTGCCAAGTTTCAGCTTAATCCATTCTAAGCTGTGGGAGGAGTTGATTACACAATCTTGCTACCCAACATCACAAACCAACACTGAAAATGTCTAAATCCGAAAGCCAGTAATTTTGCCAAAAATAATGTTTTGGCCATGAGAAATCTTCATGCACATTTTCAATATGTCTGCAACATATATGCAAAGTTTCAATTTGATCCATCATAAGCTGTGGGAGGAGTTGATTACACAAACTTGCTACCCTATATCACTAACCAACACCTAATATGTCTAAGTCCGAAAGCCCGTAATTTCGCCGAAAATAATTTTTTGGCCATAAGAAATCTTCATGCACATCTTCAATATGTCTGCAATATGTGTGCAAAGTTTCAAATTGATCCATCATAAGCTGTGGGAGAAGTTGATTACACAAACTTGCTACCCTATATCAAAAACAAACATTGAAAATGTCTAAGTCCGAAAGCCAGTAATTTTGTCAAAAATAATTTTTTGGCCATAAGAAATCTTCATGCACATCTTCAATATGTCTGCAACATGTATGCAAAGTTTCAACTTGATCCATCATAAGCTGTGGGAGGAGTTGATTACACAAACTTGCTACCCTATATCACTAACCAACGCTGAAAATGTTTTAAGTCCAAAAAAACCAAAATTTTGTCAAAAATAAATTTTTGGCCATAAGAAATCTTCATGCACATCTTCAATCTGTCTGCAACATGTGTGCAAAGTTTCAACTTGATCCATCATAAGCTGTGGGAGGAGTTGATTACACAAACTTACTACTAAAATGTGCGACGGACAGACAGACAGACGGACAGATAGACGGACAGGGGTAAAACATAATCCCCCCTGACTATTGTCACGGGGGCATAAAAATAACCCATCTTCCTACCACACATGTTACAAGCAATTCTATCCCTTGACCTGTTATATGCAAAAGTACTAAGGAGCCTCAGCACTTGAAACTACCTAGCACTATCTTAATAAGGCCCAAACAAACAATGGAGAGCGCCGTGGCATAGTGGTTATGGTGTCGGACTCCTGAGCGAAAGGTGTTGCGTTGTGTCCTTGAGCAAGACACATTTACTCTCCAAAAGTACTGGTAATACCCAGGAAGCGATGGCTCCATCCCAACATGACTGAAAAATTGTTAACTGGGACGTTAAGAATCAAATAAACCAACCAAACAAACAACAGAATAATGTTAACAACAATTGCATACAAGTAACAGTACAATATTTAATATTTAATACTATATGTTTAACACATTTATTGAAAACAAAAACTGAAATCTAGCATATGAACATCACATGAGAAAACAAGTTTTCAGGGTTTCCTTACAGGTCAGTCACAAACAGGTCTTCTCAGCTACAGCAGCTAGCCAAAGGTTTAAAAGTATTGGATAATTTCATTATATAGGCAGGAAAAAGCAAATAGTGCTGATTAGCCCTCGCAGTAATGCAGCTAATATGCACCTTTGTTTTTGCATATGTACAAAACAAATTACTCATGACTACATCTATACATTTTCTGAGTTTTCCTGATAAGGAAATTAAAAATCACAAAATTAGTTCAAAATTAGTCCAGCTACGTACACAGCATTCCTTATTTGTTCAAGAAAAGTCTAGCTATAATCAAGCAGATTAAGAATCTGAACTATATTATTTAAAGAGCCAATATACCAAAACTTCTTCAAGGGCTGTAATTGCAGAGTTTTCTTGCAAGTCTAGCTTTAATGCACCAGTCATTTGTATCCACTGCCCCCCACTTAGGGGGATGGTTGGGGATAATGACTTTTCACTTTTCAGAGCCCTGGTATAAGCCCCGCCCTGTGGGGACAAGTTGATAGTAACAATCTTGTTCTTAGCCCCACCCTATAAAACAGAAAATCTCATCAGCTTAAAGGTAGGTTCCTGGCCTAGCGATAACAATTATGTTCACAAAATAAGTTTGTCTTTTTCTGGGTTGTAATAAATTCTCTTATTTTTCTGAAACTGTTGCTACTGAGAAAATCGTCAGATGTTGTAGAAAATAGTCGTTTTCCCTTTGGTTTATTTTCTTTTGTTGGAATTCCAGTTCTAAAAATAAATATGTATATACGTCCACAAGTCCGCAGTTTCTGATGTCATTTGCCAACGGTTAATTTTCTCTTGCCGTGAGCTCTTTCAGAGGTCCTGGCATGGCGGATGGGTTAAAACTATCCCGAAATGCAATGCAGCATGACGTCAGCTATGTTATCTATTTTTGGCGCAATCTAAAAATAGCGCTAACTGGTGTGCGAAGCAGAGTTAGGAAATCCCTTGCGAAACGACTTTTCTAAGATTTTTTGATTAACTCTTTTTAGTGAAACTTATTCATTTCCTCTTTATAAGTGCTTTCCAACAACTTGGATAAAAAATCATCAAAATTATTATGCATTCAAAAGTACAGGAACCTACCTTTAAGGGTCTAAATGTTAAACCCCTCCCTAGCACTTCAGGGACAATCAGGGGGGGGGGGGGGGCATGGATACAAATGATGTGCATAATAGTTTGTGAACATGTGTGGTAGGGAGGGACCAACAGGCAGACCCATACTAGCATGCTCCCCAACTTCTAAGTTGGGGGAACATGAACATTGTGGCAACCCCCGTTAATGCATAAGCCACTTAATTTTCTAATAAGTGGGGTTGATACTTCCAAAACAAATTCTGGCAATCTGCAAAACTTATTTACAATATACCACATTAAGCTTAAAAACCTGGCAGAACAAGTCTGTACCTTTAGATAAATCCAAATGGCTTTATATGTTTAAATAACCAAAAGATAGCAAAACAAGAGCAAGCTATACCTATAAGCATATGTAAACCCCTTTTCATCTACGAATGTATACTTCTTATACTCACACAATGTGTTTCTTTTCATACTTAAAACAATTCTGTTGTCACTATATCATCTGTGAGTGCAGTTTCATAAAAGCACTCTAAATGTCTAAGGCACAATAAATAAGCTTATGATCAGACCAGTAAGCCTCAATCACATTACAGAATGCATCACAATTTGCGAATACCAGATCCAATAATGATCCATGATCAGTCGTTGGTTGTCGAATGTACTGACTGCAAAAGAATAATGTCTCCATAAAACAGACGAAAGGTGACTCAGCTTCATTTACTGGTACATTAAAATCACCCATTATGACTAGTTTTACATCATGACCTACAAGTGGCTTCAAAGCACTGATAATGTCTTTTTTCAAATCAGTCTGAGAACATTTTGGATATTTGTAGAACACTACAACTTGCAGTTGACCTTTTCTCTTACTGTGTAATTTAGCAAAAATGAATTCACAAAATTGAGAATGGTGTTTCATCACTTCCTGAATTTCAAAATCTTCTTTTATATATAAGGCAAGTCCATGGTGTGGCCTGGTTTCATGTGCTGCTTCGTCTAATCGGACAAGTCTGAACCTATTCAAGGCAAAATGAACATCTTCATCTCTTGTACACATTCTAGATTCAGCAAACCCAATAACATCTGCAGACAACACATTTGGTTCAAACTGTACATCTATAAAATGTTTATGTAGTGAGCTTGCATTATTGAAAGCCAGTTTGATTTTGCTGGGATCAATTTTATACAAAGGTGTATAACTGAGCTCAAGAGATGCTTCTGTTCTCAACCTCTGCATTTCAACATTCACCTGTTCATCTAAACCTATAGCAGCCTCGTTTAGATTCAGAATGTATAAATATTCGAGTTTTCTGACTCTACTAAATGCAACATAATGAATATGGGGTACCTTCCTAACTCCTTTATGCTGAGTTAAATCAACTACTGCCTCATCTTCTGTGATCCCTTGATCTTTGTGAACTGTTTTTGCTGCTGCTGGTCGCAATGGGAATTGTCTTCTCTGATACATTTTGCGATTGTACAAAAAGGTTTTTTCAGTTTCAAATATTGGAGTCCAGTCTCTTTGAATATTTGAATTATAAAAGCCCCTTTGAAAGTATTTTTCTCTTGTTGCCTTTCCAATTCGAGGATCATCAAATTTCATCCATATAATGCTTGGGCGATTACTGCCTTCAATTTTATACTCTATGAATTTCACTTTACCTGTAGCTCCATTTGCAATACCATCTTCAACATTGACATTTACCGATATGTTATATTTCATTCCGACCTTTACAGTCAACACTTTTTCCAAATTAGCTGTTGTTTCAGGCTTATCAGGAATTTGGCTGATAAGTTCCCTTGCTTTTTTCGAGGAAATGTTTGCTGAAGCAAGAGTGTCATGGCAAGGTATATCAACCTCTTGTGTGGATGTGAGGTGAACCACGTTGCTGAAACTCAACTCTATAAAAGAAATCTCTCAGTTTTCCAATAGGTTCACAGTTACTTTTAAGAATAGCATTTAGGAATTCTTGTACCCGGTGATCAAAATATCTTGAGCATGTAACTGGGTCTTTTTGAACAAGTTTTGTTTTTTCTTGCCATGTTAGTCCCTCTATATCTTTGTCTGTATAGCTGACCCCTTTATTAAGTTTTGCCAACATTTTCAAAAGATCAGTCCATCTTGTATCTGCTGCTGATAATGACATAAACCAGGTTGGCAAAGAAAGCTGCCGAATCATCGCAAAGATATCCTTTTTTCTTGACTGTAAATAAGCAGGAGAATTTCTAAGTTGACGAAATATGTAATAACCTTCATCAAGTTTGACAAGTTTGTCTAAATACTCAGAATTTCTAGCTTCAGCTGCTGTAATTTTCTTTTCCTTGCCTTTACATCTTCTAACAGCCAGGTTAACTTTGTCACTTATTTGCTTCATCTGCAATTTTTTGTGTTTAAAAAATATGTACGGAACAGATTGTGCAGCTCTTCTATCAACACTTCTTAGTTCCCACTTCACAATGTCACTATAATGAACTGGGACAATTCTTTCTTCTTTACTAGGACGCCTCTGACCACAAAATATTGTAGGAAAACAAAGATACTCTGCATCTGCATCATGATATAAACTAAGAGGATGCTGCCCTTCTCCAGGTGCAAAAGTAATAACTTTATCATATTTGTTTTCAAGATTTTCATCATCAACTAGAGTGTCTACATTGCCAACTTGTTCATTAGTGTCTATCTCACTAAAGTGATCAGAATCATAGTCATCAGCTGTTGTGCTATCCTTTGATGATGACGGTACATTCACATCTTCCTCGTTAGTTCCATTTTGTTTTTGCTTCTCCTGATTTTGCTTGTTTGACACTTGCAGAAATTCCCTGACAGTCTCCTCTGAACTTTCAGTTACTTCCTTAAACCAGTTGACATCAATTTCTATGCCAGATCTTTTATACAGTTCACTCTTATTTACCAACCAGTGTAATGCAGTCAAAACTCTTAATGGTCTTACATTTTCTTTGAAATCCACTTTTTTATATGACAATTTCTTTTTAAGTTGTACAGCAATAGTAAAATTTTCATCCATGGGTCTTGGAAGACAGCTCACTGTGGGTTGAATATCAACTGGCACATTAATAACATTGCCTTTCAAAGAATACTGACCTCCACGTGGCAACTCTCGAATCTGCATAAATGGAATTCTTAGTGATATAAGTCTTTCTTCAAGCTGATGCAAGTCAAGTTCTAGTGGCTTATCTGGCCATTTCATTCCATTAGCTACTGACAGTTTTGGAACCTTTCCACCTCTTATTGCTCCCATACAAGTGTGACAAATCCATTCTTCATCATTAATTGACTTAAATTTGGTGCAGTAAAGTCTACTACTTGTTGGCAAATTGATGTTCTTCAACATGCAAACACCTTTTCTAAACCATGTTTGATGGCAGCATGTACATACAAACAATGGTCCTACAGCTATACTTGAATGAAATTGTTTGATACATTCATTGATATCTTTAACATAGCTTTGATCAGATGTCTTCTCTACTCGTTGATCCTCAAACTTGTTCTTACGTTTTTTACGGGTCTCCTCTAAGTCTATATATTCATTCTCTTCATCTATGTTTCGCTTCTTTCTCCTGTACTCCTGCTTCTTAACTCTTTCACATTCTAATACAAATGGATTTTTTCTGGTATTCTGTTTAGATTTGCGCTGAGCCACCAATTCTTTTGCCTTATAATCTCTATCTTGCCTTGCCTCCTGCTTAGATTTGCGCTGAGCTTCTAATTCTTTTGCTTTGTAATCTCTATCTTGCCTGGCTTTATGCTTGTGTTTTCGCTGAGCTACTAATTCCTTTGCTTTGTAATCTCTATCTTGCCTGGCTTTATGCATGTATTTTTGCCGAGCTACTGATTCTTTTGCTTTGAAATCTCTATCTTGCCTGGCTTTATGCATGTATTTTTGCCGAGCTACTGATTCTTTTGCTTTGAAATCTCTATCTTGCCTGGCTTTATGCATGTGTTTTCGCTGAGCTACTAATTCTTTTGCTTTGTTATCTCTATCTTGCCTGGCTTTATGCATGTGTTTTCGCTGAGTTAATAATTCTTTTGCTTTAAAAGAGGAGTTTTGCCTTGCATTTTGCTTATATATCCTGTGGTAGTCTTTCCGGTTTTTCTTTTTCTTTACATTCAGAATGGATTCTGAATTGCTTGTAATGACAGCTTTCTGTTGTTGTCGCAAATTTTGATCATCAAAGTAGGCCTCAAGAAGGCTCTCTGGCTGTTCACTTTTTCTTATAGATATAGGCAACAAATCAAACTGCATTGTCAAATCTATTCTCATACTTTCATAAAATGCATACAAGTATGCAATGAGATCTTCAAGACAAGAAAATGACAATAAGATAGATGTACCATCACTTGATGACAGGCCATTTTCTCCGTGACAATGTGAATCAAAAAATAAGTATGAGGTATTCCTTTTACTTACAGCAGAACACACAGATCCAATTATCAAAAGAACAGATGTTGATTTGATAAAAGCTGTTTCTAGAGCACAATGGAGAGTTGGCAAAGCATCGTTTTCAAAAGTACTCACAAGAGCACCACAGGCGATAGGTTGTTTTTCAACAAAATAATGCACAGATTCAAATTCCAAAGCGTCCGGAATTTCTTCTAAGCTCAGTAAAGAGTTTACAAATTTTCCTTGTGCTTTTAAACTATTAACAGTAGTATTATACAATACATCACCAGCATAAAGAATCTTATCTAGTTCTAAGCCGTTTTGTATTTCATCACATACTAACATGCATAGTGCATTACAAGTACACTGAAATCCTCTAGATTGATCCGGAAATCTATTGTCATTTTGATGAAAACTACCAAACATAATTTGACTAGCATTCCATATTAGTGGACTGGGTTGTGTTAATGCAGGGTTGTCAGTATTCATATTTTCAAAAGGTCTTTCAGTACTAGTTTCTATAATTTCAATATCAGTATTCTGAATAATTTCCTCTTCATTCAAAGATAAGTCTTCATAAGTTCTACAGTTTCTGTCAGCAACATCATTTGGATAAGCATCTGCAAAGGTTTCATCAAAATCACTACAAACATTCAAGCATTCATTTGGAAAGCACTTTGCAAAGTTGAAACTAGACTCGGTGTTAGTTTCTGTAACAGAAATAGCAAAATGATTGGCATCAGAATCAGTACAAAGCTTGGCAACAGAATCAGTAAAATGCTTGGCAGGTATTGGCATATAATTTGCAGCAATTTCTGACTTTTTGGGGAAGTTTAACCCATTCTCAGACTTTTTGGGGAAGTTTAATCCATTCTCAGACTTTTTGGGGAAGTTTAACCCATTCTCAGACTTTTTAGGGAAGTTTAACCCATTCTCAGCCTTTTTGGGGAAGTTTAACCCATTCTCAGCCTTTTTAGGGAAGTTTAACCCTTTTCTATCACTTTCAGTTAACAAGTCAGAATCATTGTTAGCTTTCCTTCTTGCTTGTCTCTTTAGCTCTTTGTTCTTCTCTCTTCTTTGTGACTTAGAATCTTTCCTCCTTCTTGGCATTGTTGTTGTTTTCTTAGAAACGCTGCAGAATTTTCAGTGCACTCGGTGTGACAGTTAAAGGGTGGTTTCGATTGTTTTTAAATATTCACTGAACAGTCTGAAAATAGACAAAAAACAACATTAAATGAGCCCGGTCATGAGAAAACTTGCTTTTCGGCTATGCAAAATACAAAGGCCCGGATCAGCTGTGCAAATGCACAGGCTGATCATTGCCTTTGTTTTTCACCTCTTCGAGATAGTACGATACCTTCAGTTTTAATGCAATTATTTGATGTATAGCCAGCTTCTGTAGCCATGGAAGCTGGTTTGTGTCACACCTGGGTGGAAATCACTAAAACAAGGTTTTTCATGACAAGGCTAAAATATTTAAAACTAGAAGATTCTCCAGGGACAACTGGTCGAGCCCGCTGTTTGTTATAGTCACCTATATGTATGTCAAGACTAAGTAACTGCTTCACCTGGAAAGAAGCGAAACAACATCATGCTTAGCCAGCATATTTCTTCTTTTTTTCAAATTTTCACAAAGGAAAATAAGTAGAAGTGATGACCCAGACATGATTAATTTAAGACAATTACAATAGCTGACCTTCAAGTGTGACCTTGACCTTGGACCTACCCAAACGTGTGACACTTCCACTCATCAAGAAGAACAATTGTGCTAAATTATTTTGAAATCCATGAATAACTGTAGAAGTAATGGCTCGGACAAGCTCAGTTTATAACCATTTTATCATTTGACCTTCAAGTGTTACCTTGGCTTTGGATCTACTTGAACAAATATTTTAAATGGCACTTCTACTCATCAAGGAGAACAATTGTGCCAAAATATTTTGAAATCCATTCGTAAATGTTGAAGTTATGGCTCGGACAAGCTCAAATCATGGTCATTTTATCATTTGACCTTCAAGTGTGACCTTGACCTTGGACCTACCGGAACAAATGTTCCAAATGGCACTTCTACTCATCAAGGAGAATAATTGTGCCAAATTATTTTGAAATCCATCCGTAAATATAGAAGTTAAGGCTCGGACAAGCTCAATTTATCATTTGACCTTCAAGTGTGACCTTGACCTTGGACCTACCTGAAAAAATGTTCCAAATGGCTTTTCTACTCATCAAGGAGAACAATTGTGCGATTTTTTTTTTTGAAATCCATCCGTAATTGTCGAAGTTATGGCTCGGACAAGCTCAATTTATGGCCATTTTATCATTTGACCTTCAAGTTTGACCTTGACCTAGGACCTACTTGATCAAATGTTTCAAATGGCACTTCTACTCATCAAGGAGAACAATTGTGCCACATTATTTTGAAATCCATCAGTAAATGTAGAAGTTATGGCCCGGACAAATCCAGACGGACGAACGCACGCACGCACGGACATACACCAAACTGAAGTTGTAACAACTATGTCTCGCTTACCGCAAGCGGGCTCCACAAAAAAACAGTGACGAAAAAGGAAACAGATGTTCCCCGATCATCACCTTTTCCAACCATGAAGCCAGTGATACAGTCAAATCACTGGTTAAACATTATTTAACAACTGATTCACCACATTAGTCTAGCTGTAATCGGTCTTTCATGTAATTTTTAGTAATTTCACACTTTTGTTTTGATGGCAACCTTTTGGCTCTGATTGTACCTGTTTCTGATCACTGAAAACCATTTCTCTAATAGCAATAAAGGAACAGCCTTTGTTCACATTTTCATTCAAAGATAATTCTAATATATTTACAATAAAGTTTAGTTAAGTACCCGCAAATGCTTCATAAAAATCACTACAAACATTAAAGCAATCTGTTGAATAGAATAAAGGGTTTAGATCCTTTTTAGAGCAAAGAAAATATTCATAAGAAAGGCAGAAGACGAGCCATACCTAGGTTTCAGCTATAAAAGCCTCATCAGTGACCCTATATGACCTAGCAAAGGGAGCAAGAGGAAAACACTGTATATTGGTAAATTTAACAAGGCATTCGTCTCAAAGAATGGTAATTCGAAAAATACCCAAATCTTTTAAATTTGTTTAGAAAATGAATCTAGAAATATGACTATTTTCAAGTTCTCAGAATACATTCTTTGATTTCAAGGGACCAAAAGTAAAATATAATCTGCACTAAAGATCAGTGCGGGGAGCACTTGGCAAACTTCAAGCTAAAATCAGAATATGTTTCTGTAGCAAAATCAGCAAAAAGCTTGGCAAAGAATCAGGCAGATACTGGCATAAAATTATCATCTTTAGCAATTTTGATTCTTTGAGGAAGTTTAACTCATTCTCAGGCTTTTGGGGGTAGTTTAAGATATGGTTATACAGACACAGATAAGTCCTTGTAAGTTTCCATAAGCCACATCATTTAAATAGGCATCAGCAAAGGTTTCATAAAAATCGCTACAAACATTCAAGTATTCATTTGGAATTTGAGCACTGTGCAAAGTTTAAACTAGACTCCGTGTAAGTCTCAGTAACAGAAACAGCAAAATGATCGGCATCAGTATCAGTACACTGCTTGGAAACAGAATCAGTAAATTTCTGACTTTTTGAGGAAGTTAACCCATTCTCAGACTTTTTAGGGAAGTTTAACCCAATCTCAGACTTTTTTGGGAAGATTAACCCATTCTCAGACTTTTTGGGGAAGTTTAACCCATTCTCAGACTGTTTAGGGAAGTATAACCCATTCTCAGACTTTTTCGGGAAGTTTAACCCATTCTCAGACTTTTTAGGGAAGATTAACCCATTCTCAGACTTTTTGCAGAAGATTAACCCATTCTCAGACTTTCTGGGGAAGTTTAACCCATTCTCAGACTTTTTGGGAAAGTTACGTAAACCCATTCTCAGTCTTTTTGGTGAAGTAAAACTACATGTATTTCTTTCATTTTCAGTAAAATTCAGAATCATTGTTTGCTTTTTATTTTGCAATATATTCTTTATACTCTCTTGTAATTGTGAAACTTTCTGCAATCTTGGGATTGTTCAATCTGAAAATAGACAAGAACCAACATTAACCGAGCATGGTCATGAAAAAACTGTCTTTTGTATATGCATAAAACCCAGATCAGCTATGCTAATGCACAGGGTGATCAATGCCTTTGCTCTTTACTACATACATGGTAAAATCCTTTTAGTTTTTTTAAATCCGATTTTCCCATTATTATACTGCTCTTATCCCTGGGCGAATATGTTGCGAATGGGCTAATTTACATAGTATCACGGTAATTCATTAACAAATCGCAATGGTCGCATGGTGATTGCCATGCATTCTTTGGTATTCTTAAGCAATCACGGCCATTCACCAAGTTTTGCAAATTTTAGAAACATGTTCCTAAAATTCGCAAAAAAGAACATATTTGCAACATATTCGGAAGCAGTCACAAGCCATTCTTATCTTTGGCAACACATTTGTCGTGATTGTAAGATGTTTGTAAAGATTCGCTAGCATTTGTATTGACATTCTCGTAGTATAATGAACAAATGCGGACAATGAGTAACAATATGAAGGAGAAAAGCTAATTGGGCACAGCCTAGCAAATAAAAGGCAAAGAGAAACAATGTGTATATGCAAATAAAGTATGCATGTGTTGTGTTGTTGTTTCTTTTGCAACACATTCGTAAGATTCACAAAACAGCATTCGTAAGCATTCTTAAGAATGTAACAACAATCGTGAAACAGATTTGCAAGGAACTTACAACATTCTGAAGCATTCATAAGGTTTCATTTTTTTCTTGGCCAATCATATCATTTTCGGTGATTTTAGCGCAAAATTCAAATGTTCATTAATTCTTCATATTCGTAAGGATATTCGCCCATGTGTAAAAGCAGCATTAGTAGATGGAATTCTGTTTTTGACACTCAAGGGAAACTAACTCTGTTGTCATCAATTCAGTCTTGAGGTAATTCAAACACCTAAAAGTTTTTTATGCATATCCTGGTTACATGCAAGTAACAAATACATGCAATTTATAGCAACTGAGAAAAGTGGAAACAAGCCAGCAAGTAAAGTCATTCAAAATTTGAATCGTTTTCAAACAAGAGAGCATTTTTTCAGGGCTTATTTCAGTGTCACTGAAGAGGATTAATTATCCGAAACAGATCTGTCTGGCCCAGTCTCTTTCTTTTTAATGTTTCCACTGCTCTTAAATGATCTCATAATTATATTTTCATTAGTAACTCAGCCGTCTCAATGTGTCAGAAATCAGAGTGACAGATCTCTTGTAGCTTTTAAACATGTCCTTTTTAACAAGGAACAAACTAGCATCGATACATTACTTTTCCATTTTAACTCTATGGAACATTTTTCAAACAATCATGGGTGGCTTATTCCTCAGTAAGTGTTTGGATCTGGCCGAAATTGGAACCTGTCCAAGATTTTATGCATGCCTTTATAACTTGCAAGTTTAAAGAGGATCAGATCAACAGCAACCGAGAAGAAGCTGTGACATCAATTTTTTTAGATGCTCAAGGGCAGCTAACTCAATAGTCAGTGGTCCCATTTTGCCAAACTTTGAGCTCATGCAAGACATTATGCATGTTTATGTTACCTCCAACTTGAAAAAGATTGGATCAATAGTTACCAAGAAAACATGGAGACATTGATGTTTTAGATGCTCAGGGTAGCTAACACTAGTCAGTAGTCTGATCTGGGGGAAATTCAGACTCATCCAAGCTTTCATGAATACTCTTGTTACAGGGAAGTATCTAAAGGATCCAATCAAAAACAACAAAGTAAAGTGGAGACACTATTTTACCCATTTAAAGTCTATGGGGTATTTCTTAGATGCTCAAGGGCAGCTAACTTCGTAGCTGTAGCCTTTGGTCGATCTGGCCAAAATTTGAACTCACCGAATTATATCATGCATGCCCTTGTTACCTGCAAGTTTGAAAAGGATCAGATCAATATCAACCTGGATTACTTGGTGACATCAATTTTTACAAGCTCAAGGGCAGATAACTCCATAGTCAGAGTTGGGTTCTTAAAATCTACGGAGAAATGTAGGCGCTAGAGCGATAACAAAGTTTTTCAAAAAAATGGCTACAGGGACCTTGACTTTAAGCCCAGCACCCTGAAAGTTGAACTTGCTCGAGATATTGTCATACCCTACATTTGTGTGAAGTTATTTCAAAATCCATGGAGAAATGTAGATGCTAGAGCGATGACAAAGTTTTTTCTAAAAATAGCCACAGTGACCTTGACCTTGGGCGCAGCACCCTGAAAGTCGATCTTGCTCGATATATTGTCATGCACTACATTTGTGTGAAGTTATTTTAAAATCCATTGAGAAATGTAGGTGCTAGAGTGCTGACAAAGTTTTTCTAAAAATAGCCACAGTGACATTGACCTTGGGCGCAGCACCCTAAAAGTCAAACTTGTTCAAGATATTGTTATGTCCTACATTTGTGTGAAGTTGATTTATAATCTGTTGACAAATGTAGGCGCTAGAGGGATGACAAAGTTTTTCTAAAAATAGCCACAGTGACCTTGACCTTGGGCGCAGCACCCTGAGAGTCAAACTTGCTCAAGATATTGTCATGCCCTACATTTGTGTGAAGTTATTTTAAAATCCATGGAGAATTGTAGGTGCTAGAGCGATGACAAAGTTTTTCTAACAAAAAAGCCACAGTGACCTTGACCTTGGGCGCAGCACCCTGAAAGTCGAACTTGCTCCAGATATTGTCATACCCTACATTTGTGTGAAGTTATTTCAAAATCCATGCTAAATGTAGGTGCTAGAGCCATGACAAAGTTTTTCTAAAATTAGCCACAGTGACCTTGACCTTGGGTGCAGCACCCTGAAAGTCGAACTTGCTCGAGATATTGTCAAGCCCTACATTTGTGTGAAGTTATTTTATAATCTATTGAGAAATGTAGGCGCTAGAGCGATGACAAAGTTTTTCTAAAAATAGCCACAGTGACATTGACCTTGGGCGCAGCACCCTGAAAGTAAAAAATGTTCGAGATATTGTCATGCCCTACATTTGTGTGAATTTGATTTAAAATCGGTTGAAAAATGTAGGCGCTAGAGTGATGACAAATTTTTCTTAAAATAGCCACAGTGACCTTGACCTTGGGTGAAGCACCCTGAAAGTCAAACTTGCTCGAGATATTGTCATGCCCTACATTTGTGTGAAGTTATTTTAAAATCCATGGAGAAATGTAGGTGCTAGAGCGATGACAAAGATTTTCTAAAAATAGCCACAATGACCTTGACCTTGGGCACAGCACCCTGAAAGTCAAACTTGCTCGAGATATTGTCATGCCCTACATTTGTGTGAAGTTATTTTAAAATCCATTTAGAAATGTAGGTGCTAGAGCGCTGACAAAGTTTTTCTAAAAAATAGCCACAGTGACCTTGACCTTGGGCGCAGCATCCTGAAAGTCGAACTTGCTCGAGCTATTGTAATGCCCTACATTTGTATGAAGTTATTTTAAAATCCGTTGAGAAATGTAGGCAATAGAGCGATGACAAAGTTTTTCTAAAAATATGTGATGACGTCGTTTTCTCCATTATAACACTATGGGATTTTTTTCAAACGCTCAAGGGCAGCTAACTCCGTAGTCTGTGCTCGAATCCGGCCAAATTTCGAACTCATCCAAGCTCTTATGTATGTCATCATTACCTGCAAGTATGATAAGGATCTAAGCAAAAACAGTTGAGAAAACGTGATGACGCCATTTTCCCCATTATAACCCTATGGGATTTTTTTCAAACGCTCAAGGGCAGCTAACTCCGTAGTCTGTGCTCAAATCCGACCAAATTTCGAACTCATCCAAGCTCTTGTGTATGTCATCATTACCTGCAAGTATGATAAGGATCTAATCAAAAACAGTCGAGAAAACGTGATGACGCCGTTTTCCCCATTATAACCCTATGGGGGCTATCTGTTGCCATGGAAACCAGAGTTCTGAGCTGATCGGCACCAAAACCTAATGCAGCCTTTCCCCCACCCAAATGATGCTTCAGATAAAATTTGATTGCGACCGGCCCACTGGTCTCTGAGATATTTATGTTTGAAAGTGTTGACGCACGCACCCACCCACGGACGGACGGACGACGGCTCGACTCCCATCCTATAAGCTCACCTCTGAGCCTTCGGCTCAGGTGAGCTAATAATATAAATTCAATCTCGGGTTCAAACTTACGGAAAACTGTCTGGATGATGATGCTTTTAGATCGGTGTATCGCACAAGAAACCATAAATATCAGCGCTATAATCTGTCCGGTAATAATGTGAAGTTACTACCTGAATGCTGACGTTTTACCTGTCGGAAAAATGGAAAGCACTTTTCAGATTTACGAAACTTATTTATACGAAATGTAGCTCTTTTATATTGAACAAAGGTGAATGTATTGCCGTGGTGTTAAAACACGGCGTCGATGAAAGGGGTAATGAAAATCATGAGCGACTTGTCGGGATTCTCAATTTGACATCAAAATAAAATATTATATTTATAAATAAAAAATGTCACATGACAACAGGGCAATGTACTTTAATTTGGTCTTTCAATGTATTTTTGCCGTTCAAATTAACAAAACCTCTGTTCTATGCATGTTATGTGTGCTTGCAGTTGTAATGAATTATATGGGATGCTCCTATAGATGACGTCACAGTCTACTTGGGTAGATAACTCGTGCGCGACTTAATCGATTTATAGGAAAGGTGTATAGCTTAGCGCAAACGCATCAGCTTTTCCAAAAATCATGCAGCGGCGTCGCGAAAAATAGGCCTTAGGGCATCGCATAATCTGACTAGTCAGAGCAGCCGACACACTGTCCAGAGCCGGCGCATTCATGGAGTCTGATCAGTCCTTTTCGGCATATATATTCTTCATGATGCAGACATCTTTCATGCTGAGGATAAACTGATCAGACTGCGCTTATACCGGAGTGGGCTGATCTGTGTATCTGTAAAGCCTAAAAGAGCAGAAAAGGAGAGAAGTTCTAATTCACTGTTTAAATTTAGAAACAGGCGCCTTTGACGATTTCACCCTTATCTCTCATCACATTTACTGAAAAATGTATCCCATCTATCCATGTGTGTGGCTTATATGTACAACTGACCGTGTTATGTATATAAAAGCCGGTAATGTCGGGGAGTAATATTAACGCATACGCATTGCAACAGGCATTTCCATGGCAGGAAGCGATATAATGTACACGTTTTTAGCATCTAATAAATTTCCTATTGGCCATCAACATGTTCATGAATAGCTGAACTGGAAACCTCTTACAATGATACAGATACAGAAAAGGGGGACAATTCAGAATCTTTAAAATTTGAATCTCGTTGAGGCCGACTGTTAGGGATTCATTGACAGCTTTATGACAATGGAGGGGTTGGTTGGATGGTGCGATGATGCTTGGTATAACTTCCAGTGCCAGGGCGTCCTTCTGATTTGGATTATAGTAGGGCAAGGGCCTACTGTGCTTGCAGTAGGTGCCGGTGGGGGTTGTGCGGACATTTCTCTTGCTTTTATAACACTCTCTAAAGTTGCCTTTTTACTTCACCTATACAAATGTACAGAGAAATATTTACACTCGTCGATGATTTCCTTAGATGAACCTATACTTGGCTGACGATGTTCATACATCCATGAACAACACTCATTCGTGCAATGCTACGCGTAAGCGACGTCACGGATAATTCAAATAGATGATTGGCCAACGTAACGTTTGATATGCGTCATGTCATAGTGACCGCTGTTGTACGTCATTATCAAACACGTTGGTTAATAACTATTCTTCGTCCTTTCCTTGGCGTTAAATTAGTCAGAACTTCACTTGAAAACATAGCATAAATATAAAATATAAATTTCATTTGTCGGAATGAAGGCTATGGGTTCTATGCTTTGTTGTTGCCAAACGGTGTAAAACAAGTTATTGTCTCAAACAATATCAGCATGCACTTTCTTCTCAGAGTGTCAAAATTTTGTTCTAGGCACTGCTACTGATGCCACTAAAACCAAAAATATACTTCAGTATATAGAAATTTATTGTCGTCTTTTGATGCCGATTTCAGCTGTGCCAGGAGTCCATAGACATGGGTTTGAAACAGTATTTCCTAAAATTTTGATTCAAACTAAATGTGACTCAGCAGCCATAAAGAAAAGACTTGAAATAGGTCCACATAATAATTTTACTTGAGACATGCCTAACGGCCAAAACGTTGGAAATGTGTGTGTGTGTGTGTGTGTGTGTGTGTGTGTGTGTGTGTGTGTTTAAAGGCAGGAGTGGACTATAAAAGGCAAAATTAGCTACCTATTCTCAGTTTTCCAATAGCCACCAAAGGGTAAACATCCACAGTAGCTCCTGTAGATTTATCTCTAATTTGATTGGCTGTTGATTTGCTGGGGTATTTACCTGTGAAAGTATTGACAGCTCGTATTGGCTAAAACAGGACAGTGGTCTAATTTGCACAGTAGCTAAGCCACGCCCTCTATTCCTCATACAGGTAGCTAATCATCTACCGGGGGGGGGGGGGGGGGGGGGGGTCAGAAATCCTGCCTTAAAATATTTCCTCAATTTGTTTTTCAAATAAATTCTACACTTGTTTTTACCTCACACCTGTGGATAATGCCATCATTCAAGAAGTTAAGAAATTAATACTTTGCTAAATAAAAGCTAGCAACAGAAAGTGCACTAACAACTGGGTTTACTTCACTCATGAAAATTTCACTGTCTTAGCTGGACAAGCCTTCCTTTTAAAAGGAAATTTTAATTCTACATTATACTTATCTATATGGATTGGAAACTACAGACTTCATTTGTGTTAAATAAGAATTTAAATATTGTTTATATGTTTAATTATCTTTGAATAAAATAACAATGAAATTTATTTCGGTTCAACAGTAGTGAATATTAAGATACGTGAGAAACAGTTTCCTACTTAAGGTAGACGAATACTGAAATATTGGCGGGGCATTCAAACCATTATACCATCTAAATAACCCAAAGAGCTATAAAACATTTGGGTAAGAAAAAAACAATTTTCACCGTTTTGTTTTCCTAAAAAACAATATTTTGTATTTCTACATATTATTTTTAAACATTTTCCATTAAAATTCATATCTCTAGCACATGAATGCACTTTCATTTCAGCAAATTATATAATCTGTAATATATGATATTTGAAACAAACTGATAACAAAAAATTGCAGTTTTCTTGTTAATAAGTATATTTTTACATTCGTTGAAAAAATGCAAGAAAATTGAATTTCATGAAAAACGTCATGAAAAATATTATCAATCGATGGGGTATGCTTATGCGTATTATTTTAGTAAAACTTACGTCGTATGTTAAAGAATAAAACGAAAAAACAAACATTTCATCGTTTCGTTTTCTAGAAAAACAATGTTTAAGTTCAAAATATCCCCAAAACAGACTGCCCAAATTCTGCACCTGCGGCAAGCACAGCCGGTCCTTGCCCTATTATTTATTTTCCTGTTATTCGGTTCTACCATAGAGTAAAGTCGACAAAAATGCGCAGATGGAATGGAAACTGTGAAGATCTTGATCATTCTGGTTCCTAAGGAACAGTCTGATCTCAGTTTTCATTGTTTGTACAGACCTATGTGCCCGAAAACTTAGGATCTTTACGGTAGATATTGTAAGTGTATATTATAACTGTATTTCCACCACAGTTAGTCGATTTGATGATGAACAATAACTCTGTTTGTTTTTTAAACAAGCAAGAACAGAGTTCTTCCGGGATCGTCCACCTTAACTGATCTTAGAAATCGGCTAAATAGTTTTTCAGTTTGTTATACCATATTCTTACCATTAGAATATAATGTAATAATAAATTATTGTGCCGCAACACGAGTATTGAAAATAAAAGAAAAAGAGGTAGCTTAGATCCTTAGCCAGCCTTTCAGTGCACAGCGAAGACTCTGATCATACTGAGCGGATGCCCAGGCTGTTCGACGTCTTTGCTTGACTCACATGCCACTTTGTTGGTTTTGTCGTGTCGCGGCTCGAATGTTTACTTCATAATGTTTCATAATGTATTTTATGCAATTTTTGGCTTCATTCCAGCTATTATTTTTTCGAGGCGCAGCCTCTTATAATTTCGATATTGTTCCACATTTCACACGATTCCATTGGTAAAATAACGCGAATGTCAAAATTTAGCCAAACGATATCAAAGGTCAATGAATATTTTATATTCGTTTTTTCTCGTCGTACTGCACTGTGAATACTAGCACTCTGTCTTATATTTATTCAAAATGTTTCTCTTTTTTATAATTTTACAATAGAAATGTTATCGAAAACAGACGCAGATTTGCAAAACTTTCTGTTTTGGTCGTAGATCTACTTTCGATTTCTATTTTCGGTTTAATACACACAAACAAACAAACAGTGCAACATGTTGATATCTATTATGAAATCATGTCAATTTCAAGATTGACCGCGGTCCATTTTGGAATTCCAAATGGGACAGCTCAGTTTTGAGATAGGTCGTTGTCGCTACCCAGTGTCAAAGTTACGGTTGTGGGTGCCTACCGACATATCTGTCTTATTCATGAAAGTTATTGTCAAATCTTCAACTATAGACATATAACTAAACACACTTCCATTTAATCTGCGCCGATTATCTTTTTATACGCCCGTTTTGAAAAAAAAACCGGACGTATTATGTTGTGGCACTGTCCGTCCTTCCGTCCGGTTGTAAACATTCTTGTACGCACCATAACTCAGTAACCATTTGGGATATCTTCATGAAATTTTATAGGCATATGTATTAAGTAGGGGGGAACGTGTCGCGTGTAAGAATGGATGCTCACCTTCCTTACTTTTCAAATTATGCCCCTTTGATTGGTTTTTACCCTGCAGGTCTTGTACGCGCCATAACTAGATAACTGTTTTTTGATATCTTCATAAAACTTCATAGCAATATGTATGAAGTTTCCACGATGTTTCGTGCACAACAATGCTTGCTCTCCCTTTCTTCGTTTTAGAGTTACTTCCCTTTTACTAGTTCTTTTAGACTATTTTTGCGTATACTTATCTTGTGCATCCCTTAACTTTGTAACTGTTTGGGATATCATGATGATACTTTAAAGCAATGTGCATGATCACAAGATAATGTGTCACATATAAGAATGGTTGCTTCCTCTTTCTTAATTTTGGAGTAACCTCCTTTTGAATAATATCTTTAGGATTTTCCATTCACTCCATATCTCCTCAACCTTTTGAAATATTAGAATGAAACTTTGTAAGAATGTGAATAATAATGGGTAAATATATCCTGAGCAAGAACCACAACGCTGACTTACTTACTGAATTATCTGCCCTTGCATAAATTTCCTTAAATTGACCGTTTACACTATTCTAACACAACTTTATGGTGATGTGTATATTGTTAAGGGAATGTATTAGAACCAAGAATGGTATAGCTAGTATATGTATTTAGTTTATGAATTACCGCCCTTGTTTGACTTTGGCATTACTCAACTTAGGAGCCACTTCCCTTTGTAAGCTGATTTTTGGTATACTAATAGTATTTGATGTGTTAAATATTCAAATAATGTTGCCGTCATTAATTATAGAGTGGTTTCCCGTGTTTGTCTGCCGGTCTATCCTTTTGTAAACAGTCTTGTTTATTCTGTAACTCCTTTATGACATTAAAACGGACGTATTGTGCGCCGCTTGCGAAGCCCTTGTTTTAAAGATTTTTCTTGTTCATTTTTAAAATCACAAAATGACCTTACGTAATCTTTATCGAGTGGCTGATTTATTACCGCTTAGGCCCGAAATAACGCCCTGATTTAGCAGAAGGCAATGCACTTTAAGTTGTTAAATAGGATCAATACGCTTAAGGTGGAATAGGACAAAACCAAAGTTTTCAGTTTTCTAGTCAGACAATACATCATCAAAAACTTCAGTCATTTGTGACACACTAAATGAATTGCTTCTGAGTATGAAACGAACAATTCCTGTTACAATGACGTCGTGAAAATATGTTGGTTTGGCGGTTTTTTTTTACGCAGATTATAGCTCTCAGATATCCACTTTAATCGACATTGCTCTGCAGTCCGTTGAGGTATTGAAATGAATCCCGTACCAAAGTACGTGCCATCAAGAAGTACATAAAGCATGCTATAAATTTTGCAAAATCTTAACGCATTGCGAGTGAATTGATGCAAACAGTAATTTTCAACGGCTGTTGAATTTTGCTTTTTTTTTCTTTTCGCGTAAAAATTGAAATAGAGAAAAAACGTCTCCGAAAAATATATCTCAATATTTGATATGTTTTAATAAAATGTAAATCTGAAATATTTATGAAATAATATTAAGATTTTACCGTGTAAATGTTTCCCAAAGTAGATTTTTAAACTATACCCCCTATTCAGATAACGTCGATTTTTGTAGCGTCTAACTAGATTTGGCACTAAGAGCGGTTTCCGACACATCTTTTAATACCGATAATACCATATGGAGAAAATCTCATCGGTCCCTAATGTCATATCCAGGTAAGGGGATTAGTGAAACTCGCAGTTTACAGGTAAAGTTAACTCCGGGTGTTTTCGGCTTTTCTCGACATGTTAGGCGGATACACTCGCTTATCCAGATAGCGACGCGTGAAAAATTGCCCCGAGCCATAAGGCAGTATCGAGGACCAGTGTTAATCTTACTAGTTTATCATAGACATTTATGACTTGTGTCAACAGTAATTAGATTCAATGCATTTTTTATTTGAATATCAGAGCTATAACTTGGTGTTAATTGTTTGCTTTTCTTTTCTTTTTTTTCCAAAATCCATTTTCCATAAGTTATGGGAGCCCCGGTATATCAGCAGGATAAGCGCTGGCCTGCTGATCTATCGTTCCCAGTTCACGCAGTCTTTCCACCAATAAATCGTCCTGACATGACTAAATACTAATAAAAAGGACGTAAATTCGGTGGTTATCCATCCATTTCTCAGTTGTATATTTGAAAAATAGAATTAAACTTTAAGAAGTCATACACATTAAAATAATAGAAGTGTTCGAAAGAAAGCATCGGTTTAAAATCTAAACATTTAATACAAATTTAAGGAGAACGATGTACTTGACTACCAATAATATCTCTAACAAGTGCTAATATTTGAGCCGCGACCGACAAAACCAATGAAGTAGAAAGGCTAAGATCAGCCTTGGTATCCGTCCCTTCTGGTCAGAGTCTTCGCTGGCGGCATGAAGGTAGATTAGACCGTTAACTACATTTTAAGCGAACAACGAAAACTCTGATTAGACTGGGCAGATGCCCAGGCTGACGTTATTTTCGCATGTCACAAATGCCATTTTGTTTGTTTTGTTGAGTCGCGGTTCAATTGCTCATAAAGAAGACTCAGATCAGCCAAGGCAATGCGCAGCCTTATTAGCGCAAATGTAACTCCACACTTAATTAAATAAAAAGGCGAATAAATCAATTTAAATTATCCGATTTCACAAACGACTTGGTTCAAACAAATCAGTAGATAGATAAGTAAATATAAGCGAGTTGTGACAATGCTGTTTTGTGTGTGTGTGTGTGTGTGTGTGTGTGTGTGAGAGAGAGAGAGAGAGAGATATGGCTAACTTCATACGCATGAAAATTGGAATGTAGGACATTTCGGCCATGGACATTTCGGCCACGGACATTTCGGCCTAGGACAGTTCGGCCACGGACATTTCATCCACGGACATTTCGGCCACGGACGTTTCGGCCAAATTTTAAGAAAATGGGAAATGAAACTATGCAACCCTTAACAATCAAAAGTACTTAGATTATTTTTATTTTTGACACACATGGCAGAAAATGTGTGGCTGGGCTTAAAATAACTCCAACCATATCTCTTAAGGGCAAAATAAAAAGGAGTGCATCGCAGGTGATATTGCATCAAACGTATGTTTACGCATCGAGATACTATAGGCATTACAAAATTGAAAATGCCAAAATGGCCCATGGGTGTGGGTGGCAATTGTGCTAGACTATGGTCAAAGTAACCTTATAAGTGTTTATGGGTCATAAACCTAAAAATTATACTAAACATAACGTCATATAGGGCCCTAGCTAAAGTAATTGAAACCAATGTTTACAGTGTTTTTGCCTTAATATGCTCACAATGACCTCAAAGATGTTGAAGGTCCATAAAATATCAAGAAAGCAATAACAAATCATTGGAGTTCATTAAGACTAGCTTAAGTTACTCGTGTGGCCACTTAATTCAATAACAAAAGGCATTTTTTGGATAAAGGCCGAAACGTCCACCTTTGACAATTTCTGTGGCCGAAATGTCCATGGCCGAACTGTCCTAGGCCGAAATGTCCTAGGCCGAAACGTCCGTGGCCGAAATGTCCGAGCACCGAAAATTGCATGAGTGGAGATTAAACTTTTAGTTGACATTATTTAAACAAATCCATCCTAAAAGAACAGACATGCTTTAACGGTACACCTTAGGCGCGGTTTAATCAGCATTTGCAACTACTGTTTGGACCAAAATTTTGAAATATCCCAGTTTAATTTTTTTGAGTAATGAAACATTTTAACCAAATAAATAAATATCCATCAGATAACCGCACACAAGAGAGTGTCGTTTTAAATCCAAACGATGTAAAAACATTCGGAGTATATAGTTAGGAAACAAATAAATTAAGTTTTACTGGCAGACTTAACAAATAAATTTACAAAAACCAAATACCAGGGATTCATGACAGTATTAAGACAAAGACTCACAGATAATTTCGTTCAAAATTGGCATTCGCGCTTAGAAGATTCGTCAAGGGCAGTGTTTTATAGATCAATTGCATCTTTCTAGTTTAAGCCATACTTAGAAAATGTTAATGTATATAAATTTTGTAATGCTATTAGTAAACTAAGAATGTCATGTCATCGTTTAGAAATTGAAGCCGGTAGGTGGGTAAGAATTGATAGGGTTCCAGCAAACGAAAGAAAATGTATTTTATGTAATGTAATGGAGGATGAGTATCATTTCATAATGGAATGTCAACGGTACACAGATTTAAGAAAGAAATACATATCTAAATATTATTGGCAAAGACCTAGCATGTTTAAATTTGTTGATTTGATTAATTCTGATAATAAAAGATATATTAAAAATTTGGGAACTTTCGTATACCACGCTTTTAAATTAAGATCAGAAATGATGTATTGATACTGAAAGTGTCTGTATCGTCAACCATCCCTTAATTCATTAATTTACTGTCTTCCAACTGTAATGTGAGGACAAAGTTTTTATGGTTATGTTATGTTTATATATGTACACTTTATATAACGTTTAATTAGCTATGTGAACCGTATCTTACTCTGTAAATAATGTTTAGATTAAGAAATATTGCATTGATATTGTATTTTCAATGGAACTAAAATATGTAGTAATACAGCAATTTTTGTCTTAATTAAGTCTAATAGTAGCCCCATGGTCCCCAGGCCTGGGCTGATATTTCGTCTCGGGAAGGTCTCGGGTTTTATGGACAATGAGGTTACTTTTCCAGAATATTATATAATCATTATACGGTCATCATCAGAGTTAACCTGTCTAAGGCAGTATATCTGCAATGCTTTATAATATTTAGGACTAGTTTTGCTAATACCAAATCTCAACAGAACTGAATATTTCATAATTCAATGCTGTTTTGCAGAGTTTCTGTATATCCGCCTGATAACTACAGTATATGGCTCAATTCTTTTATCTATCAGTAAATCCAAGATTATATATAATAGATCATAATGGTGGTGGTTATGTGTATATAATCATACATGTACTTTTAATTGTGGTTCAAATTAATGTGTACGTTAATTTAAATATGAAAATATAGTGTAAAAAGATGTGCCATGTTTGATGTCAGACTATGACTTCAGTATGCTTTAAAGTGCAACATGCTTTTTTTCTGATATGTTTTATATTGACTTCGCAATGGGCACACGGCGCTTAATCGGCATTGGATCGGCGTTGATTAAACGTCATTACGTTTAATCAAAGCTGATTCAATGTTGATTCAGCCATGTGTGCCTACTGGGTTTATTTAGTCACACATTTAGTCACAGTTTTCAAACCAACATTTATTTGCAAAAACCTGTTACAGTGTTGAATATTATACATTTTGTAGAAAATTAGAATTTAACATATGTGTTACAAGGCACTGTATATTCAGGCGGGCACACGATCTTGAATCTATATTGAATCAGCGTTGATTCGACGTTATGACGTCGAATCAGCGTTGATTCAGAGTTGATTCAGTATTGTGTGCCTGATCGATGTACAACGGTAATTTTTCATGATCTGCTCACTGCATAATTACTGAGAGTTTATATTCACGAGTTGTCTCGCTTAGGCACTTTGCGAGAAGCATATATATTTACTTACACCTTCTCCGCCAAATCTAAATCTCAATCTAAATCGAAATATGATTTATGTTGGCATGTATTGTACACTTTAGTATTTATAGTCTCATCATTGTCACTGTATTGTCCAATATGCCATTGTATATATGTAATGCTTGTTTCCTCTTGGGCTTTACAGCCTTCTGGACTTGTTCAATAAACTTATCTTATCTTATCTTATCTTATCTAATTACATAAATTAGCATGTAATAATCACAGATGTCAATTTCACACTTAAATGGTTGAGCAAATATTGAGTAACTGCAATTATATCGTAACACTTTATCTGGGCACCATCAGGTTTTAAACCATTTTAAGATGTTTGTTTTTATAACAATTAAATTATGGTCAGCATTTACTTATTTTATTTACTGCTAAAGAAATTTTTATGCCATCATTGTTTTAAAAGTCAAACAAGCAAACGGTATTTGTTTTTACTTTACTGTTTGAAAAAAATAAAATAAAAAAAGTTATTTGTATTTTGAAAAAAAGTAATGTCTTGTCGATAGTATTCTCCCTCTTTCTATTCAGAGGCACCACAGGTCTTGTGTTGAGATTAATCAGTTAAAAATTAAAAGTTTCTAACAATGTTTAAAAGTTCCGTGCTCAACACTACAATTTACTTCTATTTACACTGAGTGGTGTCTCCACGCAATGTTCAGCTAGTTAATTAGAACTAGGAACATTCAGTTAATAAACATAAAAATCCCTAAATCAAACAATGTACAATTTCACATATCATGCGTTTGCTAATCTCAGTCAGATACGCTCATAAATACAGCCCGGGGCAAGCGGCTCAATACCTCATTCTCCGTGACACTTCGTTAAATGGACGGAAAATTCCGAGGTATCACGACTAGGAAAATAATTTAATACCTTGCATAGAAATGTTAAAAACAGACTATTTTGCTTTTATTATTTCAAAATAAAAATTATACCATTAGAAAGGACGAATATTTTTGTATATGAAACTATTTGCACACGCTTTCTATGGTTTTCTTTTGGAAGAAATAAGTGCGAAAGGGACTCACAACTCCTTAATATTTTCCGTTTTACTATATATCTATTACATTTAGATGGTGCCTCTATTTTTTCTAAAAACAGACTACTTTCCTTTTAACGTAGAAATTTGTAACTTACAGCTTTATAAAGTTTAGATGACAAGCATTTCAGAACCGTTTGCACAGGAATGATTACTTTAATACAAATCACGATATTTAAGTTATAATATCATCTTCCATTGACCTCCAATGTAAATTTTTGCGTATTCCTGGCCGTTGGTGACGATGAGATTTTCTCCATATGAATGTCGAGTCATTCTAGAGGAGAGAGTCTATCCAAATGAAAAGCGAAAAAATTGAAGAAATATCTCATTCCGTTTTCTTGACAGAAGAGCTGAAAGAGGTCAGGGGTTCATTTTTCCTGTTTTTTGCTTTTTCGGAAGTAATTGACGTCGCGAAATATCAGACGTTAAGCAAAATAAACGTCAAGGCAAAAATGAACCCCTGGCGTGTTCAAACCTTCCTCGCTGAAAGACGGAATAAGATATTTATTCATTTTTTTAGGTTTTTTTGTGCAATTATACTCCCTAGAAGGAATCGTAAGTGTTTTACTAAAAACTAAACAACCATTGGATTTTAGGGGAATAATCTCCCTTGGACGTTGACAGTAACAGCATCATCGGAACAGGGGGTGTAGTTAAACAAATCTACTTTGTGAAAAATTTGCACGGTGAAAACTAAGAACTTTTTCAAGAATTAAACGTAAACATATTTTATTAATGCATATTTAAATTTCAGATATATTTTTGGAGACATTTTTCTCTGTCCAAGCTTTTATTGGAAATTGAGCAATATTCAGTAGCTAATGAAAAGTCATATTTGCCTAAATCAACACAAAACGCGGAATTATTTTGAAGAAGTTATTATAATCTTTTAAACACCTCTTAATGGCTCGCACTTTGGTATGAAATTTATTACAATATCTTTACGAAGAGCAAAATAAATGCTAAAGTTATATGTAATCGAGCGCTATTTATTTTGCATAAAAAGACGTCTATTCCATATATTTTCATTACGTTATAGAAAAAGAAGTATTTGTTTCACACCTAAAAGAAAATAATGTCTTAATTTAGAAAATGTTGAACTTCTTGATAATTGTTCTTTTTACACGAAAACTGAAAATTTAGGTTTTGTCCTATTCCACCTTAATAACAAAATGTAAATACACACAGACGTGGGTGCATGTTTTGTGTGCGCTAATGTGACAACGTATTTGCTTATAAGTAGCTAAATTTCTGATCGTCATGTCCCTTTTATTAATTCATTTCAGATACCACCAAGTCAGTGCACGATGTTAGGAGCAGTATATGTTGTCATATTCTTACTGAGTTACAATGATATAACTTCTGCCTTCAATGACATTAATCTGGTCCATGAACTTGGTTCTACAATGTGTCCATATTCAACCTTTTGCCATAAAAATGCTTCAAAAGATATGCAGAATGTCACAGATCCATCGTTAATACCTTGTTGTTTTCCCTGCTATTGTGATGATGAGTATTTAGAATTAGATAACTGCTGTCCGGATAAAGATCTGACAGACGGGCCACGCCCTCCTCTAGTGACGTGTATGGATCCGTATGTTAAATGGCGAAGTAGCAAACCGAATACAAATGGAATATATTTTAGAGTTATCGATAGCTGCCCTATAGCTAGTTCTGAAGATAAAACGAGTCTCATCTCAAAATGCAATGGGAAAAACATAACATCTTTAGAGGACTACACGTGGGTATCTGATAAAACAGGAAAAATATATCGTAGCATCCACTGTGCTAAATGCCATGGAATCAACCAGACGGTATCCTGGCAAATACGAACAACGTGTTCTGGTATTATGAGAGCAAATTTTGTTAATTTTCAGGAAGAGTTGTTGTCTGACAAATGTAGCATAATTAATACACCGCCAGAAGAACTTATGACTCTTACAAACAAATATAAATGTTTTAACACAGCATTGACTCTTTCCACATGCAATGAAACAGGACGTATGATCCACTATATTCCCGAGGTGCATGCTGCTTGTGAACAAAGCACTTGGCCATATCTAATTGAACCTGTCCTAGCTAGAAATGCATTTTGTATGTTGTGTAACTATGAAGGAGCTACTGCCATTCCAAAACTATGTTTAAGTTTTGACACTGGCTTCAAAACACCTGCAAATCTACCATTTGTCTTTCTGATAGACTATAAAGGCATACCGGCTGATTATACAGAGAAAAGGAACAGATGCGGCACTGATGAGATATTTGACGAATATATGGTAAGACGGACTGATATTTTTGTGTTTCTGTATTCTGTAGAGACATCATGGTGACGGTTGTTTAGTAAAATACGTATTCTTTAACAGGTACTAGCAACTACGACTTACACAAATTATACAGTGAGCTAAAAATGAAAATAAATAAATAAATAAATAAACAGAAACTAGGAGTGTTTTTCAAAGAAAAACAGATGGGACGTCCCCTTACCAGCCCATTCCGGTGGATACATGAAAATTTACCCCAAAAGCTTATTTTTCGTTTACTCCTACCCTCGTAACCACTGTAATATAACCCGATTATGATGAATATGTATATGAGGAATAATCATGTATAAAAATCGTTGTGGTTACGGGGGTAGGATGAAGTGAAATTTGGATGCATAGTGGACGTTGTTAGTTCAAATTCCCATAGGCTCAATGTTAAATGTTGCAGACAGTACATGTATTCAACCGCAAAATTAACTTAAAAGGCATTAAAATACGGGAAAATGAAATAGTACAGAATAAACTAGAAACGTATAGCTAACATTTCTGCATGTTTTTGTGGTTATCTGCCTACCTTCGAAAATCGGCCTTTTCAGTGGGCACATTGCAATAGTAAAGTGTAACTCGTCCTTTATGAAATGAGCTCAAAAATTAATATGATCGTCAAAAATTTAGTACAAACCGCATGTTAAGTATAAGGATCCTAGCTTATGCTGTTCTTCAGATATTCTGTTCACAAGCTTGTTCCATAAAAATGCCTATGTCCAAAAAAGGGGAATAACTCAACCGAGTATTTATGAAATAGGCTCAAAAATTTATCAGGTCTTTTACATCTCTATCCAAACTGCATGCCAAATATAAGGATCCTAGCTTATGCGGTTCTTCAGGTATCTTGTATACAAGCTTATTCCTAAACAAAATGCCTATGTCTGAAAAGGGAAATTACTCAACCAAAAATTTATGAAATAAGCTCAAAAATTAATATGATCATCAAAACTTTAGTTGTAACCCGCATGTTAAGTATGAGGATCCTAGCTTATGCTGTTCTTCAGATATTCTGTTCACAAGCTTGTTCCATAAAAATGCCTATGTCCGAAAAAGGGAAATAAATCAACCGAATATATACGAAATAGGCTCAAAAGATTATCAGGTCATCTACATTTTTATTCAAACCTGCATGCCAAATATAAAAATCCTAGCTTATGCGATTCTTCAGATATCTTGTATACAAGCTTGTTCCAATACAAAATGCCTATGTCTGAAAAAGGGGAATAACTCAACAAAAAATTATGAAATAGGCTAAGAAGCTAATCAGGGCCCAGCTGTTCAAAACTGAAGACGTCGTTAGTTAACCTTTCGTTAAACTTTGAAACATTAATATCTCTAGTATAGCAATATACTTTGTTCAAAAATGTGAGAAGCTTTTGCATTAATTGTCAGAATATTTGGTTATAAAGTCATAAAACACTTAACGAGTTGACCTCTTAACGAGCTTGTTATGTTAACGATGCTTTGAACAACTAGGCCCTGGTCATCTACACCTTGACTTGTAACTTCATGTAAAATAAAAAGATCCTAGCTTAATGGGTTCTTCAGATATTTAGTTCATAAGCTTGTTCCTATGCAAAATGCCTATGTCCGAAAAAGGGGAACAACTAAGAATTTACCAAATATGCTCAAATTTTTTTAGTTCACCTACACCTTGGTCTGTAACTGTATGTCAAATGTATACATGCTGGCTAAAAGCGATTCTATAGATATTTAGTTCATATGGTTATTCCTATATAATATACCTATGTCAACCCAACCACGAAATATGCTCAAAAGTTAATCAGGTCATCTACACCTTAGACTTAGTTTGCAACCGTATGCCAAATTTCAGGATCTTAGCTTTAGCGGTTCTTCAGATATTTTGTTCACAAGGTTGTTCCTATATTAAATAACAAAGTCGAAAAAGGGGCATAATTCCTGAATGACAAGACCGGCGGAGCCACATGCCACATATAAAATTTCAAGTATCTATCTGTGACGGTTCTCGGCAGTATGTTAGGGTACCTTTGTACAATAGGCTTCCAATGCACTAATTCGACAAAAGAGGTATAACTCGGTCATAAACTCACGACTTTTTTTTTCAAAAGTTGGTCAGGTCATCTACGCCTTGGGCAATGTCTTCCTGCAAAAAATCATTATCATAGTACTAGAGGTTCTCGAGATATTTTGTTAACAAGGTTCCATAGGCTTTCAATGTTCACATTTTGTTCACAAGTGTGTTCCTATAAAAATGCCTTTGCCCCAATAAGGGGAATAACTTAACCGAAAATTTACGAAATATGCTAGAAGTTAATCTGGTCATCTACACTTTAGTCTGTAACTGTACGCCAAATATCAGGATCCTAGCTTTAGCGGTTCTTAGGATATTTTGTTCCTTTGTATAACGACGAAGTGACCGGCGGAAAAAAATGAAAAAAATACGGGTTCGCTTATTTTTCATATATGTCACTTATAAAATTTCAAGATCCTAGCATAGGTTGTTCTTGAGTTTCCCAGTTGCCAAAAAAAAAACGTTACGGACAGACGGACGGACGGATGGACAGGCCCAAAGCAATATACCTCTCAACTTCTCCGACATTGGGGGTATAATGAATATTCATAAATCTATATATTAACATCTGCATTTTTACAAAAGTACACCATTCACCTGTAATATTGAATTCCGTGTATAGTACTGTATACTACCCTATGCATTGTCATGACAGCTTACACCAGCGTTCGTTTATAGAGATGTTAGTTTAGTGGCAAACAGGGATACCTTTATCAAAATATCTGATCTAGGTCTTCACTGTCCTCTGAAATAGTATGTTTTATCTGAATACAGCATTTAAGTTCCTGTGTACCGAGTGGTCTGTACTTCACCGTTTGCATAATGCATTGAAAGCCATGTTTTTAGATGCGGAAGATTCTGGATTAGAGCGGAAACTGGTCAGGTGAAACGTCTTCAGGATGCACAGCCTGTAGATTCGGCAGTGCGTTAAAACTGCAGAATTTAACACTTTTTAGATTGGAAACCGGTTTTGGAGACATCAAACAGTGCAGACACATTTCATATACGGATTTCTGCGGCGTCTGATCAGCATCAATGCTGTATGCTTACAAAATTTTCTATGCAAATTACAATAAATGTGTAAACATTCACCAGAAACTCCTAACACTTGAAATGATTTCATTAAAGTGATACGAATGGACAAGTCTACTAGTCAATAAAGGGTTAAGTCTCATCTTTTAGGCAGAACGTGTAATTTAAAGGTTCCCAAGCTCTTTGATTATATTTACTTTGTCATTACAGGGATTATGCCGGAAAGTTTCGTGCCCTATTGGAACCGCTCCAGTTAATGGTAGATGTAAACAACTGGTAACAGAAATTGACGGGTTTATTCTGAGCATAGAGTTTTACTTGGAAAACATATGGAACCAAACAAGCTTATTTACAGATCATGATGACGACACCATAGGAAATACAATCTTCACACAATTTTTAGAGATACTGGATCTAAGCTCAGATTGTTTGATTTGTCAGAAAAAACTGACACTGGTGGAAGAAAGAAACTTATCATCGGATTTTATTCTTCTCACTTCACTTAAATTTGAATCGAAATGTGACTTTAGCTCGGTTCTTTCAAAAATTTCAGAAATGCGTGATAAAGTGATACAAATACGTATCAATGATACAACAGCTTTGACATTGTTAGTTCGCTCTGACAATCCAATCTTCGTAAAACTGAACAGAACCTCCCGATTTGTACTTTACCACTATACCTCGCGATGTCAGTCAGACGAAATGGTGTTTTTCGAAGACATAGCTTGTCCACGACTGGAGCTCGGTTACTTGGAATTTGAACTATTTCCCCTCACCGACATCAAGGCAAGAAACATCTACGCCTCCTTCTTCACTGGTAGAGGACAAGAACTAAACTTAACCAAAGTCCATGTATGCTTGGACAAATATTTTACCGAGATGTCGCAACTCAACAGCGCTCTGCCGTCTGTTTGCAAATATCCCCTGTATATGTTACCGGCAGTAATATTTCTGCTGTGGCAAAAGGTGCTTTAACTCTTTAAGCCCCAGTGACGAAATTAGCAAGATTTGCAAACAGCGTAGATCCTGATGAGGCGACTCATGATGAGCCGCCTCATCTAGATCTACACTGTTTGCCCTCTAGTCTTTGAATTCTCAATTTGAAATGTCTCGGACAAGGCATTTTTTAAATTTTTGCAGACGTAAATTTTGTCGTCTGCTTTTTGGTGCTTAAAGAAGTAAACGGTTGGGGCTACTCATGTTCCCCTGAATTCTTTATAAAAACTGCAGGTATAAGAAGGGTAGAATTCTTGTTTATTCAAATGTGTCAAATCTTTCCTGATGTCAAGCAGAACACCTGTGGCCTTTCGGGTGCATATATAGGTCTGTATCAGCTGGCTTTTACTTTGTAGAAATAATATCTAAAAATTGAAAAGACAAAATTGCTTTTTGGATGTTCTAGAATTAAGGTAGTAGTCTGAGTTAAGCAAGGATGACAAGCAATTCGATGCAGACTCTAGGAATGTTTATAAAAAAAAAAGAGCAAAACAAAGCAAATATCATTAGCGAAAACAAAATAGTATCAGCACGTTCAATCTTTTAAAACCAACAAAGTGGCATGTGCGCTAAGTTAACACTCAGACCAGCCTAAGCAGATGTCCAGTCTAATCAGTCTTTTCTTTGTGCTTCAGCTAAGGGTCTAAGCTAGCTCCATGCTGACAGCAAAGACTATATTAGATTGGGCGTAACTTGTTTGATTTTGTCAACTGACATATTAAATTACGCATGTACACCAAATTAACAAGAATAATATGTATATATTTAATAAGAGCTGTCAACATACCGCATAGCTCGCCTGAACTGGCGCGAGCCCATTATGAACACAACGTTCTAAAATATGAACTTGACCTCCAAGGTCAATAAGTATGGTGATGCTGCAACTATGTAAAACTCTGGAGCAGTATCTGTCATCAGTCTTGGTATAACTTTCCACCTAGGCAGTGTGAAACTATAAACCATCAGTCTGTGACCTTGACCTAAAGGGCAATGCGAGAGGTGGGGTTGGTACTGTAAAAAACTCTGGACCAGCATCTAACAGAATTCTAAGTATCAGTTGAATCCATCAATACACTAAGAAATTTTAACCAAAAATTTTAGCATAACATTTGTATGTCCATGACCTTGACCTCAGTCATCAAGGGAGTTGAGGTGGTATTGCATAAAAATTTAGACCATCACCTAACATCTGTGAAAGTATTTAGTAAATCTGTCTAATTGTTAAGGAGGCTTTCTAAAATAACTTTAGCCAAGAACATTCCGACATAAAATCTCAAAGTCTATGACCTTGACCTATGGGTCATGTCCAGGGGTGGAGATGGTGCTGAATAAAAGTATGGACCAATATCTATTATTATACCAACTATAATTAGATCGATTAAGAGGTTTAGAAACTATGATAACTTAAAAACTTTAACGAAAAACTGTAACATAAAATTTCTAAGTCCATGACCTTGACCTATTGGTCATGACCAGGAGTGAGGATGGTCCTGAATAAAATTTTGGACCAATATCTATCATTATACCAAATACAATTCAAATTGATCAAAGGGTTTAGAAACTATGATATCTTAAAAACTTGAATGTAAAACTTTAAATTGAATGTAAAACTTTAAAATGACCAGGGTATTGGGATGGTCCTGAATTAATTTTGGACCAATATCTATCATCATACTAAATATAATTCAAATTGACCAAAGGATTTAGAAACTATGATATCTTAAAAACTTTAACGTAAAACTAATACTTTAACGTATTTAACTTTAATATTTAGCTAACGCCGACGCCGCCAACGCCAACGCTAACGCCGACGCCAGGGGTAGTATAATAGCTCACCATTAGAAAAGTTCTTTCATTGAAGGCAAGTTAACTAATGTGGGAATTATTTCATATGTCAGCATGTAAAATTATTATGTTTTTGTTAAAATAAGGTTATTATACAAAGGAAACCATCATACGACTCTTACAGCAGCAAGAATTGGGGAGTTGTCAATGCTTACGTCCTCTGACTCTGAAAGTCGCCAATCAAAAATCATCAAAAGCCTTTCGTCAGTCGGCGAAGGCTCTGATTAAATTTTCGGGTGCATATATAGGTCTGTATCAGGTGGCTGATATTCATTTAATTACTTTGTAGAAATAATTTATAAACTGAAAAGACAAAATATGTCAGTTGTTTTTAATTTTCATGTATACAACTCAAGCAGACATAATCTTTGAAATCAATCTTGCTGAAACGGTTAAAAACACGGTTGCCATTGTTTGAACGATATGAACCTATTCTATAAATATTAGTCTTTCGATCGGGGCCTTCAGCGTCAAAGGACGTAAGCATTGAAAACCCCCAAATTTTCAGCTGCTTCGCGGTTGCGGCATTTATTTCACTGAGAAAAACAAACAAACTTTTGTTCCCATGAAAGCAACAGTTTTCTGCTTCACATCTTAAGATATCTATTTACGCATGTAAACCAAAAATTCACAACAATATGTCTTTCATAAAATGGATTTATGATCGGTCACTATCAGTCCAGTTGCCAAATTTTACAATAATACTCAGCGTCAGTGGAAACGCACCAGTTTAAAACTTATGGCATGTCCTGTTGTTTAAATTTTTGGTTAATGCAACAGAAAATTCAATAGAATTTTATATTCTGGCACTGAGATAAGATACTATCTAACCAGTAGCCGCTGTCAAGCGTAACGTCAACTGTGACGCTCTTGAAAACTGTCGATATCAAACAACATATCTAAAGCGTAATAAATCCATATTCCGCACTCTGCTAGAAACTTGATTGCCAGTATATCGTTCTTTGAAAAAGTCCGTTGATATACAACCAGTTATACGCTATATAATAATGCGTAATAGGCAAATAAGGGTGGCGTTATACATGTAACGTCGTACTCAGGCTAAATTAATGGTAGATGTTTGTTCCGCGAAATGTCTGAAATTAATTTTCTGCGACTAATCTCAACATTTTCGGTTCCAAAAGGTAACGATTTTACAGCAAGTCCCTTTCGTATGCCTTTGTTAGATGAACTTGACAATGAAGTGACGTTCTACTCTCATTCAGATTGTTGCATGCGGATTTCTGGATTTCTTTTCCATGGCGATTTGTAAGGCTATCTGTTCTCTAGCAAGTTTTCTACAAAATGAAATTTATACGGATTGCCAGGTTTCTCGGTTTCAGAGCTTACGTAACGTCACACGCTCATAGCGTATGTTTTGACTAAATTTTATTGTTGGCGTAGTGACATAGCTCAAAATGAAAAATATGTGATATAGATATAGTATTTTATTGAATTTGAAGATAATACACGGCATTATAAGACTGGTGCGTTTTCATTGACGCTGAGTATCGTATACGCGGTAATTTTCGCGGGTTCAAATTTTCGCGGTTAAGGGTCAAAAACGTAAACAAAAAATCTCGGGATTTTTGATTTTCGCGGTTAGCAACATCCGCAAAAAGCAAAACTATTTCTTTTTACACTTGAGTCAGTTCGTTCATTAACCTGCAGGTTAATGAAGGAACTGACTCAATTAAAAAATACCAGCAACTACCGAAGCAAACAGAAACAAAATATATGAACAATGTGTCTACAGAAGACACTTGGTAAGAAACTGGAAATTATTCGCGATTTTAATATTCGCGGTTTCTAAGGGACCGCGAAATACCGCGAAAAATGAAACACCGCAGAAATTACCTTGTATACAGTATATATTGCAGTTAGAAGATTCGCTTACCATTAGAAAAGTCATTCCATTGAAGGCAAGTTAACAAATGCGGGAGTTATTTCATATGTCAGCATGTAAAATTATTATGGTTCTGTTAAAATAGGTTGGTAACAACAACAACAAAAAAAAAAAAAAAAAAAAAAAGAACAAAAAGGAAAACAAAATAAAACTACTTCAACAGCAGCAAGAATAGGAACACTCATAATTTGGAATCTGCCAATGCTTTCGTCCTCTGACGCCAAAAGCCGCCAATCAAAAAATACCAAAAAGGCTTTGGTTTGTCAGAAAAGGCTCGAATTAAGTTTTCTGGTGCATATAGAGGACTGTATCATCTGTTTTATATCACTCCTATTAGTCTTTTTTAGAAATAATATCTAAAAATCCAAAAGACAAAATTGCTTTTTTGTAAGTTCTGAAGTTTAAGTGGTAGTCTGAGATAAGCAAGGATGAAGAGCAATTTGATGCAGACACAACGAAATTTTATTAAAGGAAGAAAAAAGCAAATATCATAACCGAAAATAAAATAGCATCAGCACGTTGAATCGTTTTTGATAACCACGTAGATAAGACATGAGCCGCAACACAATAAAACAAAGTGGCATGTGCGCTCAGTAAAACTCAGATCAGCCTGGGCAGATGCCCAGTCTGATCAGTCTTTTCTGTATGCTTAAAGTGTAGTTAAGGATTCAATCTAGCTCCATGCGGACAGTGAAGACTCTGATCAAACTGGGCGCACATGCAACTTTGTTGCGGCTCAACTGTTTTTTACGACCTTTGACCCAGGTCTCTCATATTTTGACGTTTTCAAACATCATCTCAAAAGCCACAGAGCCATTTGTAACCAAATTTCATACAGAGCCTTCAGGGGTTGAGGGAACAGAAATTTGTTTAAACGGTCCCGGTCCCCACTATGCCCGTATATGGTAAAACCCTTTAACTAGATGGCCGCAGCCAGCATATCGAGCCCATTGGCGCTTTGACAGTGGTGAAAATGCTAAGCATAAGATGGCAACAGCTTGAGCAGTTGCAACCTGAAGTCTCTGCTTGGATGGTATGGTTACCCCCTGTCTTCATAACTACTTATCACACATTCAAGTTAGAATCTGTCATTTGGTAACAGAGATATAAGCACTCAAAAATGTTAAAATGGTGTCATAGCATTTTGAGAGGAGACCTTGAGTGGTAAGGTGCATGCACTGATGGAGTTTCAATGTTCTGGGGCCTATGAAAAGGGAGATATGGGGCTGGAAACAAAACTAAATATGTAGTACTTTTTCGTGAAAATAGGTCACAGTGACCTACTTTTGTTGGGGGTGACCTGGTGTGGTAAGGTGCATTCACTTATGAAGTTTCAATGTACTGGGGCCAATGAAAAGAAAGATATGGGGCTGACCTCGAAAACTAAATATGTGGTACTTTTTAGTGAAAGTAGGTCACAGTGACCTACTTTTGTTGGGGGTGACCTGGTGTGGTAAGATGCATTCACTGATGAAGTTACAATGTTCTGGGGCCTATGAAAAGGGAGATATGGGGCAGGAAACAAAACTAAATATGTGGTACTTTTTGTGAAAGTAGGTCCCAATGACCTAGTTTTGTTTGGGGTGACCAGGAGTGGTAAGATGCTTGCACTTATGAAGTTTCAATGTACTGGGGCCAATGAAAAGAAAGATATGGGGCTGACCTCGAAAACTAAATATGTGGTACTTTTTCGTGAAAGTAGGTCACAGTGACCTACTTTTGTTCGGGGTGACCTGGAGTGGTAAGGTGCATTCACTGATGAAGTTACAATGTTCTTGGGCCTATGAAAAGGGAGATATGGGGCTGACCTCGAAAACTAAATATGTGGTACTTTTTCGTGAAAGTAGGTCACAGTGACCTACTTTTGTTGTAGGTGACCTGGAGTGGTAAGGTGCATGCACTGATGAAGTTACAATGTTCTGGGGCCTATGAAAAGGGAGATAAGGGGCTGACCTCGAAAACTTAATATGTGGTACTTTTTATTGAAAGTAGGTCACAGTGACCTAGTTTTGTTGTAGGAGACCTGGAGTGGTAAGATGCATGCACTGATGAAGTTAAAATGTTCGGGGGCTAATGAAAAGAAAGATATAGGGCTGACCTCGAAAACTAAATATGTGGTACTTTTTAGTGAAAGTAGGTCACAGCAACCTAGTTATTTTGGAGGTGACCTGGAGTAGTAAGGTGCATGCACTGATGGAGATTCAATATTCTTGGGCCTATGAAAAGGGACATGTGGGGCTGCAGATGAAAACTAAACATGTGGTACATTTACGTGAAAGTAGGTCACAGTGACCTAGTTTTGTTGTAGGTGACATGGAATGGTAAGGTACATGCACTGATGAAGTTTCAATGTTCTGATACCAATGAAAAGAAAGATATGGAGCTGACCTCGAAAACTTAATACATGTATGTGGTACTTTTTCGTGAAAGTAGGTCACAGCGACCTGGTTTTGTTGGAGGTGACCTGGAGTAGTAAGATGCATGCACTGATGAAGTTTCAATGTTCTGGGGCCTATGAAAAGGGAGATATGGGACAGGAAACAAAACTAAATATGTGGTACTTTTTTGTGAAAGTAGGTCCCAATGACCTAGTTTTGTTTGGAGTGACCTGGAGTGGTAAGATGCTTGCACTAATGAAGCCTCAATGTACTGGGGCCAATGAAAAGAAAGATATGGGGCTGACCTTGAAAACTAAATATGTGGTACTTTTTCGTGAAAGTAGGTCACAACGACCTAGTTTTGTTTGAGGTGACCTGGAGTGGTAAGGTGCATGCACTGATGGAGTTTCAATATTCTGGGGCATATGAAAAGGGAGATATGGCTGCAGACGAAAACTAAATATGTAGTACTTTTTCGTGAAAGAAGGTCACAGCAACCTGGTTAAGTTGGAGGTGACCTGGAGTGGTAAGGTGCATGTACAGATGAAGTTTTAATGTTCTGAGGCCTATGAAAAGGGAGATATGCGGCTGCAGACGAAAACTAAATATATGGTACTTTTTCGTGAAAGTAGGTCACAGTGACCTAGTTTTGATGGAGCCAATTAGCATTTTCATGGGGCATATTGTGATGGAGTTTCAAGGTCCTAGGGTCTATCAACTTTAAGATATGGCTGAAGATGGACGGTTAGACGGACGCACCAACAGCAAACAGGCGAGTATATCTCGCTTACTGCAAGCAGGCTCGATAAAAATCTAATTCTTAAGAACCAACTGACCAATGGCGTGCCCCGCCTCTCCGGTCTTTCGGATGAGACTTTAAACCGAGGTCCCGTCTCCATATGACCTAGTTGTTGGTGGGACGTTAAACCTGAGTTCACTCACTCACTCACCAATGGCCTTGAGACTTGGTAAGTAGCATCAAATATTCAAGGCCTTCCATACTTGCTCAAATTATAACCTTCAACTGACCTTGACCTTTTTATGGCAAGGTCAAATTCAATTGACCTTGACCTTTTTTATGGCAAGGTCAAATATGGGAAAATGTTAGAACATAAGATTTAATGGGAAGTTTTGAAGATTTTGGCCTAAAAATTGGTATATACAGTCGTCTTAATGAGGTCATGAAGAATTATGAGTACAAGAGGTCATGGTCATTCTTTGACCTTTGACCCAGGTCTCTCATATTTTGACATTTTCAAACATTTCTTCTTGCCAAAGGGCAATTGTAAACAAATTTCAAATAGAGCCTCCTGGGGTTGATGGAACAAAAAATTGGTCAAACGGACCTGGTCACATGACCAACATGACCGCCATACCCATTTATGGTATAAACCTTTAATATTTTTCTTCTCCAGAACCAATATACCTATGGCCTTGAAGCTTGGTAAGTAGCATGAAGTACCAGAGTACTACCACGACTGTTCAAATGATGACCTTGGGTTTACCTTGACCTTTTCCTCCGCATGGTTAAATATGGTAAACTGCTAGAACATAAGATTTTAGGGAAAATTTTGGCCTAAAAAATGGTATATATGGTTGTCTTAATGAGTACACGAAGATTTTAGTATAGGAGGTTGTGGTCATTCCATGGCCACCATACTCAGGTGAGCGCTTTAGGGCCTCATGGCCCTCTTGTCGAGTTATGGTGGACACAGATTTGTAAGGGTCAAACCTATGACCTTTGATTGTGACCTTGACCTTGGTCATGGGAGCCTAAATTTTGTGCAATATTTAATTTGGTCTATCTTTCTGTGAAGTTTGATTAAATTCCCTTCAGCAGTTTTCAAGTCATGGCAGACACACGATTTGTAACTGAAGGACGGACAGACGGAAGGACGATGCGATTTTAATATGCCACCGGAAGTTCCTTCGGGGGCATAAAAAATGTTCAAAATATTGGCTTAAATCACTGGACAATGAAATATAGGTCACACTGACCTACAAAGAGTATATGGTCACTCATAAAGTCAGCCAAAACCGCAAACCTAAGTTGAATGTAAATCTATAAAATAGTTGTACAGATATTGGTTAAAATTGCTGGACCATGAAATATAGGTCACGCTGACCTACAATTAGTATCTTAACTCACAGTGTTAGCCCAAACCATTTACCCAATAAAAAGGCAAATCCATAAAAAGCGAAAGAAATACCAGGCAAAATCACTGGACCATTAAAAATATAGATCATTGCGACCTACTTTTATGTTGAGGTCAAACTTTGACAAAGATCAAATCACATTGACTCGTTATCACATGCTATTATGTTCATCATCTACCAGTCTACAGGGTACAAGGCAAAGTCACTGGACTATGAAAAATGTCACTGTGACCTACTTTGACAGAGGTCAAAGATCACATCATATTGACTCTTTATCTCACATTTTATGTTCATACATCATATAGTTCTTAGGGTATAAGGCAAATTCACTGAACCTTGAAATTAAGGTCAATGTGATCTAATTTTATTTTGAGCTAAATGCAACAGGTGATTATCTTTGCTAACGCGCACATAAGCACACAGACACACACAAAAGGTATTTCAAAAACACCCTTGTCTTTGCAAAAACCATGCTAAATATGAGACTTTTCAGGTAGTGTTTGAGATTAGGCTTTAAAATATGGAATTCTGAATACTGTAGCTTACCTGATTAACTCTTGGGAGAGCTCTGTAAAATTTTGAAGAAGTGTAGTCCTTGTAAATTTGGCATTTCACCAACTTCTGAACCATTTTACCAGAAAGCTGATTTTTTGTGCACTGGTAGTATTTGTCCTTCATCAGTAAAATATTTTAGCTAAGGCTAAGCAACGCTGGATTCATTAAATACACAGTTATTTCCCCTAATTAGTATGTATACAGCTACTGGGCTCAACACCAACTGGGCGTAGGGTTTTCATAGGAAAAATGAGTCAATCTATTATTTTTTGTTGTTGAATTTGTACTTAAGAGTTACCTCCTTTTTGTTAAAAATAACATCTAATTCAGTAACAGATTTAGAAGAAAAGATTTTTGGAGTATAGTGTTGAATTTACATTCAAATACCATAATCGACCTTATCAGCGCCCTGTGCGCTTAACTTCTTCAAAATGGCGGCAAATACTTGTAGTAAACTTTCTTTCATATAAGCGCACATTTAAATAGGTTATTATATATTGAAGGGAACAAATTTAAAGGTAAAGCATCATAGAAAAGCTGCTTATAAGCAGCTTTTCTCTGATGCTTAACCTTTAAATTCGTATTGATATACATGTAGAAGGATAGAGAAGATTTAGAAGTAAAAACTTAAATATTCTGTTGCATTTTCAGCTCTTGTAAACGAGAAAGCAAAGGGATAAACCAGTAAAAATATGTGCATTAATAGTCCTATGCCTCACAAATTGCCACGGCATGCGCTTATAGAGGCATGTGCGCTAATTAGGTAGAATACGGTATGTCAAATAAAACTTAGAATTACCATACATTTCACATGTCAGAGCTTATATCATCTGTTCATATTGGTACTTACTGACATCAAAGAAATTAGAATTGTTACAAAACCTTATGAAATACACGAGTTGTCAGAAGACAACAAAGCGCGCCTTATGGGTGTCCGATTCTCACAGTCACAAAGACCTACAAATATATCAGGTCATCTGCAGTGTCAGACTGAGCCATTATCCCAGGTATATGATGAATACATACTAAATACACCTAAAATATGAAGCAAGTCACTGAATGATAACATTTATGTTAGAGTGACCTCAAATTCCTAAATATGATGTTAATCTATAAACAGCTTTGGAGACACAAGGCAAAATCACTGAACCATGAAATATAGGTCACAGTGATCTATAAATAATAGGAGGTCATTCGGGATGTCAGACCGATCCACTATGCCAGATGTGATGTTAATCTATCAAACAGTGCTTGAAATATAAGTCAAAATCACTGGACCATGACCAAGGTCAAGGGCACAGGTGTCAGCATGGTAGCTCTGCAGCTGCTGCAATTATAGGGATATGCTATTTGACCAAGTATCAAGTCTCTTCTGTCAAAGGTTTCATCAAAACTAAATATTTTGCCTTAAAAACAGTGCCAAACGGCAAAGTCAGTCAACCCTAACATATAGGTCAAGGACATACAATTGTGTCATGCAGCTGCTGCAGTCATATGGATGTATATATGTACCAAGTATGATGATTGTAGCTGCTGTAGTTTCTAAGATACAGAGTTGAACATGGAGCTAAACGCAATTGTTAACATTGGTTAACCTGATCACGGACGCCGACGAGGACGCTGACGGGTACGCTAACGCTGACGCTAACGCATACTCGGACTACGACACTGGGGGTATAGCATAAGCTCTCCTTTGCTTCGCAAAGGCGCGCTAACAAGGAGTCGAATATGGGATACCAGCCATGGAAATGTCTTTGAAGAACTGTCAAGAGTAAGTTAGCTCGAAGATGCATACATTACACTTTTTCAAATTTTGGTATCATTTAATATTTGTATTTCCAACGACAGAATATATTATTTGAAACATGGACATCAACATTCCATTGCTAATTGAAAAATAGCCATCAGAGGAGATGGCAAATCCCCCGACCGAAGACCCCTTGCGCTTTGGTAAACACAGTGCGTTTCAAAACACATATAAATAGTATACTGTCATTCTTTTATGCTCCTTATTGACAATATCTGTTTAACAGATGCATGATTATCTAACACTCAGACCAAAACAGTATGCCAGATTGCTAAAGAGAGGTAAAATCTCAAATAGCAACCATGTAGACAATGTATTGCATAATATTATGATACATTCAACATTTCAAAATGTGTGAATAGCTTCTAAAGTACAAGCCCTACAAATCTAATTTTGAGCTCTCTAGTAAGTGAATTTGGACAAATTAAGAATCCAAATCGGATTTTTTTTTTTTTTTGGAGGGGGGGGGGGGACTCGGCAAAGTATGAAAGCAAGAGTTGTCATTCTTGTATGAGACAAACTGTCATGATCTGATCTCCATATCTGTGATATATCATAAAAATATTTCAAAGGGTATTCATGTTATGGAGCTGACACGAAATCCCACGTAAAACCATCAAGGGAAAATAACTCAAAAACTTAGAAAGCAAGAGTTGTCATTCTTGTTCGCAACACATCAGCATGACCTGCTCTATGTAACTATGAAGTATCATGAAAATATTCCAAAGGGTATTCAAGTTATGGAGCGGACACAAAATTACACCTAAAACCATCAAGGGGAAATATCTCAAAAAGTAAGAAAGCAAGAGTTGTCATTCTTGTTCGCGACACATCGGCATGACCTGTTCTACATATCTGTGAAGTGTCATAAATATATTTCAAAAGGTATTCAAGTTACAGAGCGGACACGAATTTACACCTAAAACCATCAAGGGGAAATAACTCAAAAAGTAAGAAAGCAAGAGTTGTCATTCTTGTTCGCGACACATCGTCATGACCTGTTCTACACATCTGTGAAGTATCATGAAAATATTTCAAAAGGTATTCAAGTTATAGAGCGGACACGAATTTACACCTAAAACCATCAAGGGGAAATAACTCAAATAGTAAGAAAGCAAGAGTTGTCATTCTTGTTCGCGACACATCGTCATGACCTGCTCTACATATCTGTGAAGTATCATGAAAATATTCCAAAGAGTATTCAAGTTACAGAGCGGACACAAATCTGCCAAAAATTCACCAAAGGGGAGATAACTCAAAAATTACAAAAGCAAGAGTTACCATTCTTGCACGTGACACATCGTCATGACCTGTTCTACATAACTGTGAAGTATTATGAAAATATTCCAAAAGGTATTCAAGATATGGAGCGGACAAGAAAATGTTTACGGACGGACAGACGGATGGACGGACGGACGGACGCCAGGCTCATCGCTATATCCCCCGAACCTTTCGGTCGGGGGATAAAAAGATGTATTCATATTTTATGGTGACGTAATAAACAGTCGCCATAGTTATCAGCAGCAATCAAGTGTCTTCAATTTATTTATCTGCACATAGAGACTAAATATAGGTGTGCCATTTACTATGAAGGTATTTTATAATTATTCATCTATATCAGAACTACAGGGCTTAGTTTTGATGCTCAGAAACAGATCCTTTTACTTGGGAATGAAAATAGAGCCAGTGGTCTATGAGTGGACAGTTCTTGAGGGCTGTTTTTCAATAACTAGATGGCCGAGGCCAGCATGTCAAGCCCGTTGGGGCTTTGACAGTAGTGAAAATACTTTTTTGTGAAAGTAGGTCACAGGAACCTAGTTTTGTTGAAGGTGACCTGGAGTATTGAGATGCATGCACTGATGAAGTTTCAATGTTCTGGCGCCTATGAAAAGAATGATATAGGGGCTGACCTCGAAAACTAAATATGTGGTATTTTTTCGTGAAAGTAGGTCATAGCAACCTAGTTTTGTTGGAGGTGACCTGGAGTGGTAAGGTGCATGCACTGATGAAGTTTCAATGTACTGGAGCTTAAGAGTGAGTGAACTCGGGTTTAACGTCCCACCAACAACGAGGTCATATGGAGACAGGACCTCGGTTTAAAGTCTCATCCGAAAGACTGAAGAAGCTGGGGATCGATCCTGCAACCCCTGGATTGGTAGTCTGGAGTGTTATCCACTACACTACAGCTGCTCCATGGAACTTAAGAGAAGGGAGATATGGGGCTACAGACGAAAACTAAATATGTGGTACTTTTTCGTGAAAGTAGGTCACAGCAACCTAGTTTTGTTGGAGGTGACCTGGAGTTATAAGATGCATGCACTGATGAATTTTCAATGTTCTGGCGACTGTGAAAAGATAGATATAGGGGCTGACCTCGAAAACTAAATATGTGGTACTTTTTCAGGAAAGTAGGTCACAGGGACCTAGTTTTGTTGGAGCTGACCTGGAGTGGTAAGGTGCATGCACTGATGAAGTTTCAATGTATTGGGGCTTATGAGAAGGGAGATATGGGGCCGACCTAGAAAACTAAATATGTGGTACTTTTTTGTGAAAGTAGGTCACAGCGACCTAGTTTTGTTGGAGCTGACCTGGAGTGGTAAGGTGCATGCACTGATGAAGTTTCAATGTTCTGGGGCCTATGAAAAGGGAGATATGGGGCTGCAGACGAAAACTTAATATGTGGTACTTTTTCGTGAAAATAGGTCACAGTGACCTAGTTTTGTTGGAGGTGACCTGGAGTGGTAAGGCGCATGCACTGATGAAGTTTGATTGTTCTGGGCCCTATAAGGGAGATATGGGGCTGCAGACGAAAACTTAATATGTGGTACTTTTTCGTGAAAGTAGGTCACGGTGGCTTAGTTTTGTGGGAGCCAATTAGCATTTTGGTGGGGCATATTGTGTTAAAGTTTCAAGGTTCTATGGTCTACCAAAGTCAAGATATGGCTGTAAATGGACAGACAGACAGATGGACAGACGCACCACACCAAATAGGCGACTATGTCTCGCTGACCGCAAGCGGGCTCGACCAAAATCACATATTATGCAAATGCGTTGTACATCACTTTAAAGGTCTGATATTGGTCTTTTATTTTATATAGGAAATATAATGCTATTGTGCATGTTGATCAAGTTATTAAGCTTTTTGCATTATACATTGAATCCCCCTTGTAAAATGATTCAAGATTGATATTAACAATCATCAGACATGGCCATTTCTAATGGCATTGCCCTCTTTTGACTTTTACAAATCAGTTTGTCTGCACAGGTATTGTAGTCTAAACTGTGTAGGATCTGAGCAGTCTTCTCTTCAGGGGCAGTCATATGTGAGTCTGTACAATTTGCTGATACAGTTTTATTAAGCCTATTGCACTCAGAACGGCCAAAACTCCATAAAGTTTTGGCCATTCTGGGTGAAATAGGGTTAAATTCTCTAGGCCTGGTTTTTCAATGCATCGTTAACAAAAATCATTAGTCTAGGATTCGCTATGGGGTCTACGAGTATACATAAATTCAAGTGTGCTGAAGCTTTTTGCTCAAAATATTTGAGGAGCTTTTGCAGCTCAAAAGCTCCTCACATTTTCTCAGCAAAAAAAAAAACAAGAGCTGTCGCCTGACAGCATAGCTCGCCTGAATAGGTGCTTACCCATCACACAGTCACTATGGTGGTGTGGACTGCTATGCATAAAACTTCAGGCAAGCATGTCCATAATGACAACACATTTATAAACAAAAGCTATCTCAGAAATGTCTTAAAACTAGAAAATGTGTTTATGAAACACTATGCCCCCAACCATATGCTTGCCTCTAAAGAAGGCTCATCCCATAATGTTTCAGTCAGAAAGGAGTTTAATTGGTTCATCTACATCATAGCTTGTAACTGTATGCAAAATATAAGGAACATAGCTTAGCGGTTCTTCGGATATATTGTTCACAAAGTTATTCATATAGCATCTTTGTTTACAAAATGCCTATGTCCGAAAATGGGAAAAATTCTGTCAAAAATTTATAAAGTGGGCTCTTAAGTTAATCAGGTTATCTATACCTTGGTCCTAACCTGCATGCCAAATATAAGGATCCTAGCTTATGCGGTTCTTCAGATATTTGTTCACAAGCTTGTTCCTATACAAAATGCCTATGTCCGAAAAAGGGGAATAACTCAACCAAAAATTTACGAAATAAGCTCAAAAGTTAATCAGGTCATGGGCACCCTAATCTGTAACTGTACGCCAAGAATCAGGACCCTAGCTTATGCGGTTCTTCAGATATTTTGTTCACAAGGTTGTTCCTATATAAAATGACAAAGTCGAAACAGGGGCATAACTCCTAAATGACGAGACCCACAGAGGAAAAAATATACGGGTTTGGTTATTTTTCATGTTCATGCAGCATACAAGATTTCAAGTTCCCATCTGTTCTGGTTCTTGACCGTTTGTAAGGATACCTTTGTCCCATAGGCTTCAATGCACTAAGTCGAAAAAGGAGAATAACTCAGTCAAAAATTCACCAGTATTTTTCAAAAGTTAATCAGGTCATCTACACCTCAGGCAATGTCTTCCTGCAAAAAATCATGATCATAGCATCAGGGGTCCTCGAGATATTTTGTTCACAAGGTTCCATAGGCTTAAAATGCACTAAGTCAAAAAAGGGGCATAACTCGATTAAAAGTTCACCAATTTATTTCAAAAGTTAATCAGGTCATCTACACCTCAGGCAATGTCTTCCTGCAAAAAATCATGATCCTAGCATCAGGGGTTCTTGAGATACTTTGTTCGCAAGGTTCCATAGTCTTACAATGCACTAAGTCGAAAAGGGGCATAACTTGGTCAAAAATTCACCAGTATTTTTCAAAAGTTAATCAGGTCATCTACACCTTGGGCATTGTCATCCTGCAAAACCTCATGATCCTAGCACCAGGGGTTCTTGAGATATTTTGTTCACAAGGTTCCATAGGCTTATAATGCACTAAGTCAAAAAAGGGGCATAACTCGGTCAAAAATTCACAATATTTTTCCAAAAGTTAATCAGGTCATCTACACCTTGGGCAATGTCATCCTGCAAAAAAACATGATCCTAGCATCAGGGGTTCTTGACATTTTTTGTTCACAAGGTTCCATAGACTAAGTTGAAAAAGGGCATAACTCTGGAAATACACGACTGGCGGAAAAAAGAAAAAATACGGGTCCGCTTATTTTTCAAGTACATGCCACATATTAAATTTCAAGATCCTAGCATAAGCAGTTCTTGAGTTTCCCAGCTGCCAAAAAGCGTTATGGACAGACGGACGGACAGACGGACGGACGGACAGGCCCAAACCAATATGCCCCCTCAACTTCTCCGAAGTTGGGGGCATAATAAAATTAAAATAAGAAAAAAATTACATGAAATTTCAAAGTTCATGAGCTTGAGGTCAAAGAACTAAGGGGGTAGGGGGAGGAGTGGGGTAGGGGTGGGGGAGGCTGGGATGTATCAAACCTTGAATCATTATCTAACATCAGTCCAAGTACATGTATAAGTATCAACTGAGTCCATTGTGGCACTGTGAAATTATGTCTTCATAAATATAAAACTTTAACCAAAATTCAAAGTCAATTACCTTGACTTCAAGGTCATCCAGTGGGGTAAGTATATAGTGTTTTGTAAAAACTCAAAAAAGTGTCTAACATCAGTTCAAGTGTAAACTAAGTCTCTGCCAAGCATTATGAATCAGTATGCAATTAGAAAACTTTAATAAAGACCGATTTCCTAAGTCCCTGACCTTGAAATCAAGGTCACTGAGCGGGGTTGGGGTAGTACTGTGTAAAACTTTGGACCAATATCTAACTACAGTGCAAATATAACAAGAGCTGTCGCCTGACAGCATAGCTCGCCTGAATAGGTGCTTGCCCATCACACAGTCGCTATGGTGGTGTGGACTGCTATGTATAAAACTTCAGGCAAGCATGTCCATAATGACAACACATTTATAAACAAAAGCTATCTCAGAAATGTCTTAAAATAAAAAAAAAATTCACACGAAATTTCAAAGTCCATGAGCTTGAGGTCAAAGAACTAAGGGGTAGGGGGGAGGAGGGCGGGGCTAGGATGTATCAAAGCCTTTAACCGTTATCTAACATCAGTCCAAGTATAAGTATCAACTGAGTCCATTGTGGCACTGTGAAATTATGTCTTCATTAATATAAAACTAATCAAAATCTTTAAGACAAAACGCAAAGTCCATGACCTTGACATCAAGGTCATCCAGTGGGGTAAGTATATAGTGTTTTGTAAAAACTCAAAAAAGTGTCTAACATCAGTTCAAGTGTAAACTAAATCTCTGCCAAGCATTATGAATCAGTACCCAATTAGAAAACTTTAATAAAGACCAAATTTCCTAAGTCCCTGACCTTGACATCAAGGTCACCGAGCAGGGCTGGGGTAGTACTCTGTAAAACTTTGGACTAATATCTAACTACAGTGCAAATATAAAAAGAATTCATCTATGGGTTCAGGAGATATGTGTCATTAAAAAACTTTAACCAAAACATCCAATTAATAAAAAGACAATTTTCTAAGTCCATGACCTTGATATCAAGGTCACTGAGGGGGGTGGGGGTGGTACCTTGGAAAACTTCGGACCAATATCTAACTACAGTGCAAGTATCAAAGGAATCCATCCATGGGTTAAGGAGATACTGGGCTTTAGAAAACTTTAACCAAAACATCCAGTCCCAAAAAACTCCCAATTTTCTAAGTCCATGACCTTGACATCAAGGTCAAGGAGTGGGGTGGGGGTGGTACCATGTTAAACTTTGGACCAATATCTAACTACAGTGCAGGTATCAAAAGAATCCATCCATGGGTTAGGGAGGTATAGGTCTTTAAAAAACTTTAACCAAAACATCCAATCCGGACGCCGACGCTGACGCGGACGCGGATGCGGACGCCGTGGTGACAACAATAGCTCTTCCTGAACTTTCGTTCAGGCGAGCTAAAAAGAATTCATCTATGGGTTCATGAGATATGTGTCTTTAAAAAACTTTAACCAAAACATTGAAAAAATAAAAAGATAATTTTCTAAGTCCATGACCTTGACATCAAGGTCACTGAGGGGAATGGGGGTAGTACCCTGGAAAACTTTGGATTAATATCTAACTACAGTACAAGTATCAAAGGAATCCATCCATGGGTTAAGGAGATATTGGGCTTTATATAACTTTAACCAAAACATCCAGTTCAAAAAAGTCCCAATTTTCAAAGTCCATGACCTTGACATCAAGGTCACAGAGTGGGGTGGGGGTGGTACCCTGTTAAACTTTGGACCAATATCTAACTACAGTGCAAGTATCAAAAGAATCCATCCATGGGTTAAGGAGATAAAGGTCTTTAAAAAACTTTAACCAAAACATCCAATCCGGACGCCGGCGCGGACGCTGGCGCCGACGCCAAGGTGACAACAATAGCTCTTCCTGAACTTTCCTTCAGGGGAGCTAAAAAGGCAATGGTTTTGCGAACAATGTTTGAAAATGTATCACCTCATTAAGTTTTTAAATGACTGGGCCCGGGCTTGCATGTAAAATTAGGACAGGGAAAAAGTAAAGACAGGTCCATTTTTTATAAAAAGACTGTTTAATCATGATTTATATAGAGCAATTTAACCAACTTTACTGGCTTAATAATTTATCACAACAGATTTGACAGCTGTACCATAAAAACTACCTACTGGGACAGACAGATCTGAGCAAACAGTGCAGACATGGAGCAGTCTGATCAGGATCTACACTGTCTGCCATTCAATCTGCATGTTTTGGATGTAGGCTATTAGCACACCTGGTTAACTATGTTTTCAAGGATGTTACGAAATGAAAAAGAGCTGTTATGAAACCGAAAAGAGTCATAGTCACCAAACAACCTGGTCACCTAGTAACAGCTCTTTTTCATTTCGTTACAGCCCTTGTATATACTTAGTTAACCAGGGGTGTTACTGCATTGTAAAACCAGACTTTTCCATTTTCCGACAATTACAGTATTATAATGTCCCAAGTTTTAGAATATTCATGGTACTAGCGTACTGGAATATAAGGATCTGTCATGGGTGTGAGGTGTGTATAGAAAAATCTGTTACGAGGGTCACTGTTCGGCATCACGAGGCTTGCCGAGTGATGCCGAACAGTGATCCCGTGTGACGGATTTTTCTATCCGCACCTCACACCAATGATAGATACTTTTTCTTGCACACCATGTTTTGTTTTAACTTCAGAACTTCTTAAACTGCGTAATTCTAGTGCTTGAGAGGTTTCAATTTGATTTACGTCAACGACTGGCGTGCATAAACTGACATCATTTTTACCGTCTTGGCTCCTATACAACCAATGCATTGACAGCTCGTGATTTTTTTCCGGTCCTGGGTCAGAACACCAGGGTAAGATGAGATTTTCTATCCCAGGTGAAAAGAATGGTATTTTCTATCCGGTGTGCAAGAAACTATAATATACAACACCTGAGATCACCAGAACAGTCTGCCTTCAGTACTCATGAAAAACTATATGCCGTATATGTGGTAATTTTCGCGGATTCAAATTTTCACGGTGTAGGATCAAAAACATAAACATTAATATTTGCAATTTTTAATTTTCGCGGTTAGCAACATGTGGGAAAAGTAAAATTGCTTCTTTTTCACTTGAGCCAGTTATTTCATTAACCTGCGGCAGGGCCGCAGATTAATGACAGAACTGGCTCAAGTGAAAAGTACCAAAACTTACCGAAGGAAACAGAAACAAAATATCTGGACACTGTATCTATTGAAGATACTTTGTAAGAAACATGAGATTATTTTGCGATTTCTAAGTGACTGCGAAATACCACAAAAAATGGAACACCGCAAAAATTATCGCGTATACAGTACTACAATGGCTGAGCCATGACTAGACAAAACCAACAAAGTGGCATGTACTGCTCTATAAAACACTGACCTATACAGAATAATGGCTAACAGATAAAGTTACAAAATAAACAAAACCACTATAAAATAAATATGACAATATGTACATGATTAAATTTTCCTATTTCATCAAATAATTGAGCAGTTTTCAATACGCATAATTACATGTATAGAGTGAAATAAATTCATATAGGTGGTTCAACCTCAGAAATTTTCTTGCAAAATGCCAACTACTGTTACCGTAAAAATTCTAAAAATTGGGACACCTAAAATAATTAATTTTCCTAAAGCTGGAAAATTTTGGTTTTACAATGAGATAGTGTGTCAAGAAGATGCAAATGGGATGACAAACAGTGTCAACCCAGATCAGACTGCTCATTCAGGAGCAGTCTATCTGGATCGACACTGTTTGCTCAGCCCTATCTGTCCCAATACATAGAATAATTACCGTATGTCCGTGTGACAAGATGATAACAGACATTCACAACTCTGAAAATTCAGACCAGAAAACAGTCCATTTTCAAATGCTCTAAACTGCCAGAATGTTCATTATTGAACAGTGCTTGTGCAGTCCAGGGCTAAGAGTAATTCCATAAGGCCAAATGAAAAAATACCCGCATTTAGGGATTCCTGACCCTACCTAGATTTTATAGAGAAACCTAGACTTTTTTTTCACTTTTTCTGGAAAATATATAACTATATGTATTTTGAAAGGTTTTTCTTTAGAAAAAAAATGGCTGTGCCTACCCTACCTATAATTTTCAGACCTGTAACCCTAATCACACATATTTTTTTACAGCCTAAGCTAATTTTCCGGTAGACTTAGTGTGTTTCTCTGGTTCTTGAATATTAAGTTTTGTCACTTACGTCCAATGTCCTATAGTTGTTTTTGTCTTGGTAGAAAGCTAAGTAATATATAGAGGATCTTACACAAGTGGTCATTTCATATGAAATCTATGAAACGAGCCTTTGGCGAGTTTCATAAATTTCATATGAAATGACCATGAGTGTAAGATTCAGTTTATCATATGACCAATTTAAATGGGATTTTATCGCCTTCAAAATAAACATTATTTCAACATGCCACTTTGTTGGTTTTGTCGTTTGGTGGCTCAAATAAGCATTAAAGGGTATGTGTACACCTCCATGTCTTCCCAACCATTTTTACACAATAGAACAACTTTGGTTAGGGGAGAGTCAGGTAACTTCAGACAGCCCGTAAATTGGGACAGTGACATTGTTTCCTTTATATGTCGGTTGTTTTGAACTTAAAAAAATAACTGGCCAAATAGAAAAAATCCTGATGAGACAGCTCAGTATGAGCCGTCTCATCTGGATTTTCACTGTTTGCAATGGTATGTCCGAATTTACCCGCTGTCCGAAGTTGCCTGACTCCCCCCTTACTTCCTGTTTGCTTTCCTGGATGACAATACCTGCCTAAGTAGGGGTCTTTCCCTAAAAAAAAACCCCTTACAAGAACTTGCTCCAACAGGATCAAGTTCTTGCCTGTAAGAGATGACCCACACTGAGAAGGGAGGCAAAATGAAAGCAGCTGAATTGCTCCCCCTGGAGGCCTGCCCATTCACTTTATATGAGCCGCGACACAAGAAAACCAATGAAGTGGCATGTGCACCCAGGGAAGACTCAGAGTTAACCTGGGCATCCCCCCAGTTTGTTAAGAGTATTCCCTGTTGATATGGAGGTAGCTTAGACGCTTAGCTACCCATTAAGCACACAACAAAGACTTTGATCAGACTAGGTAGATGTCCAGGTTGACCGTAGTCTTTGCTGAGTGCATATGCCTCATTGTTGGTTTTGAAGTGTTGCAGCTCATATAGCCCTCATATCAAAGATGTTCAGATACACTTTAAGGGGAGAACACTGTAAGGTAAGATTTGGCTTCTCCTTTCAAAATGAGGTCACTCAAGAATAGAAAATATGGTGTTTGAATCCTTTCTCATATGAGGGTTGCCCAGGAAGCATTTGGACCCAAAGATCCCCAACCAATATTTCCAGTTCAGGGTGATTTCTCTTGGACACATATCCAATCCCCTAACAAGACCTGTCCCCATACAGGATAGCTCGCCTGCAGTGCCTTGCCCATCACATAAAAAAACTTTAACGTAAAATTTTAAAGTGTGACGCCCACACCGACGCCGATGCCGACGCTCAAGTGACAACAATAGCTCTCTGTACTTTTGTACAGGCAAGCTAAAAACAAATGGATAAACCACCTTGTTTTCCCACCATTTTTACAAGTGAAAACAACTTTTGTGATTTCCTGTGTTTGCTTCCATTAACCCAAAAGCCCTTGCAAAACAGGGTCTCTTCTTAAAGGAAGGAATTTGCTCATATAGGAGCAAATTCTTTCTTCAAAGAATCAACTCCATTTAAGACAGGAGGCAAAGAAGAAAAATGGTAGAGTTGCTTCCCCTGAAAGTGTACCCATTCACCTTAGGAGGCATGAAAGTGTCCTTAGTGTTGCTTGAGTAAATCCTGAAGGTGATATGTACCAATTCAGATATACAGTGAACATATTTACTACTGTATTATTGCGGAATACCCATAAAACCCTAGCAACTCCACATGATACTAATGGAACTGTTTTATTTACATCTTAAGATCTGGTGTAACTATTTCATTTACATCCTAAAAAACTTGGTCAGCTGCTGTTGACCTTTGACCTGAGGCAGTAACTTTCTTCTACAAGTCTGGCTTTTCTGCTTCTTCTGCGCTTGACTAGATGATCCTGCCTCCAGAGGGCGCTTTGTACCTTTCTCTCTAGTGACCTTGAGCTCCTTGGTGACATTCTTGGTTGCTACGGAAACATTGTTTGTGACCTTGGATTTGTTATTGTTCACAACATTTATGGATTTAGTGTTGTCTGGTCTGGAAGTGTGTGAGCCACCTGTCACATTTTCCTGGTCTAACATTGATTCCAGAACTTTATTGGCTTCTCCAGATGAAAATTTTGTACCAGCATGGACTATAGTGTTGCTGTTAAAAGAAATAAAGATAGTGAGCTTAACACAAGTGATGAAAATAGCAGGATTTGCAAACAGGGTAGATCCAGATGAGGTGGCTAAAAATGAGCCACCTCATCTGGGGCTACACTGTTTGCCCTCAAGTTTTTGACCTCTCAATATGATATAGCTTGGATAAAACGTATTTTAAAATTTTGCAGACACATTTTTGGTGTCTGCTTATTTTGGCACTTACGGGTTAATTATGCCATTAAAACTTGATTGCCAGTCCAGACTCAGATTATGGTGTTCATTATTTACTTTTAAAGTAGTCTCAGATGCTTCAGATCTGACCATCTCACAATGCTTACACCTGATCTGTAAATGGTGATAAGTTTTAAATTCTTCTTCCAAAAATATCAGTAAAGCTAATTTAAGGTGAATGGATACACCACAATGTTTTTTCTGCCATTTTTTATGGAAAAAAAAATGATAAATAAAAAAAACAAGGCATCGCAGGCAATACAAATCCCCTCACACAAGACTACTTGCTCGAGATATTGTCATACCCTACATTTGTGTGAAGTTATTTTAAAATCCATGGAGAAATGTAGGTGCTAGAGCGATGATAAAGTTTTTCTAAAAATAGCTACAGTGACCTTGACCTTTTAAGCACAGCACCCTGAAAGTCGAACTTGCTCGAGATATTGTCATGCCCTACATTTGTGTGAAGTTATTTCAAAATCCATTGAGAAATATAGGTACTAGATTGCTGACAAAGTTTTTCTAAAAATAGCCACAGTGACCTTTACCTTGGGAGCAGAACCCTGAAAGTTGAACTTGCTCGAGATATTGTCTCGCCCTACATTTGTGTGAAGATATTTTAAAATCCGTTGAGAAATGTAGGTGCTACAGCGATGACAAAGTTTTTCTAAAAATAGCCACAGTGACCTTGACCTTGGGCGCAGCACCCTGAAAGTCGAACTTGCTCGAGATATTGTCTTGCCCTACATTTGTGTGAAGTTATTTTAAAATCCGTTGAGAAATGTAGGCGCTAGAGCGATGACAAAGTTTTTCTAAAAATAGCCACAGTGACCTTGACCTTGGGCGCAGCACCCTTAAAGTCGAACTTGCTCGAGCTAATGTCATGCCCTACATTTGTGTGATCCGTTGAGAAATGTAGGCGATAGAATGATGACAAAGTTTTTCTTAAAATAGCCACAGTGACCTTGACCTAGGGCGCAGCACCCTGAAAGTGGAACTTGCTTGAGATATTGCCATGCCCTACATTTGTGTGAAGTTATTTCAAAATCCGTTGAGAAATGTAAGCGCTAGAGTGATGTAAAAGTTTTTCTAAAAATAGCCACAGTGACCTTGACCTTGGGCGCAGCACACTGAAAGTGGAACTTGCTCGAGATATTGCCATGCCCTACATTTGTGTGAAGTTATTTCAAAATCCGTTTAGAAATGTAGGCGCTGGAGCGCTGACAAAGTTTTTCTAAAAATAGCCACAGTGACCTTGATCTTGGGCGCAGCACCCTGAAAGTCGAACTTGCTCGAGATATTGTCATGCCCTACATTTGTGTGAAGTTATTTCAAAATCCATTGAGAAATGTAGGCGCTAGAGCGCTGACAAAGTTTTACTAAAAATAGCCACAGTGACCTTGACCTTGGGCGCAGCACCCTGAAAGTCGAACTTGCTCGAGATATTGTCATGCCCTACACTTGTGTGAAGTTATTTCAAAATACGTTGAGAAATGTAAGTGCTAGAGCGATGACAAAAGGTGAACGTACGTACGTACGTACTTACGTACGGGACAAAACCTATATCCCCTCACCACTTTGGGTGAATGGGTGCACTTTCAGAAGAAGCAACTATGCCATTCTCATTTTCGCCTCCATTCTCAATGGGGTCAACACTTACATGAAAGAATTTGCTCCAAGAGAGAGCAAATTTTTTCATGTAATGCAATTTTTTTTCCTTTAAGAGTAGGCCCCTTTTTGGAAGGATTTTTACCTCCAAGGAAGCAAACAGGGTATCACGAAAGTTTTCCCCCTTTTGTAAAAATGGAAAAAAAGATGGAGGTATATCTATAAACCTTAACTGTCTTACCTGGGTATCACATAGACCTGAGACTGACTGAAAATATCCTCACTTGTTGTTATATCAGCACTGTGCACTGGAGCAGCCCAGTCATGGCCAGCTTTGTACCGCTTTGCATATATGGGAGTCTGAAAAACAGTTTAATTAATAACCCTATCACCCCAAAATAACTGAAAGTATCTCTTAACACGTAAATCCTCCAAAACGCAATTAGCTGGATTTGCAAACAGCATAGATTCAGGTGCCTCACGGGCTCATAATGAGCAGCCTAATCTGGATCTACACTGTTAGCCCTCTAGTCTTTAATTAATATTATAAAACTTTTATTTATTTTTATTTTTTTTAAAATCTTGTAGATGTTAATTTTTGTTTTCTGCTTTTTGGTGCTTTAATGCTAGAATTTGGCCAAATTTATTTCAACTAAAATATAGAACAGTAGAACTTCAATGGCTCGAACAGGCTTGGGACAATGAAAATTAGTTACAGCCAAGGGTAGTTCTAGCCATCCAGGGTTAGTTTCCATATAAAGTGACCTCCAGGGCCCAGAATGAGTTCTAGTCAGGCAGGGTTAACAAGCCATCAGAGTTTGAGCTATTGAAGTTGCACTGTATGTGACTATAAAATGTCCACCAAAAGGGTGGTCTAATCTAGATGGGCACTGAAGGCAAGGTTTCTATAAACCTTAAAGAGTTAAAGATCAAGTGTCTTAGATTTTATATGGTTGTCTCACAGCTGACAATTTTATAGTATAGCACAGACTTCCTTCTGTGGTTTTTGTGTTCATCAAACCTTTCAATATTTTTGACTGCTGCATGGTAAAGTGACATCACAAGTTTGAATGTAACACAATAGTGCCAGGCAATATTTTTGACTGTAACCCAGTCACATGCAATGTAACTTCAGATGTTAGCTCTGCGACATAATAGAAACATGATTTTGCAATGGCTGATAAAAACAAGTAGCCCAAAGGGCAACAATCGCTCACCTGAGAGACATTGTAAACCTATAGGGATATTTAAGATGCTCAAGGGCAGCTAACTCCACAGTCAGTGGTCCAATCAGGATGAAAATTAAACTCATCCAAAACATTATGTATGCTCTCATTTAATATATGCAAGTTTAAAAAGTATCCGATCAAGAGCACAATAGACAGAGCTGTCAAGGGCAGCCAACTTCGTAGTGGTTGGCCTGATCTGGCCAAAATTTGAACTTGTTTAAGATATTATGCATTTCCTCATTACCTGCAAGTTTGAAAAGGATCGGATCAGTAGAAACCAAGAAAAAGTGGGGACATTGATTTTTTGGATGCTCAGGGCAGGTACTCCATAGTCAGTGGTGGGATCTAGCCGAAATGCTAACTAATCCAAGCTTTTATGCATATCCTCATTACCTGCAAGTATGAAGAGGATCCAATGAAAAATGAAAATGTGATGACGTTGTTTTCTCCATTATAAGACTATGGGATTTTTTTCAAACGCTCAAGGGCAGCTAACTTCGTAGTCTGTGCTCGAATAAAGCCAAATTTCGAACTCATCCAAGCTCTTATGTATGTCATCATTACCTGCAAGTATGATAAGGATCTAATCAAAAACCTTGATTGCAGCACCCTGAAAGTCAAACTTGCTCGAGATATTATCATGCCCTACATTTGTGTGAATTTATTTTAAAATCCCTTGAGAAATGTAGGTGCTAGAGCGATGACAAAGTTTTTCTAAAAATAGCCACAGTGACCTTGACCTTGGGCACAGCATCCTGAAAGTCGAACTTGCTTGAGATATTGTCATACCCTACATTTGTGTCAAGTTATCTCAAAATCCATGGAGAAATGAAGGTGCTAGGGCGATGACAAAGTTTTTCTAAAAATAGCCACAGTGACCTTGACCTTGGGCGCAGCACCCTGAAAGTCAAACTTGTTGGAGATATTGTCATGCCCTACATTTGAGTGAAATTGATTTAAAATCGGTTGAAAAATGTAGGCGCTAGAGTGATAACAAAGTTTTTCTTAAAAATAGCCACAGTGACCTTGACCTTAAGTGCAGCACCCTGAAAGTCAAATTTGCTCGAGATATTGTCATGCCCTACATTTGTGTGAAGATATTTTAAAATCCATGGAGAAATGTAGGTGCTAGAGCGATGACAAAGTTTTTCTAAAAATAGCCACAGTGACCTTGACCTTGGGCACAGCATCCTGAAAGTCGAACTTGCTCGAGATATTGTCATGCCCTACATTTGTGTGAAGTTATTTTAAAATCCATGGAATAATGTAGGTGCTAGAGTGCTGACAAAGTTTTTCTAAAAATAGCCACAGTGACCTTGACCTTGGGCGCAGCATCCTGAAAGTCGAACTTGCTCGAGATATTGTCACGCCCTACATTTGTGTGAAGTTATTTTAAAATCCGTTGAGAAATGGAGGCAATAGAGCGATGACAAAGTTTTTCTAAAAATATGTGATGACATTGTTTTCTCCATTATAACACTATGGGATTTTTTTCAAACGCTCAAGGGCAGCTAACTCCGTAGTCTGTGCTCGAATCCGGCCAAATTTCGAGACAATCCAAGCTCTTATGTATGTCATCATTACCTGCAAGTATGATAAGGATCTAAGCAAAAACAGTTGAGAAAACGTGATGACGCCATTTTCCCCATTATAACCCTATGGGATTTTTTTCAAACGCTCAAGGGCAGCAAACTCCGTAGTCTGTGCTCGAATCCGACCAAATTTCGAACTCATCCAAGCTCTTGTGTATGTCATCATTACCTGCAAGTATGATAAGGATCTAATCAAAAACATTTGAGAAAACGTGATGACGCCGTTTTCCCCATTATAACCCTATGGGGGCCATCTGTTACCATGGAAACCAGAGTTCTGAGCTGATCGGCACCATAACCTAATGCAGCCTTTCCCCCACCCAAATGATGCTTCAGATAAAATTTGATTGCGATCCGCCCACTGGTCTCTGAGATATTTATGTTTGAAGTGTTGACGCACCCACGCACGGACGACGGCTCGACTCCCATCCTATAAGCTCACCTCTGAGCCTTCGGCTCAGGTGAGCTAAAAAACTGAGCCGCTACACAACAAAACCAACTAAGTGGTTGTGCGCTCAGCGCAGACTCAGATCAGCCTGGGCATCCGCCCAGTCAGATCAGAGTCTTCACCGTCCACATAGAGGTAGCTTAGAGCGGATCCCAGGCTGATCTGAGTCTGCGCTGGGCGCACAGCCATTTTGTTGGTTTTCTCGTGTCGCGGCTCAACTTTTTCATGCCTCCTGCAAGCAACAGTCAAACATATTTCCGCTTCGTGCTGTGGATGATCTGATGCACTATTGCCCTCGGCCTAGTGTGATATTGCATTGGGTCTTCCACAGCCGAATGTACATGAAAAATACACGAAAGTTTGCTCTTCCGCTATTTTTTTCTGTCTGCCCATAATTCTTCATAAAAACTATGGGCTACAACTCACCATGTAAATGCTGCACTCAAAATGAGTGAACAATATTTAAATGCACACTTGTCATCAGTAATTAGACCTAATTAGCGCACATGCCCCAATAAGTGCACATCATGGTAATTTCTGAGGAATATAACTACAACCCACAATGTTTTTACTGGTATATCCCTTTGTCTGCTTGTTTACAAGAGCTAAAATGGTATGGAATCTTTCAGTTTTCACCTGCAAAGCTTCTCTATCCTTCTATGACTATAAGCAGCTATTCTCCAATATTTATAACCATTATTTTGTTGTCTTTAATATATTTATAAGGCTTTAAAATGTGCGCTTATAAAAAAAAGTAAGTTTGCTACAAGTATTTGCTGCCATTTTGAAAAAGTTAAGCATACAGTGCGCTAATAAGGACGATTATGGTAATTCTCCAATAACTATAAGTTTCACTGTACCTGTGCCTTATTTTGTTTATTCATCACCCTCTCTGACAAAGACAGATTATATTTATTGCCTGGACTAGTGACTTCAAGTTCTTCCTCTGGAGATCTGGGGTTAAAAACATCATGAGGACAATACAGTACAGGGCCCTCCATATAACGTTACGTTCTCCTAATAAATGCCCTCCTCTCTAATTAATGCCCCCTTTGTGATACTTTTTCTGTGAAGGTGGCTTTTGACCACCATAGTTAGTTATTCATTGTCCAAATATAGTCTCAAGGATTCTATTTATAGAACTTGAAAATGCAATGCCTCTAGAGCATTTATTAGGGAACTACAGTATGTTTGGTTCCATAAAATGATGAAGAACTATAAGTGAATTTTGTTTTTCTGAGACTAGATTTCAAAGAAATAAATATAAGGCAAATGAGCGTTAGATTGGAGCCATGACATCTAGCATTATAAAGAGTGGCATAACAATGAAGCTCTACTGAAGTTTAACAAACCAGTTATAAAGGAGCTCTGAGACTATTTGAGGTGCATTGGTACATCTCCAAGTTTTTCACCATTTTTCAGAGGGAAATAACTTATGTGACTTCTTGTTTGCTTCCCTTGATGAAATACCTCTTTCAAATGGGGTCCACTCTATAAAGACCTTAAAGATTTTTTCTTCCTAAGGGAGCAATTTTTTTTTCCTTTAGGAGCTGACCCCCATTCAGAAAGAAGGCAAAAATGTAAATAAGAGTTGCTTCCCTGAAAATGTACCCCTTTATCTTAAGTCTATGGTGACAATTTATTTGAGTCGCGATGCGAGAAAATAAACAAAGTGGTTGTGCGCCCAGCGCAGACTCAGATAAGCCTGGGCACCGCCCAGTCTGATCAGAGGAGCATGGAGGTAGCTTAGGCTGTTACATGTAGCTACCCTTTAAGTGCTCAGCAAAGAGTGTGATCTGAGTCTCTGCTGGGCGCACAACCACTTTGTTGGTTATCTCATGACGCGGCTCAATTTATGGAGAAATGAGGAAAACTCTCACAGAATTTTCATCCAAACCACAGACTTCATAACAATTTATTTCAAATTAATGAAAACCAACTGTCTTTCTTGCTTGTGATAGCTCTTGCAACATTAACACTTAAAGAGGCAAAGTGAAAAAAGTGTAGATCCATGAGGCAGCTCATCATGAGCTATCTCATCCAGATCTACCTTGTTTGCCCTTTATTCTTCGAATTCTCAATATGATATAGCTTGGACAAAACTTTTTTGCAATTTTGCAAACATAAATTTTGTTCTCCGTTTTTTTTGCATTTTAAGGACTGACCAAATGAAGCTCTTGACAGTGAACTTTGAAAATACAACATTTTTACATTAAGATGATTTCAATTGACAGTGGTTCACCAAAGAATAACAGATTATAAAAGTTTTAACACCAAGAAACAAGAAAAAACAAGCAAATTCGGTGAATTTATATCCCCCGCCGAAGTGGCCCTGATTTGTTTATGGTTTATTTTAAATAAGCTACATAAAATTTCATTCACTGATTACTTAGTTACGGCTGAACTTGTGGATTGTAAATAAAATATTGTAAATAAAATCAAGGGCAATAACCCTTGGATAAGTGAGATATAAGCTGAAGCTGTTACACTTGTCCCACCATCACTGCACAATGATGATACATTTTTTATTCAGTTTCAAGACATTTTGTTCACCGATACCTAAGTTATGGCTAATTTGTGGATTTTAAAGCCATTCAGGGGCATTAAATCATGCATTAATGCAGCAATTATGACAAAACTTAATGTGCACTGCTGTGTCATGACAGTACCTAATTATTTTAAGTTTCATGAAATTCCATTTATTGGTTACTTAGTTATGACTCAATTTGTTTATTTTAAACCAATTCAAGGGCAATAACTCATTGCTTACTCAAGCAATGCCGACAAAACATAAGAAGCACCAATGTGATATGGTGATACATATTTAGTATAAGTTTCATAGAATTCTATTCATCAATTACTTAGTTATGGCTAAATTTGTCAACCATAAATTGATTCAAGGGCAATAACTCATGCACTACTGATGCCCTTCTAAGGAAATTTTATGTGCATAACCGCATTATGGTGATACATATTCAGTTTAAGTTTCATGAAGTTTTGATAATTGGTTACTTAGTTATGACTCATTTTATTGATTTCAAATCCATTAAAGAGCAATAACTCATGCACTACTGATGCCCTTCTGATGAAACTTTATGTGCATAACAGTGTTATGGTGATACATATTCAGTTTAAGCTTCATGAAGTTTTGATAATTGGTTACTTAGTTATAACTCATTTTATTAATTTTAAGTCCATTAAAGGGCAATAACTCATGCATTACTAAAGCCAGTCTGATGAAACTTCACGTGCATCAGTGCGTTATAGTGATATATATTTACGCGCTGATGCACGTGAAGTTTCATCAGACTGGCTTCAGTAATGCATGAGTTATTGCCCTTTAATGGACTTAAAATTAATAAAATGAGTCATAACTACGTAACCACTGGATGGAATTTCATGAAACTTAAAATAAAGATATATCACTATAACGCGCTGATGCACGTGAAGTTTCATCAGACTGGCTTCAGTAATGCATGAGTTATTAATTTTAAATCCATTAAAGGGCAATAACTCATGCACTACTGATGCCCTTCTAAGGAAATTTTATGTGCATAACCGCATTATGGTGATACATATTCAGTTTAAGTTTCATGAAGTTTTGATAATTGGTTACTTAGTTATGACTCATTTTATTGATTTCAAATCCATCAAAGAGCAATAACTCATGCACTACTGACGCCCTTCTGATGAAACTTTATGTGCATAACCGTGTTATGGTGATACATATTCAGTTTAAGCTTCATGAAGTTTTGATAATTGGTTACTTAGTTATAACTCATTTTATTAATTTTAAGTCCATTAAAGGGCAATAACTCATGCATTACTAAAGCCAGTCTGATGAAACTTCACGTGCATCAGCGCGTTATAGTGATATATATTTACGCGCTGATGCACGTGAAGTTTCATCAGACTGGCTTCAGTAATGCATGAGTTATTGCCCTTTAATGGACTTAAAATTAATAAAATGAGTCATAACTACGTAACCACTGGATGGAATTTCATGAAACTTAAAATAAAGATATATCACTATAACGCGCTGATGCACGTGAAGTTTCATCAGACTGGCTTCAGTAATGCATGAGTTATTAATTTTAAATCCATTAAAGGGCAATAACTCATGCACTACTGATGCCCTTCTAAGGAAATTTTATGTGCATAACCGCATTATGGTGATACATATTCAGTTTAAGTTTCATGAAGTTTTGATATTTGGTTACTTAGTTATGACTCATTTTATTGATTTCAAATCCATTAAAGAGCAATAACTCATGCACTACTGATGCCCTTCTGATGAAACTTTATGTGCATAACCGTGTTATGGTGATACATATTCAGTTTAAGCTTCATGAAGTTTTGATAATTGGTTACTTAGTTATAACTCATTTTATTAATTTTAAGTCCATTAAAGGGCAATAACTCATGCATTACTAAAGCCAGTCTGATGAAACTTCACGTGCATCAGCGCGTTATAGTGATATATATTTATTTTAAGTTTCATGAAATTCCGTCCAGTGGTTACTTAGTTATGGCTCCGGACGGACGGACTGAAGGACGGACGGACAGACAGAAGGACGGACGGACGGACGGACATGGAGAAAACTATATCCCTCCGCCTTCGGCGGGGGATAAAAATCTGTTTTATGTCCATAAAATGCCAGAAAAACAGACAACAAAATTTGCATCTGCAAATTTTCAAAAATGATTTGTCCAAGCTTTTTTATACTGAGAAAATTCAAAGATTAGAGGGCAAACAGTGTAGATTCAGATGAGGCAGCTCATGATAAGCTGCCTCATCTAGGTCTACACTGTTTGCAAGTTCAACTATTTTCAGTTTTCAGTTTTTGCACTTTAAGTGCGTTTAAACAATAAGTTACGCTAGACACAAATATAAATACCTAAATTGTGATATCACTGATGGAAATCTGATTGGTGTTCTCTGACTAGAATATATATCAGTGAGGTGATCCAAGGTTGACATATCATCATCAACTGTTGCTAGCTTATCTAGTAAGTGACGTAAAGCTTTTCTGGCACGACGACTTGTCAGGGATCCACCATTACATGCCGGCTAAATAATAAAACAGCACTGTCAGTCAATAACAAGATTATCCATTCATAAGCCCCTAATGTTTTGCTTTTTGTTTGGTATTCTCCACAAAAAATAACGTGTGTTACAATGGTGTTTGTGAAAAAATCTGGGAAAAATATCTAAAAGCAAATCTTAAACTAAAGGATTTATACCATGTTGCACCTTCAATGTTAGGGTTGATGCATCTCCAGACAGACTAAATAAACAACAAATATTCCACAGAATGTGGTTATCACCTATCTGCCCATTGTCACTAAGCAGAGCTAAACCAGAAAACGCGACACAAAGCTCACATAGCAGCCAAAGATAATGACACCAGAAAAGTAATACCTATGGCTCTCTTATGCTGGACAAAGACGCTGGCTTAAATGGCCTAGCCTTAGACTGATTGACAGAAGTTTTGCTTACCAATCAAAATGGATCGAATAGTGAAACATAGCGCTACAACTTTAGGCAAACATTTTGCATGTGACTTGCTAGGTATATAATTGTGTATTCTGATGTTGTTTGTCAAAGGTGTTTTATCAAAGGTAGGCATGGTTAAATAATCACACCAATAGGTCAATTGTATAGCTTCCCTTTGGCCTTTGACAGTTTTTTTTTCTCAAATTCAAGCTAAGTGTTTATACATTTAATTTCATGACATCCCATCTACTGTTAAAAATCTAAGTATTGGGACAGATAGGTCTGAATAAACAGTGCTGACCCAGATCCTAAAGGAGCAGTCTGATCAGGGGTTACACTGTTTGCCATTCCATCTGTCAATTTTGCCAAACATCACAAACAGTCCAGAACCTTGTCACACTGCTAAGGATAAGTCTGATCATAAGCTACACTGTAAGCTAAAAACATTTTGTCCCTGTAATTTTGGGTATTTATGGAACACCATACTATGATCTGCAACACGACAAAACCAACAAAGTGGTTGTGTGCCCAGCGCAGACTCAGATCAGCCCGGGCATGCGCCCAGTCTGATCAGACTCTTTGTGAAGCCCTTAAAGGGTAACTAAGGGTCTAAGCTACCTCCATGCAGACAGCAAAGACTCTGATCAGACTGGGCGGATGCCCAGGCTGATCTGAGTCTTTGCTGGGCATACATGCCACTTTGTTTGTTTTCTCGTGTCGCTGCTCAGATGTACCTTATCTGGGGTATTGACAATCTGTTGATCTAGAATATCAATGACACTTGTAATCTGTTCTTGAAGACTCTCTGCCACAGATTCAACACTGGCTGGACGTAATTTACTGTCACGGCACTTGATCATCTCCTTACGGATTATTCTTACAACTCGGCTGCAGGCAGATCTGTAATAAAATAAGCCATTATTTTTGGTAACTGTTATTACCGTATAATTCTAAGTATCAGAGAACTAAAATACTCTTTTGTGGTAGCCAATTCTTTGTTCTTAGATAAAATAAAATAGTTGTGAACCACAACATGAACCTCACTTCCTAACCTTTATGTTGGAAGCTGGGACACAGGTCAGCCTAAGTATTGATCGCAGACTGACCGGAGCCATAGCCTCTATCCTTTGATGTACCTGGCCCCGAGGTTATAAAACTTTTTTCGTGCTCAACTCAGCTGAGCATGAAATTTTCTCTGCTGATAAATATGAAAATGCCAACTTATGTTGGCATTTTCATATTGATAAGCAGAGAAAATTACATCCTCAGCTAAACTGAGCAAGAAAACAACTGTACTTATCAGTAATTTGCCTTTTATGAGCAGGTAAAATTTCATGCTCAGCTGTGTTGAGCATGAAAAAAGTTTTATAACCTCGGGGCCAGGCCATAAGAATGAGAGGTATTTTCCTTTTTCCATACATCCGAACTAAGGCATCTTTTCTTGAGATGATGATATCTACAGTGCATTTTGTATGATATTGTTTTATACATGTTATTGATGTCTTTATGTGGAAATTATTTATACTTTTCTCCTATGCCATCTGCGTATGGCATGAGAAATGAATTTCAGAATAAAGTTATGTTCTGTTCTGTTCTAGAATGAATCACAGGTTTGAGAAAATCACAGTTTTCCATTCAATGAATTTCAGTGTGCATCTCACTTATAATTTGACCAAAGGATGGCATACGCTGTAAAATCCCCTTGTTCAATTTTAGGACAAGTATACAAAATTGCCAAGATGCTACAATATTTTCTGGGCCTGGTTGCTCAAAGCATTCCACAACTAAATCAATAGCCAAGGTTTCCTTTAGTCGTCTAGTACACATGAAATCCAGGGTGCTTACATTTTTTGGTGGATTTTTTTTTTGCAAAAAATGCTTGTTGTTTTTATTATAATTTATTTGAAAATGCAGCCTCTGCTTAACTTATGGCATTGTTTGTTTTAAATAACTAGTCCTGGGCCCAGTTGTTCAAAACTAACAAGGCTGTTAGTTAACTCATGGCATCGTTTGTTTGAATAACTGGTTCTGGGCCCAGTTGTTCAAAACTAACAAGGTTGTTAGTTAACGAGACATTAAAATTTCAAATGTAAATATCTCAAATATGCCAAAATTTTTCGTTGAAAAAAATGTGAGAAGCTTTTCTCACATATTGTCAACAAAAAATATTAGTGTATTTGGTTATAAAGTTGCAAAACACTTAACGAGTTGACCTCTTAACGTGCTCGTTAGGCTAACGATGCTTTGAATAACTGGGCCCTGGTATTTACAATGCCTTACCTGATATCCTGGTCTTCTTCAATTACTTCTTCCATCCTCTGCATCAGGGTCACAAACCCTCCCATCCCCTTTATGTGCTGTCCCAGTGCACAATTTGGGTCTGGAGCATACCCCTTACCCCCTAGTCGTAGCTTCATAACATATGATGTGGCGGTCTGCGGAATCAAAAATATACCAAATACACTCAGTCTAACTTGTATTTAATACTGTAAATTGGACAACATTTTATTTTTCTGAGTATTTAGAAACCTTTAACAATACCCTGTTAATTTCTATATTTGAACTGTTGCGTCTATCTATTTCTCCCATTGAAAAATGTTTCAACAACAGTTTTATAAATAACTGGATTAATTCATCAGAATGTCCTTGCTAGGACAGTGCTACCATGTTTACAAGATTCTTGTTCAGACTGTGTGAAGAACCTTTAGTGTTAGCAGCATCATGCTAGAATTTCCCAGATAGGACTAGCATCTCCTTGGCTGAAAATTCATATAAGGACATTTACAGGTATGTGATTTAGTATGAATTTTCAGCTGAGGCCATTGCCTTTCTGAATTATGTAAGACATAGAAAATGTATTTCCTAGTGGTAACTTCAACAAACAGCATAAAGACTTTTTTTATTTGCAGTAAGATAGCACCTTTTTTGTTCGACTTTCAAGTATCAGTGTCTGCATTTGTCTTGTGAAAGTCTTCCTTTCAACTTAATATAATTTCCAACTTCTTGATAGTAATAAACTCCTATTCCATACCGATATCAAAGGATATTTTCTAATTTCTCTGGTAATGAGTTTGGGTTATGGTGAAGTATTTTGAAGATTTTTACCATATATGGGCCTGAAGGCCATCTTAGTCTGTGACCACAACCATTAGAACAAACTTTCCTTCTATCAACACATGGTAGCTCTATATGAAATCTGAGGTTCCTTCAACATAGCGAGCACTCACCGAGCACTTGCCTGTTTACTTTTTGAACATGAGTGTTAGCGGAGCACCCGCAAGTGCTCGCGTAACAGGCAGAGAGATGTTTCTTTTAGAGTCAAACAGGGTATGTTCGGACAATTAAAGCTTTAATCCTCAGTGCTAAAAAGGCATGTTATGAGCACCCACAGCCATCCAATAATGCTATTTTTGTTTTTTGTTCAAGCCCTCAAGCAAGCGCCCGCATTCTTGAAAGCACCTCAGGTTTCAAATTGCCCAGCTGTTTTGGAGAAAAGGTCATTTGAAAATACTGGCAGATGAACAGCAGAGCCTGCCTATCCTACTAGCTCCCCCTGAGTATTTGGCTCTGGCCAGATAAAAACCTCAGAATTACCGTAATTAATCTAAAACTTTGGACTTCTATGCAGTAGGCGTCCAAAAGATGCACATGGAATAGCAAACAGTGAAGACCCTGATCAGACTGCTCCTTCAGGAGCAGTCTGATCTGGGTATGTACTGTTAGCTCAGACCTCTGTCTCAATATTTAAACTTTTTAGGGTAAATACTCTCATTATTTGGTGCTCTGGTCATACCTGATACATGGTCATGTTCTTCTGCTTGGCTGCATGTTTAAGTTCCGTGAATGCTGTATGTGTCAGCTCTCTCTCAGGAACATTTATTACTCTAGCCAAGGCTAACTCAGATCGAGAGTTTATCAATAACTCAAGGTAGGACAGGAAAACTAGTCTCACATAGGCCTGTAAAAAGATAATACTTTATCATACTTAAGGTGGTGATAATCACTGATTTGGGACAAAGACAAAAATCTGCATAAAATACTCAAAATAACACTGATCTTTCCAAAACGTAGCAGATGCCTTCTTTATGTTGTTTCTCATAATTTAGAATCCCAAAATGCAGCGTTTGTTAATGTTAAAAAGTGTTTTTATAATAGAAGATCAAAGGGTAATTTTCTGCGAATAAATCTGAAAAAATAATATCATTATAGAAAATATACTTAGTGCTTAGAGAACCTTGTTGCATAATGGAGAGCGTCCTAGCAATTATTTTTTCAAACTCTTTCACACATTATCAGGCTGAGCAGATGAAAAAAGATGCAGTCTTTGTCCAAATTTTTTTGTCAAAACACACAGGTGAGACAGGTGATACTATTTTAACAAGGTTGAACAATTTCATCTACACACCACTGATCATGTCAGTAATGTATTATTTATATTGTAGGTGTTAACATAGGTATGCTTGCCTACCCTATATTTAATAAATGCGTCCAGTGTACATTTACTTTGTACATGGTTGAACATTGAGAAAAAGCTACCGTTTTCATCTGGTCTATATTACAATTTGAGAAAGAGTTGGAATAAATAATTGCTAGGACGCTCTTCATTATGCAATAATGCACCTTCAGCACTATGTAAATTTTCAATAACGATATTATTTTTTCAGATTTATTCGCAGAAAATTACCCTTTGATCTTTCCTTATAAAAACACTTTTTTAAGCAGCATGTACGTCTATTTTGTATTCTAAACTGTAAAGAACAACGAAAATAAGAAGTCAGCTTACTTTCAGGGAGATACGTTACTTTTTTATGGTTTTATGCAGATATTTACATTTATCATAAATCACCACCTTAAAGAGAGGGATACAAGAAATAATGCTGCATAATGTGACAAGAAAGCTATTAAAAGAATAGTCATATGAATACTACATGTATATGAATATATACTTAAAGCCACAGATACAAGAACTAATGCCACATAACGAGTCAAGAATGCAAAAGAATAATCATATGAATACTACATGCATACTTTACAAATTCTAAGCCTTGAAACGGACAGGTCTAAGCAAATAGTGTAGACACAGACTCCTCATGATCAGGACCTGTACTTTTGCCATTCTATATGCATTTTTATATGCATTACTGTTCCATTTTGAGGATTATTGTTATTATTTTAGATGTCTCTATTTTTACAATTTAGGTATTCCCCTCCCCCCCCCCCCCCCCCCCCCCCCCACAAACACACCTCAAAAGGGGCAAAAGGGGCAAGCTGTCCAAAGGGCAAGACAAACTGGGACACCAGGATAGAACTGCTTCAAATACTGGAAAATGACTCTTGTTTAATCACGTTTATTCCACACTTACTCTTCAATGTTGTACTTTTGCAAGATAAAACGGGGTAGTGCCTCTAATAATTTTTATGTGAGAGACTAATTAAACTGTCAGAATAGTATCTGCTTTGCCAGTTGATGAATCCTTTTGTTAAGGTTGGTACACTTACAGGTAAGAATTTCCACATTGAGAGCAATTTTCTTACTTTTAAGAGTAGCTCACTTACGAGACTGGGAGGCAAATATTTCAATGTCATTTCCCTTGAAGGTGTACCCGTACATCTTATGGTGAATGGATCTGCGAACAAGGGAAGCAGTTCTGCCAGTTTTTTGCGCCTACCTTCTCAATGTGGGTCAACTCTATAAGGATTGATTGATTGATTTGATGCTTAACGTCCACGGTAAACAGCTATGGTCATGTCGGGACGGTCAGTTAACCTAACCACACTATTCCTGGGCAGGCTTAGACCTCCTAAGCGGTTAACCAGTACTAAGTGCACATACATTCGCCATTAACTGACAACTGCCCTTCTTGAATCAGCGGAAGGAGAAACGAAAGTATGTGGCCAGACCGGGGTTCGAACCCAGGACCTCTGACTTACCAGTCAGGTGCCCTACCGACGACTCTTTAAGGAAATAATTTGCTCCTAGTGGAGCAAATTCTTTTCTTCAAGAGTTATCCCCCCTTCAGGTGGGTTTTGTGATCCAGGGAAGCAAACAGAAAGTCATGAAAGTTGTTCCCCTTCGAAAAAATGGGTGGAAAAACATAAAGTTGTACCCATACACTTTAAAATGCCTTATGTATGCAGTAGCTGGATCAGTACAATTCAACATTCTGTTCTCACCTCAGTAATGGAGACTGGTTTCTTGACTGTGCTGACTGGAACAGTTGTATCTAAGATGGTTGCTAAGCAACTGTCACCAATGGTTACAGCAACTTCCTCTTCTGTATCTAAGGGAACCTCTACGGTAACAGCTTTGATGGTTCTGCTCATACATAAGAACTCCACCATAGCTTTCTACAAAATGAAAATACACAACTGTCATCAGCCAAATAACACAGTCAAAGCAAATTACAGCATATGTCACACATCTGAACCAGATACAGTTATTATCCAAATATCTGAAAATGATAATTTACTATTTAAGATTGAAGATTATCTTAGCATTGCTAGTCTGGTCGGGATCAACAATGTTTGATCAGGTTTTTGTATTCCTGAAGGAAGATACTTTGAAAGCAAGGAACATATAAGAGAAATGAAAAGAACAGACTCAGTTTAATCCAGCTTGGCCATGTCCAGTAATGTGATGTATCACTGTTCATGTCCCCCATAGGACTGACTGAAGTGGCATTCAGTAAATGTTCCATATATAGAGGCATTCACAAAAAATGAAATTGTATACATGAGGTGGAACTGAAGAACTGATATGCCGACAAAAGTAGAGCTCTATATTTGGCAATAAATCTGGATAATTTCTCCTAAATCTATATCAAAATAGATGTTGTGACCTTCATCTGAACTGCCTTAAGGCATATGTTAACAAGAAATTAAAAGCCCTGGCAGCTCTATGGATTAAGCGCTGGCCTGCTCATCTAGCGGTCCCAGGTTTGATTCCTGCTGCAGACAGAAATCTTTTCAAATGTAAACAGGGTTCCATTGAACACAGCTTTTCATTATCACCCATCCACTGTCCTGATATGACTGAAATACTGTTGAAGCGGATGTAAAATCACAAATCATTCATCCATTCGGCCATCTGAGTACACTGACTCTATTCTATCCCGGTTATTCATATCTTAAAATTGTATTTCTGCACAAGTAACAATTACACTGCTGAAATTGACTGGGATGACACAGCTTCAGGGTTTTATGGCCTGATGAACAGTATTTTAGTACTTTACATGTATTTATTTGGACTGGGTGAAATGTGTGGATATCAAAACAGCAGTACATGTAAACAGTGGCAGACAAATAGCAGATTCTAGCAACCCATATATAATACACGTACCTCTGCATTGCTCTTAGGAAGATCAAGAAACACAAACTTCTGATTCCTGATTTCCTTTTGAAGTTCTTCATTCTTCTCATATTCTTGTTTCAGAACATTGTAAATATCACAGAAATCTAGGCAGTTACAATCACCCAGAAATTTTTGGTAGTCAGCTTCTATCCCAGCATCTTCACAGGAAGTGATGTCATCATGGCATTGCAGTTTTTTGTTCATAATGTCTTTGTTGGCCTGCAGGACAACACTTGTTTCTACATCAAAGTCTCCTTTTTCCTGCAATACATATGAAGGGTTCTATTTCATAAACAGGCTATTCTAAGGATATATTTCTGTAATTTTGACAAGTCAGAAATAGATCTGGTACTTATCCCAGATGCAAACTTCACATCCCCAAAGATTGTGACTGAAAGTTTTTTTATATTAGTGAGCAAAGGAACAGTAATCTACAACCTGTTTGTCAATTGTGGAACTTTAATGGTAATGTCACATCACTCTTGCCCTTGAGGTAAAAAGAGAACAATGCTGGGGATTGCTAGCAACTCTGTCATTTTCCTTTTTTGCTTCCCTTTTCAGTGAGGGTCTAAAAAGAGCTAGTTCTAAGAGCAAAATTATTCCTTCAAAAGTAGATTTTAGAAGAGCTTGGTCATCAAGGGAAGGAAACAGGGCATAATAAAAGTTGTATCCCTTTGTAAAATGTTTATTTATTATGTTAGAAAAACATGTAGGTGTAAGTATGCATCTTTAAGTTGCAACAGGTAAAAATCTGGAATCCAGTTCAATGTCTCATTATGAATAGGATGAGTCTAACTGAACTGGAATTCAATCTGGTCCAGACCAAATTGTCAGAGATCTTAATTTGGCTTATTTTAATGCTAACTCCCCTATTAAAATTGTATTCTATAAATATTGGTTGACTGACAAATGATTACATCATCTGAGACTTATCCAACTTATTTAAAAGAACTCCAAAATTTTAACATGTTTAATGATTCCTGTAGTACCTGTTTATTTCTTTCAGCAAGGCATAGTTGTAACACAATCAGCTGATCCATGCCCGACAATAGTGTGACTCTGTCATTCTTCAGAAGATTATACCGACGACACAGAGACACAAAATACTGTGGGAAGCCCTGTATTCCACTGACATTGATCAATTCTTTCTTACTGCTGATTACAACTGGTTGAGTTGTAGATGCTGTAAAATAAGACATTTACATGGTAATCAAACACCTCTACAGGAGATCTATTATTTTCTCTTCTCACATAGGGCTATTCTTAACCCTTTAAGCGTTTCAAGTAAAACAGTTGAATTTTCAAACAGAGTAGATCCAGATGAGGTGGCTCATTATGAGCCACCTCTTCTGGATCTACAATGTCTTTGAATTCTCAATGAGCTAGTTTGCACAAAACATTTTTGAAATTGCTGACATTAATTTTGTTGTCTACCTTTTTGGCATTGTTAGGGTTACAGGAAAGAATTTGCTCACTGGGAGCAATTTTTTTCCTGTAAGAATTGCCACCCTGCCAAATAGTACAAAGGGATGCCTTTACTAAGAAAGCAATTCTACAGTATTTCTATAAGTATAGGATATTCTTAATAATGTGGGATTTACCTTTAAATATAGAATGTGTGAAATACCAAGACATGAGTGCCAAGTACATGTACACGCATTTAATGCCAAGTATAACTGTATGCAATAAAATGTATGCTGTGGAATGGGTCTCATAATCTCAATTGAAATGTCTCACAATCACAGATGAGACTAATGAGATGTTTTCACATGCTCTGTAATTGAATAAAGAAAAGAATAATTATCAACAATAGCAATCATGATCACTCATTAGATCCTCTGTTATCAACACAAAATTTATCTGTTTTTCTTTAGATCATTTGAGCCGCGACACGACGAAATCAACAAAGTGGTTGTGCGCCCAGCGCAGACTCAGATCAATCTGGACATCTGCCCAGTCTGATCAGAGTCTCTGCTGTCCGCATGAAGGTAGCAAAGACCCTTAGCCACCCTTTAAGCACTCAGCGAAGAGTCTGATCAGACTGGGCGAATGACCAGGCTGATCTGAGTCTGCGCTGGGCTTACAACCACATTGTTGGTTTTCTCGTGTCGCGGCTCATTTGTAATACAACAGTATGGTACCATGCATAACTACAGAATGCACAAGCAAACTGTGTAGACCCATATCAGACAACTCCTCAGGAAAAGTCTGAATAAGGTTTGCAAAGTAGACCCAGAGTCTGCACTGTTTACCAATTTTTATAGAACATGACTTGGTAGGAGGAACTTACTTGCCTAATTTGAAGACGGAAGCTTCCATTTCTAAAATGGTTAACATACATGTGAATATTAAGGTGTCTTGGTACACCTTCAAGATTTTCCACATTTTTACAAAGCGAAATAACTCTTCTACAAGTTGACTTCTATTGTTATGATTGACAAGAAATGCAAGAATAAAAACAGTAATGGTAGCTGCTTTCCTTGAAAGAGTACCTTTCACCTCAACAGCAATTTTGATACATACAAGTACTTTTGTCTACATCATTAGCTGACAGTTTCTCTAGAATGGTTGTCAAGTTTTGTTTCACAGTGTCTGTTTCACTGCTTGACAAGAAATACACACAACCAGTCTCTTCCATTTTCACTGGATCAGAAGTCTTCACTGAAATCTGAAAAAGATTTTTTTTTTTTATTTAAACAGTACTTTATTCAACATAGGCCTACATGTACTATACAGATGTATAGATTGCAGGCAGTGGCTATCTATATGGCTTCACACCAACGGTCTAATGGTTTTAGTTTAAACATATTTTATTGCCAAAGACAACTGACAAATGGGTTGGACCACAAGTTCTTAGAACATTAATTATGGTCCTCCCCATGGTCTAGCTACTGGTACAGGTCTAATTTTTGTATGAATCTCTACTAGGATCAAGTCAGGTAAATTCGGACAGCACGTTAATTCAGACAGTGACAAATGTTTCCTTTATATGTCAGTTGTTTGGAATTAAAACCAAGCTAACTGGTCAGACAGTGAAAATCCTGATGAGGTGGCTCATTATGAGCTGTCTCATCTGTATTTTCACTGTTTGTAATGGTATGTCCGAATTTACCCTTTTTTTCACATGGTAGTGAATTGTTTTGAATAAATTTGTAAAGACTAAGCGGTTAACCAGTACTAAGTGCACTAACCCGAGTCTTCTCTGGCTGCAAACCCTTATTGGGTCTTGCAATAAGCCGCCAATCAAAATTATAAATAGGCTTTATCAGTCAGAGAAGGCTCGGATTATAAGTGCACATACTTTCGCCAGTAACTGACAACTGCCCTTCTTGAATCAGCCACAGGACTCTTGTGAATCAGCGGAAGGAGAAACACAAAGTATGTGGCCAGACCGGGTATCGAACCCAGGACCTCTGACTTATGAATGAGTCAGATGACCTACCGATTGCGCTACGCGGCCCGGCTAATTAACACCCTCTCCCCCATAGTCTAATATCTTGCCATAACTCCGATTCTATTTTTGGATTGGTCTGCAGCTATTTCAGAAAATGAAAAAAAACAATACCCGGAGTGCAATTTCGTAGCTCTACCTTCCTCCCTCCCCTCCCCCCCCCCCCACAATGGTCGGTCTATTAACCCCCATTTGCATTCATAACACAACCCCGTCTAATGTCTCCCACGGAAATTAAGACGTAACGGAAGAAAGAATTCAGAAAGTACACAAAGGCCATCTGAAAGGTCTAATTACCCCACCACCCATTTTTTGTTTTGTCAAACCACGAACAATTGATGATGCAGCATTTTCATATTGAAAGCAGATGATCTCATGCATTCTGTGGAAAATTCAAATCTACTTTGTTTTTACGATCAAACCTTTATGGCGAATATTCTTTAAGCCTCAGCAGGATCTAAAAAGTCTGCGACTGTTCAGTGTTGAAATTTGTTCCGTCTTCAAAACACAGCTCCAATGACAAGTTCATTTCTAGCCAATCGGAGTCCAGTATTTCGTGTCCAACCAATGAAATTTTAGGTAGATGTAAACACGGAAGTAATTTGAATAACATGTGCTTTTCAAGGTAAAGGTAAAACCCCGAACCGCACCGCATCAATGAGAAGAGGGCCATGAGGCCCTGAATCGCTCACCTAAGTTTTAATCGGTGACTGTATTTACCGAAATACCGAAACGGACTCGAAATACCGAAACGAGCAATTAAATACATAGGGGAATAAATGGAGAGTTGACCAGGGGCCGTATTCATAAAGCCACTTAAGTCGTTGCTATGCGGTTGCTAAGGCTAAATATCTATAAAGGAGATTCCCTACAACTATGAAATTTGGTCTGGAGGAACAGTCTTACAAAGACTGTTCCTCCAGACCAAATTTCATAGTTGTAGGGAATCTCCAAAGACTGTTCCTCCAGACCAAATTTCATAGTTGTAGGGAATCTCCTTCATAGAAATGTAGCCTTAGCAACAGTATAGCAACGACTTAAGTCGTTTTATAAATATGGCCCCAGTTCTTTTTAACTGAATCTTTTAAAGAACTCAGTGGCAGGAGCCTGAAAGTAGTGTACAGTATACTTTTTAAATGATATGAGCCGCGACACGAGAAAACCAATAAAGTGGCATGTGTGCCCAGCGAAGATTCGGATCAGCCTGGGCATCCACCCAGTCTGATCAGAGTCTTCGGTGGCCGCACGGAGGTATACGATACCTTTAGCTACCTTTTGAGCGCTTAGCAAAGAGTCTGATCAGGCTGATCTGATCTGCGCTGGGCGCACAACCATTTTGTTTTCTCGTGTCGCGGCTGATATGGTGATGGTGTGGTGTAAATATATGTATTTGTGGCTCTTAACATTGAACTATTGGTCTTAAAGTGTGAGAACTATTAAAGAAGACTATTGACTGGATATCCAGGTGTGCCTATAAAGGCAGAATTTAGAACACAGAATAGAGAATACAGAATGGCGTTTCGTAAATGATTCTTTGTACAGGTATATAGAAAAGGTGTTAAATATTGTGGAATAAAAGTTGAGTATTAAGCACAAATATTCGGTCTGAGGTTGTTAGCAAAATATTCATATCAGTATTTGAATATTTGTAAGTGTTCATTCATGTTTCTGACTGAAACACCACAATGAGACTATCTACACAGAAAGAGCTCCTTTAATCTTATAATCCACAAATGTATTTGTGAAAAACGCATTTAATACATTTTCTATCATATACCAGTATAAACAAGCTATTTCCCTATATATACTTCTCGCCAAAAGTTTAGCATCATGTTAAACAAATAAAATAAGATTTTTGAGATATTATTTGAGGCTTTTATTTCTGGGTTGGCTTTGTTCGTCGCTTCCGCAAATCCATTCAAATTTGGTGTTTTTACAATGCTTAGGCATTGGTGTTGATGACAGAATGCATTCATCTGCATACCTAAGGTTAAAACTAAAGTTATTATGATTTCCAATAATCCTGGTATTTCTACTTTGAAAATATGCTGAACTTTTGACAAGTTGATGATCATGATCGTCTCAGTATCAAGAGATAGATAGATAGAGTATATTTAATAGTTCGTTTCGGTATTTCGAGTTCGTGTCTGTATTTCGGTACGCTTTGGTAAATACAGTTAACCAGTTTTAATAGCTTTTAGGACAACCTATGCACATTCCACTTTGTTTTCTCTTGTCGCGGCACATATATTTGTTCTGTTTGGTGCCTTGTTATGCAATGGACGGACGAACGGCGCCTCGTTACTGCTGCTATGGATTCTTTCCGCTGAGGGGGGGGGGGGGGGGGGGGGGGGGCAGGGGGGGGGGATTGTAATACACACACACACTGCCTTGTTAGGCCTAAAAAATAGCTGTGTTTCCACTAACATACTGAAAAAAATCTGGTTGGTAGGTAGGAAAAACTTTTTTATTACTTTATTTTTTCTCCCTAAAAAATAGGGTCGGGCCTTTATTTTTTATGTTTTTTTTTTGGTTTTTGAAATTGTACATGTATTTTGTTGATTACATTGTATTGTTGAGACTTGCACTGTATATGATAATTCATCTTAGATGCTCGAAAAAGTCAAATCTGTATTTTGGAAGGTACTAAATGCCAAAAAAACTAAAAAAAGGTAGTGAAAACCCGAAATTGCTATGGGAAAATGCAACGACGAAACTGGGTAGGGTCGGAAATTGAAAATGGTAGGATCGGTGTTTTAATTTTTATTTTGTTCTTTTATTGATAAAAATAGCAGAGTCGGGGGGGGGGGGGTTCTGAAGTAGGGTCGGTCGGGTTAGTGGAAACACGGCTATTTTTTAGGCCTTATGTCTAGCATTGCGATCACCTCAGCGTGGATCGATGGCTCGTTGCTTTGCATTTTATTGTACTGTTTATGTCTTTGTTTGCGCATTTTCCCTTTTGGTGCAATCTATGATTGTTGCGCTTTCTGGCTATTGGTGTTTTAAACTCCTTGTCAAAAAAAAAATAGTTGTATTATTTGAATAAAATGGGGCTCCTGGCTTCTTTGCTTCTTGGAACATTATCTACGTTCCCTCCCCCCTCCCCGTCCCCCCCCCCCGTATTTTAGCATAGATTTTTGTCAGTTTTCTCAGCTACTTATCAGGCCTACATGTAAATAATTAATCATTATATCATGGAATTGGTCAGCTGCCCGTTTCTTCCTGCATTTATCCATTCTCTCTCTCTCTCTCTCTCTCTCTCTCTCTCTCTCTCTTTCATCCCAACCTTGACACAAATAAGTGATGTTGGATTTCAATGAAATTCAGAATGTACTTGAATGGAGAAATTATGCATTGACTCTATCACGTTTTGACTAAATTCTAGGATCTTTGCAGGGGTATATAGTGTGCAGTTTTTATTGACTGTTCTAGTCAGTACCAAATATACACCCCTCATTTCTGAAAGACCCTTTATATCAATAGCCTCGGTACTAATTAACCCAATAAAACCTAGCTTTCCATAAATTAGACCGTTGCAAACAATGTAGATCTTGATCAGACGATGCCACAGAATGCGACGTCTGATCTGGGTATACACTGTTTGCATTAAATACAGGAATGTCTGCAGGAAACAAATATAAATAAAATCAAACCTGACACCCTTTATATTGAAAATGGACCAATCCTAATCGTGGGCCAGAAGAATCCACTTGGAATTAATGGATTCACAGCTTCAGCAGCCAAGGCAGGTGGATTATATGTCGAGTAGATGTGTTTGAGGTTTGTCAATTCTATGACCTTATAGTGTTTTCTTAGTCTAAGCCGCACACACCTATCCTGAAATGATGGACCCGACCTCCCCCACCCCTCCCTCCTTGTTCGGGCAAAAGAGTGCCTGGGCGACGCTGAAATAGTTAATAATGAGTTTCTAAGCTGTACATGTACATGTACATGCATTACTAATGTTCTAATATGAGCCGCGACACGACAAAACCAACAAAGTGGTGTGTGCCCAGCGCAGACTCAGATCAGCCTGGGCATCCGCCCAGTCTGATCAGAGTCTCCGCTGTCCTCATGGAGGTAGCTTAGACCCTTAGCTACCCTTTGAATACTTAATGAAAAGTCTGGTCAAACTTGGCGGATGCCCAGGCTGATCTGAGTCTTCGCTGGGCGCACAACCTCATTGTTGGTTTTCTCGTGTATCGGCTTATATACTGTAGTTTAGTGCTCTGGGTGAACTGACAAATAACAACACCATTTTCATTTGCTGTATACTCCAAGCTGAATAAGATGTCAAAGAAACTCATTTAAATACATCAACATACATATATAGATCTAATAGAAATACTTACAGATAAAGAGTAGGTTTGAAAACAATTCTAGGATATATTTTTTGTTATTTTTAGTCAGTAAGGGGCACGGGGATACCGCCAGTTTGCTACTTTTAAAAGGAGACATTTTGCTTCCATGCACGACAAAACCGGATCTACTCTTGAAAGATTAAAATGCTAAGTACTAGAAGAGCGAATTCTTTCATTTAAGAGTTGTCCCCTGTGAGAAGAGAGGGAAAAGTATTTGCTGAGTTGCTTCCTCTGAAAGTGTTTACCTCTAAATAAACCTAGTATTGTTCCTGTTTATAACTGTTGGCAACAAAATAATCAACAATTCTAACACAGTGCGCCTATAGAAGCAATGGAAAATTTCCGTGTTTTATTCTGCAACAATTCACTGTTTCCGAACGCGTGAGTCTAATTGCTGATGTCACTAGCAATACTGACGTAATTTTGTGACGTTTTGAGACATAAGACGGTGTAACGTCTCCTTTTCTTTCTAAAATCACCATAAAATCGTTCATTTATCTTAGATACAGTTGAGAATATTAGCGGGAACATGAACGCACTGGCAGGAAGGTTGGGAGAATTTGAATGAAAAGAACCTTTTTTCAGCGTTCAGCTCTAGCATTGAATTGTTGAGTAATAATTCACTGTTTGTCGGTCAGTTGTAAGTAGATATATCACTCGCGCTCCGCGCTCGTGATATGATCTACTTTTTTTACAACTGACCTCCAAACAGTGATTTATTACTCAACAATTCACTGCTAGAGCTGATCTTCTTAAATAAGCTTATCTGGAGCTCTGAAGTATACATGCTGTCTAAAAGCTTTGGAAACGTATTGAATTATAGCATATATATAAAAAGCTTTAGTTTAAAGCCAATGCCAATTTTAGAAAATGCAGAGTTCACATGGTATCATCAACTAGCAGAAAAATTATAACACAGTCATTATTAAAACTGAATACTGGCAGAAATGAAATTACAAAGGCCTTTTAAACTTGAGTTGGCTTGGATTTTAGCGGAAATCAAAACCACAGAAATATTAAGAACATGCCATTTTTTTGTCTTCATGTAATATTTAACTTGATACATATTTTTAAAGAGAAAAATTGCAAAAGGTACCCGTGAACTTATGTTTTATCTAAGGTTTATAAATGGCGCTAAGTACTTGTACAGGAAAATGTAAACCGAGAATAAATCCCCATGTTCAATAATAATGATGATGAAAAATAATAGTAATGATATTAATAAAGATTCGGTGGTTCATCTGCAGAGGTTATTTGTTTCATTTTAATAGATGCAATTACTGGGATTTAAAATTGTATATAATTGTATACTAGAAAAGGGAAAAAGCACTGAACCAATTCAAGATTACACGTACGATATCACAGTACTATAATTTTCAATCTGTACGTGATATATTAAAGAAGGTGTTGATAAATATCTATAAAAATCATTTCTAGAACATAATCCTACACTGGCAGAAAAGAAAGACATTTGGCAATATCTGACTAGAAATTCGTGACTAGAATAAAATGAAACGTTAAAGATAATTTATTGAGTGGCTTATTGCGATGTAGTTGAAAATTTTCTTTCTTTTTTCTTAATTTATTTTTCCGCCTAAAATGTCTTCCATCCATGTTCTTTCATCTTTCATTTTGCTTTTCTTTCTCTAACTTTAATATGGTCTCCCTCGTTTATTTCATGTTTTCAGAAACAAATATTTTAACAAAATTTCGTTAGACAGTATGTTATAGTCTCATTATTAACCGTACAAGTTTTGAGAAAATGCATGTGTTTTCGATAAATGTGGAATGAAAAATAATCTTCAAATTAGAATGCAAATTGCCGATTTCCTCACGGCCTGTAAGAGTATCGATTTTGACCACGTGTGTCATGTGATCGTGTACAGGTATTTTTCTTATTCGTGCACGTGATTGTGACGTATGAATAAATCATTTTTGTCCAATAATGCGATTTTGACCGCGGTCTGCGATTGTTTAAAAAATATCTTATTTTTTGTTTCAAGTCACTTTTAGCAAATATTATTATCTAAACTCTATTTCAAATGTATAGTTAGACCATGTCGGAGGTACTGCATGAAATATGTTATCAAATCATTTTTTTGTTATTATTATCAAGGGATAAATATTCAAAACTAAAGTTCTGAAACAGGCTATTGACCGCTATGTATAACACACACATTCAGGCAGCTACATGTATATTCAATTCGACGATACATCTTATTTCATAGTTAAAAAAAATCAAAAGAATGGTGTACGGTATGTCTTATGTTTTGCATTACCAAAAATTATATCATGATGTTTCTTGTTGGCGTAGTAAAAGGAATAGCAGCAGTACATGCATATTTCGATTTAGCAGATCATCTAGATCCCTGAGAAGTTTATATTTAATGGCTGGCTCTGAAATTCGTGGATTAAAAAGTGATAGCTAAAAACAGTGTCATAATTATATTCGTATGAAAAGTTTCCATTATTTATAGAAATCAGTTGGAGGAAACAAAATCAAAGTTTGCCAATGCGGCATTTCTTTTCAAATAAATGTAATAGCCTTTATTTTTGTTTTTACGATTCCTTAGGATTTACAGCTGTTCGTGCGAAATGAGACATCGATCTAAGCATTCAATGTTCGAACAAGTCATAAGATAAATATTATTCATTATTATATAATTGAAGTGACCGTATACTGTTATGAAATACCCGTGGGTTTCGGACTCTGCGGAATCCTAAGCATCCGCGATATCTGTGCGGGGCTTTCATAAGTCGGGATCTTCCAGAAAAATACGCAGCTGAAGCGCTTTGATCATGATTAAGGTTGGCAAGAAGACCCAGAACATGGAGTTGTAGGCTATGTGTGCACTGTGGGGTTTCTATAGATCAAGTAATCCTCCAAGCTTTATCCTTTTTCTTTTGGCTTTTTATCAGTTGTCAATATTTCTGACTAATATTTCTTTCCTGGTCGCGAGTCAACGGCGCGCACATAGCTACTATGTCCGCGAGGGCGTAAAAAAGTCAGTTGTAGATAGTCACTCAGGCACTTGATCTATTTTATGCACCATTTTTATTGCTGATTTTCATATCCTCATATGTTTTGTACCACAGAATCTGTACAGTTTTGAAGCATGTTATATTTCCAGTTGTGATTGAGAGGTCGTCCAGTATTTTTGGGTATTTGAGGATCACTGTAATGTAAAAGGCAAGTTCGTGGTGGAGCCATTTGCCATTCCTGTAGCATTATGAGACGCCTCATAATCACTTGTGTCGGCTCTTTCTATCTCGCTATGTTGAGCTTCACTATTTGCTTGATTTGAGTGCGGTTGACTGTTGGTGTTGTTTCTTGACGTCTCTTGTTTTGGTGTAGGAAAGAACTGTCTCTTAGCACAGACGCAACCATTTTGTATATAATATGTTTCCGGTTTATACTCATATATTCCATTTAAGCATTCTTGTTGCTGACGCAAAACTGTCTTAGGAAAATAAACTGGTTCACAAAGATTGTCTCCTGTGCTGTCATCAAAGCAATACATGCATTTGCATCTCGCCTCAGTAATAGCCACGGGGTAACGAAACGGATCATTGGATATGACGTAATAATATGGGCACGTGCTTCTCTCTTCTATAGAAGCACTGTCAGTGTTTTCCATCGATGTAGGACAAGTTTTATCTCCGTACAGCAGCTGCTCTGGTCCACGATAGACTTCAAATTCCGTACCTGTATCCGAGTAAGCCCTCCTATTCATGAGTTCAACATCTCTCTGAATCGGCAATGGCAAAATGATAGAGAGGGTATCTTCGGCTTGATACATTGCCAACATTTCTTCAAAATTTTCTGGCTCACTGCATGTTTCTCTTGAAGCAGGGTGTGACAGGGACAAGGCTGGGAGAAGCCCTAGAACAGGTATCTGGAAAGGAAAATATTTCCAAACTTCATACGATATGATTGGTTTGTTAACTTCTGCTAAAGGTATGCCAGTTTAAATAGAATTATTGGAATTGATGAGATTAATTTGCTTCAGTTTGGCGTCGTGGATCAGCTCTAGTGCTCCGTGAATTGTTGAGTAATAACTCACTGTTTGGAGGTCAGTTGTAAAGTAGACCAGAGTGCTCGTGATCTATCTACTTACAACTGACCGACAAACAGTGAATCATAACTCAACCATTCAATACTAGAACTAAACTATACCGAGAGGAATTAAAAACTTCCACCTTTTAATTGCTGGCTGATGAACCTTTCACGAGTGACAGCGTCTAACATTTTATGACAAAATGCTCGAAACTCAAAATGAGGATAAAATTCAAAATGAGGCAGCCAGAATAGCAACTGGAACCGCCAAATTAGTATCGATAAATACACTATATAATGAGATCTGTTCGGAAACTCTCGAAAGTAGGCGGTATAACCACAAAATAACCTTACTTTACAAAATGATGTTAAATATTTCACTACTTTACCTCTCTTCTTTAGTACCTATCACGCTACAACCTCCGGAATTAAAATGACCTACAAACTATCGATGCTAGAACTAACCAATATTTTAATTCTTTTTTTGCCTTCGAGTGTTTGAGCATGGACTAATTTACCCGTTGACGCAAAGCAGTGTGAATCTGTCAATTTTAAAATGCTTTCTCCAGAGCGGAAAAACGTCGGTTTTCAAGCACTATTATGCAGGTTGCAGAAAAGGTCAAATATTACTAACCCTTTTACTGACAAACTGTAGTTCGTTAAAGGACCTCTGACAGTTGTAATGTGAATTTGCCTGTAAAACCCGTCGAAAATGAACTTTCGAAATACTTCAAGATTTTCATTTAAACGTGCTGTTCTGAAGTCCCTATAATTGGCCCAAAGATAATTTTCCGATTATATAGCACACAAACCTAGATTTTCGGTATAAAATGTACGTTTTTATGACTGAACCTATGAAAAATAGGAAAAGTTTTATAAATATACTCCCCCCCCCGTGCCTCAGCAAGACCCTTTACATGTATGTGAGTACTACTCATATACATATTATATGTGAGTGGCGAGCTGAGGCACGGGGGGGGGGGGAGATAGTCTACAGCTGAAAAACTGAAAAGTGGGTGGGGTAATTTGACCCGCTGCATCTTAAAGTATAGGCTAACATACATTTTATTTATATATTATTGCATACTATGGGCACCTTAGTATTTGCTTCATTTTAAGCATATCTAACAAAATAAAATTCAGCAAATAATAAAAATTGAAAATAGATATATTTTGGACAACCAAAAATTTCACTAGCCCCTCTTCAGAAAGTCAGTGAGAATAAGTCTGCAGACGTGATAACTTTTTTCAAAATCAATATCAAAACCTCTTTATAATGCATAAATCTACCTGAAAATGCTGAAATCTCTAACACTGGCTTCCCAAGGAAGCTGCAGTCATTTGTTAAAAAATAGGCAAATTTGCATTGAGATTGTCAGAGGTCCTTTTGATCTCTTTGTCAAAAATATATCGGATTCACCCCTTTGTCACTGTGGAACGATTGAGAATGCTTTTTCTTTCATTGCACGTCTTACTAGGCACAGCTCAACGAACTAATTAATGCAATCTCTCTATATCAACATCTTTCTCTTAGTTTATTTTTGTACGGTGATTTGTCCCTGTCTCATGAAACTAAATGTTTAATATTTGAAAACGTTTATAAATACATTATAGCAACAAAACGCTTCTTCTAAGTTTTAAGCTTTGTTTGTTATGCAGGCAGACCAAGGCTATTGGTTATAAATGTACATGCTATGATTGCTGCTGAGACCCGTTCCCCCTCTCTCAACCCTTTACCTTTGAGTAGGATTATCATTATGATTGTTCCTTTTACGTAGTTCCCTCTTCTCTCGAAAACTTGTTACTCTGTTACTCTTGCCTGTCAAACATTTCACGCACTAACAACCCTTTTACCCTATTATTATTTTTGGAGTTGCACCTTGATCTGTAACCATTTTTTTTATTTATTTCATTATATTATATAGGTTTAGAGTCTAGGCTATCATATGTATCCTTCTGTAAACATTTTTTTTTTGTGTGAATTTCTTCTTACAAACGCTGATTGCAGTCTTAAATTTGGTTTATAATATCAACATATATTCTACGAGATACAGATATCCCCATAATTCGCATAAATATTTCATGTTAGGGAGAAGAACTCGAAAAGCATATCGCTTCCGTTTTAATCCCATAGCTTGTACTTGTTTATGTATGTTTATATGTATGTTAACTGAATAAGCTAAACAAATATGTTTAAACCAATATTCTTCACTATATCACAGATAAATGGACGTTTTTTGGCGATTTTAGAGAGAAAAAGAGACGTTACACCGTCTAACGTCTCAAAACGTCACATGTCAGTGACGCCAAAAATTTGACTCACGCGCTCCGAAACAGTGAATTGTTTCAGAATAAAACACGGAAACTTTCCATTGCTTCTTTGGGCGCACTGTGTCAGAATCCAGCCAACTAAAATGCATTAGCATAATGATTATGAGAAAAAGTTAATTTGAACACTTACTATGAGCATTTTCGAAAACTTGCGACTTGACTTTTACATTTAACAAAATTGATGTATGAATCGGCAAGTTAGCCTTTTAAATCATCAAACTTTGGAAGGCAGGGGTATTTACTCTCTGTTTTAAAACTGCCACCGTAACGGTCGAGGCAGCTGATTGAAAGGAATTTCCTTGCTCCGGATGAGCTAAAGATCATTAACTGATTGCCATTTTCTGCCTTCTACCTTGTTTCATATAGAGACTAATAGACCTACAATAAGACAGAAGGTTATTGGCCACCGAAAATTACGCTACGATCTGGTTTGTCAATTTGTTAACGGTAGGGCGTACACGCTACTGTTGACAAATTGACAAATCAGATGCCAAGGGAAAACTTGGTTTGTGCTGACGGGATGTCCTCACGACCCTATGCGTCCGTGTTTTCTTATCAGCGATAGCGCAGTGTGTGCTCTCAATTTTGGGACGCGTAGAGCATTTAATAAGAAAAACGAAGACCCTGATCAGGTTGGTAGCAATAATAGTTTCTATTTTTTTCATAGTGCATAATGTTTCGTTTCCCGTGATGCAATTTGTCTTATTTGAGCTTCCTGCATTGCCCGTAAATACCCTAAATTTTTGGACATCTTCATCTATTGCTTTATAATAATCTTCAAATACATTGTTTATTATTGTTTATTGGGTGTCATAAACTCATAATCCTTCTATGAGTCTTGTGAAACTAAGTACTTATCCGACTATAAGCCGGAAATCTACCCTTTCAAAATTAGCGCAAAATGTATTATTCGGTCTTGTGTAATTCAGCTATTTTTTTTATCCTTAATTAAGATCTAGGTCCGTCATATGACGGATCTAGAATTTTCAAACAATTTTAAAGATCTAGAGCCGTCTTATAAGATGGAAATAGATTTTAGGGATTGTTTTGGGTGGGAATACCCTTATCTTATCACCGGAGAAAACACCGTCATATTATGGGCCATAAAATAGCTACAAACACACTGCATGCTCTTTAATGCTTTGAGGGTGAATGAGTACACTGTCAAGATAAGCAGCTCTGTCATATTCTCTATTGCCTCTATTGTCTATGGAAATCAACTCTTAAAGGAAATATTTTTTTTCCCGCAGGAAAAATTATTTGCTGCGGTAGAAAAGTAAAAAGATAGGCAATGAGCAGGAATTAATACAATCAAATCACACATCCCGCCCTTAAAACCAAAAGGGAAAGAAGCATACGCAGAAAAATTGACAAAAGTTCACGAAAGACACGCTCGGTAAACCGAATGAGCAGCTCTTTCCCAAACAGATGGTAATTCAGCAAGCCTAATTAAAAAAACAAACAAAACAACAAAAACAAAAAAAAACAACAAAACAGCAACATCTATTTTTACCTATTTTCTATTTTAAATTAGAAAATAAAACAAAACAGAAAGAAGAATGGACACAGCTATTCAGGTGACCACACTGCTAGAGTCATAGCCAAGCGGGCATAATGTAACATTAAGGAACCACAACAGAAGTACCGCCTTGGAACGGAATAGTTTTACTGGATTCAAACCTCGCCCATTGCCCCCGCAATGGCCAACCCAACCAAAACCATTACCACAACGAAAGAATCAATTTGTAATCTATTTAACAAATTATACGAAAAACATTTAACATCTATTTTAACCTATTTTCAATTTTTCATTTAAAAAACATAACAGGTAGCCCAATGGGCAGCTTTATAGGAAGCCACACTGTTAGCAGACGACATACAAATAGACACAAGAACAACAGTGAAGAACCACAAACGAAGTACCGCCTTGGAACGGTCATTAATAAATTACTGGAGGGGGTTGGTGGGGTTGGGGCCTAAACTAGTTTTACCATCCAAAGTAAAAAGGTAGGCAATGATCAGGAATTAATACAATAAAATTCTACATCCCGCTCTCAAAAACAATATGGGAAAGAAGCACACACACACACGGAAAAATTGACACAAGTTCACGAAAGACACGCACGGTAAACCGAATGAGCAGCTCTTTCCCAAACAGGTGGTCATTCAGCTACCCTAATCAAAAACAGCATCAAAATCTATTTTTATCTGTTTTATTTTTAACTTACAAACCAAAAAAACAAAACAAAACAACAACAACAGAAGTACCGCCTTGGAACGGTCAGCAAAAGATTACTGGGGGTCTTAAACATGTTTTACTGGATCCAAACCTCGCCCTTAGTTTCCGCAATGGTTCAACGCAACAAAAACACATGTACCACACAACAGACTAACCAAATTAAAATCTTAAAAAGTTCCTTCAAGAGCAGAGAATACATACAGAAGTAGGAACATGGGCCAGACTACGTAGTTTCGACTAATAAAGCCTCGTCAGTGACCCTGACAATATCTGGTGACGAAACCAGAAAAAAAGTATACTGTAATTTCTAATTTTAATTGGACAGTCGATTCAAAGACTGATTAATTTCAAAAGGATCCAAATAATATAAAAGACGATGATCTAGAATGATAGTCTAAATCGGTCTAAAATTTTAGATTTCTTAGAATCTATCCTCTGATCTCAAAGGATGTAAATAAAATATTATCTGCACTATGGATGATGTACGGGGAGACGTTTTACGGCCGCCACACGGCACAACACCAGCTGCACTGAGGTAAAATTAAAATCTTAAAAAGTTCCTTCAAGAGCAGAGAATACATACAGAAGTAGGAACATGGGCCAAACTATACGGAAAACTTTAAACAACTATTTTCACTTATTTTCTATTTTTTATTATAAACATAACGGGAAGCAAAGTGGGCAGCTATACAGGTGGTCACATTGCTACTAGACCACAAACGACCCTCACCTCTGCTTCTGCAATGGTTCGAAAAATTTCGTTAGCTGTTTGGACCGCATGAAGGTTTCCTTACCCATCAATGAATCATCACAGGAACACACAAATCACAGATAAGACCTATGATAAATCAGAGACGAAGACTCGGCAGAAACGCAGTATTGCGACACCTGGAGGTCCCTGATGTGAGAAACACCACTGAAATACCGGAGCAAAAGAAAACCATCAGTTCAACGCCGAATAATGAAGCAACAGATTTTTTTTTTATTTTTGAAAGGGCTTCTCTGTTCAGGAGAAGCAAAGAGAAGGTCGTAAACGTTGTTTCCTTTCACTCAAACGGTGAAAAATATGGTGGTGTACCAGGGAAGCAGACAGTCAGTGTGCTTTATTTTGAGTTTGAGATTATTCTCAAGTTTTATAACCTCGAACCCATTACACCAAAAATTGACCAAGTTGATATTAATAGCCTGTTACTTATCGAAATGACGCACAGTTCAGATTCTGACTAGTCTGTTTTAAGGTGGGTCTAAAATAACTTAAATGTATCTGCTCTAGTTACTTCAATAACGGGGTCGTGCAATAACTCCGACAGCCAGAAACACCGACAGGTTAGGTTATTAAAAGTTTCTATAAAATACGACCAGGAATTGATAGTTCCGAAAACCACGCCTACTTCAAACAGGTAGACATCCCTCCATTAACTGTAAGGTAAAATCATGGACTCATGTAAGACATTGTACCACGTGCGACTTTGTTTGTGAGACAATGTCAAGTGCTAAGTTAATGCTGCATTGCTCAGATATACACTATAAGGTGACTTGAGTGGCATTCTGGGTGTGGCTCGGAACTGTGTATTAGCTTGTTTGGTTCTGTTGGGGTGCCCCTTTTCCCGGTACGCATAAAATCATTTTTGTGAGAGGTTTTGACCTCGAATTTGGTGCATGGACCAGTTTCGAATAAAGGGCGGGGGGGGGGGGGGTATCAATAAGGTGGGTTTTCTGCATCCTACCAAAGTTTTATTTTTTTGACTGATGGTATACTCCAGTGTGTCTAGTTTATTGAACCATATGTGACTTTGCGCGGAAAGCCCTAGTTACTGAGCTATGGGTCCAAAGAAGTGGGTGGGGTAATCCAACATGGTTTTAGCCTGTCTTGTAAAAACATTCTCATTTGGTAGAAGAGTACAGCAGACAGACAGGATTTAATAAAATGATTAACAGAACAACTAAACTATATTTCCATATCATTTGTTTTGGTCTAATTTGAACATATGTTGTCAAAAAAGACTTCCTTTGACATTTAGCATTTTTTTTTTTATATTTTTGACCTCAATTTTCAATATTTCTTGGCCTTATTGTTAAATGAACAGACATGTTATCATCAAACTCATGTCAAGGAAGTACCTTGAGAAGGACATTCAGATGATGTGACCAGAATATCACAATAGCATAGTTTTCATGGTCGACTGAACACATAAACTTGCTTGGAAGATGGTTTTCTTTCTATTTTGACCTAGAATTACGAACCTTTGGTCAAATTACTATTTTAACTGCTATATTATGCCCCACGCCCCCGCCACTAAAGGTGAGGGAATACATATTGGCTTCAGTGCGGATCTCGTTGGCATCTGCAATTGTGTATTTGTCACATATTAAGTCCTTCTGTGACCTTGGAAACAAGGTCAAGGTCATCAAAATCTGACCTTGACCTTGTTTCCAAGGTCAAAGTATGTGACCCAGACACAGATGCAGACGCCAAGGAGATCCGATCTGAAGCCAATATGTATTCTTTCACCTTTAGTGACGGGGTGTAGGGCAAAATATAGCAGTTAAAATAGTAATTTGGCCAAAGGTTCGTAATTCTAGGTCAAAATTAAATGAAAAAACATCTTCTGAGCAAGTTTATGTGTTCAGTCGACCATGAAAACTAGGTCATTGTGAAATTCTGGTCACATCATCCGAATGTCCTGGTCAGGGTGCTTCCTTGACATTAGTTTGATGACAACTGGTCTGTTTATTTAACCATAAGGCCAAGAAATATTGAAAATTGAGGACAAAAATATCAAAAAATGTTGAATGTCAAAGGAAGTCTTTTTTGACAACATATGTTCAAATTAAACCAAAACAAATGATATGGAAATATAGTTTAGATGTTCTGTTAATCATTTTATCAAATTCTGTCTGTCTGCTGTACCAAATGAGGACATTTTTACAAGACCAGCTAAAACCATGTTGAATTACCCCACCCACTTCTTTGGACCCATAGCTCAGTTACTAGGGCTTTCCGCGCAAAGTCACATATGGTTCAATAAACTAGACACACTGGAGTATGCTATCAGTTAAAAAAATAAAACTTTGGTAGGATGCAGAAAACCCACCTTATTGATACCCCCCCTTTGGCGGCCGGAGCTTAAAGGATCTGCCGAGAACACCTGAATGAAAAGTTCCCAGCTGCGACATCTCGGTGTGGAAAGCGCCGACTGTTAGCGACAATGGCATTACTATTTTACTCAGATGAGTATTCAGGACAGTAGTGGTACCCCAAAGCCTAATCTCTACAATGTAGTCGTTTCTTAGCTTATTCTGACTTGAAACACAGTATGGTTTTCACTTACCGGACTTTCATAGACATGTTGCTAATCACACTTCGATTTGGGGGCCCATGTCTGTGTGTCTAAATGTTTCGGATTTGCCAATTTTTAAAGGTTCATGAGTTCGGATTTATGATATTTGTACTTTGACAACCTTTCTTTTTATGTTAAAAATGTGATTGGTCAAATAATTCCTTTGAAAAGGAATCTGTTACTGTTTCGGTTCAGTCTAATCTAATTGATCTGTGCACTGGGTGGTTGCAAAATCAAGTGCAATGGTATAAATTTGTTAAATAATCATTTAGTGATAATTCAACTACATGTAAATTGGAAACGACGCTTAGTTGCACTTTTGGGCGATATTGATCTGTTGTACTTGACAACTGCCATACATGAGTGGTCTGCTCGTATGTATACCACCATGAAGGGGAGAGTCGGATAACTTCGGACAGGCGGGTAAATTCGGACATACAATTGCAAACAGTGAAAATCCAGATGAGACGGCTCATAATGAGCCGTCTCATCAGGATTTTCTCTGTTTGGCCAGTTAATTTTTGTTTTAGTTCCAAACAACTGACATATAAAGGAAACAATGTCAGTGTCCGAATTTACCCGCTGTCCGAAGTTACCCGACTCTTCCCTAGGTTAACACGAGTTACTGATTTGTATCAGCAGCCCATCATATGGCAAAACAAGACGGGAAATGTGTCCTTTCGACATCAGTTTCGCAGTAACATTCAGTATCTCTGACAAACATCTGCATGAAATCATTTGAAACTGAAGAGACCAATGGGATACTCTCTTATCATGTTATAGCATAACCTGTGGAAATATCTTACCACACCAGCATTTAGTTCCCCTGAACAAAGAATCTGAGGTTGGGGGGGGGGGGGGGGATGATGGTTTGGTTATGCGTCCGTCTGTCCATTACACTTTCAGCAACTAGGAAACCTTAAAAAGGGTTGATTGTAGGACAATAAAAGTTTATGCACAAAGATGTATATCTTCTTTTATTCATTTCTGTCGACATTGTCTTTATACAATTATATTACCCATTTTCAGCACTGGAAACTACCATAACTGTTAACTAGTCCTCATTCACGCATCTTATTTTCTTTATTTCTCGAATTTTATGTTCTTTTTCTTGAGTGTTTTACTCCTATTTTTTTTTTAATTCTAGCTGTTGTTGTTATTTGTGTTTTAAAATCCCTTTGTTTATTATTGTGTCTGATTTCATCCACTTTTCATCCACTTTACTGTTTCATCCACTCATATCTATGAGGCTTACATGTAAGTTAAATCAGTCCGATGGTACTCGCACCATTTATTCGTCATGGGTCTGAATTTTCGATTTTACTCAACTATTGCAATGACGATGATTGCCAACCAATGATATATCTGAAACATAATATCATTGCAAAATCAAACAATGTTGCCAAAGCGTGAAGTCACAAGACTCAATAATTTGAATACAGGCGCCTACATATATAAAGGTGTTTTATGTCAAGGAATTAACACTTTGCATTGAAGTTTTCGCCTCCCGCAGGGATAGACTCAACGCGATGACATTGCACCACTATATCATGAAATTCAAAGATCATTTCCTGACCGCCTATGTGTCACAGCTGATCTGAAACCCCTTTTTCCCCTTCATTACAGATGTGGTAAATCTCTCTTGGCGGTACCCCGTTCAAGGTAGTTCAGGAAGTATATTTCTTTTTTAACAAAATACAAAGACTACCTGCATGAGGTACGGTGTACTGTGCCATACGCTAACAGGAAACTATGTTTCGACCAAATCTGATCACCTCTGTGGATGACCGATACTATTCAACGGCTTTGCGTGCGTATAGCGAAGACATTTGCCTCGCTATCCGGATAAAAGACCTTTGCGCTTTTAAAACACAAAGATGAATCCCTTTTCCCTCGACACGACTTGTGAACAGGAGCGTAAAAAATAAGGTATTTTTAGATAGCCAATACCTTTCTAAATAATTGTATACCTGAGCCAATACCTTTCTAAATAATTGTATAACTGGTTATTATACATAGTTAGCACAAATAAAAGTCAAATTGGGGCCAGGAAGTTCTTTGGTAGTCATATGTTTTCTATTTTCCCGTCGACAATATTCTTCTATTTTAAATCCTGGAAATTACATAGGTAACACAATAAATAGTTCTGACTTTTAATGTTTTGTAAATTTAGCGGCGAACTCCGAACTTGCAGATTTTATTTACTTCAAATTAAATTTGAAGAAATTATCTGCAAAGTTTAAATAATGTACATAGTAAGTTTTCGACTTATTTTGATGCTTCATATTTCAAATCTTGTAAAAATTAATGAAACAGACAAAATTCTGCAATACTCCGCAATTTTCATAAAATATTATTATTCCAAAATGCTTTAATATCAGAGACAAAAAGGCCTACATTATTGTTTCCACTTATTCCGCAAGAAAAATTGTGGCATAGAACCACAAAGACTTCGGTTCGGTGACCAATTTTATTACGTTATTATGTGTATGACCTGTAACTTTCTTCGTTGATACAGCTATAGTATGCCAAACAGATGTTTAATGAACCAGGCCAATATTTTTCATAATGTTTATTAATACTCGTAAATTGTTTTCTTTCAGATAGCTGCACTGGCTTTGTTGCCTTGCCTTTGCCAGGCACTTCCTGTTTTAAGTGAAACATGTAGCGAGCCAGAAAATTTTGAAGCCACGTTGGCAATGCATCAAGCCGAAGATACTCTGTCTATCGTTTTGCCATTGCCGGTTCAGAGAGATGTTGAACTCCTGAATAGGAGGGCTCATTCGGATTCAGGTGTGGAATTCGAAGTCTATCGTGGACCGGAGCAACTGTTATACGGAAATAAGACTTGTCCAACATCAATGGTAGATACGGAGAGTGCTTCTATAGAAGAGAGAAGCACATGTCCATACTATTACGTGATATCCAATGATCCATTTCGTTACCCTGTGGCCATTGCCGAGGCGAGGTGCAAATGCATGTACTGCTTTGATGATAGTACTGGGGACAATCTGTGTGAACCGGTTCATTTTCCAAAGACAGTCTTGCGCCGTCAGAAAGAGTGTTTGAATGGAGTGTATGTGTATAAACCGGAGACATATTACGTACAAAATGGCTGCGTCTGTGCAAAGCGACGTTTTGTGTTCACCTCAACATCAGGGACATCAGAAAACAACAAAAACAGTCAATCACAAACCGGTACAACAACCAGAGACGAACAAGGCGAGGACAAAAAGAACGCCGGTGCTAGTACTGGAGCGGACGGGAAAGGTCAAGACGAAGAAAACTCAGACGATACTACAAATGCAGCCAATCCGACAGATTGGGCCACAACAAAATATCCTTTCACATTTCAGTAGTCTACGTACATCAAAATGAAACAATCATTTGTCATCTAAATACAGCACTGCCACCAACATTTACCGGGTAACATTCGACTCAATGCAGTGTTGGTAGTCTGTGCTGGAATAAGTCTCGGAATATATATGCTCCAAGAATTATTCAAGCACAGACCCTATCAGGATATAAAGTCTCAGGGACAATTTAAAGAAACTGCCATGGAAGAATGTTTTATAAAGTTGATTTTAACACATTCCACATACTAGACTCATGCATATTTTCAACGAGCGAACTGTTTATTTTCAATATATAGAAATCTACCAAGCTCGGTGGTCCCTGGCACTTTTATAACCACTGGCGTGACAAGTTCTACAGATACTGGAGACAGTGATCAGTGAGTCGCACCACACATAGTGCCCTCAGTGTGTATACGAGTTGTTCATTTCAAAGTTTGATCTGGTGATTTCTTTGGTTTTGCAATTTTCATTTTACTAAGGTCAGTATGCCCTTTTGGCACTTCGCTGTTGACTTGGCTTTTATTGGTAGATTGACCCAGTAGAACTTTCAGTGACAATTGGTGAGTTCCAAAAAGTACCACTAACTCCCATGCAAATACATCATTTATAATTTTCACATTTCAATATATTGCAACATCTTACGATATTTTATTTGATGTGCTATTTATTTTTTTTTTCATCTGGAAAATGTGTTTTGATTTTTTCCATTTTAAAGACCAAAATAAAAAGTTTGAATTGCGTTGATGTCAATAGTGCGTATCTGAGTTTTAAGATGATCACTTTGTTTTAAATAAAAATTAGAGAGAATATGATACTTCCTATACTGATGTGGAAAAAAGTAAGTTCACATATCTTCTGACTGGGTAATACCGGTATAACAAAAATGCATGGGAATATGTGGGACATTTTGGTTTGAGAATACATTAAGATGATCAAAACTGCTTCAATATTTATGGAATATTTAAGATTGAAAACCTGAAGCTTAAGTATTCCATAGATTTACCTGTATTTTACATGGAAACTCATCAATTTCAATCGAAACTTACGACAGAAATTTTCAGCACTCGAAATAATCAACCAGTGGGTACCTACCATGAAATCCTTTTTACTTTTGATCCTAGTCACATTTATCTAGTCAAATACCGCCAAGTGTCTTTCAATACGGTCAGTAGATTTATTTATTGTAAATATCTAAACTATTTATTTAGTTACTTTTTAACTACCTTCGTATGTTGTATGTAGGATTTAAAAAACAAAAAACAAAAAAAAAACAACAAACAAAAAAAAAAAAAAATAAATAAAAAAAAAATAAAAACAACACTTTTGTTTTCCTTTTTCGTTTCAGTTTCCTTAATTCCAAAACAATCTTATCATTGGATGAAGATTTCTTTTATTGAGAAAGCAATAAGAAAGTACATTTAAAGTATCAACATATCATTGACATACTTGAGTTTTTTTTTATTTTATTTTTTATTTTATTTCTTTTTTTTCCGTATGCCTTTATTTTAGTTTTCAGTTTCAACGCAGCAGTCTTTTTACTTCGTTAAAAATCGCAAGTTGTTTTCATTTTATTCATAGCGTTTAATTATGTATTGTTTTTCATTTTTTCTCAGCTATTGTAAATATGATGACGTTTTTTTTTTGGTTTTTGTTTTTAACGCGGATCACCCGAGTAATGGTATTGCATTTGAGTAAGCCAAGCAACTTTAGATCTAGACTGTGCATAATAACAAATGGATTAAAAATATTGAGCCTTAAGATATCAGTATATTTTTGTCACTAAGTCTGAGACAGCCACTTCTACATTCAAGAAAATGTCACATTTCCAGTATAACCTAAGTTGTGGAAACGTAAAATTATCTAGAAATTCGATTTTCATCAAATTTCTAGTCGCTTGTCTTAATTTTTGCATACTTAGTAAAATAAAAAAAAAGAGTCAAAGATGATAACAGATTGTATTAGTACAATATCTTGGGTAATGAAATATATTGCAGTTTAAATGTAAAGGTTTTTAGAATGTTAGAGCTGTTGACTGGTTTTAGAAACCGCAGAATCGCTTACCGTTTCAGTCACTTTCCTGATAACTTGTGCTGCAAATACATGGAACGAATAATTAAATTGCTTAAACCTATTTTATTGAATCGTTCTTTTTGATAATATACCAGTAATCAACGTCATTGTACTTACGTTGTTAGATGTCAGTCTTTCGCTTTTTAGCTCACCTGAGCCGAAGGCTCACAGGTGAGCTTATAGTATAGGCAGGCATCCGTCGTACGTCGTCCGTCGTCCGTCCGTCAACATTTTCAAACGACATCTCCTCTGAAGCTGCAAGGCCCATTGTAACTAAATTTCATATATAGCATCTATAGGCAGGGGGAACCAATAATACTGTTTTTTTATCCAAATTGCTTCGGAACTTTGGTTGCTATGGCAACTTAAAGTTTCCATTGACTTGTATGGGAAAAATTGAAAATATTTGCATTTATTGCTATGTCACTGCAGATATTTTGACAAAACTTTTACAGAAATGTTCCTTGAGTACTCCTCCATCAACCACATGAAATTTTTGTCAATTGCACAATTTGGCTGGTTGCCATGGCAACCGAATGGTTAAAAATAGAAAAAATATTCAAAAATCATCTCCTCAAAAACTATGCAACCAATAAAGCTCAAACTTCACAGAAAGGATTGTGGCACTGTTCTCTATAAAAGTGCTGTTTTTCTTGGCAATTGCTCTAGCAGTTTGGTTGCTATGGGAACTTAAAGTTGCCATTGACTTATAATGGCAAAATAGAAAATTTGCATTTATTGCTATGCCACTGCAGATATTTTGACAAAACTTTTATAGAAATGTACCTGGAGTAGTCTTTAACCAGCCTTGTTAAATTTATACAAATTGGGCAATTTTTCTGGTTGCCATTGCAACCGAATAGTTAAAAATGGAAAAATATTAAAAAATCATCTCTGCATAAACTGTGTGGCCAAAAAACCTCTAACTTTACAGAAAGAATCTTAGTACTAGCCTCTATAGAATTACTATTTTTCATGGCAATTACTCCAGCAGTTTGGTTGCTATGGCAACTAAGAGTTTCCATTGACTTATAATGGGGAAAATGGAAATGGGCAATTTTTGCTGTCTCACGGCTTTTATTTAGATTTTCTTTCTACAGAAATGTTTCTTGAATAGTCCTCTATATTTCATATGAATTTTCTCCAAATCGCTGAATTTGATTGGTTGCTATGGCAAAATATAGGGTAAATTTTCGAAAAAAAAAAGAAAAAATGAAAAAATCTTCTGCTCAGAAGCCATATGGGGGATGAAGCTGATATTGTGCCAACATGTTGATGACAGAAGCCCCTACATGAATTTTGTTTTTTCTTCCAACCCAATAAGAACTTTGGTTGCTATGTCAACTTATAGTTTCCATTGACTTATAATGGGGAAAGTGAAGCCATGAGGAGGATGAAGCTGATACTTTGCATACATATTAATAACATTAGCCTCTACCTAAAGTATATTTCATATTATCATTGTCCATGTGAACTGGTTGCTATGGCAACTTAAAGTTTCCATAGACTTACAATGGGGAAAATGGACATTTGGTATTTATTTCTGTGTTACGGCAGATATTTTGACAAAAGCTTTACAGAAATGTTCCTAGAGTAGTCCTCTATCAGCTATAAGAATTTTGCCCAAAGACCTGATTTTGATTGGTTGCCGTTGCAATTGAAGGGCCAAAGGACCTGGTATGATAAGGCCCATATTTGGCCCCCAGAAAACTCATTTTTCAAAAGCCTTATTTCCATAATAAAAATGTATTCATATGAAAGTTCAAACCTTGAATGTAACAGCAAACACAAAATTAACCAGTTCTTGCACAAAATATTTGTGATATTTGTACTGGACATACCCCTACCCCCAGCGGATTCTGACGAAAATGACGAATTTGGTGGCCTTTGTGGCTTTCAAAATATATGAGCCCGGCCTCCAGCACATTTAATATTTTGTATACAGATAAAATTTTAATATATTTACTTGCCATGAAAATATTAAATGTGCTGGAGACCGGGCTCAATGTTTATTTTTAACTTTTTGTTACCAAACTGGCAGCGTTTGGAACATTTTCCCAGCGTTCTCAACATAAAAACGCCCCTATCTCCGCTCATAGACAAAATAAACATATGTTGTGGGTATTCATTTTCTTAGTTAGAACACAAGGAATAATCTGGTTTACTTTTCATTTTGATCTGTTGAAATTTTTTGGTTAGCGTCTCTGGACTTGCAAACTTGAGTGGGTGGGGTACCTGGAGAGGCCTTGTGCAGTGTACAGGTAATAAGCAGTGCAATCTTACATATAAGCAGTTCATCAAAAGCCTGTTGCTGCGAGCTTTCAAAAGTTATTGTAAATGACTTATTTCTTGAAAGGAATATGTATTAAACTCAAATTTTCTCGCAATTTTCCTTCATTTTATTGAAAAAACATAGGCATGTCAGAAATCATGTTATTCTGAGAATTAACAAACACGAAACATATTATTTTTGCTTGTTCCCATACGCACAAATAATAAGCAATAGAAACCATGCATTTTAAAGAGAATTTGAACGGGGGCCAAAAACGGCCCTTATCATACCAGGTCCTTTTCAATTTTTTCTTTTTCTTTTTTTTTGCCAAAGATCTTCTTCTCAGAAGCCATTAAGGGGGGATAAAGCTTATTTTTTGCATAAATGTTTGTGATATTATCCTCTACATAAATGGTGTGTTTTATTGCTGTTGTGCATGTTGTTTTGTTGCTGTGGCAACTTAGTTTTTCCAACATAACCTCAGTGCTCAGGTGAGCGATATAGGGCCATTGGCTCTCTGGTTATTCTAATGGGAATGCCCAAAACTTGTCAGACAACTTAAAAATCGGTTTACAATCGTTCATGTACTTTAAGACAATATAACGTCCTTATAGCTGAAGCTTCTCTGTAAATGTGATTGGAAAAAAATGTACGCTGAAGTGAATAAGCTTGTATGACAAAAGCCTGCTCTGACATCTGAAGATAAACTTTTTATTACTTTTTTATGCCTGGTACTTTTTCCCGCCAAATATTTGAGCCACTTCTTCGCTTACCACAACTCGTGCGACCCACTTGTTTATTTTATGCTCCGTTTATTTTATTTGTTAAGTTTTGTTGTTTTGTCTTTTCTCTACCATGCTTATTATTTTATAAATATCTTATGTTCTAAAATCAAAAAATGTATTTGTCATTTGTTCCTATTTTTGATACGATAACAAGAGTTTTGTTAAAAGCTAGAAATTTGTGGTCATTTACAATGACAAACGGGCTCTGAAAAGATACTTTGAAGCCAAATATTAAACAATCCTTTTGGAAGTTGCTAGAACAACTGTTATTCTTCAAAATACATTTCGGGTCTACATAACAGAGCAGGTCCCTTAACGGTTATTTAAATGCATTTTGTTTCTGTAAAATACTCCTTCGAAAGGCTGCGGACTTGTAATTGCCCATCTTTTACTTTGTATTTAATCATTAATGGAAATTTATATCATAGGAATATTGGTATGAAAAGTTAATTTCTTTAAAGATATTTTTCTTTCCAAAATTTAAGAATTGTATGTATGTGTGTATACATGTATTTATGTATTTTGGATGTCATTTCTTTTTGTTGAAATGTATATAAATGCAGTTTGTAATTAAAAGCAAGAAAAATACGTTTTGTTTCTTCCGTTAATTTATTTAGCAGAAACACGGGGGAATACCAATTTCCTACCTGTGCTTTCGACCGAGTCAGTCAATTACCATACATGTAAAAGTCGCTGTCGATCGTGACAATCGACAGCAGTATCAGCTCGGTCGACAGACATTAACAATAGTAACATTTACCATTATTGGTGATGCTAACGATCGTATTCTCGGTCGAAAGCCACTTTGTATAGTACAGACTCGGTCGAAGCATTGATAGCCAAATTGGTATTACCCCCGCGAGAAAGTACCTTCAAATTTGTTTCCTTTAGAGCAGTTTTCTGCACTGGCTAATCTGTTTCTTCACTGGTTTGTTTCCCGCAACACAATTTTCAAAAGTTTCTCAATTGGAAATAAAAACATGAATTAAAACTATGATGTTAAATTTAAAGCTCATATAACTGAAATGCTTTTTCTCAACAAGAAAGAGGATGGTTGGCTGGGTAACATTCAATGCCGGGGGGGGGGGGGGGGGGGGGTCCTTCGGTCCGGCCGAAGACTTAGTTCGCTCGCTCGGTCGGGCGTCCCTAGAGGTGGCAACCCTTAAGTAAGACCGAAAAGGCCGGTTTGAAATAACTTGATTTTTTTAGGCTCGGTAAAGTTAGCAGAATAGCAGAATAGCAGAATGAAATGGTAAAGTTAGCAGGATGGCAGAATAGCAGAACGAAATGGTAAAGTGAGCAGAAAGGCATAATAGCAGAACGATATGGTAAAGATAGCAGGATAGCAGAATAGCAGAATGAAATGGTGAAGTTAGCAAAATAGCAGAATAGCAGAACGAAATTTTTTGTTCAGCACATTCTGCTAGCAGAACGAAATGGTAAAGTTAGCAGAAAAGCAGAACGAAATTTTTCGTTCTGCCCATTCTGCTAGCCGAATAGCAGAATGAAAAAGTTCTTCGGAATTATGTTCTAAGGCAACCAGCAGAAGGGCACACTCAAGCCATGCATGGAAAACATTTCCCTCCTGGTCAGGCTTCAACTAGCAAGGAAATAATCGACAAATTTCTTGAACAAAATGATCATTTATTATCAAATCCCGGTGTGACCAGCAGGTGGGCAGACTCATGTCATGCATGGAAATCATGTTTATCGCCGCCCGAGTTTATCCAGTGAAAAATAAACTTGGAATTTTTCGTTCTGTCCATTCTGCTCATTCTGCTAGCAGAACAGCAGAATGAAAAAGTTTGTCGGAATAGTATGTTCTAAGGCAACCAACAGAAGGGCAACTCAAGCCATGCATGGAAAACATTTTCCTCCTGGTCAGGTTTCAACTAGCAAGGAAAAAATCCACAAATATGCTGGAGAAAATAATATTTATCATCAAATCCTGGTGTGACCAGCAGGTGGGCAGACTCATGGAATGCATGGAAATCATGTTTATCGCCGCCCGATGTTATCTAGTAAAACATAAACTTGGAAATTTTTCGTTCTGTCCATTTTGCTCATTCTGCTAGCAGAACAGCAGCATGAAAAATTTTCTCTGAATTATGTTCTTAGGCAACCAGCAGATGGGCACACTCAAGCCATGCATGGAAAACATCCCCCCCCCCCCCCCTGGTCACGCTTCAACTTTCAAGGAAAAAATCCACAAATTTGCTTGAGAAAAAAAATATTTATCGTCAAATTCTGGCCAGCAGGTGGGCAGACTCATGTCATGCATGGAAATCATGTTTATCGCCGCCCGAGGTTATCTAGTAAAAATTAACTTGGAATTTTTCGTTCTGCCCATTCTGCTCATTCTGCTAGCAGAATAGCAGAATGAAAACGTTTGTCGGAATTTGTTCTAAGGCAACTAGCAGATTGGCACACTCAAGCCATGCATAGAAAACATTTCCCTACTGGTCAGGCTTCAACTAGCAAGGAAAATTGACAAATTTGTTGAAGAAAATAATCATTTACCATCAAATCCTGGTGTGACCAGCAGGTGGGCAGACTCATGTCATGCATGGAAATCATGTTTATCGCCGCTCGAATTTATCTAGTAAAAAATAAATTTGGAATTTTTCGTTCTTCCCATTCTGCTCATTCTGCTAGCAGAATAGCAGAATGAAAAAGTTTCTCGGAAATATGTTCTAAGGCAACCAGCAGATGGGCACACTCAAGCCATGCATGGAAAACTTTTCCATCCTGGTTAGGCTTCAACTAGCACGGAAAAGAACTACAAATTTGCCGGAAAAAAAAATTTTATCATCAAATCCTGGTGTGCCCATCTGCTCATAGCCTTAGAACAAATTCCGATAAAATTTTTCGTTCTGGTATTCTGCTAGCAGAATGAGCAGAATGGGCAGAACGAAAAATTCCAAGTTTACTTTTTACTATATAAAATCGGGCGGCGATAAACATGATTTTCCCGGCATGACATAAGTCTGCCCACCTGCTGGTCACACCAGGATTTGATGGTAATTTTTTTTCTCCAAAAATATTTTGGATTTTTGCCTTGCTAGTTGAAGCCTGGCCAGGAGGGAAATGTTTTCCATGCATGGCTTGAGTGCCCTTCTGCTGGTTGCCTTAGAACATACTATTCCGACAAACTTTTTCATTCTGCTATTATGCCAGCAGAATGAGCAGAATGGGCAGGACGAAAAATTCCAAGTTTATTCCTTACTAGATAAACTCATAGGGAAGAATTCTGGTTATAGTGACGGGATTTTCCGATAATGTCCAAGAGGGCCGGAGATAAGCGGTTACCTGTATACGGTTCTCAGTTTAATAGGGAAATGTATAGAAGCTCATAAATGAATTAAATTTTCTTATTTAATATATTTTCCGACATTAAATTATAACGTCTAGCACGAAAGAGCATTTCAAGCTCTTTAATCTGGTATAAAAATCATAGAAATGTGTCAGTGAGAAGTTTCTTCCATCAGAGCCCATAGTTTTCTTTCTATAAACTATAAGTTTCTTAACACAATTTATTCAAATTACGCGAATCTTCGTTTTTGGACCTAAATAACACATATAAATTAACATTTGCGAATCTATTATAACGTATGAGCTAGAAGCTGTTATTCCACTGATTACAATGATGTATTTTATACATACATAGCTAATTGGGAAATTTCTTCCCTGAACGCCTAATTTTGCTAACTATTGATTCGAAGCTTGGTCGAAAATTTTCTAAGTTCTCTCTATTAACCATTAAAACAAAGGAAAGGGAAGCAATCTCATTTATGGCCGAGGGCTAAAATTTACAGGTTGTACAGAGTTATCGATTTTACACAGTAACGAGTTTTCTGCCAGATGCGGGCGGCGATAAACATGATTTCCATGGATGACATTAGTCTGCCCACCTCCTGGTCACACCAGGATTTGATGATAAATGATTCTTTCCTTCAACAGATTTGTCGATTTTTTCGTTGCTAGTTGAAGCCTGACCAGGAGGGACAATCCATGCATGGCTTGAATGTGCCCATCTGCTGGTTGCCTTAGAAAATAATTCCGAGAAACTTTTTTTCATTCTGCTATTCTGCCAGCAGAATGAGCAGAATGGGCAGAACGAAAAATCCGAAGTTTAATTTTTACTGGATAAACTCGGGTGGCGATAAACATGATTTCCATGCATGACATGAGTCACACCAGGATTTGATGATAAATATTTTTTTCTCCAGCAAATTTGTAGATTTTTTCCTTGCTAGTTGAATTCTGACCAGGAGGGAATTTTTTCCATGTTTGGCTTGAGTGTGCCCATCTGCTGGTTGCCTAAGAACATACTATTCCGACAAACTTTTTCATTCTGTTGTTCTGCTAGCAGAATGAGCAGAATGGGCAGAACGAAAAATTCCAAGTTTATTTTTCACTAGATAAACTCGGGCGGCGATAAACATGATTTCCTTGCATCACATAAGTCTGCCCACCTGCCGGTCACACCAGGATTTGATGATAAATGCTTATTTTCTTCAACAAATTTGTCGATTTATTCCTTTCTAGTTGCAGCCTGACCAGGAGGGACAAGTTTTCCATGCATGGCTTGAGTGTACCCATCAGCTGGTTGCCTTAGAACATACTATTCCGACAAACCTTTTCATTCTGCTATTCTGCTAGCAGAATGAGCAGAATGGGCAGAACGAAAAATTCCAAGTTTATCTTTTACTAGATAAACTCGGGCGGCGATAAACATGATTTTCATGCATGACAGGAGTCTGCCCACCTGCTGGTCACACCAGGATTTGATGATAGATATTTTTTTCTCCAGCAAATTTGTGGATTTTTCCTTGCTAGTTGAAGCCTGACCAGGAGGGAAATGTTTTCCATGCATGGCTTGAGTGTGCCCTTCTGCTGGTTGCCTTAGAACATACTATTCCGACAAACCTTTTCATTCTGCTATTCTGCTAGCAGAATGAGCAGAATGGGCAGAACGAAAAATTCCAAGTTTATTTTTCACTGGATAAACTCGGGCAGCGATAAACATGATTTCCATGCATGACATGAGTCTGCCCACCTGCTGGTCACACCAGGATTTGATGATTAATGATTCTTTTCTTCAAGAAATTTGTCCGTTTTTTTTCCTTGCTAGTTGAATTCTGACCAAGAGGGAAATGTTTTCCATCATGACTTGAGTGTACCCTTCTGCTGGTTGCCTTAGAACATAATTCCGAAGATTTTTTTTTCATTCTGCTATTCTGCTAGCAGAATGAGCAGAATGGGCAGAACGAAAAAATTCGTTCTGCTTTTCTGCTAACTTTACCATTTCGTTCTGCTATTCTGCTAGCAGAATGGGCAGAACAAAAAAAATCGTTCTGCTATTCTGCTATTTTCCTAACTTTACCATTTCGTTCTGCTATTCTGCCATTCTTCTAACTTTACCATTTCGTTCTGCTATTCCGCTATTCTGCTAACTTTACCGAGTTATTTTTTAGGGTAAATTTCTATGTAAAATACACGTGAGGATGTAATTGAACTCGGTAAAGCTAGCAGAATAGCAGAATAGCAGAATGAAATGGTAAAGTTAGCAGAATGGCAGAATAGCAGAACGAAATGGTAAAGTTAGCAGAATAGCAGACTAGCACAATTAAATGGTAAAGTTAGCAGAATGGCAGAATAGCAGAACGAAATGGACAAGTTAGCAAAATAGCAGAATAGCAGAATAGCAGAAAGAATTTTTTTTGTTTTTCCCATTCTGCTCATTCTGCTAGCAGAATAGCAGAACGAAATGATAAAAGTTAGCAAAATAACAGAACAGCAGAACGAAATTTTTCGTTCTGCCCATTCTGCTAGCAGAATAGCAGAATGAAAAAGTTTCTCGGAATTATGTTCTAAGGCAACCAGCCTTTTTTTTCATTCTGCTATTCTGCTAGCAGAATGAGCAGAATGGGCAGAACGAAAAAATTCGTTCTGCTTTTCTGCTAACTTTACCATTTCGTTCTGCTATTCTGCTAGCAGAATGGGCAGAACAAAAAAAATCGTTCTGCTATTCTGCTATTTTCCTAACTTTACCATTTCGTTCTGCTATTCTGCCATTCTTCTAACTTTACCATTTCGTTCTGCTATTCCGCTTTTCTGCTAACTTTACCGAGTTATTTTTTAGGGTAAATTTCTATGTAAAATACACGTGAGGATGTAATTGAACTCGGTAAAGCTAGCAGAATAGCAGAATAGCAGAATGAAATGGTAAAGTTAGCAGAATGGCAGAATAGCAGAACGAAATGGTAAAGTTAGCAGAATAGCAGACTAGCACAATTAAATGGTAAAGTTAGCAGAATGGCAGAATAGCAGAACGAAATGGACAAGTTAGCAAAATAGCAAAATAGCAGAATAGCAGAATAGCAGAAAGAATTTTTTTTGTTTTTCCCATTCTGCTCATTCTGCTAGCAGAATAGCAGAACGAAATGATAAAAGTTAGCAAAATAACAGAATAGCAGAACGAAATTTTTCGTTCTGCCCATTCTGCTAGCAGAATAGCAGAATGAAAAAGTTTCTCGGAATTATGTTCTAAGGCAACCAGCAGCTTGAAGGGCACACTTCAGCCATGCCTGGAAAACATTTCCCTCCTGGTCAAGTTTCAACTACCAAGGAAAAAATCTACAAATTGGTTTGGATAAAAAAAATATTTATCATCATTTCCTGGTGTGACCAGCAGGTGGGCAGACTCGTGTCATGCATAGAAATCATGTTTATCGCCGCCCGAGTTCTGCCCATTCTGCTCATTCTGCTAGCAGAATAGCAGAATGAAAAAGTTTGTCGGAATTATGTTCTAAGGCAACCAGCAGATGGATACACTCAAGCCATGCATGGTAAACAGTTCCCTCCAGGTCAGGCTTCAACTAGCAAGGAAAAAAATCCGCAAATTCGCTGGAGAAAAAAAAACATTTACCATCAAATCCTGGTGTGACCAGCAGGTGGGCAGACTCATGTCATGCATGGAAATCATGTTAATCGCCGCCCAAGTTTATATAGTAAAAAATAAACTTGGAATTTTTCGTTCTGCCCATTCTGCTCATTCTGCTAGCAGAATAGCAGAATGAAAAAGTTTGTCGGAATTATGTTCTAAGGCAACCAGCAGATAGGTACACTCAAGCCATGCATGGAAAACATTTCCCTCCTGGTCAGGCTTCAACTAGCAAGGAAAAAATCCACAAATTCGCTGGAGAAAAAAAATATTTACCATCAAATCCTGGTGTGACCAGCAGGTGGGCAGACTCATGTCATGCATGGAAATCATGTTTATCGCCGCCCGAGTTTATCTAGTAAAAAAAAAATTTGGAATTTTTCGTTCTGCCCATTCTGCTCATTCTGCTAGCAGAATAGCAGAATGAAAAAGTTTGTCGGAATTATGTTCTAAGGCAACCAGCAGATGGGTACACTCAAGCCATGCATGGAAAACATTTCCCTCCACGTCAAGCTTCAACTAGAAAGGATGACATGACATGAGTCTGCCCAACTGCTGGTCACACCAGGATTTGATGATAAATAATTATTTTCTTTAACAAATTTGTCGATTTTTCCTTGCTAGTTGAAGCCTGACCAGGAGGGAAATGTTTTCTATGCATGGCTTGAGTGTGTCCATCTGCTGGTTGCCTAAGAACAAAATTCCGACAAACTTTCTCATTCTGCTGTTCTGCTAGCAGAATGAGCAGAATGGGCAGAACGAATAATTCCAAATTGATTTATTTTTTTAGTTTAACTCGGGCGGCGATAAACATGATTTCCATGCATGACATGAGTCTGCCCACCTGCTGGTCACACCAGGATTTGATGGTAAAGATTTATTTTTCTTCAACAAATTTGTGGATTTATTCCTTGCTAGATGAAGCCTGACAAGGAGGGAAATGTTTTCAATGCATGGCTTGAGTGTACCCATCTGCTGGTTGCATTAGAACATAATTCCGACAAACTTTTTCATTCTGCTATTCTGCTAGCAGAATGAGCAAAATGGACAGAACGAAAAATTCCAAGTTTATTTTTTACTAGATAAACTCGGGCGGCGATAAACATGATTTCCATGCATGACATGAGTCTGCCCACCTGCTGGTCACACCAGGATTTGATGGTAAATATTTTTTTTCTCCAGCGAATTTGTGGATCTTTTTCCCTTGCTAGTTGAAGCCTGACCTGGAGGGAAATGTTTTCCATGCATGGCTTGAGTGTGCCCTTTTGCTGATTGCCTAAGTACATAATTTCGACAAACTTTTTCATTATGCTGTTCTGCTAGCAGAATAAGCAGAATAGGCAGAACGAAAAATTCCAAGTTTAATTTTTACTAGATAAACTCGGGCGGCGATAAACATGATTTCCATGCATGACACGAGTCTGCCCACCTGCTGGTCACACCAGGACTTGATGATAAATGATATTTTTCTTCAAGTTTCCTTGCTAGTTGAAGCCTGACCAGGAGGGAAATGTTTTCCATGCATGGCTTGAGTGCGCCCATCTGCTGGTTGCCTTAGAACATAATTCCGACGAACCTTTTCATTCTGCTAGCAGAATGGGCAGAACGAAAAATTTCGTTCTGCTGTTCTGCTATTCTGCTAACTTTACCATTTCGTTCTGCTATTCTGCTAGCAGAATGAGCAGAATAGGTAGAACGAAAAATTTCGTTCTGCTATTCTGCTAACTTTACCATTTCGTTCTGCTACATTTGTATTCTGCTAGCAGAATGAGCAGAATTGGCAGAACAAAAAATTTCGTTCTGCTAATCTGCTATTTTGCTAACTTTACCATTTCGTTCTGCTATTCTGCCATTCTGCTAACTTTACCATTTCATTCTGCTATTCTGCTATTCTGCTAACTTTACCATTTCGTTCTGCTATTCTGCCATTCTGCTAACTTTACCATTGCATTCTGCTATTCTGCTTTTCTGCTAACTTTACCGAGCTATGTAATTGAGGCTTCATTGTTTTGAGGGCGTATAATTGAGGCTTAAGAGTAAGCTGTCTGCTGTCAGTCTCTTGGTCTTATTAGACCTCACCATACCAGAGGCATAACTCTATAGTGTCAATTTGTAATTGATATTGTGAGTTGCGTTGTGTGGGATGCCCTTTTTATGAGGCTTTTTTCTGGTTTTCGTCACCAGATCATGTCAGGGTCACTGATGAGGCTTGAATAGCCGAAACTTCGAAGTATGGCCCATGTTCCTTCTTTCAAATGTGTTCTCTGCTCTTGAAGGAACTCTTTTAGATTTTATTTAGAATACTATTGAGCCGTGACACGAAAAAAACTCCGAACAAAGTGGCATGTGTGCCTAACGAATATGACTCATATCAGCCTGGGCATCTGCCCAGTCTGATCAGAATCTTCGCTGTCCGCATGAATGTATCTAAGACCCTTAGGTACCTTTTAAGCGCACAACGAAAGTCTGATGAGAGTCTTCCCTGTCCATATGAATGTACCTTAGACCCTTAGGTACCCTTTAAGCACACAGAGAAGACTCTGATCAGACTGGGCGGTCTGATCAGCCCAGGCTGATCTGAGTCTTCGCTGGGTGCACATGCCACTTTGTTGGTTTTGTCTTGTCGCGGCTCAGCTATGTGTCTGCTGTCAATCTCATGGAATTGTATTTCAAGACGTCACTATACGAGGCATTACTCTTTGGCGTTAGCACTCTACCCGGGGGTTAAGTAGGCAACAGCTTTAGAATATAGTCTTGTATCTCAAAATTTTATTTCTTGGTATTAGAAGTTTGCACAGCGTCAGACATAATTTTGTACTTACCTTCTAAAGTTTACGTGAAAGAATGAAAAAAAAAAGTTTTTTTTTTTTTTATTCATAAGAAAACTGTATTTACCCCGCTACTCACTTTCTGACGATTGACAAAGGATCAAGGCCGTCCTTCTGCCATTTTTTACAAACATATTTACATCATCGTATGCATTGGGTACTTCTTTGATGAACAGTTGATATATCTTAGGCATTTACAACTTTGAATTCTTTGTTTTGAAATGGTCTGGAGATAGCACGTGTATTGTCTTGTACACTGATAAGTATAGTCTTCCATAGTTTAAAATGAACCACATTTTGATTCTCTATTTCTTTATATGGATCTGCACCTGTTTACATCAGGACCATTCTTCTTTTCCCATTCTTGAATGGCCGTGTTTAAAATCTAGTTCTCTGCTGAACTGATGCAGTATATAGATACAGCACTTCCCACACACTTTATTTCATGGACTTTGAATCATTTCTGTATTTTCTATCCACGTCTTGGCATTTCTTTGAATAAATGGTGGAATGTAGTCTTCTATTGAACGTTGTCCATATGAATGGAATAGACGGCCTTGTAAGGTAGTCCAGTCCCCAAGGTTATAAAACTTTTTTCGTGCTCAAGTGAGCTGAGCATGAAATTTTCTCTGCTGATAAATATGAAAATGCCAACTAATGTTGGCATTTTCATATTCATAAGCAGAGAAAATTTCATACTCAGCTAAACAGAGCATGAAGACTACTGTACTTATCAGTAATTTATTAGCAGGTAAAATTTCATGCTTAGCTGAGTTGAGCATGAAAAAAAAATACAACCTCGGGCCAGCTCTAGGCCTAAATTCTTTCAGAAACAAAGTGAAAATTGAAACTCGTTTCTAGATATTTTCCGGCCCAGAGCTAGGCTACCTTGTAAGGTTACCCAGTGTTCTGGTGGATCGTCCGAGTGGTCTGTATTAATGTAATCTTAGCCTTCCCTGACTTACAAAAGCCCCTTTTTGATATTTTTGAATGGTGGCTTTTTGCGTCAGAGGACGTAAGCTCTGAAAAATCTCAACCTGTGAGTGCTCGTATTCCGGCCGCTGTTTGCGTGATATCATGTTATTTTCTTTGTTTAACAAGCTTATTTCAACATGAGCATAATAATTTTACCTTCTGGCATACTAAAATAACCAAAACTGTTGTTTAATACCTTCAATGAGAAAACTTCTCTAAAGGTAAACGAAACTTCTGATTGCAATATACTTGTAAAATTTGGCAACAGGACTGATATTAAACGATGAAAAATCCATTTTTGAAATACTTATTAATTGTAATTTCGGTTCATACGCGTAAATAAATACGTTAAGACGTGAAGCAGGTAAGCAAATTGTTGTTTTCATCGGATATAATATACTTTTTTTTCAGTGAGTTAAGTCCAGGAACCGTAAGGTAGCGGCTAATTTGCGACTTTTGATCACTGATAAGGTTTTATTAGCCGAAACTACCGAGTCTTACCTGACCCACCGTCTTTCTTATGGATGTTTTCATTGCTCTTAAAACAACTCATTTATAATTTTTATTTACAATGGCTGGAGCCGGTAATGTGTCGTGTGGCGGCCATTAAATGTCTCCCCGTAGCCATGTGCAGTTTATATTTTGCTTTTGATCCTGTTAGATCATCGAGACTATTCTGAGGAATAGAAATTAATAATTGGTTTTGATTCATGGATTCATATTCTACAGATTTCTATTTATCGTTTTGGACCCCCTTGTCAGTGTAGATCAGTCTTTGAATGGACTGCGTCAATGAAATTTACAAAAGTGCAGTATGTTTCCTCTAGCTTGCGAAACCAGGCCTATACAGGGTTACTGATGAGGCTTTGTTTACAGGCTGCAACGGTTATTTTCCGTGTGAGATGTGCCATGCCTCTTGTTTCTTCATCTCCTTTTTTACCGCAAAAGTTTAGGCACCGCTCGTAGTCCCAGTCAGGCCGAGAATTCTAATGCCAGTTCTTGGTATTTCACGTATCTAATCCAGTGATCGGGCCCGGTTCCTATACAAAGCCCGTGATACAACTGGCTGGGATGATCTATTTTGCAGCCTTGACACTCGTGTTGATCATATTCTCTGACAGCTATTCTCAGGCTGTTAGCATGGCATAAGTCAAAGCAGGACTTCATGGCCTTGCCATAAATGTGATTCTTGTGGCGGTTCTTCATATCCCTTCTCCATTTTCGTCACACAGTGTTCTTATCTTTGTTCACTTTCCGCTTACTCTTCCATGCACCAGATTCCTCAAAGTACGATCCATGTAGCTGTAAAGGATTTCCCAGAAACGTGTATTGATGATGCGTGCTAATGTTTCGATTGAATTAATCTATGGAAATAACAGTAACCGTATCAAAGCTGTTTTACAACATTTCTAAAGACGTTAGACTGATATTTCCAAGGCTTCTGGTCGAGAAATTAGGCGGGAATCCAAAAATGATAGTAAAAACCCATCAGAAACGAAAGACATGCTTTCAGATATGAAGTAGACTTGAATACGACTCAAAATCGCTTTAGTCATGCTTCTCCACAATTTTGTATCATGTCAGAGGTTGACTATGCTGTTATGGTTAAGATCGACGCTGCAATGTCATCGGTTCGCAATGTTCCACTTTTGCCAGCCGTCCGCAATGATTTCAGACAAACCATTGCACATCACAATGCAAAGTTTCCCATTCGGCTTGTGGAATTTAAGACAGTTATCGTAGACACAGGCCTTAGATCAAAAGTAGAGGATCATCTTTTTTCCAGACAAGCTTCCAATATGATTGTTCATCGGCATAGTATGTACTTCAACATTCAATGGATCGAGCACCACAAATCCTTTCAACTTCCTACATTTCAGTCTAAGTAAACTGAACTTATGCATTAGCGTGCGAAAGTAGTTCCCAAACATCTCCTGCCAAAGAAGAAGCCACTAGACGTGAGAGCATACATCATTAACACAGACAACTAGGACAATTCATCAGAACATTAATTGGCCTTACTTTAGAAATGGCAAGGCCATTTTCTTCGATTCATATGAACAGCCACCAGTAGAAGACTACATTTCATCATTCATCCAAAGAAGTACCAAGATGTTGGTAGAAAATACAGATATGCTTCAGAGTTTATGGAGTAAAGTGTGTGGAATGTACAGTATCAACATACTTCATCAGCTCTACAGAGTACCAGATTTGAAGACGGCCAGTAACGAAAACCTGATGGGAACGGGAGAAGATTCATATCAAATTGACAGAGAGACATTGAAATATGATTCAGTTTAAATTACAAACTATTATACTGTCATTAAAAAGATAATACTACCACCAGACCACTTCTTCGAACATAGAATTCAAAGTTGTATCTGCTTAAGATATAACAACTGTTTATCAAAGAAGTATCCAATGTATACGATGATGTGAATATGTTTGTAAACGATGGCAGAGGGACGGCCTTAATCCTTTGTCAATCGTCATATTGTTAGTAAATAAAGTTTTGTTATGAATAAACAAACCTGTCTTTGTTATTCTTCCAGATGAACTTTTAGAAGGTTATTAAGAAATAATGTCTGACACAATGCAAACTTCTAATACTTGGAAATAAAATCTTGAGATACAAGATTTTTTTCTGAAGAAGTTGCCTACTTAACACACAGGTTAACTGCTAACGCAGTACAGTTATGCCTCTGGTATATTGAGGTCTTGAGATACAAGGCCATGAGACTGATAGCAGACGCATAATTTTATTACTCTAAAGCCTCAGAAGTTGAACACAATGAACGCGAGTATGTCACAGCAACTCAGGCCTAAAAAAATAGCCGTGTTTCCACTAACCCGACCGACCCTGCTTCAGACCCCCCCCCCGAGTCTGGTATTTTTATCAATAAAAGAACAAAATAAAAATTAAAACGCCGACCCTACCATTTTCAATTTCTGACCCTACCCAGTTTCGTCTTTGCATTTTCCCATAGTAATTTCGTTTTTTCACCACCTTTTGTAGTTTTTGGCATTTAGTACCTTCCAAAATAAAGATTTGACTTTTTCGAGCTTCTAAGATGATTTATCATATACAGTGTAAGTCTCAAAAATACGATTTAATCAACAAAATGCATGTACAAAAACGAAAAAAACATAAAAATATACAGTCCCGACCCTACTTTTTTCGCGAGAAAAAATAAAATAATAAAAAAAAGTTTTTCCTACCTACCGACCAGATTTTTTTCAGCATGTTAGTGGAAACACAGCTATTTTTTTTTACGCCTCACAACATCAATAACAAATTGACGCTATAGAGTTATGCCTCTGGTAAAGTGAGGTCTTATAAGACCAAGAGACTGAAAGCAGACGCATGCCGCTCTTAAGCCCTCACAACACCGAAGCCTCAATTATCCCCTCACAACCTTCAATTTTGCCATGTAATTTTGCACTGAAATAAACTCTGAAAAAGAAAGTTTTTCCAAACTGGCGTTTTCAAGCGTACTCAAGGTTTATCTCTAGAGACGCCCGGCCGAGCGTACGGACGAATATCCGGCCGGGGGTCCACAGAATGGAATCCTACACTACATGCACTACTATGGAAATTTATGATACTACAACTCTTGGGGCCATCTTTACGAGAGAAATAAAAGCAAGAATATGATACTACTACAGTAATCTTTCCTACTGCGTTCGTCTCGGTGTCCGGTACCGGACCATGAAACTCTGCCTTTAAATCCGCTACCGGGCATCGCGACTCAGATTCTAGGGATTCCGTGCCTAGTTTTATGTGATGTGGGCAAATATTTTTTATTGTTTTGAAAACAAAGTTAACTATATTCTGCTGTTAGCAGATAATTGATTTAGTTAATTTTGTTTCTTTTTCAAGCCCAATTTATTAACATTTTATTATATGTTACCACTGTATTTTACAAGCAAAACATTACAAAAGAGCTGCCAAAATTTGGGCATGTTTTACACTGGGCATATTTTTTTTCAGACACTCGAAGCTGTTCTATTTTTGGGGAGAGTAAGGAAACTTCCATAAGCCCTGCCATAAATATATCAGTCTGGCGTAAAGTACACTTTTTATCCAAACTAACTTAAGATTTTCTCCTTTTTTCCCTTTTCGTACAAAGTTTTCGCAGAAGGGTAGGAGAGTACAAATCCACTTAGTATGGCAAATTTGTTTCATATTGCAAAAATACAGGGAAAATCTAAAATAAAATGTCTCAGCTGTCTTCAGTTTTGAAAAAATACGCAAACGGGTAACTATACAATTCGTTCAATAAAATGAATACAGGAAGCAATAAAATGTTTAAGACCACCCTGTTTATTGAGGAAGTATTATTCTTTTTATCAAATCACATTTTCTTGTCGTGTATGAACTGTATGTTTAATGAATGCATTAAAGTAATAATGTAACGCGTCAAAACTTAGACTCTGTGTGTGTGTGTGTGTGTGTGTGTGTGTGTGTGTGTGTGTGCGTGACGTGAATGGATACAGATTCAAGGAAAGCAAATCAGCCATTTAAAATTTCGTTTTTTCTCCTCAACTGGGATCAACTTTGAATGGGGGCTTTTCTTAAAGGGAAGTCCAATCGCTTCCCAAAGGTATCATTAATAGCACATACATATGGATTTTTTGATGGAGATAAAAATAATTATGAGTGCATTAAAGCCTTTCGGACTTAGTCATTTATAACAATATTTTTCCGGCGCTGGACTTTTGAGCGGATCGCCAGTGCATCGGATCGCAAAAAATTGGACGTTTGAACGGCAAAAAGTGGACATTTGAGCGAAATGGAAAATAACCCTTTTCAGCGGATTACTCAGTTCCGTTCTCATGGCCCGTGCTCTAATATGGCGTCTCTCATTTTCTTGATCATCGTGATCATGAGAATTCCCAGTTTTTGGGAAATAACTGTGGTACATGCGTATCACCTGTTCTCATGCGAGCCTTACATTTCGCTTTGGTGCAACGCCATGAAGGAACTATCTAGTCTGTATCTAAATCTATTACAGATTATACTTTTTCGACTTGTTCTGATGAAAATCATACTAATTAATAGTCTTATAAGGGAAAGGTTTGCCCGTGAATACCGTTCACTTGTACAACTTACCTGCTCTGAAACCACTGGGCCGATTGTAACCAAATTTCAATAATAGCATTCACGGCTTACGGGAACGAAATACTGTTCGGAAGGTCAAGGTCACATGACCAATATGGCCGCCATGCCCATATATGGTAGAAACCTTTAAAATCTTCTTCTCCAGAACCAATAGACCGATGGCCTTGGTATGTAGCATTGAGTACATGCGTTCTACCTAGATTGTTCAAATTATGACCTTGGGTTGACCTTGAATTTTTCTACAGCAAGGCCAAATATGCTTTCTGGTCCTTTTTATATGGAAATATGCTAGAACTGAAGATTTCATGAAGATTGTTGAAGATTTAAGCCTAAAAATTGGGTTTTACAGTCATCTTAATGAGTACATCAGGATTTGAAATACTAGTGGTCAAGGTCACTCTTTGACCTTTGACCCAGGACCCTCATATTTTGACCATTTCAAACATCATCTCCAATTGTAACCAAATTTCATACAGAGCCTCCTTGGGCTGAGGGAACAAAAAATTGTTCGAATGGATCAGATCACATGACCAACATGCCCATATATGGTAAAAGCCTTTAAAAATCTTCTTCCCTTGACCCAGTTGACCAATGGCCTTGAAACTTGATATGAAGCATCAGGTACACAAGTACTACCAAGGTTGTTCAAATGATAACCTTAGGTTGTCTTTGACCTTTTTTACAGGAAGGTCAAATATGGGAAAACGCTAGAACATAAGATTTCATGGAAAGTTTTGAAGATTTTGGCCTAAAACTTGGGTTTTACAGTCATCTATAATGAGTACATCAAGATTTGAGAGTACAAGAGGTCAAGGTCATTCTTTGACCTTTGACACAGGACTTTCATATTTTGACAATTTCAAGTATCTCCTCAAAAACCACAGGGACAATTGTAACCAAATTTTATATGCAGCCTCCCTTCCAGGGACTAAGGGAACGAAAATTTGTGCAAATGGTCCAGGTCACATGACCAACATGGCTCACATGCCCATATATGGTAAAAATTTTTTAGAAATCTTTTTCTCCAGAATCAGTTGACCAATGGCCTTGAAACTTGGTATGTAGTACTCAAGTACTACCAAGATTGTTCAAATGATGACCTTGGGTAGACCTTGACCTTTTTTACGGCAAGGTCAAATATCGGAAAATAGCTTATAAGATTTCATGGAAAGTTTTGAAGATTTTGGCCGAAGATTGTTATCCCCTCGCACAATGAAATTGTGGAGGGGAAAGAGGGTCTATCCCGAACCTACGTATATATACTAAGCAAAATATATTTAGCAAATTTTTTGTATTTTGCAATTTTACTAATTACTGAAGTGCAACATTGAGCGAAATGAAAATGCATCGAAGGGAACTGTATTTGGGGCTTAAGATACCATGGGATTACAAAAGCCATCTTTAAAACCGTTATTAGGTGAAAGCGATATGCGCGGAAGGGGTCATTCGCCAAAAATCGCACCCATTGAAAAGCAACATAAAAATGGCAAGCATGTGATTTTTTGTACGGTCTTTCTCATTATTTTCATGCCCAGTTTTCTTGTCAAAGCTATTGAATGTGTAAAAGATATGGTTAAGCTTAAACTGACGAAGCTTAGCATGCGCCATTGACGTTAAAACGTTATAATTCGGTCCAATTCGCAATGATTCACGGGTGCTTCGGTTCAATGCAGAATCAAAGCCCGAGAAAAACCATTAGGCTAAAATTAAAGGTCACACCATGATTAATTGAACTGTGAAGTTTCTTCATTGGAGTGTAACGTAACTGTGAGAAAATGATGAAGTTAGTCTGAGACTTTTGACTTATGCTAAGTAACCGGGAAGAATTTTCTTTCTGAATTGTTTACGTTATCATATTGCTAGACACCAAACAATCATACACTCGAAAGGAATCCAAGAAATACCGATTAGAAACAACTTTTTAAGATGATAACGTAAAAACAAGGGAAAACGTCGAATTTCCGACCTTTGTAAACCTCATACGCGTAGATAATCAAATGTTTTAGAGCGTTTTCCTTTATTTTAGCAGCAAACCAGCCGCTTCATTATGGTTTTGGCTTTTGTACATGATAAAAAATGTACTTCAGATACAATGGTCATAAAAACTGACGTCACGGTAGTTCAAACGGTACAATTGAACCATCTTGAATCTTTTACCTGCAAGCCACTCTCGAATGATCGGCCTTTGTATCTTTATGCAGTAAAGTGACAATTAAATCCTAATATGGTGGATCTGATACATACAGAAAATTGCTATATTTAGTGTGCATAGTATATGTATGTACAGTTACTCACCTTTTGTCATCACTCTAGCAGTGCACCTTCATTTATTAACTGATTTTGATATAACTTCACACAAGTATTGGGTATGACAATTTCAGGGTGATAGGGTCCAGGGCTGAGGACACAGTGACTATTTTTAGAAAAACTTAGCCATTGCTCTAGCACCTTCATTTATGGACCGATTTTGATTTAACTTCACACAAATGTTTAGTTTGACCATATCTTGGACAAGATTGCGTTTCAGCGTTCTAGAGCTAAGGTCAAGGTTGTACTGGCTATTTTCAGAAAAATGTCAGTGTTCTAAGCCTTCATTTATTGACCATAGAACTATTTTGATATAACTTCATACAACTGTTTCAGAAAAACTTTGTCATTGCTCCAGCGCCTTTATATCTTGACCAGTTTTGATAGTGTGACAATATCTTGGACAAGTTCCCATTTCAGCATTCTAGGGCCAAGGTCAAGGTCGCAGTTGCTATTTTTTTAAAAACAAGAGGGCCATGATGGCCCTGGATCGCTCACCTGAGTATCTGTGAACTTAACCTCAGAAACATCCATACGTCCAACAGACAGAGTTTCACAAAGATTCAATGGAAAATGAACCCTTTATTGTGTACCTTAGGTTTTTATAAGATTTAACCTTATGACCTTGTTTTTGACCCCAAATGACCCAGTTTCAAACCTGGTCTAGATTTCTTGGATATAAACATTCTGCAAAAGTTCATGAATATCGGATCAAAACTGTGCCCTCTAGAGCGTAAACAATGCTTTTCTAAGGTTTGACCTAGTTTTTGACCCGACATGACCAAATGCACCCTTGGTCCAGATTTGTAGGAGAAAAACATTTTGATTAGTCTCATGAAGATTAGAACAAAACTGTGTCCTCTAAAGCATTCACATGGTTTTTCTAAGAACTGACCTAGTGACCTAGTTTTTGACCTGACATGGCCCAGTTTCAAATCAAGTCTAGATTTCATAAAAATAAACATTCTGACAAAGTTTCATGTAGATTATATCATAACTGTGCCCTAAAGAGTGTACACAACGTTTTTCTAAGATTTGACCTAGTGACCTAGTTTTTGACCCCACATGACCCAGTATCAAAAATGGTCTAGATTTCATTCAGATAAACTTTCTGACCATGTTTCATGATGATTGGATTGTAACTGTGCCCTCTGATTCATTCTAAGATTTATTTCTATTTTTAGCTCTGGCGGCCATTTTGTACAGCAGAGTGGAACCGTTTCAGCAATTTTTGTTTAGAATCATGAATCAAACACTTCTGTGAAATTATTTTGAAGCCATTGGCTTTAGAGGAGGTGTCGTTTAAAGGTTTTTCTATATTTAGCTCTGGTGGCCATTTTGTTCAGCAGAGCTGAACCATTTTAGCAATTTTGGTAGAGGGTCTCCTAAGGAACATTTCTGTGAAATTCTTTCAAACTCTTCCCAGCAGTTTTGGAGGAGAAGTCGTTTATAGATTTTTCTATTTTTAGCTATGGCGGCCATATTGTTCAGCCAAGCGGAACCGGTAGAGCAATTTTGGTAGCAGGACTCCTAGGGAACATTTCTTTGAAATTATTTCAAAATCTACATAGCAGTTTTGGAGGCGAAGTCGTTTCAAGGTTTTTTCTATTTTTAGCTCTGGCGGCCATTTTATTCAGCGGAGCGGAACCCTTTTAGGAATTTGGGTAGAGGGTGTCTTAAGGAACATTTCTGTGAAATTATTTCAAAATCTGCCCAGCAGTTTTGGAGGCAAAGTCGTTTAAAGGTTTTTCTATTTTTAGCTCTGGCAGCCATTTTGTTCAGTGAAGAGGAACCGTTTTAGCAATTTTGGTAGAGGGTGTCCTAAGAAACATTTCTGTGAAATTATTTTAAAATCTGCCCAGTAGTTTTGGAGGAGAAGTTGTTTAAAGGTTTTTCTATTTTTAGCTCTGGCGGCCATACTGTTCAGCGGAGCGGAACCATTTGAGAAATTTTGGTTAAGGGCCTCTGTAGAAACATTTCTGTGAAATTATTTCAAAATCTGCCAAGCAGTTTCGGAGGCGAAGTTGTTTAAAGGTTTTTCTATTTTCAGCTCTGGCGGCCATTTTGTTCCGCCGAGCTGACTCGTTTTAGCAATTTTGGTAGAGGATCTCCTAAGAAACATTTCTGTGAAATTATTTCAAAATCTGCCCAGCAATTTTGGAGGAGAAGTCATTTAAAGGTTTTTCTATTTTTAGCTCTGGCGGCCATATTGTTCAGCGGAGCGGAACCGTTTGAGCAATTTTGGTTATGGGCCTCCTAAGGAACATTTCTGTGTTTTTATTTCAAAATCCGTCCAGCACTTTTGGAGGCGAAGTCGTTTAAATGTTTTTCTATTTTTAGCTCTGGCGGCCATTTTGTTCAGCAGAGCGGAACCGTTTTAGCAAATTTGGTAGAGGGTCTCCTAAGAAACATTTCTGTGAAAATACATCAAAATCTGCCCAGCAGTTTTGGAGAAGTCGTTTAAAGGTTTTTCTATTTTTAGCTCTGGTGGCCAGTTTGTTCAGCGGAGCGGAACCGTTTGAGCAATTTTGGTTAAAGGCCTCCTAAGGAACATTTCTGTGAAATTATTTCAAAATCTGCCCAGCAGTTTTGGAGGAGAAGTCGTTTAAAGGTTTTTCTATTTTTAGCTCTATTGGCCATATTGTTCAGTGGAGCGGAACCGTTTTAGCAATTTTGGTAAAGAGTCCCCCAAGGAACATTTCTGTGAAATTATTTCAAAATCCGTCCAGCAGTTTTGGAGAAGAAGTCGTTTAAAGCAAAAGTTGACGACGGACGAACGACGGACGCCGGACAAAGACCGATCACAATAGCTCACCTTGAGCACTTCGTGCTCAGGTGAGCTAAAAACTTTGGTATTGCTGCCGGCCCCCTCATCTGCAGACCAGTTTTAATATAAGTTCACACAGATATTTAGTATGAAACTATCTTAGACAAATTTGCATTTCAAGTCTTTGGTGAAGGTCAAGGTTGCAGTTGCTATTTTTTTGAAATGTTAAATTGGACAATTCCTTGGACATATACATTAGCAAATGAGTATCCAGCCAGCGATGAAATCAGTATGGTGAATGGTCCAGTGCAAGGGGATTGTATCCCTTGCAATGCCTTGTTTGAATGATGACCTTGGTTTGACTTTTACATTTTTAAAGCAAGGTCAAATTTTCTTTCTTTTATATCATGGAACTTGTATAAGATTTTGGTGCAAAAATTAATACAGTCAAATAAATGAGTATATGAACACTTTTTTAGCAATGGAAGTGAAGGTTATTATTTGACCTTTAACCAATGTCTCTAATATTTTGACAGTTTCAAACTATCAGGTTTGTTCAAATGATGACCCTAGTTTCATGTCTGACCTTTTTACTCAGGTGAGCATCATTGTCTCATGGCCATCTTGTTAATTGTTCTTTGACCCCCATTTGTCATTATATGGAGATCTAAATCTTGTTTGCAACACTTTCCCATTCTGTTGTAACTTTGGGTCGAGCCTGACCAGTTTCATTCACTTTAGTTGCTTTAGAGTCATTAGGGACATAAGATTTGACCTTAGACCATGACAGTGACTTTGGGCATGGGAACCTAAATTCTGCTTTTGGCATACCTCCTCATTATTGCTTACCTTTCTGTGAAGTTTGACCAAATTTGCATGAGCTGTTATCGAATTAATTGCAAGCACACTATTTGTATGCTTTGGATAGGCAGATAGAATGTGCAATTTTACAGTAAACTCGCCTCCTGAAGTTGCTGTACAGGCATAAAAAGATAGAAGTAACTACATGGCCACAATCAGCATGTCAAGCCCATTGGTGCTTTGACAGTAGTGAAAATGCTAAGCAAACGATAGCAACAGCTTTAGCAATTGAAACTTGTCATCTTTTATCCTGATGTCTCAGCTTGGATGATATGGTAACAACCTGTCTTAATAATTACCGTATACGCGGTAGTTTTCGTGGGTTCAAATTTTCGCGGTTTAAGGCCAAAAACATAAACATTAATTTTCGCGATTTTTAATTTTGGCGGTTAGCAATATGTGCCGCAAAAGGCAAAATGGCTTTGTTATCATTTGAGCTAGTTCTTTCATTAATCTGCGGCTGCAGGTTAATGAAAGAACTGGCTCAAATGAAAAGTACCAGACTTTACCGAAGCAAACAGAAACAAAATATATGGACGCTGTGTCTACTTTGTAAGAAAAAGCAAATTATTTCGCGATTTTTATATTCGCAGTTTCTAAGTGACCGCGAAATACCGCGAAAAATAGAACACCGCAAAAATTATCGCGTATACGGTATTTATCATATATTCAAGATAAGAATCTGTCATGTGGTTACAACGATATTAGCACTAAGATGCTTAAACAGTGACCTACTTTTAGGGGGTAACCTAAGTGGTATGCACTGATGGAGTTTCAAAGGTCTGAGGCTTATGAAAAGCAAGATGTGGGCCTGACCTCGAAAACTTACTACCGATATGTGGTACTTTTTTGCGAAAGTAGGTAAGAGTAACATAGTTTTGTCAGGGTAAGCTGGAGTGGTAAGGTGCATGTATTGATGGAGTTTAAAAGGTTAAGGGCCTATGAAAAGGGAGACATGTACTTTATTGTAAAGTGGGTAACAGTGACCCTGTTTTGTGGCAGGTGACCTGGAGTGGTAAGGTGCATGCACTGAATTAGTTTCAAGGGTCTGGGGCCTATGAAACATGAGATATCGGGCTGACATCAAAAACATACTGTGTGGCATTTTTTCGCAAAAAAGTAGATCACAGTGACCTATTTTTATGGGAGCCAATTAGAATTTTCCTGGGGCATAGAGTAATGAAGTATCAAGATCCTACAGTCTATGAAAATCAAGACATAGTCTATGAAAATCAAGACATGGCTGCAAGCAGATGGACAGATGCACCAACATCAAACAGGTGACTATGTCTTGCTTACCACAAGCAGGCTCGACAAAAAGGCTTTATCTACCTTCACTTATTATAAATAGGCAACTTAAGTTATGTTTCCATCACCGGCCTTCTCACTTCAAGCTTCAGGACAGCCATTTTTTAATTTCCAATTTCCAGCATTCTACTTCCTATCTAAAGACATATTACTTCAAAATTAATCTCATCTAAATTGCTAGTTTTGGGTTCCACATACAGAAGTCACATGAAGAACAGGGCCCAGTTGATCAAAAATGAGCCGCGACACAAGAAAACCAACAATGTGGTTGTGCGCCAAGGGTAGATTCAGATCAGCCTGGGCATCCACCCAGTTTGATCAGACTCTTTGTTAAGTGCTCAAAGGGTAGCTAGGGGTCTAGCTACCTCCATGCGAACAGCGCACACTCTGATCAGACTGGGCGGATGCCCAGGCTGATCTGAGTCTGGGCTGGGCGCACAACCACATTGTTGGTTTTCTCGTGTCTCTTTAGTAATATTTTAGCCGCAACATGACAAAGCCAGCAAAGTGGCTTTTGCGACCATGCAAAGTCTACGATCAGCCTAGGCATCCGCCTAGTCTGACCAGAGTCTTTGCTATGTGCTTAAAGGGTAGCTGAGGGTTTAAGGTAACTCCATGGGGACAGCGAAGGCTCTGATCAAACTGGGGGATACCCAGGTTGATTTGAATCTTCACTGGATGCACATGCCACTTTGTTGGTTTTGTCGTGTTGCTGCTCATTTATTATCAGAGTGTTTGTCTGCCTTTAGTCTTATAGTACACATAAAAGCAGGTGTGCCAATACCTTTTATTGAAAAAAAACATAACCCTGGTATTTCTACTAAGTAGCAGCCCTGGCCCCAAGGTTATAAAACTTTTTTCATGCTCAACTCAGCTGAGCATGAAATTTAAAATGCCCATTAATATAAAAATACCAAGAAATTCAGCATTTTTCAGGCTCAGATAAGCCAAGGCTATTTTTTCTGCTCATAAATATTAAAATGCCAACAATTGTTGGCATTTTAAAATTTATGAGCAGAAAAGAATTTCATGCTCAGCTGAATTGAGCATGAAAAAAGTTTTATAACCTCGGGGCCAGGTTCAAATCCTGCAGGAAGCACAGTTCTTTCAAACCATTAACAGGGTTCTGTTGCACACAGCCTTTCCAAATCAACTTTTCACTGTCCTGATATGACTGAAATATTGTAGAAAATGCCTTAAAACAGAAAAGGAAGTTTGGATGTATATAACAAATGTTTAGAAGCCATGGATTTAGAAACTGTGAGTGGAAGCAATTCTGGAAGAAAAAAAAGAGACCTAGAAGTATAAAGTTTTGAAGATAGAAGTTAGAATCTCTAGGATTTCTATTCATTACAGACATAGAAATACAAATTAAATCGATGGAAATATTATCGAATGACCACAAATTAAATGCCCAATACCATTGCCGTCGTGGGCGGTCCGGCCATGGCCGGACCACTTTTTCGGCCGAATGTGGTATTGTCCGTACCACTTTTTTCATTCGGCTGAATATGGTATTGGCCAGACCACTTTTTCCGTTATTCCTTCCTTGCCTTGGTCTCAAAATGCATTAAAATCGCTTCTAGAGACGTCCTGAATTCAAAAATTTTCTCATATGAGGTATAAACTTGTAAAAGCAATTGAGTTTCAAATGCGAAATTGGTCTCAAAATGCATTAAAACCGCTTCTAGAGTCGTCCTGAATTCTAAAAGTGTCTCGGGGGAAGTCCCCCAAGCCCCCTTACGAGAGGGGAATACCCCTCTCGTGCTCTCCTACACTTGTGCCTTTGGCACTCGGGGTGTTCCATGGCCGTACCACTTTTCAAAAGCAGACGACGGCCCTGAATACTAAAATTTGTGCACTTCAGGTGCAGGTGCTTAAAGTTACTCACCAAAACATTTAAGGCATATGAACACCTTCATATTTTTCTGCCATTTTTCACATAAATTTTGGGACTTCCTGTTTGCTTCCCTAGAAAAACAAGAAGGCCATAAGGCCTGAATTCTCAACGAGTAAAATCATCAAAGGTCAAACAAGGGTCGTCATTTGAACAAACCTGATAGTTTGAGTTTGAAACTTTGTCAAAAAATGAGAGACATAGGTTAAAGGTCAAAGAGTAAATTGACTTCTGTTACTCAGAACTGTTCATGTACTCATTTAGTTAAATGATGTTTTTTTATCATCTTTTGCACAATAATCTTCTACAAGTTCCATGAACTCTTATATTTAAGCATTTTCCCATATAAAAGCACCATGAAACTAATTTGACCTTGCCATAAAACAAGTCAAGGTCAACCTAAAGTCATCATTTGAACAATCTTGGCAGTACCCAGGTCTCCCATAGTACATACCAAGTTTCAAGGCCATCAATCAATTGGTTCTGGAGAAGTTTAATGGTTTTTACCATAATGGGTGTGGCTGCCAAGTTGATCATGTGACCCGGTCCTCTTGCATAAATTATCGTTCCCGCAAGCCATAGAGGCTCTATATGACATTTGGTTACAATTAGCCCAGAGGCTTTTGAGGACTTGTTTGAAACTAATGAAATTTGAGAGACCTGGATCAAAGGTCAAAGAATGAACTAGACCTCTTACTCACAAATTTTCATTTACTCATTTAGATAACTGTATATACACCAATTTTAGGCCATAATCTTCTAAAAGTTCTATGAAATCTTATGTTCTAGCATTTTCCCATATAAAAGCACCAGAAAGCAAATTTGAATGTGCCGTTTAAAAGGTCAACCTAGGGTCATCACTTGATCATGCATGGTAGTACTCAAGTTATTCAAGTTTTAATAATATTTTATTCTCTCAATCTCTGGAGGCTCTATATGAAATTTGGTTACATTACAATTGGCCCGGTGGCTTTTGAGGTGATGTTTGAAATTGTCGAAGTATGAGAGACCTGGGTCAAAGGTCGAAGAATGAACTTGACCTTCATGCATTCATTAAGATGACTGTATATACCAATTTTTAGGCAAATCTTCAACAGTTTCCATGAACTTTTATGTTCTAGCATTTTCCCATATAAAAGAACCAGAAAGCAAATTTGACCTTGCCGTAGAAAAGGTCAGTGTCAACCAACGGTCATCATTTGAACAATCTTGGTAGTACTCACGTATCCAATGCTACTTACCAAGTTTCAAGGCCATCGGTCTATTGGTTCTGGAGATTTTTTAAGGGTTTTACCATATATGGGCATGGCGGCCTTGGTGGCCGTGTTGGTAATGTGACCTTGACCATTTGAACAACATTTCATTCCCACAAGCCCTGGAGGCACTATATGAAATTTGGTAACAATCCACCCTGTGATTTCAGAGAAGAAAATGTTTGAAATTGTGGACAGACAACGACAGAAGACGCAGGCTGCCTATACTATAAGCTCCCCTGGAGCCTTCAGGGGAGATAACAAGAGGGCCAAGAGGCCCTGAATCGCTCACCTGAGCAAAAAGGTTTAAGGTCAAACTAGGGTCATAATTTGAACAAACCAGATAGTTTGCAACCATTTCCAAATGGTTGTGAAGAAGAAGATTTTTAAATGTTTTTCTTTGTATTGCTATGGTTCAAACCCTGGACCCCCTGGGGCAGGGCCATTTTGGACCCTGGGGCCATCATTTTAATAATCTTGGTAAAGGATCACTAGGCAATGCTAAAAGCTATATTTCAAGCCTCTGAGCCAAGTGGTTCTGAAGAAGAAGATTTCTGAAGATTTTCTATGTATTTCTATGGTTCAAACCCAGGACCCCCTGGGGTGGGGCCATTTTTGACCCTGGCATCATAATTTGAACAAACTTGGTAAGGGACCACTAGGTAATGCATCATACAAAATTTCAAGCATCTGCACTAAGGGGTTCTGGAGAAGAAAGTTTTTAAGTACATTTTAATTTCGAACCCAAGACTCCCTGCCCCAGGGCCATTTTGGATCCCAGGGCCACCATTTACATAAACTTTGTAGGAGTCCACCAGGCAATTAGGCATTATACAAAATTTCAAGCATCTGAGCCAAGTGGTTCTGAAGAAGAAGGGTTTTTAATAGTTTCCTATGTATTTCTGTGGCTCAAACTCAGAACTCCCTGCCGCAGGGCCAATTTGGACCCTTGGGCCATCATTTGAACAAACTTGATAAAGGAAAACAAGGCCATGCATCATACCAATTTTCAAGCATCTGAGCAAAGTGGTTCTGAAGAAGATTTTTGAATATTTTTCTATGTAGTTCTATGGTTCAAACCCCCCTGGGGCGGGGCCATTTTAGACCCTGGGGTCATCATTTGAACAAACTTGGTAAAAGACTATTAGGCAAAGCTACATACCAAATTTCAAGCATCTGAGCCCAGTGGTTCTAAAGAAGATGATTTTTTAAATATTTTTCTATATATTTCTATGGTTCAAACCTAGGACTCCCTGTCGCGGGCCATTTTGGACCCTGGGGCCACCATTTGAATATACTTGGTAAAGGACTACTTGGCAATGCTACATACCAAATTTCACGCATCTGAGCCTTGCGGTTCTGAAGAAGAAGATTTTTTTATTATTTTTCTATGTATTTCTATGGTTCAAACCTGGGACTCCCTGCCCCAGGGCCATTTAGGACCCTGGGCCCACCATTTGAACAAACTTGTAGAGGACCACTAGGCAATATTACATACCAAATTTCAAGCATATGAGGCAAGCAGTTCTGGTGAAGAAGATTTTTAAGTACTTTTTAGTTTCGAACCCAAGACCCCCTGCCCCAGGGCCATTTTGGACTAGGCAATGCTACATAACAAATTTCAAGCATCTGAGCCAAGCAGTTCTGGAGTAGAAGATTTTTAAGTTTTCTTTAGTTTCGAACCCAAGACCCCCTGCCCTAGGGCCATTTTGGACCCTGGAGCCACCATTTGAACAAACTTGATAGAAGACCACTAGGCAATGTTACATACCAAATTTCAAGCACCTGAGCCAAGCAGTTCTGGAGAAGAAGATTTTTAAGTATTTTTTAGTTTCGAACCCAAGACCCCTGCCCCAGGGCCATTTTGGACAAATTTGGTAGAGGACCACTAGGCAATGTTACATACCAAATTTCAAGCATCTCAGCCCAGAAGTTCTGGTGAAGAAGATTTTTAAGTATTTTTTAGTTTCGAACCCAAGAGCCCCTCCCCCAGGGTCATTTTGGACCCTGGGGCCGCCATTTGAACAAACTTGGTAGAGGACCACTAGGTAATGCTACATAACAAATTTCAAGCATCTGAGCCAAGCAGTTCTGGAGAAGAAAATTTTTAAGTATTTTTAGTTTCGAACCCAAGACCCCCTGCCCCAGGGCCATTTTGGACCCTGGAGCCACCATTTGAACAAACTTGGTAGAGGACCACTAGGCAATACTACATACCAAATTTCAAGCATCTGAGCCAAGCAGTTCTGGAGAAGAAGATTCTTAAGTATTTTTTAGTTTCAAACCCAAGACCCCCTGCCCCAGGGCCATTTTGGACCCTGGGGCCACCATTTGAACAAACCTGGTAGAGGACCACTAGACAATGCTTCATATCAAATATCAAAGCCCTAGGCCTAGCAGTTTATACAGAAGATGTCATTTAAAGCAAATTGTTGACGACGCACGACGGACGATGCACAACGGACACTGGGTGATCACAATAGCTCACCCTGAGCCTATGGCTCAGGTGAGCTAAAAAGTTCTTCTAAAATCAGTTTACCCTTAAAGAAAGGAATCTGCACTTACATTGCCAAAAGTGAGGCAACAACAGAAATGTGATATTGTATCTGATACTGCTTTAGAATTTCACTGGAGCTCACTTATAAGCTGCCTAATCAGGATCTACCCTGTTTGCAAGTTTCACTTTTTCCATTTCTGGAGGGTTAAGGTTATAAAAGCCTTTCAAATTCTGGCAAGTGGATTGTGACCTGAAGTGGGAACTTCTTGGGGGTTTGTTTAAATAGTTTGATGAGGGCAAAGTTCTGGATCTAGAATAACTAGGAAACAACAAAATTTTATTTGGACACTGAGGTATGTTGGGTGATATCTACACATCATGAAAAAGTAAGCACTGTCTCTATTTAAATACAGTTTATATTTGAATTTTCAAATCGGCATGTCTCAAAGCCATCTGAGGGCATTTTCTCCTCACGTATTGCCAAATTACGCAAAACCAAAACTTTGATATTATTCGGATAGCAAATCATATCTGACATCCTATATTGTAACTGTACAGCGATACATGTTTTCTAGGTGATAGCCAGCTTCAAAGACACCACTTATATTGGTATAACAGCTTGTTATGGGAAACTTAACAATGAAATCTAGAAGTTCTAGGCCCAGTTGTTTAAAACTAATGACGTTGTTAGCTAACGAAACCCATACTGTATACAAAAACACTGCCATTTTTTGCCAAAAAAATGTGAAAAACTTTTGCAGTTCCTCTAGGCTAAAAGTTCCTCTCATTTTTTTTCAGCAAAAACTGAGCACATTTGATTTTATGTTTACTATAAAACTTAACAAATCTTTCACTAACGACTTTGTTAAGCTAACAATGCTTTTAACAACTGAGCCCTGATTTGTCTTCCTTTTCTCCTATAAGCAGTATCACAAGGTGCCGCCTAATGTTCCATTACTGAGAGACTGATTAAGCAGTGATCGAGCACTTTTCTCAAAGCAGTAACTGTATTATGTCAAGCCCATCTCAATCATGGGCCTGTGTCATAAAAGTGATTTTGACATGTATGGTCCATCTAACTCATATCCTATCTTCCTGTAGTAGTTTCTGGTTCCAACACCTGGAAAAACATATACAATTTTCATAGATTCAGAGTTGGAAGAACTGTAAAAATTCTAGATATGAACAAACAGTGCAGGTCCAGATCAGACTGCTCCTACAAGAGCAGTCTGATCAGTGTCTCCACTGTTTGTCATTCCATCTATGTCTTTGGGACGTATTTTCAAATTGTAAAATCAGACTATTCCATTTTTAGGACAATTACAGTAAATTATTTAGGCGTCCCATTTTTTGAAACTTAAATAATCTTGCAAGTTTAAATTTGAAAGTTTGTACACATGAAACGTTGGAGTTCAGCTGCAACTGTTCTTATAATAATTATTAACGAAACCTAACTGAAATAAGACATCAGTACATTATACAGGTACAACTACAACCAAAAGCAGACTAAGAGGAAAGCCTGTTACTTCAATACAATCTAGCCACATATTGTCTATCTTTTGCTCTGTGCCTGCTTCACAAAGCATACCATTAATAAGAAGCAGTCTGAGCAGGGTTTCCACTGTTTGCCCTGCCACAAAGAATCTGACAAATTAGCGCACAGTAAAATCAACTTGATTAAATTTTATAATAATTAGTTTATGACATAATCTTGATTTTATTCGGTGGATAACATTGTGTCATAAAAATCATATGACTTCACGTGTAATAACACTTTGGTGCATACATGTAGCGTCACATTACATTGTCAACAACGATTATGTCAACATTGCATTTCCTTATTGAAATAATGTTCATTTTGAAGGCAATAAACAGAATCTAATACACTTGTGGTCATTTCATATGACATTTATGAAACTCACTGAATTCATGAATTTCATATGAAATGACCCCTTGTTTAAGGTCCTCTATATACCATCCTGAAAACACAAATTTCAGTGTGTGAAATATTTTGTAATGTGCAAGGGGTGCACTAATCAGTGTGGTAAAAAATTGTTTCACCATGGTTTATCTGCATGTGCAGCAGTTATTCCACTAGCTAAATCTTGTGAATTAACTCTTACATGTAGTACAGGTGGATAAAACTGGTAAAATCGTCTGAATATTCTCTGAAGTTTGGTATTTGCGTACCAGAGTGCCAGATAAGTGAGAGTATTGAAAATAGTTCAGAGAAAATTCTTCTCATTTCACAAAAAAAAGTATGTTGTGAGCCTCTCATTAGAATTTTCTTAGTGAGAGCTCTAATGAGGGTTTTACAACATGTTTTTATGTAGAAATAAGAAAAATTATCCCTAAATTGCCCTAGTTACTCCTTATTCGCAGCACTGGCCGGCTTACCGGAAATCACTGCTATCTTATGAGATCCGTGCTCCTCTTTAGCTATTCTCTCAGCTTCTTCCATCAATAGCATTCCAAAGCCCTGCAGAGGAAAATATAGTCTCATTACCCAGCCTACTACATGAAGAGAAATAACGTATTTTTGACTGTCTGTCATGTTTTTTGCCTGATACTGAGGGTTTCATGCACATCCAACTACTGACAAGTGAATATTTTTGACTGTTGCTTAGTTAGTAACGTCAGATATTTAGACATAGCACAAAATTAGCAGACAATTACAGTTTTCATAGTTGCCCAGTCATACATCAAATAACGTCAAATGCAACTGGAGCTTTCTGGATGGTTTTTAGAATGGCTAGGCAATAAAACAAAATTCATGCCTGTTAGGGGGACAACAGTCAAAACTATTGCTCTAAGTGCTGTGGACAAGCTAATGCACTATTGCCTTTGGCCTAGCAGCCCCTGCAAAAGTGCATCAAGTTGAAACAGCACCTCTGTACTGCAGTTTCAACTGTTGCCCAGCAGTAAAATCTGGCTTACAGGCCAACTCTATTTCACAAAAACCTGTCTTTAAATACCTATATCTCATATCCAAAAGTAGGACTTTCCGTAACAAGACCTGTCACAGGGACAGGATAGTTCGCCTGACAGCGCCTTGCCCATCACATAAAAAACTTCAACGTAAAACTTTAACATTTTGCTAACGCCGCCGCCGCCGCCAACACCAACGCCGCCGCTGACGCCGGGGGTAGTGCAATAGCTCTTCCTGAACTTCGTTCAGGCGAGCTAAAAAGGTACCTGTACTAAGCGAGCACCTACCTTGAGCAAGCAGCGTTTGCCTTTCCCTTGGGTGCTTGCTTAAGACAAGTTTGAATGTACTTGTGTAATATAATCAGTCACAGAGGAATGGCATATACAGTCAAACCTGTCTAGAGGGGTCACTCAAGGGGATACATAAAAACTGACAGTAACAAGACCTGTCCCCGTACAGGATAGCTCACCTGCAGTGCCTTGCCCATCCCATAAAAAAACTTTTAACGTAAAACTTTAAATTGTGACGCCCACGCCCATGCCAAAGTGACAACAATAGCTCTCTGTACTTTCGTACAGGCAAGCTAAAAACAGGAAACTCCTAAATACATGTTCATTTGCACTGTATTTTGCTTCAACAGGCCCCAAAAAGAGGCTTTTAAAGGCAGGTGACCCCTTAACATAGTGAACCCTTAAGACAGGTTTGAATGTATATGTACCATATATATATATATATATATGTATATGTACATGGGTCATACAAACACTGACCTGATGCTGGAATTTAGTAGGGTCTCTGGCATGCACTGGTACCACACTGCCGTAAACATGTAATTCTCTAACTATGGAGCAGCCACCCTTCAGTTCTGGCCTGAATGTATCCTCAGAACACTTGCGTAACCTTAGAAGACCAATCAAAATGTCCTGTTCTGGATCTTCGTATGATATGAATGTCTCCCAGCCTCCGTTGGCAACATAATCACGTCTTATCAATTCAGCCTGAGGATAAAATACAGTAATCATTAAAACAGTTTTTCAGAATTTCAAAATTACAATCAAGGTTACAATGACAAATTCTAATTCATTTTCTAGCTCTCTTCAATATAAACTGAACTGAAATGTTTTATTTCCCAATGTTTAGATCATTGCATTCTATCAGAGAGATGACATTGTTGAAGGGTTAGTGTGCATGGTTTCGGAGCTGAAGGTTGTGGGTTTAGTGGGTTTAAATCCCAACAAGCCACTGACAAAATGACTCTCCCTGTCAACCCAGCAGTAAATGATACCAGTCTGACACAGCTAATTTAAGGTAATGAAGGAACGGGAATGGGCTCCATATTTCATACACTTGGCAAAAAACACAATAGTGCTCTAACAATCTGCTGCCCTTACAGCCATAAGGTTATGGGAAACCTTACCCTTTTTTTCCCCTTATTCTGTCTGGCTAAGGAAATCTTTGCATAACTAGAAATGCTTTTTTTCTTGAGTAGCAAAGAGAATCATTGAACTTACCTCATATGGCCTGACTTTATGGTGTATTTCCTGTATACCGACTTCTCTAGTTCTCACATCCCTACATTGAGTACCGAGATCCTTCATACGAGCAAGAGCCAGCTCTCGCAGGTTACCATGTTCAACACCTGAACTAACCAGTGGCATCGGAATATCTCTGTAGACAGAAATACAAGCTATGTGACAAAAACTCTGATCCCTACAATAAATGGCAAGCAGAGATTCAAAACAACTTATCCACTTCAATTGATCAGGCTGACTTAGAAAATCTTACAGTGTAGATCCAGATGAGATTGCTAACAAGCAGCCATAAAGTATTATATTAGTGTTTCTTCACATATCCCCATACTGATATTCCTGCTAATTTATCACTTAAAGGTAGGTTCCTGGACTAGCGATAACAATTATATCCACAATTCGTCTTTTTCTGAGCAGTATTGAATTCTCATATTTTTTTGAATTTGTTGCTACTGAGAAACTCGTCAGATGTTGAAGAAAATAGTCGTTTTCCCTTCTGGTTTATTTTTTTCGTTGGAATTCCAGTTCTAAAAATAACTACGTCTATAAGTGGGCGATTTCTGATGCCATTCTCCAAAGGTCAATTTTCCCTTGCTGTGAGCTCTCCTAGAGGTCCTGGCATGGCAGATGGGTTAAAACTATCCCAAAATGCAATGCAGCATGACGTCAGCCACATTATCTATTTTTGGCGCGATCTAAAAATAGCGCTAACTGGTGTGCGAAGCAGAGTTAGGAAATCCCTTGCAAAACAACTTTTCTAATATTTTTTTTATTTACACTTTTTAGTGAAACTTATTCATTCCCTTTTACAAGTGCTTTCCAACAACTTGAATGAACGATCATCAAAATTATGATGCATTCCACAGTACAGGAACCTACCTTTAAACTGCAAAAAATGAAAGTAGCTGAATTCACAAACAGTGTAGATTATGAGCTGCCTCACCTAAATCTACACTATTTCTCTCTAGTTGTTGAATTCTACATATGGTATAGCTTGGATGAAACATTTTTTTGGAATTCTGCAGATGTAAATCTTGTTGTCTGCTTTTTTGGTGCTTTCAGGATTACACAATATTGTTGAGAATTTGGAACATCAATTTTTTGAACTAACACTCAAACACAAGAAGCTTCAAACAATGAACTGACTGACCTTTGAACTCTGTAAACTCTAGTCCATGGTGGGACAAGAGCCAGTATCCTAGCAACCAGATCTATTAATGTGCTGGGAGGATAACTCTTGTATCTGCCTGTCTTCCATAGTTCATATAAACCTGAAGAGGAACAGAATTTAATGATCTGTGCGATCTGATTAAGAATAGCACTGTTTGCATCAAGTTTATGAATCCTGAGGTATCTAATGAACAACAAATACTCTAATCAGACTACAAAGGCCAAACTAAGTCTCGGATAATTGTATAGTCTTGCGACAACATGTTCTAGGTAACTGTCCATTTGACTAAGTTAGAAGTAACACTCTATACCACAAAGAGCTTCAGGTGATAGATTTTTACCTATGCATCATCTTGTCAGGTATTTCCAAACAAAGTGTTCTACAATGTTTTAACTTACCAGTATTGTTACTATGTTTTCCCAACACAATGCAGGGCTTGACAAATCAAAATTTGATCCACTTGTCTGGTACACAGCTTCTGCTCCAAAATGCTGAAATTCTTCAGTTTTCACTATGTAACTTATACATTTTTCTGGGCAACTAAGAAAATATTTTACTTGTGCAGCAAAAATTTTGACTTGTTCCAGGCAGCCGGACAATGGATTTGTCAGGCCCTGTTAAATGCATCAATGTTAAATAATTATTTTTTTGGTATAAAAATTGCAGATAAAACACCATGGTACTTTTAAAATCTTAGCACCTACACCTTTTTTCACTTTATGGAATTCGCTAAATTTTATGGCCTTTATTCACTTAGAGATTTTCTCGTGAATGACTAAAGCTTTCAGAAGGAATATGGTGCAAATAAAAGAATTCTTTGATCTGAAAAATTAGCACTGATAAGCAGTGGTGGAACTACCTCAGTAAAGCAGGATGATACCAGACTCGAAGGAAAATAACTGATTCCTCTTTAATTTAAAACTTCCAACACAAAATAGAAATTTGAGCCACGACTCGACAAAACCAACAATGTGGCATGTGCGCCCAGCAAAGACTCAGCTTGGCCTGGGCATCTGCACAGTCTGGTTAGAGTCTTCACTGTCTGCATGGAGCTAGCTTAGACCCTTAGCTACTCTTTAAGTGCACAGTGAGGACTCTGATCAGGCTGGGTAGATGCCCAGGCTGATATGAGTCTTTGCTGTGTGCACATGCCACTTTAATGGTTTTGTCCTGTCGAGGCTCATTTCAGCATGGCACAATAGTGCCAAATCACTTGATGTCACAATTACACTAGCATATAAGACAAAACATAAAGCAAGCAAGTTAGCTCGCCAAGTGTCTAGACATTTGAGTGTGTTCCTATTTCAAAAATTTATGCTTGGATTCCAAACAGGTAGCACACATCCAATCAAAGTCTTTAAGCAGAAAGACCAGGAAATCTGTAACCAGTGTACCTGCACTGGAAAAAGTAGTATCAGGTTGGCAGTCAGTGACTGCATTGTCAATGAACCTTAGTGGTGGCTGTGCACATAAAAATGAACTTACACCGAGGTGTTTTTCTTCAATTATAGGAGAGGGTTTCCCTTTCAAAACAATTCCAAAGTTCTAAATCCATCTACAGTCGAACTTCGATGGCTCGAACTCGCCGGGACCACCGAATAAAGTTCGAACAATCGGTAGTTCGAGCCATTGAAGACCAATGCAACATGATCCAACTTTATGTACTATGTTTTTCTATCATAACTATGATAACTTCCTGTATTTTGATAGGTCACTCTTTGAACCTTACATAGAAACATAATATAATTTTATATACAATATAAAAAGATAAAGATAAGCATGGATGTAGCAAACCTGATGAACTATACTTGTAGTCGGTACATGTATCATCTACATTTAGTCCGGTGATTATACTTGGAAATGATTTACAAGGAAATAGGTGCGAGCCATCGGTGTTTTTTACATAGAAAGTGGTTTCTAGGGACCAGACTTGGGGTTCGAGCATTTGAGCCATCTTTGTTCGAGCCAAGTGTGGTATGTTTAGTTAAAATGAATAGGGATTTTGCCAGGACTGAAAAGTCAGTTCGACCGAAACATGGTGTTCGAGCCTTCCGAGTTCGAGCCAGTGAAGTTCGACTGTAATAAGACAGACCTAGATTTTTGGGATTGTTTCAGAATGGGAACCCCATCTCATAGCAGAATTTCATTAGATTGATTTAGGTATTTGGGGTCATTCTAGAGATATAAAACACTGTTTTCTAGTCAAATAAATACAGCACTGTAACAGTTAAGGCTTCCTACACTCACACTGTGCCCTCAGGAAACATACTAGGCCCAGTTGTTCAAAGCATTGTTAGTCTAACAAGCTCGTTAAGAGGTCAACTTGTTAAGTGTTTTATGACTTTATAACGAAATACACTGACACTTTTAGCTGAAACTATGTGAGAAGCTTTTGCACTGCAAAAGCTTCTCACACTATTTCAACAAAAAATGTTGGCGTATTTGAGCTATTTACGTTTGAAATTTTAACAAAATGTTGACTGGCAATGTTGTTGGTTTTGAACAACCAGGCCAAGGACTGCAATAACTAGGAAATTACCTGTTCCTCTGATGACTAAAGTTGGGTATATCTTCAGCCCATCTGCTCGGAAAGCAGGGTTCTCAAAGAATTCCTGAAATAGTAAAATACAATACATACCTAAGACCAGTTAACAAATATGATAGGCTCAGGTCAAACACTGCTGATTGTTACTGACCTGGTGTTCTGTCAATATAAGTCTTCCACCTAGGATTTTGAAATGGTCCCCCATTAGACCCTCATAATCATGGTTATTTTATCAGGAGACAACAATATAACTGAGCCACATGACAAAACCAACAAAGTGGCAAGTGCACTCAGCTAAGACTCAGATAAGCCTGCACATCCACAGTCTGATCAGTGTTTGCTATTGGCATGGAGGTAGCTTAGACCCTTAGCCACCCTTTAAGCACACAGCGAAGACTTTGATCAGACTGGGCAGATGCCCAGGCTTCTTTGAGTCTTTGCCTGGTGCACATACTATTGTGTTGGTTATGTCAAGTCCCAGCTCATATGTTTTCATATTTAGAATATGAAACAAGAAAATGCAGCGAAACCAGGAGTACAATTCCATTATTTTCATACACTTTTAAATGACCATATTTTTCCGCAATAAGACATTTTCCCCCTTCAAAACAACCCAATAAATCTAGATCCATCTCATAAGATGGATCTAGATTATTTGAAGTGTTTTGGAGAGGATAATTTTTACTGCAAAAGCTCTTCCCATTGTTTTCTGCAAATACATGTTTCAAAATTTAATATCTCGCTAACTAGCAACATTGTTATTTTTTTACAGCAGGGCCCTGGTGTTCATGAGAACTGTTGTGGACTTACTATAAACTGTTCTGTGTCTCTTTCCAAGTCAACATTGGGCAAATCAGGCATCATGTGGGCTACAACCTTGAATCCTGCATCTTTAGACATCTGAAACGACTCACTCACTGCTCTCACAGTATGACCTCTGAAATAAACAATATGAAAGTAAGGTTTAGTATATTTGGTAAGTAAGATATTTGTAGGATGGTTATTGGTAGGATGGTAGGGTGGGGAATAGTAAGTGATCCTGCTTTTTCATACTATGCCACAATTTATCATATTAAGAATTCAATGACTAAAGGGAAAACTGGGTAGATCCAGAAGAGGAATTCCATAATGAGCCGCCTCATCTTGATCAACACTGTTTGCAATTTCAACTACTTTCATTGTTGATTCTTTGTTAAATATTGTCCAAGGCAGTTGTACTGTGATATTGATAACATTAGGGAAGTAGGCAAGCAGGTAAACCTGTGCCTGAGAACCTCAGATAAACAGACACTGATAACAACTCAAAAGAATATAAAATACAGCAATGGTAATCAACGAACTGTAGCATTATGGAATTTATGTCATGATATATGCATCAAATTATGGTACAGTGTCTGACAAACAGTTTATCAGAATGCTGAAAACCTACCCGGACACTAAACAGAGAAAAAGCTTGGAGTGGCCCAATACTCTTAAACAAAGTTTCCCCTGTCAATTAATTAACAGACAGTTTAAAATTTCGATTTTAGCATGCATTTTCTTTCAATAGCTTAAGACAGAGAATTAGAAGTTAATTTGCAATGCTAATCTGGTTCAAGAAGATTTAAAAGAGAGCTGAGCTATTACCTGTTTGTATCTCTTGCAACGTCTTCATACACACTCTGAACTCCTATCTCAAGTCTTGTACAACCATACTTCAACATATCACTGCAAAATAATAACAGTGGTTTCTTTCATGTCACTGTCCAATATATACTATACAAAATATATTCAATAGTGTTACAGGGAACAACTGCGAAGTTTGAATCAGCAGTTCTTATAATTGTTCTTTGATAAAGGCAGCATGTTTTGGAATAGGTTCGTTTTTCATAAAACTTTGCTTCTGCAATGTTTATGGAACAAGAGGGCCATGAGGCTCTGAATTGCGCACCTGAGCATTTGGCAAAGTGGCTTTTTCTTATGGCTGAAATTGTCAAAATATGAGTCTTGGGTCACAAGTCAAGGTATGACCTTGACCTCTTGTACTCATAATTCTTCATGACCTCATTAAGACGACTGTATATACCAATTTTTAGGCCAAAATCTTCAAAATTTCCCATGAAATCTTATGTTCTAGCATTTTCCCTTATTTGACCTTGCCATAAAAAAGGTCATGGTCAACCCAAGGTCATAATCTGAACAATCTTGATAGTACTCGAGTACCCAATGCTACATACTAAGTTTCAAGTTCATTGTCAATTGGTTCTGGAGAAGAAGATTTTTAAAAGTTTTTACCATATATGGGCATAGAGGCCATGTTGGTCACGTGACCTGAACATTTGAACAAATTTTCATTCCCTCAATCCCTGGAGGCTCTATATGAAATTTGGTTTCAATTGGCCCAGTGGCTTTGAGCAGATTGTTTGATATTGTCAAAATGAGAGAGTTCTGGGTCAAAGAATGACCTTGACCTCTTGTACTCATAAATCTTCATGTACTCATTAAGATGAATGTATATACCAATTTTTAGGCCTAAACCTTCAAAACTTTCAATGAAATCTTATGTTCTAGCATTTTCCCATATTCGACCTTGCCGTAAAATGGTCAAGGTCAACCCAAGGTCATCATTTTCAACAATCTTGATAGTACTGGAGTACCCAAGGCTACATACCAAGGTTTCAAGGCCATCGGTCAATTGGTTCTGGGTAGAAGAATTTTGAACGTTTTTACCATATAAGGGGCTGGCGGCCATGTTGGTCATGTGACCTGGACAATCTGAACAAATTTTCATTCTCTCAACCCCTGAAGGCTCTGCATGAAATTTGGTTACAATTTGCCCAGTGGCTTTTGAGGAGACAGTTTGATATGGTCAAAATATGACAGTTCTTGGTCAAAAGTCAAAGAATGACCTTGATGTCTTGTACTCATAAATCTTCATGTACTCATTAAGAGGAATGTATATACCAATTTTTAGGCCTAAATCTTCAAAACTTCCCATGAAATCTTATGTTCTAGCATTTTCTCACATCTGACCTTGTTGTAAAAAAGGTCAAGGTCAAACCAAGGCCATCATTTTCAACAATCTTGATAGTAATGGAGTACCCAATGCTACATACCAAGTTTCAAGGCCATCGGTCGATTGGTTCTGGAGTAGAAGATTTTTAAAGGTTTTTACCATAATGGGGGTGGTGGCCATGTTGGTAATGTGACCTAGACCGTTTGAACAACTTTTCACTCTCTCAACTCCTGGAGGCTCTATATAAAAGTTGGTAACAATTGGCCCGGAGGTTTTTGAGGAGATTGTTTGAAATTGTCAAAATATGATAGTTCTTGGTCTAAGTCAAAGAATGACCTTGACTTCTTGTACACATAAATCTTCAGGTACACATTAAGATGACTGTATATACCTATTCTTAGGCATTATTCTTCAAAACTTTCCATGAAATCTTATGTTCTATATTCTATCATTTTCCCATATTTGACCTTGCCATAAAAAAGGTCAAGGTCAACCAAAGGTCATAATTTGAGTAATCTTGATAGTACTCAAGTACCCAATGCTACAAACCAAGTTTCAAGGCCATCGGTCAATTGGTTCTGGAGAAAAAGATTTTTAAAGGTTTTTACTATCTATGGGCATGGCGGCCATGTTGGTCATGTGATCTGGACCGTATGAACAAATTTTCATTCATTCAACCCCTGGAGGCTGTAAATGAAATTTTGTTTCAATTGGCCCAGTGGCTTTTGAGGAGATTGTTTGAAATTGTCAAAATATGACAGTTCTGGGTCAAAGGTAAAAAAATGACCTTGACCTCTTGTACTCAGAAATCTTCATGTACTCATTTTAAGATGATTGTAGATACCAATTTTCAGCCCAAAATCTTCAACAGTTTCCAAGATATCTTATGTTATAGCATTTTGCCATATAAAAGCACTTGAAAGCAAATTTTACCTCACCGTACAAAAGGTCAAGGTCAACCCAAGGTCAAAATTTGAAGTATCCTGGTAGTACTCATGTACTTGATGCTACATACAAAGATTCAAGGCCATCGGCCTATTGATTCTGGAGTAGAAGATTTTTAAAGGTTTTTACCATATATGGGCATGGCGGCCATGTTGGTCATGTGACCAGAACCGTTTGAATATTTTTTCATTCCTAAGACTCCTGGAGGCTACATATGAATTTGGTTAAAATTGGTCCAGTGGTTTCAGAGGAGAAGTCATTTGAAATTGCTGACGGATGACGACGACTGAGCCTGCCTATCCTATAAGCTCCCTTGGAGCCTTCGGCTCAGGTGAGCTAAACACCAGACAGAAACTACTGTAAATATATATCGCAACTTACAGTAATTAGAAAATGCTATATACCAGTACATACCTGGTGTGTTTTCTAAGGCAGTAATCAGGTCTTGTCTCTATTGTAATACCAATACATTTTGTTTTGCTTCTTTCTGAGTACCTGAAACCATGCAAAGACATACATAAACTTAGGCAACTTACAACAAAAGTGCATATTTACCTACAATATAGGCAAAGAGCAGCATGCACATCCATACAACTGGATCAGAGAATAAGATACCATAATGTGCTTAAGTTTTGAGACACCTAAAACTAATTAATTTTCCATTTGTCCCAAATGGAAAATTAATTATTTCTAGGGGTCCCAAAATTTATGCATATTACGGTAATCTGGAACTTCTAGACATTATGTAGCAAACAATGATGGTAGGCTCAGAGCAGCCTGCACATCTTCACGGCGTGATCGGAGCATAAGATACTGTAATGTGCTTAAGTTTCGGGACACCTAAAAATAATTAATTATCCATTTGTCCTAAATGGAAAATTAATTATTTTTAGGGGTCCCAAAATTTATGCACATTACAGTAATTTAGAACTTCCCAACATTTTGTAGCAAACACTGATGACAGAGCTACCATTCATCATTTACTTCACAATTACCAAAAATTTTCTTTCACTTTTTCCAATTTTTCATACTCTTTTATGAATCCAAAAGTTGTTCATACATTTTCCTTTAACAAAGCTAAAGGAAGAAAACAAGGTCACCTCTGACTGATACTTAGTTGCTAATATTCACTGGATGACTTGCCTTGTCATGTCCTTTTCAACAGTATTTCAGTCATATCAGGATAATAGCAGGGTGATAATGAAAGACTGTATGCAATGGAACCTAGGTTACGTTTTAAAAGATTCTTGCCTCAAGTGGGAATCAAACCCAGGACTGCTAGATCAGCATTTCACTGAATTAGCTACCAGAGCTCCGAATATTTTCTGGATTTAGTTAAGAAATGAATTTCATTTTTCTGGTGTTTATTGAAGTATAAACTACATTGGGTCACACGTAAAGTAAGTGTGCCCAAAAGGGGTTCATGTAAACTACATTGGGTCGTGCACAAAGTAAGTGAACCCTGAAGGGGTTCATGTAAACTTTGCTTGTGACCCCATGTAGTTTATACTTTGATAAACACCAGAAAAATTAAGTTCATTGCTTATATTTACATTCTTTTTTACCTATTACTTGACCACAAATCGTGCTCGGGTCTACAGTTGAAGCAGAAAAACATTTATACGGTTTTCTACTAACAGATGAACAGTGTCAACTATGTCATGATGTTGTCTACGTCACTTAACCTCATGTAACGTCGCATGAACAGATGTATTTACTGAAGTATAAACTACATTATGTTCTAATAGTTTACCAAAGGGCTTTTTAATAAATGCACAGAGAAAGTAAATATTTGCCAGTCAAGCTCACAACTTGCTTAAGATAATAGCCGAATGAGATTTGAGTAAAGCGATCTTTGGACACACAATCTTCATATTCCCTGATATACCTGCTACCCTATTTGATGTTCAGTCAGTTTTGTGTTGTAATTACTAAATGCTAGTATGAAGTAAAAGAAAACAGCTGTTTTCTATTGCATCATATGAAAAGTTAAAAAAAATCAAGTGTTGACCTACTTAACAGCTTCCTCTACACAGCTGCTGGTGTGACCTGATAGTGCATCATGGAGATTGCGAATAAAGTAGTCCCGATAGTCATCTGGTAAGCACATGAAGGTTCCACCCATTACAATGAACTCCACTTTATCAACACTGTGGCCAAGTTGCTTCAGCTGTAATCAAGAAATAATCTTTGAAATCAAAACTAATGAAAATGCAAATTTCATCTTTTGCTGCTTGTAACTAATTGCTGCAAATTCTTCAAAAATGGTTGAAATGTATGATGCCAGTCAGAAATTACACCAAGAACATTTATGTATCACATTCATACAAATGATGTCACTAACACCACTGATGTTACATTTCTGCAAGCAACTTCAGGTCAACAGCAACCCTGAACAGATTTCCATTACTCATGTACACCAAAAGTGTAATTTTGACTTGTGGCTCTGCCATTTGTAAAATACTGCTTTTGGTGTTCATTCGGTGAAATAAATTACTTCATTTAATTATTACTATTTAAATTGTAACTTCAGTACACAGAGGAGTTACAGGTGCAATACTGAGAGCCTGAGTTAGATCTCAACTATCTTAAATCTTCAAAGTACTGGGAAAGATAAGTATGGGTAAATATTGCAGACCCAGATCAGACTGCTCCTGAATGGGCAGTCTAACCAAAGCCTACACTGTTTGACATTCCATCTGAAACTTTCAGGCCATTTTCACAAACTTTTCCAATTTTTATATTAGGTTTCCTAATATTTAGAATTTTACAGTATTTGCAAACCTCTGTTGACCTTTGGGAGGTTTAAAATTGATGCCAAAAGACTCACACACAGCAATGACTCTTTTTCTATGCACAATGATAGCAATACAAACCTGATCGACTCTGTGTCTTGTCTGAAGGAAAGGATTATACCTGGCTCGAATTGCTCTCATTGAGGTAGGCTGCAACAAAGATAGTCAGATCCTTAAATTCATAATCATGGTAGGCCACTAATCTGATGTAGGTATAAAACCTATGCCACTAATTTAATGTAGGTATTAAACATACAACACTAATTTAATGTACGTATAAAACCTATGCCACTAATTTAATGTAGGTATAAAACCTAGGCCACTAATTTAATGTAGGTATAAAAAACCTTTTGTTGACTAGTGGACTGGTCCATCCTTATCATTTGGATAAGTTCATTTCTAGTTTTAGGGGTTTCTGGTGGAAGTTTTCATTTTTATTGCATTTTGCATAGAAATTCCTGTCAGCAAACAGGGTAGACCCTGGGTCTGCACTGTTTGCATATTATCTCAAAATGGGTTTCCAGTCTAAAAATGGTTATAGTAATTAAGTTTGCAATGGCAGGCATACAACTGATTCAGCAATACGTTCACTTGCAAAATAAGGAAAGACAACCCAATTTGACGTGAACGTAAAAGGCAGTGAGATATGCATAAAATATACTCCTCGCCAAAAGTTTAGCATAATGCTAAAATAAATATACCAAGATTATTAAAGGTAATAACAACTGAATTCCAACTTTCTTTGGAAGTTAATGTATTGGAAGTTAATGCATTCTATCAAACATACCAATGATTAATCATCGTAAAATTTGCAACTTTGATTTGAAATTGAGTAACAAGTGCACAAACAGAACAAAGACGTATATGTAAAAAAAAAAAACAACAACAACACATTTTGGAAAGAAAAAACTATCCTTGTAATGCGCTATGAGTGACTTTTTTTTACACCAATTTAATATTTTGTAACGCTAAATGTTTGGCGAATACCAAATTATTGCTGTTAAAACAAAGCATTATTTTCTTTCGAAAATGTGAATTTTAGGGGCTTTTATTTCTGTGCTTGCTTTGTGCAGTGCTTACTAAAATCAATTTAAATTCCATGTTTTACAATGCCTTAGCATTGGTGGTGATGAAAGGATGCATTTATCTTCATACCGAAAGTTAGAACAAAAGTTTTTATGATTTCTAATAATCTATGTATAATTACATTGAAAATATGCTAAACCTTTGGCAAGGAGTATATGTATTTTAGAGACATAATAGGTTACTCAGGAAACGTCCTAGAACAATCAATTTTCTGACCTCCATTTCAATACTACTATAGCAACAATCATCCCTGCTACCTCCTAAAAAACTATGTTTTTACTACATTCCTATCTCTCTAGTTTTAACACTTACAGTGACAAAAATGAGAATAGCTGAATTTGCAAACAGTATTGATCCAGGTGAGGCTGCTCATAATGAGCCACCTCATCTGGATCTATACTGTTTGACCTGTGGTCTTTGAATTCTCAGTAAGATACAGCTAGGATGAAAAGTTAATTGAAATTTTGCACAAAAGGTTAAAAGTTCTAGATAGTAAAGGCCTTGATTACCCCTCAAAAGGTTAAATACATGTTGTGTATTATGACTCTCTACCAGCTAAGTTTGTCTGCTAGTTTGTTGACTGTACATGTCCAATGATACTCGTCAAAGATTAATCCCCTATATAAAAAGGTGCATACAATTTACAGGTATAATGCTTACACCTTCAGTTATTCTTTGTCTGGAACTATGAGTTCATATTTATAAATACAAAAAAATTCTAAATATTGGGACTCATAGGTCTGAGCAAACAGTGCAAATCCAGATCAGACTGCTCCCAAAAGGAGCAGTCAGATTAGGGTCTACACTGTTTGCCAGTTTATCTGCTTCTTTTGGAACCTAGCAGTCCCAGGTTTGATTCCCGCTGAGGTGGAAATCTTTTCAACTGTAAATGGGGCTCCATTGCACTCAACCTTTCATTATCATCCTCCCACTGTCTGATATGACTGATATACTGATTGGAAAGGACGCAAAACCACAAGTCATCCATCCATATATTTTTGGATGCATTTTGCAATGTAAAACCAAACTGCTGCAGTTTTAAGAGAATTATGGTAATTATTTTAGGTGTTCCAATTTTAAGAAGTTTTACGGTTAAAACCTACCTCATATCCAGTGTAAGACTGTGTGGAGTATTCAAAATCTGAGTCAGGACCACCTGGACAATATCTACAATTATGACATTACAGAGAACATTAGATAAACAGAATCTATCATTGGTGCCCAAATCTGAGTATTTGCTCATACAAATATCGACTATGGACTCTCTGTGCCAGTTGCAGCCTATCTTATCATCATTACAGAAGTTTTCAAAAAACTTGAAAAGTTGGGTGAACAGAGCAAAAGCCTAGAGAGGGAAAAGCATGCAAGAAGATGGCAACTGTGGAAAGAAATTGCTCAAACCAACATGTTTATCTGCACATCTGGATCATGGCCTGCATTAGAGCTATAGATATGAGGGGTACTGATAAGAATTCAGAGGTAATTGAGTCGCATCATGACAAAACCAACGAAGTGGCATGTGCGCCCTTCGAAGACATCCACCCTGTCTGATCAGAGTCTTTGCTGTGCGCATGGAGCTAGCTTAGACCCTTATCTACCCTTTAAGCCCAAAGCAAAGACTTTGGTCAGACTGGGTAAATGCCCAGGCTTATCTGAGTCTTTGCGTTTAGCAATGCCACTTTGTTGGTTTTGTTGTTTCACGACTCAATTTTATTTATAAGTGTATCCATTCATTTAAGGAAATACAAAGCAAACAGTGAAGGCTGTACCAAACTGCAAAGATTCACACGCTGGTTTGGGATTCCGATGTTCAATCACATTTGTGAGCTGGTGAGCTTGAGTACTTACACACAAATGTTTCCTGTCATGGCAATGTGTGGACATCTGTGGGGCTTACACATCACTGCAACAACAGCAATCTACAACAAAAAGTGAGGCAAAATTTGCCAGGCAAATATATCACAATCACACAATTATATAATATATATATACAAAAGCAAGACATTGAATGAGATCCTCATCCTATATATTGTATTTTTAATAGTTTATGATGTCAAAAGTAGATCATTTTGGCTGCCAACTATATTGAACCAAATACTTTTTCAACAAGTCTTGTTTGAAACTTTATAGTGAGATATAACTGCAAGGTTTTCACTGTAATTTTGGCAATTCTGAATGACTGTGATTAGATAGGTTTAGGCAAATAAATAAGTCTTGAGTATCATTAAGAAGTGCTGAAAAAGTATTTGGGTCATTCCAGAAAACTAGATCAAAAGTTACACAGATAGACATAATTGTGGCATTATACCCCATCCCCCTTTCACAGATAACTTATAGCAATGTACTTACCCCACTTGCTGTTCTGACTGGTTTGGCTTTCAATTTTGGTAACAGCACCTGAAATTGACATACCAGTATGTATACAACAACAGAGCTGGCATATACACAATACCACAACTGGTCCTAGCTTTAAGGTGAATGGGTATGTACTTTCAGGGGAAGCAAGTCTGCCATTTTCATGTTTTTCTCGCTTACAGAAAAGAACTTGCTCCAATAGAAACAAGTTCTTTCCTTTAAGAGTAGACCCCATCTTAAGTCAACTCTTGCAGGAAAGAATTTGCTAAACTACATGTAGGAGCAAATTTTTCTCTTTAAGAGTAGATCCCATCTGGGAAAGGCTGTCTCATCCAGGAGAAAAGGGGAACATCTTTCATGACTCCCTGTTTGCTTTCTGGATAATGCAGTCCTTTGAAAAAAGGGGTCTACTCTTAAAAGAAAGAATTTGCTCCTAGAGAAACAAATTCTTCGCTTTGAAAGGTTGATCCATCAAAAAGGAAGCAGAAAAGAAAATGGTACAGTTGGTTCCCCTGAAACTGTAACCATGCACTTTTAACTGGTTGAAGAACTTGTATCTTTGAATATATATAATTCAATTCTTTAGCATATTGTACATAAATACAAAGAAATCTCAATGTGATTGAAATGCCCTGTATAAGTTTTTGTGGAGAAATAAAAGAACTCAAAAGTCTGGCATATGTCCAGTTTAAACAACCAGTGACTTTGGGACACAGGGGCTTGTATCATACTTTTTTTTCAGGCTAGAAACTTAGTATAGTATTATAACCAAACTATGATGTAACTCTTGAAAAGAGCCCTTGTGCTTCTTTGTAATATGCAGCTCATGAACATTTCATATGCTACAATTAGTGTAAAAATTACCTTCTTATATTGCTGTGGTACAGCTGCAATAATATCCACCAGTCTAGGCTGGCTTGGGAGGCCATATTTGCTAGCTACTTTTGTCTTTACCCTGAAAAAAAAGGAACTATCAGCATATACTGTGAATAATCTCCCTCAACAGAATGGTTAGAAAAACATGAAGCAAATATTTGTACCATTCTGTCTTTGCTCTGACTGAGAAAGACATTTTTTTAAATTTAGTTTTTCATATATTTTTGGTTTTGCATGTGAAACATACTGCTGATATAGGCATAAACTGGTTTTGTTGTGTCGCAGCTCAAGTGTATTTGTCCCAGATTTGACAATGGAAGAATCAGTGACCTCTTACCACGACAGCATTTTTTGTAGTAGCTACAGAACTGTATTAAACATTATTACACAGTAAGTGTCTACATGTGTAGCTACAGAACTGTAGTAAACATTATTACACAGTAAGTGTCTATTTGAGTAATAATGTTTACTACAGTTCTGTAGCTACCCCAAACAAGAGGGTCATGATGGCCCTGGATCGCTCACCTGAGTATCCTGTGAACTTAACCTCAGAGACATCCATAATAGATAGAGTTTCACAAAGATTCAATGGAAAATGAACCCTTTATTGTATACCTTATACGTATTGGCTATAATTTAAATGTTATGCGACAGTCTGCATGCTTAGTGATTAACCCAATCACGGTTGATAACTTTGCTGCACTCTTTAATTGCACACCGGGGGATCGGTCGTCAGACTCTATGATGGCCCCGACCTAAAGCTATATATTTTAGTTGGTTGGGACCCGAGCCTTTTTGTCTGTTGCTTGGTCCACCGGGGCTCAACTGGTGACCTTCTTTTGCTTCAGATTTCCAGTGGGGTCGTTTGGCAGGACAGGGATCTCCATCTGTCAGACGGCCCGTTGTATCTGTTGAGTCCTCGTCTTTGCTTCTTCATGGTGTTGAAATTTGATTTATGTGTTTACCGTGATGATTCATTGACGAGTTAGAGGGTTATCATGCGAAACGAACTACCAACTAAATGTTTTGTACCACTTCAGAAACTGAGGGTGAGGTTGGGCCTGTAAAATCGATTTAAGCCCCCCAGTAATTCATAACTGACCGTTCCAAGGCGGTAGTTCTGTTGTGGTTCTCTGTTGCCTGTTTTTGGTGTCAGAGTTTCTGTGATGTTTTACCTTATGTATGTTCTTATTATTTTTGGTTCGGTTTGGGTTGCTGAGTGGCCACCTTTTGGGAACAAGCTGCTCACTCGGTTGGCCATATGTTCTCTGTATCTTGATTATTTGTAATCTTAGTTGTTTCCAACTATGGTTTGAGGGCTGGATTTGGATTTTGATTGTTTCAGTTCCTGGTCTTTGCATACTTTTTACTTTTTATAAGTTTAACATAATGACCTTGTTTTTGACCCCACATAACCCAGTTTCAAAACTGGTCTAGATTTCTTGGATATAAACATTCTGACAAAGTTCATGAATGCCATATCAAAACTGTGCCCTCTAGAGCGTAAACAATGTTTTTCTAAGGTTTGACCTAGTGACCTAATTTTTGACCAGACATGACCAAGTTGCACCCTTGGTCCAGATTTGTTGGAGATAAGCATTTTGACAAAGTCTCATGAAGATTAGAACAAAACTGTATCCTCTAAAGCATTCACATGGTTTTTCTAAGAACTGACCTAGTGACCTAGTCTTTGACCTGACATGGTCCAGTTTCAAATCAGGTCTAGATTTCATAAAACAACTAGAAATGTTTTTCAGAGAAAAACTGATGTCCCCCCCACCAGCCCATTTCCCATCCCCTCTAATGAATATAGCCTGTACAAATGAAATATCTATGCAAGTTTGGACAAAATCCATCTGCTGGTTCTAAAGATATCCTACATAGAAGACTATGTCCTTCAAAAGTGGGTCAAGGTCACCAGCTACTAAACATGTCTTAAACCTGTCACAACCATACATTCATGCAAGTCTGATGAATATCCATCCACTGGTTCAAGATATCTCATTTTTTAAGAGAGAAAAATATGCATTTGTAAGATAGCTTTTGACCTTGGAAATGGGGTAAAGGTCATCAAAACACAGTACACGCCTGAGACTGTCCCATAGGTATATCTATGAAAGTAAAGTGGAAATCAAGCCAAAGGCTAAAGAGACACATCAATTTTAGTGAAATTTTCACATATCTAAATCCTCCTGTGACCTTGAAAATGAGGTCAAGGTCACCAAAATTTTGTTCAGCTCTTAAACTTGTCCAAATCATGTATCCACGAAAGTTTGGCGAAATTCCATCCAATGGTTCAGGAGATATAGTGGGTACATGAAATTGTCATCCAAGTCCTACAGTGACCTTGAAATGAGGTAAAGGTCACCCAAATCTAATCAGCTCCAAAACTTGTCCCTATAAGGTATCCATGCAAGTTTTGTGAAATTCCATCCATTGGTTCAGGAGATGTAGTGGGTACAAGAAATTGTCATCTAAGTCCTCCAGTGACCTTGAAAATGAGGTCAAGGTCACCAAAATCTAATCAGCTCTTACACTTGTCCCAATGATATATCCATGCAAGTTTGGTGAAATTCCATCCATTGGTTCAAGAGATATCGAGCATACAAGAAATTGGGTACAAGAAATTGTCATCTTAGTTATCCAGTGACCTTGAAAATGAGGTCAAGGTCACCAAAATCTAATCAGCTCTTACACTTGTCCCAATGATGTATCCATGCAAGTTTGGTGAAATTCCATCCATTGGTTCAAGAGATATCGCCCATACAAGAAATTGTCATCTAAGTCCTCCTGTGACCTTGAAAATGAGGTCAAGGTCACCAAAATCTAATCAGCTCATAAGCTTGTCCCAATGATATATCCATGCAAGTTTGGTGAAATTCCATCCATTGGTTCAAGAGATATTGCGCATACAAGAATCTGTCACGCCGAAGCTGACGGGATCCGCACTGAAAACAATATGTCCCCCCTCGCCTTCGGTGGGGGGACATAAAAACATTCTGACAAACTTTCATGTAGATTATATCATAACTGTGCCCTAAAGAGTGTACACAATGTTTTTCTAAGATTTGACCTAGTGACCTAGATTTTGACCCCACAAGAATCAGATTCAAACTTGGTCTAGATTTCATAAAGATAAACATTCTGTCAAAGTTTCATGAAGATTGGATCATAACTGTGCCCTCCAGAGTGTGCACAAGACTTTTCTATGATTTGACCAAAAGACCTAGTTTTTGACCCCACATGACCCAGTTTCAAAGTCGGTCTAGATTTCATGAAGATAAACATTCTGACCAAGTTTCATGATGATTGGATCTTAACTGTGCCCTCTGAGATATTCTAAGATTTATTTCTATTTTTAGCTCAAGAGCGGCCATTTTGTTCAGTGGAGTGGAACCATTTTAGCAATTTTGGTAGAGGGTCTCCTAAGGAACATTTCTGTGAAATTATTTCAAAATCTACCAAGCACTTTCGGAGGAGAAGTCGTTTAAAGGTTTTTCTATTTTTAGCTCTGGCGGCCATATTATTCAGCGGAGTGGAACCATTTGAGCACTTTTGGTAGAAGGTTTCCTAAGGAACATTTCTATGAAATTATTTCAAAATCTGCCAAGCAGTTTTGGAGGAGAAGTCCTTTAAAGGTTTTTCTATATTTAGCTCTGGCGGCCATATTGTTCAGTGGAGCGGAACCGTTTGAGCAATTTTGGTAGAGAGTCCCCCAAGAAACATTTCCGTGAAATTATTTCAAAATCTGCCCAGCAGTTTTGGAGGAGAAGTCGTTTAAAGGTTTTTCTATTTTTAGCTCTGGCGGCCATTTTGTTTAGTGGAGCGGAACCGTTTTAGCAATTTTGGTAGAGAGTCCCCCAAGAAACATTTCTGTAAAATTATTTCAAAATCTGCCCAGCAGTTTTGGAGGAGAAGTCGTTTAAAGGTTTTTCTAATTTTAGCTCTGGCGGCCATTTTGTTCAGTGGAGCGGAACCGTTTGAGCAATTTCGGTATAGGGTCTCCTAAGGAACATTTCTGTGAAATTATTTCAAAATCTGCCAAGCAGTTTTGGAGAAGTCGTTTAAAGGTTTTTCTATTTTTAGCTCTGGCAGCCATTTTGTTCAGAGTAGCGGAACTGTTTTAGCAATTTTGGTAGAGGGTCTCCTAAGGAACATTTCTGTGAAATTATTTCAAAATCTGCCAAGCAGCTTTGGAGGAGAAGTGGTTTAAAGGTTTTTCTATTTTTAGCTCTGGCGGCCATTTTATTCAGCGGAGAGGAACGGTTTGAGCAATTTCGACAGAGGGTCTCCGAAGGAACATTTCTGTGAAATTATTTCAAAATCTGCCCAGCAGTTTTGGAGGAGAAGTCGTTTAAAGGTTTATCTATTTTTAGCTCTGGCGGCCATTTTGTTCAGTGGAGCGGAACCGTTTGAGCAAATTTGGTAGATGGTCTCCTAAGGAACATTTCTGTGAAATTATTTCAAAATCTGCCCAGAAGTTTTGGAGGAGAAGTTGTTTAAAGGTTTTTCTATTTTTAGCTCTGGCGGCCATATTGTTCAGTGGAGCGGAACCATTTGAGCAATTATGGTAGAGAGTCCCCCAAGAAACATTTCTGTGAAATTATTTCAAAATCTGCCCAGCAGTTTTGGAGGAGAAGTCGTTTAAAGGTTTTTCTATTTTTAGCTCTGGCGGCCATTTTGTTTAGCGGAGCGGAACCATTTGAGAAATTTTGGTAGAGAGTCCCCCAAGGAACATTTCTGTGAAATTATTTCAAAATCCGTCCAGCAGTTTTGGAGAAGAAGTCGTTTAAAGCAAAAGTTGACGACGGACGCACGACCGGACGACGGACAAAGACCGATCACAATACCTCACCTTGAGCACTTCGTGCTCAGGTGAGCTAAAAATGCTGTCGTGGTAAGACCATTGTCAAATCTGGACAAATACACTTGAGCTGCGACACAACAAAACCAACAAAGTGGCATGTGCACCTAGCAAAAACTCAGAGCAGCCTGCTCAATCTGATCAGAATCTTTGCTGTCGGCATGGAGGTAGCTTACAGCCTGAGCTCCCTTTAAGCACAAAGCAAATACTCTGATCAGACTGGGTGGATGCCCAGGTTGATCTGAGTATTCCCTGACACACATGACACTTTGTTGGTTTTGTCTTGTTGTGGCACACTTATTCAGGAGATTACAAAGTGGCTGGGAGCAGTCTGATCTAGGTCTCCACTGACTATCAGACAAGACAGATTTGTCAGAATATTTAAGGTCAATATGGTCTGCCCAGGATGCTTTGACAACAAGATGAACTACAAAATCAGAAGGAAAGCAAACAATAAGGGGCTAGAAAATGTTAAAAGTAAAAGCATCAAAATCTGGAAATCAATACCCTATTTCATCTGTTATAGGACAGAGGATCAAGATCCATCCTTGAAGACGGGTCTGGATTTTGGGGATTGTTTTGGACAGGGGGGAAAAAACATCTTACAGTTGAATATATACAACTTATTTACATGTTTGGGGTCATTTTGGAGAAGAGAAAATACCTCCATCTTTTAGCCGAATAAATAGGGTACTTCACTTTGCTATAGAAGGTGCCACAGAAACTTTCCCTAAGTATTTGCCAAACGTAATATGTCTAAATTTCGATACATCTAAAAACGATTGATTTTCCATTTGGAACAAATGGAAAATAATCATTTTCAGATGTCCCAATATTAATGCACATTACAGTGGGGTCCTGTTGAGTAGTCACTATTCACACCTATACAGACTCTTGCTGCTGATGTCTGGGTGGCAGCCATATCTTCTCTGTTTGTAAAAAATTTACCTGTTAAGATTAATGTCTTTATTGTGCTCGTGTGCTTCAATCAGCTGTTTAACTATCTCCGAGACAGTTATCACCATCAACTCCTCCTTCGAGGCACTAACCACCTCTGTAATATAAAACGTTATTTTAAGATGTATGAGTACATCTCCATGGTTTTTCACCATGGTTTTTCACCATTCTTACAAAGGGAAATAACTTTTATGCCTTCCTGTTTGCTTCCCTAGATAGAAACACCATTTCTAAATCAGATCAACTCCTGGAGGAGCAAATTCTTTCCTGTAAGAGTTGACCTCCAAGAAAAAGGGATTCACCCTATAGCAAACTCTGTACATAACAAAACTCAACACTAGGGTGTGTTTTGATGATAAAGACAAATTTACATTAAACATGTCAGAGACAAGCATCTTCTTCTGAAATGAGTTGGTGGTACATGAGAAGTAAAGAATGTTTTTCTTATTTTATTTAACATCTAGGTATTTCCATTCAATACTGCAACCAGAGCCTTCTTTTCTGGAATTTACAGTTAACATATTAGTAATTTCCATATTCCAAATAACACAGGGTATAAACCAGTCCGCCAATTTTCTTTCGTTTCCTGCAGAGACTGTTCGTCATATTTGGCTTCAGCCGAGACTGTCTGCGAACTCTTGCTTCCTGCAGGGACTACTGTCCTCGAAAAATGGCTTCCTGCGGAGACTGGCCGCGACTCTTCTTCCTGCCGAGATCCTCGGCAGGAAGCAGAATCACGCGGACAGTCTCTGCAGGAAGCCATTTATCATGTACAGAAGTCTCAGCAGGAAGCAAGAGATCGCGGACAGTCTCGGCGGAAGCCAAATATGATGTACAGTCTCTGCAGGAAGCGAATATTAGCGGAATTGATTATACCCTGTGAATAATGTAAAGGTAAATTTCATATTCATAAAATCCTGCATGCTTTGTTTGAAATGGATATTTCTGACATTACCATAAAAAAAGTCTTAAAATTGGGACAACTTAAATAATTACTGTGATTGTCCTAAATAAGGAAGAGTGTTGTTCAGCAATGCAAAAGTGGGTCCAAAAGATGCAGTCTGATCTAGGTCTAGACTGTTTGCTCAGACCTATTTGTCCAAATAGTTAGAATTTTTAGGGTAACACCCGTTTTTGAACAGGATAGTTTGCCCTAGCTGGCTGAACCACGTACAACTTGTAAAAAAAAAAAAAGATGCAAATACATGTACTGGAGTGACTGCAATAGCTCTTCCTGGACTTGAATCGGAATGACATCATCCACAATTTAACTGATTACTTTGATGTCGCATTTTATATTGTGTCATCAGTAGAAAGCTCGTGGGAAACAGTGAATCTTTCTTTATGGGGGAAAAAGTCTCAGCAATACTTGTCTGGTGTGGTTGTGTGTACAAATGACTGTTTTTTGTTTGTTTGTTTTTTTCTTCTTCTTCATACTCTGACTCCATATCTGATCACCTGAGGTAAAGATCAGAAAATGATCGTCTCAGTAACGAGAGATAGACAGATCATTACATCAGAGGACTGTTCTGTGGTGGAAAGCCAGAAGTAGTTCTAAGCTGTATAGAGGCTGGGAAGTACTCTGTGAAACCACTGCAACCCGGCTATTACTAAAACCTTATACCGCACCGCACCAGCTTAAACCTTATACTGCACCTACGGAAATTTTCGTGCAGTGTCGAGTAAATTCCAATCTTTACCGAACTCACGTTACAAGCTATCTCGATGTACAGATTTGTTCCTGTCTTTCTTTGTGAGGGTCAATAATGAAACTATTAATAAATATTTACTTTATGTCGAATTTAAGTCAACGAAAATACTTCTCCATCTCGAGATATATGCATAGGATCACCTTTCTATTTTCTGCAAGCAAAAACTCAATTTAAATACTTTGAATAATTATCTTCTATGCATGCATAATCATATGGAAAAATTTACATTATACTATCATGGCTTTTTTTCCAGAGAATTTATACATGCATTTCTCTGGGGATTGCAACAAAGACATACTTTTAAGAGTTATTTCCAACCCCTGTAGGAAAATTTTTCAGATAGATATATATATGTATATGCGATCGTTTAAATCTAGGAAATTATACGGATGAAGTTACCGTAATACAAAGATATATATTGAATGTATTATCTCAGTCTTTTTTTTATCATTAAAACCAACCAAATTTACCAGGGGCTACCATATATGTTAGTTATCCTGAGCAGTGACCTATATATAGAGTGACTCGCATCTCCAGTTAAATATAGGTATTTTTCCAATAGACGCTTGTCGCGCCGCAGGACAGGTGAGTGGCTGAAAAATCGATAATTCTATCAACCGCTTATTTCGCATCTAGAAATATTTTAATATTATCATTGTTTTATTTTATCTGTATAAATAATGTGTTCTTACAAATGTTTGCGTTGAATTGTGTACTTAATTTCCGAAATTTTGATACCAAACTTGCCAACTTTTTATACGGTAGTTTTACTTGACGTAGTTAAAAAAAAAACACACACACAAAAAATGGGCTGGAGGGCTTATCAATATAAATACGGGAAACTTTTTTTATTATGCATTTGGATGAGGATTTTGATCTTGGCTCTCTCTTACTTTGGAGAATGTGCATGCCTTGAAAATTGAAGTAAGTCATTGACAAAGGTTTTAATTAAGCTGAGTGGGTTGGAATTTCTATCAGAAGTTATCGACGTGAATCGCCCATTTCATTAATGTTTACGTAATCAAAATATTATTCAACGTTAAGGTAAGCTTTGAATTTTATGATGATTATTAGAATAGTAAGATTTGTGATTATTTTGCTTGGTTTTGGGGTGAAATAAGAAACTTTGGTCCCTGACAAATTCTTCAAAGCATAACTAACCAACCCTCTGAACTCATTGTTGTATGGCGAAAACTGCGAAAAACAAGTTTTATTTTAAGATTATTTTGACCCATTAAATCGGCATGAAATTGCATAAAATAGCACTCAAACAATTTAAAAGGCATTCAACTTTATCAAAAATATCATTGCGAGGCTCAAAAATAGTTATTTTGGGAGCCTTATTCAAAAACGGGGGAGTGGGGTTTTGAACATCCTGGTTTGCCGGTTTTCGCTACTTTCCTAAATAAGCCTATTTCTATACTGTCATAAGACCATCAAAATAGTAAATAATTGTCATGAAAATGATATTAAACAACATTTTGGAGCTTCCCCTTTCGTTTTCTAATGCTAAAATATTACCTCAAACCTTATTAACAACGGAGTACATCGAAAAGAAGTGATGGTTTTTACAGCGTCGTCGCCATTTTCTTTCGAGTGACCAACGTTTCTCAATTTACATCGTTAAAAATGAACTCCAAAACCAAGCAAAATCATCACAAAACTTATATTCTAATACTTCATTATAAAATTCAAAGCTTACCTTATCGTTGCATAATAATTTCACTATGAAAACACCGATAAAATGGGCGATGCACAGAAATTGACAGAAATTGAAGCTTTTTCAGCTTGTATTAAAAATGGCGCTCCGGTAGGAGGCGCCGCAGTCGCATGCGCGACACGCCTCTTTGGACCGAAAGGTGAAGACGCGAGTCACTGTATTTATAGGTCACTGTCCTGAGAAATTATTGAAATGGATAAAACCGATACTTAATCCTTTTTAGGGTTGAGCAAATTAAGGTTTCAGCATAATATAAATATGTATGTATTTTCAATTCATTGACGCGTTTAATAAAAAATCTCATTTACAGAATCAGTATAAGTAACATACACTTTGCCTACGGCAGAGTTCGTAAAATTCGGTAGGGTTCTGAAATCTTCGGCGGTGCAGTTCTCTAGTTTACCCCAGTGTGGTGCGGTGCAGTACAGTACAAGGTTTTAGTAATAGCCCTGCAACCCTGAAGGGAACAGTCAACCATTCATACTTGCCAGCGCCAGGATAACAATCTACTCCATTTTGGAATAACAGTGGTGAGCCCCACATAGGCTGAAATTTGGTCAGATACAGAAATTTTATGAAATTCTGGCCAAAATTAAAGAACACACTTCTTGTTTAATGAGTGTAATTTACCTCGCTTCTTGTTTTTACCCATACAGAATCTGTAAGACAAGAAAAATAAGATAGTGACATGTGTTGAAATAATTGCTCTTCTCTGGATGGGATTCAGATGCTTGGTTGTTTATCGCCCACTTATTTTCAAGCTTCTAAACTATTAAGATCTGGTTAAGATCTGGCCTTCACCTTCAACACAAGCTGTACATAAAGTTTCGTAATTGAAATTCGGGGTTTGAACAGTTGTTTTATTATTTTATTTGTTTTAAACGGAAAGGATAATATTATAAAAATTATTATTACTTGATATATATCATTGTTGATGAAAATAATCCACAAGCACTTTATACGAAAATTTTATGTCAGTTCACCACAAAATGAAAATAGAAGTCGCCTAGAATTTTCGCTTAAATCTACTTTCGTTTTAAAATCTTTGCACTTCGAAGGCGTGAAAATAGAGTAATTATACAATATAATGGTGATCTTGACAGAAAGTCTACTAAGAAAATAATTCGGGTCATTTCGGCCTTTTTTCCCTTTCGGCTGGGCCATTTCGGCCAGCAGATGCAAACAAGCACTAGTGTCATCAATAAAGTAATATGTGTCCACTTGTTGCAAACCTGAGTGTTTATTTAATAAAGCATAAATTTAATGGGGCAGCAATAAAGACTTTTTCCCCTCTCCCTTCATACTCTGGGGATGACTTTTGATTTAGACAGGCCCGACCAGTACGCGGACACTCCCAGTACGCGGACACTTTTGTGTTTGGCGTCAAGTAAACTCTAAGATACTTTTTAGATTCAACTGTCTTTGTGATATTTTTTCAAGGCACAATTTCTTTATAGTTTTGTCATTCACTTTTACACTTACACAACACATTTACGAATTTGCAGGGCTGATGCTGACCGGTATCACAATCGATGCTTCAGTTTGGCTGCGACAAACATGCAAACAGGCAAAGCATTCAGTCATGTGTCAATTTGAAATTATAACAACCATTTACGATGTTTATACATTTTTGTCAACTGCATGTATCAATAAATCAATTAGTATTGCAGCGTATAAATGCTATCTTAGTTTACTTAGATTCTAAGGTGTCCGCGTACTGGTATGATAAGCCTGTGTGATACAGCAAATAGCATGGCCATAACAGCGTTACGCTGTGCATGCGCAGATGATTTTTTTCACTTGTAACTTTTGTCTATATTTAGCACAAGGATTTTCCTATAATTGCATGCCCATCTGGTAGTCTTGAACACGTTGGAGTCTTAAACAATAGGTAAAACACCCTTAAAAGTGTCCGCGTACTGGTCGGGCCTGTCTAAGGTCCTTTTTAACAGTATTTCAGTCATATCAGGACATTGGTTGGGTGATCATGAAAGGCTGTGTGCAATAGAACCATTTTTACGGTTGAAAAGATCCACACCTACAGCAGGGCTCAAGCCCAGAGTGCTAGATCAGATTCAGTCACATCTGATCATTATATCAGAGAACTGTTCTTTGGTGGAAGAACAGATGTTTCAGCTGACTGTATATATGGGCTGGAAATACTCTGTGAAACAACCACAACCCTAAGGTGTTGCCAGCGGTAATGCATCCGTTTGAACATGCTCAGTAGAGGTAATTAGGTAGTCTAGAGACAAATCTTGCCACCTACTGAGCTATTTGGGCGCTTAATTTTGAACGACTTTGAATCAGTAGCAGAATTTTTTTTTCATCTCACCATAAGATCAGGCAAGGTTTCAGCCATATTTGATCCATTTGAATGTACATCATTCTGTTGTAACTCTTCTCTTTTAAAACAAGTTTTGGGAAAATGCACCAAGTAAGCCAGCTGACTGGGACAGTCAGGTGTGGCTGTATACTTATGAAAAAAAAAAAACATTATTTATTTTCTCAATGGTCACTTAGAATAAGGAAATAACATGGTATTACGCTTCCATCACTGACTTATAAAGGTTTTGAAAATTGTGATTCATATGTTTTTTTCCCCCTGTATGCTTCAAATATAGAATGCAAAAAAAATTATATATTCTCAGAAAACCTGAATAAAATTTTTAGGTTTCACCAGTGAATTTAGGTAGGGTGGGTTACCCTAAACACGCATATTTTTTTTATTTGGCCTTGTCTGGTAAAAAACAAGAGAAAATGATACCTTGGTACAAAACTATGGTCATTACAGCCAGAGGTCAGGGGTGGGTTGTGTCAGCCTTATTCTGTTGGGATGTTTTGGTCCAGGTTTTAGTCGGTCCTTTTGGGCAAATCCTGGGGGCCTGACATTTCAACTGATGTTTTTCTCCCTCTTTCTTTTTGCTTATAGTTGAGTAATAACTTGAGAAAGTTCTTTGAGGGTATGAGCAGTGGGGAGGGACAGCATTTGGGCATTTGACTTCATGTAGTCAGACCCAGGGTTTCATTGTCTGCTAAAAAATGTAAATGTTATGAAAACAGGGTCAAAAGGTCTCGAGTGGAGCCATAAAGGGTGGGTCGGAGACTCTAATAACATAATCCCAAAAGCAAGGCCGAATTGAGATAGGGCCATTTGATTGGGAAAAAAAAGCTGAAGTGACCCGTGGTCTGAATGGAAAGAGGGCCAAAATGATGTATTGCCATTTAAATAAAGGAACTGTAAGCTGAACTGTTAACAGATGGTATGTGTCATGGGTAATTGCAGAGTGTTGATATGATAATGGGAAAGATAATGTAATACAAAAGAACTCTGAATAGAACAGGTGTTAAATGACAAAAGACTTCCATGACAGCTGACCTATAATATCCAATGAATTATGCTACACACATTTGCTACGGTACATCTATTGTATGTGGTCATCAGTTGTGATGTACATGTATAAAAATGTAGATGAAGAAAAGTTGTCAATTTCTGTTTTATGACAAACTCAGTAGCTGATACAATGTACTGCCTCCAGTGGCTGATACCTGTGTTACTTATTCCAAAACCACTGAACCCAGCCTTGCTTCTCAATCATGCTATGTTCATGGTGCTATACCTGACAGGATTTTTCTTGGAGAGGAAGCCGTGTTCAATATGCAGTCTCGTTTTCCTGATTGCCTTGTTTCTAATCTGTTATAACTGTGTTGGGAACTGTGTATTCTGGAGCTGCCCAGATGATCAGTGCTCAGGGGCAGGGTGTGGAGAATAAAGGTCGAGAGCCAGAGCTACATAAGGCAGTGCTCCAGATAAGAGTGGGTAGCAGGGATAAGTTAGGGATAATTTTCCATATTTCTGCATTAAAACATATTTTGTGACCTGTCATTACAACCGTCTTGGTGAGACAGTTCTAATGAGGGGTCACAACATATGTTTTCATTGAAAAATAAGAAAAATTATCATTGAGTTTTCCTCAATACCCTTTCTTATCTGTAGTTCTGGATAAGGTCAGGTATGGAGGATAATTTCAAGATGGGTTTTCTTATTCCTCAATGAAAATGTATGTTGAAACCTGTTAGTAGAACCGTCTTGATGAGCCTGTTCTAATGAGTGTGCATATGGTCACAACATACAGATTATAGTGAAATACAGAAATTTCTATAGCTACCCCATCTTTTTGGTACACTGACTCGGAGACTAACACAAAGTCAAAGTTTGCAGAATATGGGCGAAGACAAGGAATACATCATACATGAGAAAGGGAACTGTATAATTTACTTAATGTCTATATGATTCGTTGTTTATGAATTCAGCAAATGTGATGACTAAGTTGATTGTCATGTTTATAAGCTGACAGTCCAAAATAAAGCATAATATATTTCATGATGCTGAATTGAAAACAGTGAAACTGTCAAACTGAAATTGTCTAATTTCCATGAAGGCCTTATTCACCCCTGGTTAACTATGTATATACAAGAGCTGTTATGGAGGGAAGAAGAGCTGTTACAAAACAAAAAAAGAGTCTTAGTTACTGAACAACCAGGTGACCGGGTCCCTTGGTAACTATGACTCTTTTTTTGCTTCGTACAGCTGTTTTTCTGTTTTGTAACATCCTTGCAAACATAGTTAACCTGGTGTGTTATTGCTTAAAGTAACTTGCCTTAATTCATATCATGATTGTAAATTATCATAAATGCATGTTTATTAAGATCTTTAAAAAATCTTACTTTAATTGAATTGTTGACAGTTCTAAGTTTAACACTTGAAGTTCCATAAATGAAAATGGTTGAAATTGTGAACAGTACATAGATCCAGATGATCCACCTCATTGAGATCTATAGTATGCCCTAGAGCTTCTCTTTGAATTTTTAATATGGTAGAGCTTGGGCAAAACTTTTTATGAAAATTTGCAGATGTAAATTTTGTTGTCTGATTTTTTTTAGCACTTATGATTATAAATGATCATAAGTTTAAAGTGTATTTTGTACTTGTATATGCTTCATTAAGTGCTCCCACACCTCACTTGACACTTATACTCCTCAAAAGTGCAGACAACAAAATTTACATCAAAAAAATATTGTCCAGTCGGTCCAGGCCATCCAAAGATTAAGATGCAAACAATGTTGACCCAGATGTGGTGTTTAGAACTTAAAGTGCCAAAAATGAAAAAAGATGAATTTGCAAACAGCTTAGGTCCAGATGAGGTGGCTCATAATGAGCCACCTCACCTGGATCTTCACTTTTTGCCCTCTGGTCTAAGAAGTCTCAATATGATATACATGTAGCTTGGATGAATTAAACTTCTTTTGAAATTTGGCAGTCATAAATTTGGCATTTGTATTTTTGGTGCTTTGAGGATTAAATGATATCTCAAGCCAACAAGGAAATGGACTAGATGAGGAGTAATGAAGTGGTCTAAAGACTTGAAGAGACTCAAGACCTGAGTGGGACTTGAACCCACAATCAGTGAATCAAAAAATTTACTCTATGTCATATAGTATGATAGCAATGCATTTATTTTTTCAACATTTTTATAGACACTAGCCACACTTCATTTTTTACCTAGAAACAAGTTTTGAAGTGGGCTTTCACTTAATGCAGAAGTTTGGCCAAAGCTGGTTTAGGACAGATTATTAGGCGAAATTTTGCTATATAAAGGCATGCATTAGAACTTGATTTCATGTAAAACAAAAGGAAAACAGAATAAGGGCTCTGTATTTTGATTTGGTGCAGTTTATGTTGATTGAGTTTGTAGAGTTACATATAAGTTGTATGGGTACATTTCTACGTTTTTCTTTCATTTTAAGAAGGGTAATAATTTTTGTGACTTTGTTTTTGCTTCAATCATCAACAAAACCCTTCCAAAATGGGGCCTACTCTTAAAAGAAAGAATTTGCTCCAAATTCTTTCCTTTAAGATGTGACCTCCGTTGAGAAGAGAGGTAAAATGGAAATGGCAGAGTTGCTTCCCCTGAAAGTATCCCCATTCATCTTAGAATGTATAAGCTATAAAATCAACCATAATAGGGGTCAGCCTAGAGGAAAGAGGGGGAGGGGGAGAAATTGTCTCCCTAAGATGACTGACTTCTCCATATTTGGACTGAGGGAGAAGTCAAAATGTATAAAACGGAGAAAATTCAAAATTTGGAGTAAAGCTTCACCCTGAAAGTGAAATTCAGAAAATGTTTAAAAACTCCTTCCTGTCTGAGAACCTTAGGCTGAGCCCTGCATATTGAAAACAAAGTATTTACAATAAATGTTCAGATAATTTCAGCCATTCCAGTAATGAACTCTTCAAGTTTTGAATTTGAACAAGTTCACTTGTTTTGTGAGGGAACCCAGCAGGCTCATGATATTGGAATGATGTCAAACTGACGTTGATGCGACATTGCATTAAGGTCAGTAAGACGTCATTTTGACATCATGTACCTGCTGGGAATGGGACTGATTTATAACTTGGCAAACAGTCAGACCCAGATCAGACCACTTCACCATTGGAAGCCTCCTAATTTTTGTCAACGCTATTCTAAAGGGTCAAGTCAGGTAAATTTGGACAGCAGGTAAATTGGGACTGTGAAATTCTTTCCTTTAAATGTCAGTTGTTTGGAATTAAAACAAAATTATTGGGAAAAACAGTGAAAATCCTGATGAGACAGCTCATTATGAGCCTTCTTATCTGCATTTTCACTGTTTATAATGGTATGTCCGAATTTACCCGCTATGCGAAATTATCAGACTCGACCCTAACTGTTTACTTGGCTGTTGGTGTCTAAACAGTTGAGGTACATTTGTTAAAGACAGGCAATACAAGTTTAAGGTGAATTAATACATTTATAGGAGAAGCAGCTCTGTCATTGCCTGGCCTAAGACTAGCAAATTGCGAGACATATGTACATGTATTACTTTTCTGGTGTCAGCATCAGCAGCGTAAACTGCATTGAGTTTTCTTGCTTAGCTCTGTTTTGTGGAAATGCAGACAGGCAAGACAACCCTTTCTGTGGAATTCTTCTTATATTTGCCTCCCTTCTCAATGGGGTCAACTGTTACAGGATAGAATTTACTCCTGTTGGAGCAAATTCTTTCCTTTAAGAGTAGATTCCCTTTTGGAAGGGCTACATGGTCCAGGGAGGCAAACAGGAAGTCACAAAAGTTGTTTCTCTTTGTAAAAGTGGTGGTAAAACATATAGGTCTACCCATATGCCTTAATTTTTATGATCATGTTATGTAATGTTCATTTTTATCAAAACTCTAGGTAAGGCTGGCCTCACACAGCAAAAAGTGTTGGAAAGAAAAACAACAACAACAACAACAAAAAAAAAACATGTCAAGAGTTATGGTTGATGATAGTTTGATGTCTAAAATGGAGCAAGTACTTTGATTTGACAATGCAGTTATGTATCCAAAGGTGCAGATGGAATGTCAAATAGTGTAGACCCTGACCAGACTGCTCTTTATGTCACCACTGTTTGTTTAGACCAACTTGTACCAAAACTTAGAATTTAGAGTATTCACACAATTTTTAAAGCATGTATGGTTCCAGAAAATTAACAGTTAACATCAACCATCCTTCCAGGATGAAAACTTCCTTTTTTCCAAAACAGTGCTACAGAGCTCTAGATAAGAAGGAGTATTAGGTGATAATTAGGGATAATTCTTGTTAATTCTGCATAAAAACATATATTGTGACCCCTCATCTGAACCGTCTCGATGAGACGGTTCAGATGAGGGGTCACAACATATGGTTTCAATGAGAAATAAGAAAAATTATCCTTAATTATCATCAAATACTCCCTCTTATCTAGAGCTCTGGTGCTATGTGTGATACTTCCCTCAGCTGAATTGCCTCATGCAACATATGTTTCACACAGGAATAAGATTAATATCCCTAAAATATAATGAAATGTTCCTGTCTAAATTGTGATTCTAATGTCAGAGGCATTACCACTGAATCAAAGGCACTTAAAGTTGGACCCATCATGTCCAGAATAAATAATCAAAAGCAAGGATGTTTGGCATTCTGTGATTTACATGGTGGAGGAAACCAGAGAATCCAGAGAAAACCACCAATTTTGGATGGGCAACCACAGCTCTGTCACATGTCGACTTTTATATCGAACCCAGACTGCAAAGGTCACAAGGGAAAGATATTTTTTCTACACTATCTAGGCCCTTATCTGGAGTTTTGATATTGTGTTCCTCTATGAAATGTTTTATGTTCGTCATGTTAAATTTTGTTGATAATACACCTATTTTGATATGATATTTTATTATTATTTGTTTTCATTAAATTTTCAGCCATCCCAAGAATATACATGCTACACCTGGTGCTCTAGCTTAGAAGGGGTAACAGGGATAATTGAGGGATAATTTTCAGAGTTTTTCTACAAAGCATCTTGTGACGGCTCTGATGAGTCACATGGTCACAAAACGTGTTTTTGTTCAGAAATAAAAATATATGAGCCGCGACACAAGAAAACCAACAATGTGGTTGTGCGCTCAGCGCAGACTCAGATCAGCCTGGGCATCCGCCCAGTCTGATCAGAGTCTTCGCTGTCCGCATGGAGGTAGCTTAGACCCTTAGCTATCTTTTAAGCGCTTAGTGAAGAGTCTGATCAGACTTGGAAGGTGCCCAGGTATGTCTGAGTCTGCGCTGGGTGCACAACCACATTGTTGGTTTTCTCGTGTCGCGGCTCAGTTATCTCATAATTACCCTAAAATCCCACCTTATCTGGAGCTCTGCCAAAGCTTCCATATTCAGCTTTCCATCTCAGTTTTTCCCTCCCTTCTCATAGGGGATACTCTCAGAGAGCATATTCTTTTCTTTAATAGTATCCCTACTGTCTGTTGGATTTGGGATAATAAAGCAAGCACCAGTCTGCTGGAGTTGTCTCCCATGTAAAAATGGCAACCAGACAGATTTCTAAGCCATCATATAAATAAATATCCAGAGCTCTAGATAAGGAGCTTTTGTTAATTTTTTTTAAATGCATTTAATTCTGAAGAAAGGAATTTTTGACGAATGGGTACACTTTCAGGGAAACCACTGTACCATTTTTACTTTTTCCTCTCTTCTCAGAATTTGCTGCCTTAGAGCAATTTGTTTCCTTTTGGAGTAGATCCCTTTTAGAAGGCTTTGTCCTCAAGGAAGCAAACAGGAAATCACTAAAGTCGGTCCCCTTTGTAAAAATGGCGGAAAAACTGGAGGTGTTTCCATTCACCTTCATTATTCATAAAAACTATGATTAGAACCACCCCTACAAGGCAGGTAAAACTTCAGATATTCTTCATACATGTATCTTGAACTATAAAGAACAGTGAAATTTTAATGAGCATGGCCATGTATGTCCGCTTGACACTTTTTTCGCACCTGCTTCAGTAAGCTGTGAAATAGGCATCTATTTTTCCATCAGTCTGTCAATCAGCCATTCATTCTATTCGTCTGTCCGTCCGTCCTATTTGCCGTCATGGGCTTAATTTTAATTTTCAACTTATTGAGACCAGCTGTGTAGGACTTGTGCGGCGTGGGCTTGGAACAGACTGCTACTGCTAATGGGCGCATGCTGATCTGAGACTTCACTGTTTGCCACATAGCTTACATATTAATCGGATGCACTGAGAATATGAAGGGTTCCAATATTGGGCATAATTTTTAGAAACTTGTTTCTGAAATAATTTAGGTCTGTAGCTAGACTATGTCCGGGGGAAGATACTGAACTTATAATAGAAACATCTGTTTTGGATGAATTCTGACTCAGTTTCTTCGTGTAGTTTGATCTAGCGGGTACGTGTGAGTGATCTGGTATGTTTGGGTGCTCTAGTGAGGTACTTTGTGACAAAGGTCCTGCAAAAAGTTCTGTCTAGGCATATTTTAAAACGCGTTGCACTTACTGTTTTCCGGCTAGGTAACGATGCCCATTTGTTTGTGAAAATTGCTTATACAATGACCGAGATTTTGAGTTATTTGCAGTCGTATACTGACCAGTGTACATGTCACATTGTAACATGGGCAAAATCTGAAATTCGCGGCTATATAAAATACAATGCCGTACTTTGGTTTGTATAGAAACAAAGCAGACATTTTCCGAACTGTGTGATATGCATATATACTGAACATCAAAAGAAACGCGTACAATGTATACACCCAATAACGCATCGATATTCCATAAACTTTGGTTACCAGAACGTTTGCTTTTGTGATGGGATTAAACATAGAGTCACCATATTTCAGAAGCTGAATTTTTAATTCCATTATTCTCCAGACATAATGTCCGAAGCAAGTGTAAGAAACAGAAAAAAAATCAAAGCAATTGAGCCTTGCGTTTTAGAGAAACAATCAGGTGAAAGTTGGCAGTAGAAACAGTAACACTGGCTACCATTGGATTTCCATAGACCTTTTAACACCCTGTATTTCTTGAAAAGAACAGAAACCATTCATATGAAGAGGTTAAATGAATTTACAAGAGTAAAATAAAAAGATTTGCAAACAAATTTTTTGTAGCACTGCAGAACTTTTGATGTTATTGGACTTCCCAATTTGCTATTTGTTTAATTGCAAGGGAGATAATTTGACAAGTCTTCAACTTCAAACTGCTGTCATGTTCCTAAGAAGAATACCATGGTTATAAAACTGACGGGTTTTTCTTAACCACGCATTAGAGTCACGTTTTGGAAACAATATGTTATACTGCCAAAGAAAAGACAACTCTTATAACAACTTCTGATGTTTCACGACAAATAGAGATAACTCTTTAATCTAGTTTTAATTTTGCAAGAAGCTAAGTTTATATTGTTGGCAGACGTCAGTATCTTTTCCTGCTATATATGATTTAAAACAATAAATCAGCTTTTGATGTTCAGTATAATTAGACCTCAGTCCATTTCCATGTGCACACTATTCAGATGGGTTAAAGCTTTGGAAAATTGAAAATGTTCGGTTGTTGGTGCCCACCTTGGTAGGATTACAAGGCAAACATCGCTGCTGTAAAGGCTGTGGTAAAGCATGATGCCCGATTCTCGGTAAAATAAATAGGTGATTGGACTGGCATATCGAAAGGCAGCGTGCAAACAATTCGAAAGTAGCATTTGCCTGTGACTAAGATTTTTGTCAGGTGGATTCGCCAACGAGCAAAAGAAGCAGCACTTAAAATGTGCCCGAGACTTCTGAAAACATACAAAAATTGTTGCAGCCGCGTCATTAGGTGATCAAACGTGGATACACATATTTGAGCTACAGAGAACGGCTCACAACAAGCAATGGAAACGAAAAGATGAAGCGCATCCATATATTACTAAAAGAACAATCAGTACAAAGAGGTTGTACCCATTCCAAATTGCAGTAAGCCAGTTTTACTGCTTGCAGTAGATCTTCCCCTGACATATGTATGGAGCAAGTTTGAAAACTCTAGCCCTTGCAGTTACATAGAAACCGAGCTAAACGCAACAGATGATTTTTTCTATGTTCAATCAGCCATGAAGTTTAGCCCATGGCCCAATATGCATCGCTGCTGTCAGTAGATCTCTGACTCTAGCCCTTGCGGTTACTTAGAAACTGAGCTGAACGTGTGAATATTTTTTTTACAAATACGCATGCGAACTAGCTTGCGCACGCGCATGCACAAGAAGGGTATTGCACCTCTTTGCTTAGGAAATTCGCGCTGAAAATTACAAATTTTACGCCGAGTGCCTTTGGCAATTAGCTTTCCGATGAGAATATAAAGTTAATGTATTTCCCCCTTGTAAAAGGATCAACCCTTTTTCAGTCGTTTTCAGTCCTACTTTAATTCTCTTTCAGATGGAGCTGTGCGTTTTGCTCTGGATTTTTAATTTTGAGGAAAAGGAAATTTTTGCAGTTTCAGTAATGCACGTTTTAGGTGAGAGAGACAAAAAAATATAATGCATATTCCAAACGTATGTTGGGGAAAAACATGATCTGGTTACTCGTACCACTAAAGGTAGGAAATGTTTACAACGATATTTCATAGAATCCGCTACAGACGTTTAAAAACTCCAGTTTCGCTTTCGATTTACGAAAAATTCTTTATTCTGGCCATAGCGCAAAACTACATAAGTACATCGTTGTCAGATTCGGTAATGCACCATCCTCGGGCCGGACGATGTAGCTTAGGGAGCAAATTCTGTTCCGGGGGACCATGGTCCCATGCCTAAAAGCAATGTCTTTTTCTTTACAAAAAAGAAACGTTGTAGGTAGTTTAGTGGTTTAAGGTAGTGTGGGTATACTTCCATGTTTTTCGCCATTCTCACAAAGGGGGACAACTTTTGTGACTTCCTGTTTCCTTCGCTGGATGACGTGGTCCTTCCAAACTATATAGGAGCTGTACTTAAAGGATTTTTTTCCTATGGGAGCAAACTCTTGTCTTTAAGAGTTGACTTAATTGAGAAGGGAGGAAAAAGTGAAAATTGTTGAGTTCCTGTCCCTGAAATAGTGTATTCTAAGAAAATTTAAGGCGAATGGGTGAACTTTCAGGTTTTTTCAAAGGGAAACAACTCTCGTGACTTCCTGTTTGCTTCCTAGGATGAATAAACCCTTCTAAAATGGGATCAACTCTTGAAGGATAGAATTTGGTCCTTGGGGTTAACTCTTGAAGGATAGAATTTGCTCCTAGAGGAGCAACTTTCATCCTTCAAGAGTTGACCCCCAAGTGATAAGGAATGGTTAAGTTGTTTCCCCTGAAAATTCACCAGGTTGCTCAAAAATCGAGACAACCACAGACGAGCAGTCAGAACACCGCCCGGCCAATTCCATGAATCAATCAGGTCTGATTCTCGGAATTGGCCGAGAAGCGGGTGTTTCTTCAAGATAGGCGAACACACTCTTGCCCTAATAGAGTCTAGGATCCTGATAAGATCGGTCTGCGCGGATTTGCAGGTTGGTCTGAGTTTAAACCTGCTGCATGCTTCGCTTTGAGGATACTGCGCGACTGATCCTCTGAATGAGCTTTTTCTAGTGACTTGGCATCGCTTATATTGATGTTTTTCTGCTGCTGAATACGCACTTTGACTGGAAATTCTAAGAAGATTACTTCATGGGAAATATTTAATGTAGGTGATGCACATTGCACAAGTATGAAACACCGTAATTTCCCGCAATCTTTGGACATATTAATTAACCATTGTAGTTATCTTAAACTCTGAAAAAAGACGATTTTACTATCTGGCAATTTGTAAAAAAAAGCGCTTGCGGCCTCGGAATGGCAAATGGTATAGACCCTGATCAGACTGGTTATTTGGACCGAAATAATTCCATCCACAACTATATATTTGCTAGCGTCATTGCGGTAATTCTTTCCAGGCAGCCGTTAAAGCATGATTTGGAAAACAGAGACCAAATGGTATATAAGCCCACATATTTTGGCGTCATCGTATTATGGACAAGGAAATCTACAAGAACGGTAAGTTTTATTATGCTATTGTATATAACGCTTGGTAAACACAGCTGGAAATTACCTCCGATTTGAGCCACGACAAGACAAAACCAACAAAGTGGCATGTGCGCCCAGCGCAGACTCAGATCAGCCTGGCCATCCGCCCAGTCTGATAAGAGTCTTCCCTGTCCGAATGTGGCTAGCTTAGACGATATTTGACTTTCTCAGCCTGTAAGATCGATTTTTATTTAACTGAAAGAACACCAAAAGCAATATTTTCACGACTGGCAAAGCCACGAGTGAAAATACCTTTTTTGATGTTCATGAGTGAAATAAAAAATGAGTTCACACTGAAATTGTAAAGTTTTGTCTTTTTTTATGTTTTAAATTGCATTTACATGTATTCAGTTTATTCCAATTCGTCAGCCATCTTGACGGAGACACAACTTTTTTGTAGCCGTTTTTGGTCAGATTTGATGCTTTCAGTGTGGTTACTGGGTATGATATGGATATTATAAATAGCTTGAAATTTCATTTTGATGAAAAATATGCTCGAGTGAACAAAGAAACTAGCTATGGAGATGAACACAGAAAACTTTGCTCATTATCAAATCAGTTTGATTTTGAATAAAGTATTTATCACAAAATGTGACAGGGTTGGCCGTTCACATGGGTAAAACTTTATATTTCCAGTTAACCTTGATATGACGAGACATCTTTGTTCTTGTGAACACTACTGCAAATATTTCGTTGCCAAAGTTTATTTAACAAAAATTCTTTGGTACATTTTTCTGTGACGAATAATTTGCTCCGTGTAACCGCAAAATGTTTGGCAAACTTTCTTTGACAGAGAAACTGCTCGTGTGAACGAAGCTTAAAGCTTTCGTCCACACAGACAAAGTTTCTATGGCAAAGTGGGATTTGATAAAATATGCTCGTATGACTAAATATATGAGCCGCGACACGAGAAAACCAACAATGTGGTTGTGCGCCCAAGGCAGACTCAGATCAGACTGGGCATCCGCCCAGTCTGACCAGAGTCTATTTCCTAAGCGCTTAAAAGGTAGTTAAGGGTCTAAGCTATCTTCATGTGGACAGCGAAGGCTCTGATCAGACTGGGTGGATGCCCAGGCTGATCTGAGTGCGCTGGGCGCACAACCACATTGTTGGTTTTCTCGTGTCGCGGCTCATATTTGTTACATTTTCCTTGCCGAATTTATATGGTAGACTTTATTTGACGAACAATCTTTGTCCGTGTGAACAGAAAATTTGCCATAGAATATGTAACAAAGAAACAAGCTATGGAGATGAACACAGAAAGTTGCTCATAATTAGTTTTATTTTAAACTAAGTAAGTCAACAAAGAAAATATGTCACTGTCGGCCGTTCACACGAGCTGAGTTTATTTGTCCAGGTAACATTGATGAGAAATCTTTGTTCGTCTGAACACTGAAGCAAATATTTCGTTGCCAACGTTTATTTGACAAAGATTCTTTGTTACACTTTTCTGTGACAAATGATTTGCTCCGTGTAAACGCAAAATGTTTGCCAAACTGTCGATGCTATAGTATCTGTGACTTTGAAACTTTGCCCTTGTGAACGAAGCTTAACGGTGCGGCATGTAAAGTGTCCCAGTGAAGTCTTTCATGTCAGCCTGTGGTTTGACTGTTGCGCTTCGAATCACAAATGGCTCACCCATAAGATTTGCCACGCTCAACGATTTGCTCGTACATTGTGCCGTGCCCAACGTGTTTACACGTAGTCTGGCTGTGCGGTTCAGCATCGTTTAACTGACTTCAAGTGTTGTTAAAAAATATTGCCAAAAAATCAGAGCTAAAAAGTATGCAAGTGAACAGTTTTGGACCGTATGTTTTACTGACCCCGAGTATCTGTGAAGCCTATATAGTTTGCTGTTTGGAAGATTGTTCTGTGGGCCCAAACTGTATGCCCTTACTGAACTGCGCATGTGCGAAAGCTGGCCTGGACATGCACATGTGGCCATATTTCTCTTGAAACGACTTAGGTTTGGTTATTTAGGATTGTTTGATTAATGTTTTTTTTCCTTTTCCTTCAGAAATAACTACAAATGGGCGACGCGCAATCTGTACCCGTACTGGGAGAAGTAGTTACTGTCATAGACAGTGGAGCAAAAACAATTGCTGCTGGTGCCTGTGCGATAGTTGGACAGACAGACGCGGCGGGGAAATTAATAGAAGGAGCCGTGAACTCCTGGGTGGAATACTCTGAGAAAAACCTTATTGCGGGATTTGTTAATGCCACAGCGAGTAAAATTCAAGGGGACGAGGAAGAATGTGAGAGAATTTCGCGAAAGACTTTGAATTCATTAGAAGGTTTCGTAGATAGTGTACCTGCAGTTGGTCATGTGAAAGGCGTTGGGCACTATATTGCTGATGATACAGACCATGGTAATAAGTGTATGCTAGGAGCAACTCGTGGTGTGGCTGTTTTAGGTGCTGGACTGGCGACTGGAGGTTTAGGAGGTGGACTTGTAGCCGGAGGTCTAGCTGGTGCGGGATCAGGGGTGGCTTACGACCTAACTGCGTCAGTAATAGACTCTGCAGTACATGATGAAAATCGCCCTCATGGAATTTGTGCAACCATAGATGCTATAGATAAGGAGGGAGATCCTAATAATGTAGTTGATCTGTCTCTTGGACTTGTTGGAGATTTCGTTGCTGGAGCAGAGATAGGAAAAGCCGCACAAATAAGGAGCCAGAGGAATGCTGTCGCTAGCGCAATTGAAAAGGCGCAGGAAGGTTTGTCAGAAAACGTAAGAGTCAATTCTAAAGTTGCTGCAAAGGATACAATGAAAGCTGCCAAAAACTTGAATGAATGTCTGAATAAAGAGGGCTTGAAAGGAGACGGACATGTATCTTCTGTAGTGAGGGATCTGGAAACAAACGAAACTCATTCTGGATTTAGTGCCAGGATGAGAGCTGAGAGAAGAATCAAAGATTTTGAAGCTGGCAAAGGTAACTTTAGCTCAAAAAGTCAAGCTAGACGTTATACCAAAGACACGAAATCTGAGCTACAAAACAAGAATCCAGACGTTGTGCAACAGGTTAAAAGCAGGCGCCAAAACGCCTGCGCTGAACATGATGCGTTCAATAAGTTTTATAAAAACGCTTCTGCTAAAGCATCTAATGCCGTGGTTTGTAGTGTACAGTATCTAAAAGGAGCGTTCAAAGCAATTGTGAGGTGTGAGAATTGCCTTGAATTCGCGGAAGCCATGGGAAATGTTGTCACGGACTTGATCGATGGACAGGTCGTTCCGGTAGAAAATATCAGACCGTACATTGTTAAGGGATGTGCTTGTGGAGCTATGACTGTTGCAAAGAAATCATAAGCATACTCACTCGACACATTACCTTGAATCAACATTGAATCAACCTTGATTCAACGTCATGACGTTGAATCAGGGTTAATTCCGGGTTGAGTCAAGGTTGTGTGCTTGCTGGGATAGCTGGATTGTCTCCTGAAACCAAATTGCTAATAAAGGTGGGGGGAAGGATATTTTGAAAAGTTGTGTGTGTGTGTGTGGGGGGGGGGGGGGGGGGGGGGGTAAAAGTCTTCCGAAGACAGAAGATACTGTTGAAGATAGCTCGTTGCTGAAGCATCTTTTTCAAGGAATAATTTTTCTCAAAGTTTGTGAGAAAAAAAAAAATAAACAGAAAAACGGAAACTAAGGCGTTGTTAGTAAACGTATTTATCTTCATCTCAGACATCAACCGGATCAGAAATGGTGCTTGGTTTAAACATATTTTATTTCAAATTTCATATAATTCAACTATACATTGTGAATAAATAAATTTAGCAGGATTGGAACGGAAGCATAAATACTTATTTAGTTCCTCTCCTTGTTGCTTCCCAGCTGTGAAACATACTAGCGGAATACATGCATATATCATATATATCATTCATACTCAAAACACATATCTCGTTTTATAACCAATACGAATATTGTTTTCAGTCTATAAAGTTGTGATTTTTCTAATTAAACACGATTTAAAGAAAAGCATAGAAATTTAAAGAAAAGCATAGAAATGGAAAATACAGGTAACAAATAGATCTAGTAATTAGAAAACTAACAATAACGTAGAAGACAAAGCAAAACTATTTTTGAAAGTAAGAGATGTATTGTTCTTAAGTTTCGTTTCGGAGTTTCTTACGATAATTCCATTGGGGGAGAAGGCTGAAGGGTGTGGGGACGTGCACCGGGTAGGGTTGACAGTTTATCAAGATGCATGGCAGTTTCGCTGTTGTTTGTTAGTATTTTTAAGTGAATCGCTTGGTGTCTGTTATATACTTTTGTACTTTCCGAAATATAATAGAGTTTGTTTCGTGTGAAAGAGAAGCATTACCGTAGAGCAATAGGTCTAAAGTGATAGTGTGGTACTGTGATACGGCGGTTACTAGTTCGGTTCGTTGGGGCAGATAGTATTGGCATTGCAAGAAAAAATGGTAAGTGCTTTCAATACTGCCGCAGCGGCATAGAGGTGAGTCGGTTATGTTTTTCAAGTACAGATCATGGTTAAGCGCGCTACAGTTTGTCCTCAGGCGAGTATGTAAGACTTGTTGTTTCCTTTTACCAGTATAATAGTGTCTAGGGACGTACGATCTATTCCTGTTGAGAAAATTTTTAAAGGAGTTAACTGTCTCAAGTTGTCTGAATGGTGCTTATTGATACTGTACTAGGCCTATCACACTTGTCTTGCATCTGACACAGCACAGGCAACGAAGACAACGTACATGCCAACGAAAATTTATGCCCATAAAACTCGATTTTTTCGCATACTACTTAATTTGAAATCGAATTATTATTCTTACGAACTCGACATCAAAGTAAGACCAGTTTTTTTTGAACAAATGCCGCCTAGCATAAATACAATGCAAAAAATAAGTTTCTTCACCAATTCGTTGTCATGGTCGTTAAACGAATTTGTGAAGAAACTTTATTTTTGCACTGAATTTTTACTAGACGGAATTTATTCAATAGCTAGTCTAAGAAGCGTAGCAAACTGACGGGTCCGCAAGAATAATTATTTGAAATCAAATTAAGTAGTATGCGAAAAAAATCGAGTTTTATACTCAGAAATTTTCGTTGGCATGTACGTTGCCTTCCTTGGTTGGCTATGTTGAATGCCAGACCAGTTATATTTTTTTGTTTCTTTTTTGCGAATGCATGCTATCTACGTTTCTATGGATAAGAGTTTACAAACTTTAAAGTATTAGTACACCTCCTTGTTTTCTACCATTTTGACTAAGGGGAAGAACTTTGGGAGGAACCTTTGTGGCTTCCAACTTGATGCTTTAGATAATGAAGTCCTTCCAAATGGAATCTACTCTTGAAGGAAAGAATCTGCTCCTAAGAAAGCAATTTCTTTCATTTATGAGTTGACCCCTTTTTTGGAAGGGATCAAAAAGAAAAGAGCAGCGTTGCTTCCCCTGAAAGTGTACCTATTTGTCTTAATCGGCATGACGGTACAATATCAATACAAATTTTGGTTTTTGAAAAATCTGCGAAATTTAAGACGTCAGAATGACCTCGTACGGACGTTGATCAATGCGACGTCGCATCAACGTTTGTACGACGCCATTTGACGTCATGCGCCTTCAATGGGTGGGTAACCAGTTTTAACTACATTATAACCAATATGGTGCATCCAGCACTATTACCGACTGTTACTGAATACTGTTAAATATTGCTGTGCAATACTATAATAGTGTTTTAGGCACGCCTAACTGTTCTGTCAAGATTGCTTGTATATATGTTGGTGGTGTGTTGTATTTTTACAATGTTTAATAAAATATACATTGTTTAAACTTTGATTATATTTTGATAATAACAGAGAGAGAGAGAGAGAGAGAGAGAGAGAGAGAGAGAGAGAGAGAGGCGTACAGTCTACAGACTTGCAGACAGTTTATCCCCGTTGTTTTTCTTGTTTCCATCCACGTGTTGCAACACAGGAGAGAGAGAGAGAGAGAGAGATCGAGACAGAGAGAGAGAGAGAAAGAGAGAGAGAGAGACGGATTATTCTGTTTGTCTGCTGTTGCCATTCATGCGTCACCACCATACGCACACAATCAATAATGCGGGCCTGTTCACGACTTAGTTTTCGAGGTTTGTTTGTTTGCTAGCATGTTTCCAAGTCCCCTTAATCCCGATATAAGAGCCAGTTTAATATGCGCTTTATGACGCTCGATGAACTGGTACACGGTGGTACAATCTTGGTACCAGTTCACCGAGTGACCGGACATATGGACATTTCAGTTCAATCCGAATCAGATTTATTCAGGACAAACATACATATACATCTCGAGACCGGGCTGCCCAATATTGACCATCTTTGTATATACTAAAAGCTCTGTCTTTTCTTCATCTAAAATCGAGTATAAATCCTTGAATTTTGGTATATTTTCCCTCCGTTTAAGTAGATTTCTTTAAGAAGTCGAATGCATCAACTTGCCCCAATAGTGGGGCATGTTGATGCAACGCTTGGGGTAAGTTGATACAGATTTTTTTCTTGCCTTTACAAGTCCATGCTACAACTACTACAGTAAATTGACTGTTTTTATGGACAAATGGGGGTTTCCTTGCTTTCTAGTTAGATGAATTTATCTCAATTATTTCAGCCATTGAAACTACCTGTATCTGCAGAAAAAGACCTCTAGAAGGGATGTTTGTATATGAATAATTGTACGATAAAATGATTAAAACATTCTATACTTTTATTTCTGAAACTTTAGAACATTTTAAACGGGAAAATATCATTTCATTGTCATAGATGCTATATTGAATAAGCCGGGGCCCAGCAATTCGTACAATTTACATATGCGCACAGCGAAGACTCAGTCCAGCCTGTGCATCATCGCATTGAGGTCAAAGTCTTCACTGGCCACACGAAAAGGTATGGGTCCTAAGCTATCCATAGAGCGCACAGCAAAGACTCTGATGTATCGAGTTTTTGCTGGGCGCACATGTAAATTGTAGGAATTGCTGTGTCATGGCTTGAATGCCAAATGTATATTTGTTTGAATATAATAAATTACATCGTATTCTAAAATAATACAAATCCGAAATGCTTACACTATTGTACATAGTTCTATATCAGTTAGAGATGAAGGCCATCCAAATATTGTGAACAGCTCATGCAGTTCAGTAGGATTCTATGATGTATCAACATGCCCCATGCTCATTGCATCAACTTGCCCTAACCATGCCCCACGTGACAGTCAGCAAGGTAGACAACTAACACACAATCTTTTCCTTCAGAAGAGCATATGATTTTGAAGATGAAAGATTTCTCTAGCTGTGTGCATAAAAGATTTACGAACAACCAGAAACAAATGCGCGCTAAACGAAAAATTGTTAAATACCAAAAATTTACTTAGATGTGTCAAAAATGAACTTTTCTTCGCCAAATTCTTATTTGTTGTCGAAATTCCGCAAAATTTCAGGAAAAGATGGCGGCTGTCAATGACTACTTTAATTCGTTATTTTTGACGCCCACAATGACGTCATTGTCTTTTTATTCCCACTGCATCAACTTGCCCCGTGCATCAACTATCCCCGGTCTCCCCTATATCTGATCGCATAATCCTGAAATCCAAAATGGCTTAAACCGCCAGGTGCATGGACTACCATCCGTCCCGAGCCGAAAACTTCTGCGGATCCCGTCAATCGGAACACCGCTCGGCCAATTCCGTGTTGGATATCCATAATTATTTTGTGATATATTCTAACACAGAGTGCCTTTACACATGCTTTAGAAGCAATGGAAAGATACCGTGTTTTATTCTGCAACAATTCACTGTCTCGGAGCGTGTGAGTCTACTTGCTGACGTCACAGCAATTTCTGACGTAATTTTGTGACGTTTTGAGACGTTAGACGGTGTAACGTCTCTTTTTCGTTCTAAAATCGCTAGAAAAAAACGTACGTTTGTTTAGATACAGTTAAGAATATCGGCGGGAGCATGAACGCGCTGGCAGGAAGGTTGGGAGAGTTTGAATGAAAAGAATAGTTTTTCGGCGTTTTTGAGTGTTAGAATCGAAATATACTCAAAAAAAATATTAAAGGGTCAAACTTTTACCCTGCGATTTCTGGAAAATTTCAAACATTTGGTAAAATAAATAATTTCTACCTTCCATTTTATTCATTTTGCAAGTTTTATTCACATGAAGCTTGAACCTTTAGCCTTTGTCTTGACCAAGGTCAAGCTTTAAGTCAAACTACCCCTAAAATGAAAGTTGTTTGAATTCCCATAGAGAATTGATAGTTTGTCAGTTTGGTCGGGCATAACTTCTAAAACTGCTATGAGTTTTAAACTTCTTATCGCTTGCTGACCTTAAAAATGATTAAACTTGATGACTATCGAGCAATTTTTCAAAAAATTCATGAATTGGCGAAATCGAAAATTTTGGTGAATTTGTTCCCTATGGACTTCAAACAACTCTGATTTTGAGGGTAGTGTGAATTGAAGTCTGGACTTGGTCAAGATATAGGCTACATTTTCAAACTTCATGTGTACAAAACTTGTAAAATGAATGAAATGGAAGGTGGAAATGAATTATTTTACCAAATGTTTAAAATGTTCCAGAAATCGTGGGGTAAAAGTTTAACCCTTTAATATTTTTTTCGAGTATAGTTCAGCACAAGCATTGAATTGTTGAATAATAATTCACTGTTTGTCGGTCAGTTGTAAAGTAGATATATCACTCGCGCTCCGCGCTAGTGATATGATCTACTTTACAACTGACCTCCAAACAGTGAATTATTACTCAACAATTCACTGCTAGAGCTGATCTATTTCTTAAAACAAAATAATTATGGATATCCCAAAATACCTTTGGGTATCCATAAATCGAGTTTGGAATATCCAAAAGTCGAATTATGGATATCCAGAATTCGATCTTTAAATATCTAATATCCATTTTTATCTTTGGATATTCGAATTCAACCTATGGATATTTATAATCCGATTTTTTGACATCCGTAATAGAAATTCAATGTCAACTTGATTTTGAAATCGATTTATGGATATCCAAAAATGAATAAAATCAAGATGAATATTTGATATCGAATCATGAATTAATGTTTTTTCACATCTTTAGTTCGATTTATAGATATCCATAAATCGATTTTTGGATATTCAATATTCACTTGAAGTTTGGATATCCATAATTCGATTTGCCCCTACAGGCTACAACAGTTAAAAAGTCGCGATTCTAGCATTTTTCAAAGTTTTGTTATGGTGCAAAAATGAAAGAAAAAAACTGCATTCATTAATGGAGACGATTATGGCTTGATCTAAAACAGTTTACAATGAATGATTATTCGGTCAGATCATGAGCTGAGAACTCTGTAGAATGATGTGAACACTGAACAGTGTGTCCGAGCATGAAGTAGACAATAAACAGTATGCAGAAGCCTCATATATGTGTTTTCTTTTACATGTTCTAAAGCCTATATTTTCTGGCAAGCCAGGGGTACTAAGTCCATTTTGTTCCTAACGTACGTTAGGAACAAAATGGACTTATTACCTTTGGCTTGCGGAGATGAAGCATATATACTTAAGGACAAAACATTCTGCACGGATGTTAATGATATATCCGTGCAGAACGTTTGTCCTTAAGTATATATATGGCAGCAGACAGTACACAATTAATGCATACAGGAGCAGTGTTTGGTATTGAATTCTATATACACTGCAACATCTTCTGTCTACTGTTTGTTGTGTCCTGTCAAATTTAACATTGTTCCTCACGTGCGCAAGAGCATGTGTGCACATCTTGACTGTACATTACCTACAGTGCCCTGTCTACTGTGTATACTGTTTTCTGTCTACTGCACCCCATCTACTGTTATTTTTTACTATTTGCTGTGCCCTGTCTTCTTGTTACTTTGTACTGGGTATTTGAATTTTTTTTGCCCGTACACCGGAACATATGTACATGAAGCTAGCTAGATGGTACTCATATGTGTTCTTGTGCAACGAGTCGCTTATAATTCATAATAAACAGTAGGCTGGTTGCAGCTGAAAATAAATAATTCATAATAGACATTAAACAGTACACACACAATAAATGATGAACATGCACTATACAACCAGCATATATATGCAGGCTCTTGAGCGTAAGCAGTGCACAAAATGAACATTACAGTAGACTGTACACAGTGAAAAGGAGAGGAATTTCATTATTGGAAACTTACTGAACCCATGTTTCAGGAGTTTCAAACTAGATTACTTCCAAAGCCATGCTTAACTTGAACTACCAGACTTCTTTGGAGTGCAGTGGTGCAGTGGTAGTGCGCCCGACTCAAGATCGAAGGGTAGTGCGCCCGACTCAAGATCGAAGGGTAACGAGTTCGAATCCCCACCAGGCCCCTTGCACTGTGTCCTTCAGCAAGTCAATACTCACAGCTCAGCTTGTGTATATGTATATAGTCTTGATGGAAAGATATAGATCTATGTGATAGAAAATAATTTTATTAATCCATTCCAGTCTGGTTTTACTCTCAATGATTCCTCAACAAATCAATTTCTTTAGGTCTATGGTCATTCATTTTTCGAGGCAGTGGACAGTAGAAAGGAGCCAAGGGTAGTTTCACCGCCATCTGTCTCCCAACTGTGCATCCGGCGTAACGCTTCGGTATTTAGTGTGACCAGTATAATAGATCACATGATTTAAAAATGGTGGCTCACAAGCTAATCCACGAAAAACTCAAATATTCGTTTTTGGCACTGTTTGTCATCAAAGGTAGCTTTACTTTTGAAAGGTTCATTTGCATTATAACAACTTACATTCGTAGCAGCAGAAATAGTCGAACTGCAGAGCTGCCAATCTAAGTAGGAGCAGAGCGATTCGTACCCTGGACAATTGCCCTAGGTTTATTGAGAAAACAGCATACAAAGGAGTGGTGTATATACCGTAGAAAGGCGTGTACAACCCGCATTTGCATTTATCCCGCACCTAGATTTTGGAGGAAATTTTGGGGAAAAAAAGTATTTCTGGTGTATTAACCGCACTAAAATGCTGAGTAACCTCGGTTGGCGCTCCTTAGAAAATCGCCGATATGATGCTCGCCTCGCGATGTTCTGTAAGATCACGTATGGTCTTGTTGCCGTGCCAATGCCTTCATATTTTGAGCGTCCCATCAGATTATCTCGTCACATGCATCCACTAAGTTTCCGCCAGGTACATGCTACTGCAGATTATTACCGGTAAATTCCTTTTTTCCAATGACTGTTGTTTTGTGGAACCGGCTCCCTACAGGTATAGTTCTCTTAAAAGATCTTGACTCCTTCAAGCTAGAAGTGAGCAAGATAAATCATCAAAGGCCATAGAAAATAAGATCTGTTTTTACCCTGCTTTTATCTCATTACTTTGCTAACAATACTAACACTTTCATCTTTCTTCTAATCTCACTATCATTCTTTTAGATCTCACTATCACTTTTTTACTTTTATTCTTACTAACCCTGCGCATATCACTCAGTAGAGGGTGACGCAGTAAACATAGATAGATAGATAGATAGCATCTATAAAGCCCGATTTTACCAAGGTTTGAAAAACACTATAAAAGTTGCAAAACTATACGTTTTTGTCTGAACAACAGTGTTTTTTGTCCTTGATACCGGTACTTTTTTTTTCCCCTGCGCGCGCCCGCATTGTCATATTTACCGGTACATTCAAAGAACATGATATAAAAGCCGTAACATAGTTTATTGCTGTATTAACAGTTTTTTTTTTTCATTCTTCTAATCCCTTAAAGCTACTGAAAAGATCGTTTACAAAATCAAACCCATAATTTATATTTCACACCTGACGCATCTGATCTAATGGCGGTACTTTGATTGACCGGTTTAAACCAGTCACTGGAAAAAATATATATCGCTTGACCGTATGGCATGAAAAGATCAATTAGCTTAAAGACTTTGACAATTGCACAATCAGTGGTAATAAGCATTAATTGAGTAGTTTAAGAACTTACATGGTGTGATTGGCTTCACAAGATAAAGTAACTATCAGAAAAACAAAGATCAGCCTGCGCATGTTCTCTGTCTGGACTTAGACTTCCTTGTTTGCATGTAATGAATCCTGGGGACTCTATCTAGTAAAAATTGATGACGCTGTTTGGCAAGCACATTTGCGCAGGCTTGATGTATACCCTCTATACGCACATGGCATACGGTCTCTTATCGCCCAGACACTTCTTAAATGGACTCTTCCATCTTGGTTTAAAGATTTGTCAAATTAGCCGAATCCGGATTCGGCTGTATGAGAGAGATATGTTACGAAAGGGAACTATACCCCATCAAATTCAGCATCAGCTTTGCAATATACCCGAATTCGTTTCACAAATTATACCGAAACCAGTCAGGGCTAAAAATAGATTGATTGACAGGAAGGGCGGGTGACTTGGTAAACTTTCGACGTATTTGAAAACGTGTTGAAAATTTTGCTGTTTCTAAAGATGAAAATTGACTTTGATAGTTAGATCAGCCGTACAAACGGGCATTGGCTGCTAGGTAATATAACTTATATGGGCTACACATCTCTTGATTGAACGTTGCAAGTTATTGTGAGATGAAAACCCCAACTGGGTGTTTCAAATAGTGAATTTCTGCGAGAAAATCTTCGAAAATATTCCCTCAAAAAACTTGTTCTGCTGTACAACCCGCACCGCTATTTCAGTCCTAAAATCTGAGGCATAATTCTGCGGGTAGTACATGCCTTTTTATGGTACATTCGTGGAGTTGCATGTATAATGCAGGATCCAAATAGTATAGTTCTGCTGGTTGGTTGGTTGATTTGATGCTTAACATCCACGGTAAACAACTAAGGTCATGTTGGGACGGTCAGTTAACCTAACCACACTATTCCTGGGCAGGCTTAGATTTCCTAAGCGCTTAACCAGTAGTAAGTGCACATACTTTCGCCAGTAACTGACAACTGCCCTTCTTGAATCAGCGGAAGGAGAAACGAAAGTATGTGATAGTTCTCCTGGAATATTAATCTGGTTCAGCTGTTTATTAGATGATAATAATTAAAAAAAATAAAAATGTAGAGTGACAGGTTGCCGATTCGTACACTTGGAGTTTTAGGGTCTTTACTGAATGCATCATGTCAATTACAAAGAAATTAATTGTATGACTGTTTACACAATCTATCGTGTCAATCATTTTTAGTGCAAGCTTGCGTGTGCCTTGTAGATTTCACTCACTGCAGACGATTTTTTTCCACCGTCTTCACTGCTGACTCTCTGATACAGCAGTTATTTCATACTTGAGGAACAGAATGGCCAAGTCCACAGCTTATTTTAATAACAGATGTTGAGAAAATCATTCTACTTTAAGGCACACACATTTACTTCTGTGCAAAATGTCATGAATATTTAAAATTTCCATTTTCTGGGCTGTGTCCCGCTCACTGACTTGTTTTGATTCCCGCCAAAACAGCGGGGAAAATAGTGGAGTGTTTTTGACTAAATTTTATCGCGACACATTGTCAGAATATGGAATTATAGAGCGCATTTGTGAATTCAAAGAAGAGTCTATGCTATACCCCCAATGTCGTAGTCCAAGTACGCCTTCGTGTTTGCGTTAGCACTAGCGTCAGCGTCATTGTCGGTGTCTGTGATCAGGTTAACCAATGTTAAGAATTGCGTTTAACTCGATGTTCAACTCTGTATTTACAACTACAGCAGCTTGATCATCATACTTGGTACATATATACACCCATATGACTGCAGCAGCTGTATCACAAATCGTATGTCCTTGACCTATATGTCACGGTTGACTGACTTTGCCGTTTGGCACTGTTTTTAAAGCCAAATTTTTAGTTATGAAGGTACCTTTGAGACAAGAGAGTTGAAACTTGGTTAAATAGCATATCCTTATAATTGCAGCAGCTGCAAAGAATCCATGCTGACTCCTGTGCCCTTGACCTTTATTGATGATCCAGTGATTTTGCCTTATACAGTCAAACCTGTCTTAAGGGGTCACCCAAGGGAAGGACAAATAGTGGCTGCTTAAAACAGGCGACCCCTTAATACAGGTTCATTTGCACTATATTTTGGTTCGAGGGACCCAGAAAATGTGGCTGCTTAAGACAAGTGATCCCTTAATAGAGGTGACCACATAAGCCGGTTCGACTGTATTTCCAACACTGATTGATGGATTAACATGATACCTGACATAATCAATCAGTCTGACATTGCGAATGACCTCATACTATTTATAGATTTGACCTACAGGTCTACCTCATTATAGCGCTATCTTTGGGGTCCATAGAAACAGACCGTGTTATAAGTGAAACCATGTTATAATGAGGTTATTTACATTAGAACAATAGGAAAATAACCATTTGGGAGCCAAGACATGACCGTGTTATATTGAAATCCGTGTTATAGCGAGGGGAGTTATAATGAGGTAGACCTGTACATTTTATGGTTCAGTGATTGTGAGAATCAGGCTCCCATGAGGCCCACTTTGTTGTCTTCTGACAACTCTTGTTATATTTGTATGATCCCCTTGGGGGTGGAGACCTTTACTAGGGATTTGACACAAAAATGTCCCCACAGTGCAGGGCATATACCAAGGCTTTGCAGAGTGAAAAGTCAATATCCCCGCTATTCCCCGGCCCCAAGGGGCGTGGTTGCAAATGACTGGTGCATATGTTTTGAACCTATTTAGATGACTGTGATAGGATTTTTCAAAGAGTCAAGCATAATTTCATCAAAGCTCACTTAAAGTTAAATGTCATTTTATCATTCAGATTGTCATTCTTCAGTTACCGTATTTATTTTGCTATGAGACAGTATTTCCCCCACTCTAGAATATTATTTTTGGGTGCGATTTTGAGAGCTGTGCTCTATATTTTGTCAAAAATTTCCTCAAAATCTGTTCAGTGGGAGAAAAATTTCATGCAAAAATGCATTTCTATACCCTATAGTACCAAAAATGCTCACTGAGAATGGAGAATTTCTCACAAAAAATGGCTAATTTAAATGAGATATTTTCTCTCATAAAGTTATGAGACAGAATTATCCCTGCTTCAGGAACTGAGGTTGGGTTACTGTAAACTGATTCATTAGCTCACATGAATGAAAGTTTAGAAAGAGCTATTCTTGTTACCCTGGCATTGATGTCAGTACCCAGGCTGGATGTTTTGGTTACATGACAGTTCTTGTTTTTCTAAGTTCATTATTTCATTTTTTTTGTTTTGAATATTAGCTATTTTTTTTTTATTTTTTTTGAAGTCATAACTGAGACCAGTTTTAATTTAGCCCTAGGGGTTGGATGACTGTGAAACGATTTGTGTAAATTGTAATTTTATCAGTTAGAAAGTTATCTTGTCTCATAGAATCATTCCAGCAGTTATTGCATGTACCATAATGACCCTAAAATTTCGGACACCCATAAGTAGCACAACCATTATTTGAAAATTCTTAGAAAGTGGATTTTACACACATTAATGCATCCAAAAAATGTTAAGTGAATGGCTAATGTTGTAAACTCTGAAGGAGCAGTTAGATCTGGGTCCACAATATTTGCTCAGACCTGTCTGTCAGAATATTTAGGGTCATTATGGTATGCATAGGATGATTTTTTTTTCAGGATGCATGTCACTGGAGAGTTTAAGATTTTTGGCTCTAGGGGACTGGGGTGGATTACCTACAGAGCCCTTCTACACACCAGTAGAGACAGCAGTAGGAGATCAAATGGCTAATATTACTGATATGTTCCAGACTAGTTTTAATTTAGCCCTAGGGGACAACTTCTATTATTCTGGAGTCACAGATGTTGAGGATAAAAGATTTTTTGTAAGTAAGACCACAGGCGCTTGAAGTTCTATTCTCAAAAAAAACTAATAACCCTTTGAACTTGACACAGTCTATAGGTAAGAAATGGCCAGGTATGCAAGCAAAAGTTGCTTCCATTTTTGGAACGCTAAAACTGCCAATTAGAATCACCCCAACAAAAGCAAACTTCTTACCTGTAAACATTGTTTCAAAATGTACCTATAAACATGATAAATTAGTTCATTTATGGTCTATGCAGTGACATAATCCTGAATTCAAAATTTGACACAAAATCTCGTCGCCATTACGGTGTCCAGTTTCAGGTTTGCTACTGCACCAAAGTTGAGCATGTGCTTGTACGCTTTGAAAATCACACATCAGCGAAATCATTCAATTACTCTTTATGATATGACCAACGTTGTTGAATCACTGTTTCCATGTATTTACAATATTTTGTTTGTCCTAATTTCGGTTAAAACGTTTCTTGCGAGTGAAAACTTGAAACAAACATGATGAAAATGACGTCATGATTTTTGTGTCAACAATGTCAAAACTACGCAGTAACGTTGGCGTAAAATTTTCATTTGTTGACTGAGGCATACATGTACTGACTTAACCAAAAACAAAGATGCAGATTAGCTTGCACATCCACACAGTCTGTTTGGTGATTTTGTTGTTGGATGATTGGACAGAGTAGGAAGCTGTACATTTGAGAGGATTGTTATCCGCAGAATCATTTCATTTTTCCCGCAATAGAACCTGTTGACGTTGCTGTGCAACGTGGATACACCGGAAACTGGAGACAGTAATGGAGTCCGAACACAAGCTTGCACACCTGGCCATTTCTTCAAAATGGCTCATAGCCTGGATGTTTAGCGGCAGCATTGAGCATAAAACTTCAAGCGCCTGTGGTAAAACTAACTTACAGGCAGTATGATTTGAGTATTCGTTGTACATAGTACTACATACAGAGCATATGGTGAATGAATACTCCTCGTATTTCTGCCATATACAGTGAAAAGGAACCTTACAGCATTTGCAAACAAGTATGACTAAGATCAGTCTGCACATCCTTTACAATCTGAAAGGAGTTTTATCTCTTCACAAATCTACAAATATTCAACAGTTTTGCAAGATGAAATAGGGTAACAGGGATAATTACCCATACATGTGTATTTCTCCACACATTTCTAATGAGGGGTCACAACATATAATTTTGTTGAGAAATAAGAAAAAATTATCTCAGATTTATTCTTAAAACCCCCACTGTATCTGAAGCTCTGATTCAAGAATCTATAATGAGCACAGTGAAGACTGATTATTTTTGCACTGATGGGTGGGGTGATTTTAGTGCTTGCTCTGCCAGAGCTCTAGATAAGAGGGAGTATTTGTAGATAATTAAGGATAATTTTTCTTATTTCTCATGGAAACCATATGTTGTGACCCCTCATCTGAACCGTCTCGACGAGACGGTTCAGATGAGGGGTCACAACATATGTTTTTATGCAGAATCAACAAAAATTATCCCTAATTATCATCAAATACTCCCTCTTATCTAGAGCTCTGTTTTCTGCCAGCTTTACAAAAGGGAACACTTTTTATTACCTCCTGTTTGCTTCTCTTCAAAATGTATGTCTACCTAAAAGAAAAGAATTTTCCTGGATCAGAATATTATTGTTTGTATTAAGCCTTGTTTTTACGATAAAAAAGTCTGACCCTTTGGTTGGATTACCTTGTCGCACACCTGAAGACAGAAAAGATACTCATTTTTCCAGAATTCACTTACATGTATTATGATAATAAATGAATGCGAATTCTAGGATTAAATGTATCTTTATAGACTATTTTTTTATCAACAAACTCTCACTTTAATCTGGTGGTTTGATAATGATTGATATTTTTCAGGGAACTTTTGAACATGTCTTCAAGAGTGACATCCTACACAACCCCTGGTATTTTATAGCTGGAAATCATGACCACATCGGCAATGTATCTGCTCAAATAGCTTATACTGAGGTTTCCAAAAGATGGTAAGTCAGTAAAACCAAGAACCATTAATGATTTAAAATTTCGAATAGAAAAAAGAAATAAATATATAAAATGAAATAGAAATAATTCTTTTTAGCTCACCTGGCCCGAAGGGCGATAGTGAGCTATTGTCATACCAAAGCGTCTGGCGTGCGTCGTCCGTCGTCTGTCAACAATTGAAAACAAATTATTCAAACATCTTGTTCTATAACACTACTGGACCCATGGTTCTCAAATTTCACATGACCTGACTCCAAGGTCTCAGAATTGTAAAATTGGGTCAGGTCGATTATCCAAGATGGCCACTGTTACTAAAAATAGCAAAAATAACAAAATCATCCTCTTCTCCAGAACCACTTGGTATATTTGTCTGAAATTTGGCATAAAACATCAGTGGAACATTGGTATTTAGAATTATAAAAATAAAAAAAATCTGTTACGGAGTTTTGTCGCAGTGACCTACTTTCTGTTTACGAGTGTATTTTTGCTCAGTTGCCAATGTCCAAAAACAACTAATTTGAACTACTTCAAACAACTTCTGCTCTAAAACCCCTGTACCCATGGGTCTCAAATTTCACATGGAGCATGACCAGACTGCAAAGTTTCAAAATTGCAAAATTGGGTCTGGTCGAGGATCCAAGATGGCTGCCATTACTAAAAATAGCAAAAACAACAAAATCAACTTCTTCTCCAGAACCATTGGGTATATTTGGTTGAAAGTTTGCATGGAACATTAGTGGGACCTTGGAATTAAAAATCATTACAATATAAAAAATCTATAGCGGAATTAGGTCACAGTGACCTAATAGCATTTAAAAGACAGATTTTGCTCAAATGCCAATATTTCAAGAAATCTTAAATGGATTCTGGTCAGACTTTGTCAGAAATGGTCGTTGAATAAAACTATTTCAAATTTGTGCCAATTGACAATCCAAGATGGCCACCAGGGGGACTGTTACTAAAAATAGCACAAACAAAAAAATGACAATTTCTCAAGAACACTTGAATGGAATTAGACCAACTTTGTGTCAGAATGTTCCTTGCATGAAGCCATTTTGATTAATTGCAATTTGGCAATCCAAGATGGCGGCCATCTGCCGTTACTAAAAATAGCACAAACATAAAAATGACAATATCTCAGTAATGGTCCTTTCATGGAGCCTTTTCGATTTTTAGCATTTTGGCAATCCAAGATTGCTGCCATCTGCAGTAATACTAAAATAGCCCAAAACATGAAAATGACAGTATCTCAGTAACCCCTGAATGAATTTCGACGAAATTTGTGGCAAAATAATTCTTGCATTGAAGTGTTACAAACATAACTAAATATAGACCAGTCATGTTGGTCTCTGTTACTAAAAAATAGCAAAATGTGAAAATTAGGAAATCTCAGTGGAATTGGACTAATTTTGTGTCAGAATGGTCCTTTCATGGAGCCTTTTCGATTTTTAGCATTTTGGCATTCCAAGATGGCTGCCATCTGCCATTACTAAAAATAGCACAAAACATGAAAATGACAATATCTCTGTAACCGTTGAATGGATTTTGACGAAATTTGTGGCAAAATGATTCTTGCATTGAGGTGTTTCAAAAATAGCTGAATATAGACCAGCCAAGTTGGCCACTGTGACTAAAAAAAGCAAAATACGAAAATGAGAAAACCTCAGTGTAATTCTATATCAGAATGGTCTCGTGGCAAAATATCCAGGTGAGCAATATCAGGCCCATTTGGGCCTCTTGTTCTTACTACATTGTAAATTGGATGTAATGGACCTTTAGTTGTGGTTGGATCAATATTTAATTTTACATTAAAATTAAATAATTATTGAGCAATCAAATGCTTTGATTCAACATCTAATGACACGTTAACATCAAATTAAAGTTTGTTACAACGCAATCATGATCTGCAAATACATTTCAGTTATTAAAATTTTAGGTTTGCAGTGTCTGCAGGCATTGCTGATCATAAATTCGAGATCCTTTGAAAAGCATAAGGCAAACAAAAATAGTTTTAATAGGCAACGAGTGGTTGTATTTGAAATGCTAGTAATTCACTTTCTCTACAACTGTCATGCTTCATTTTTGTACAAACATTGTTTCAGTGTTTCAAATCTTTAGAGTGTTTGCATTTTTAAGGCTAATGGGTACACTTTCATGGAAAGTAGCTTTGCCATTTTTCATTTCTGCTTTTCTCCAATAGAGGTGGCCTCTTATAGGAAAGAATTTACTCCTCTGGGAGTAAATTCTTTCCTTTAAGTGTCAAGCCCATTTTGAATGGGTTTCATCATCCAGGGAAGCAGACAGGAAGTCACAAAAGTTGTTCCCCTTAGCAAAAAAAAAAGATAGAAAAACACTGAAGTAAACCTGTTCACCATAAAATGAAAGTACTGTAAATACTGTATTTCTTTTCAGTTCAGTTCAGTTCAATTCTCTTATGTATTTCTAGGGGGAAAAATACTTCTTGTAACTACTACCATATTCATTTGGTTATAAGACAGGAGTTTACAATCCAAAAATTTGGCCAAATAAAACTACAGTAGAACTTCAATGGCTTGAACCCTGATGGCTTGTTCGCCCTGCCTGGCTAGAACTCTTTTCTTAGTCCCTAGAGGCCACTTTATATGATATGGAAACTAACCCTGGATGGCTTGAACTACCCTTGGCTGGAATAATTTTCATGGTCCCAAGCCTGTTTGAGCCAATGAAGTTCTACTGTACGTGTGTTTAAGATAACCAGACCTTACCTAAATTTACTTGGGAAACCTACGATTTTTTTTTTCAGGTGTTCTGGAAAATATATAATTTTATTCATTTTGAAATGTATTTCTGTCAAAAATAAAAAAAGATTAACTGTACCTACCCTACCTAAAATGTTCAGACCTTTTACTCTAAACACATATCTTTTTTATTTGGCCTTACTTCAGATATGTTACTCAGTCTTGTGTAATTCAGCTATTAAATGGGGTGTTCACTCCCAGTAAGTTCCAAACAATCCTAAAGATCTAGATCCATCTGATAAGATGGATCTAGATCTTTGAGGCTGTTTGGAAAAGGAAAATCCTGTCTTACAACAGAATAAAAATGGTATATGTACATGTATTATCTTTTCAGGAACTTCCCAAATTACTATTATAAACTAAACTTCAAGATTCCAGGAGGTAAAAGTATGGACATTGTTTTATTGGACACCATTCTGCTGTGTGGTGGTGTCAAGTCTGACTTTGATCATGAACCACCTGCGGGCCCAGAAGACTCTGCAGTTGCAGAAGATCAGTGGGCTTGGCTGGAACAGCAACTGGCCTCCTCCGAGTATGATTTTGTTTTTAAAGTTTGCAAGATAATACAGTCAACTCTTTATATCTCAAACACTGATATCTCAATGTACCCTCTTATATAAAAGAATATATACTGAATAAAAAAGAAACGTTGCATGTATTTACGCATATTATCAATATCAAGGGATGCAAAGAATCTAAAATAAATTGAAAACTGTTTAGTAGTGTATCTGCATCTGTATGAATTATTAGAGAATAATTGGTATGTTTTTTGCCTTGGCTGCATTTTGGAATTTGAAAGAAGTGTTTCTGGAAAAGTAATTTGAATGTTGATACATTTCTTTTTTTTGTTCAGTATAGTTTGAATACATTGCTAATTTCTATTTACATCTTAATTCCTGTTACCTCAAACTACTGATATCTCAAAGTAAATTTTCTGAGACCAGAAAATTTACTATGAGATATCCATAGTTTGAGATGAATCTCGACTTTGAGATATCGAGAGTTGACTATGCATACTCCATATACATGTACTGTGGTTTCTATACACACCATTCTTTGAGAATTGCTCCGGTGTATGGGTAAGCCTATATGTTATTCTGCCATTTTTATACGCCCGTTTTGAAAAAACGGAAGTATTATGGCATGGCGCTGTCCGTCCGTCCGTCTGTCTGTCCGTCTGTCCGTCCGTCAACATTCTTGTGCGCACCATATCTCAGAAACGGTTTGAGATATCTTCATGAAATTTTGTAGGCATATATATTAGGATGGGGCAAAGTGTCGCGTATAGTAATGGTTGCTCCCTCTTTCTTAATTTCAAAGTTATGCCCCTTTGATTATTTTTTACCCTACTAGTCTTGTGCGCGCCATAACTAGATAACCGTTTGGGATATCTTAATGAAACTTCATAGCAATGTGTATGAGGGTGTGATGAAGTGTTGCGTATAACAATGGTTGCTCTCCCCTTCTTCGTTTTGGAGTTGCATCCCTTTGATTAGATATTTAGGGTATTTTTGTGTATACTAATCTTGTGCATTCTATAACTAAGTACCCATGTGGTATATCTTGATGAAACTTTATAGCAATGTGCATGATCACAAGATGGTGTGTCACATATAAGAATGGTTGTTCCCCCTTACTTAATTTTGGAGTAACCTCCCTTTGATTAGTTTTTTAGGCTAACCCATTCCCCCATAACTCCTTAACCCTTTGAAATATTTCAATGAAACTTTGTAGGAATGTGTATAATAATTGGGTAATGTATCATGCGCATGAACCATAATTCTTGCTTACCTCCTGAATTATCTGCCCTTGCATCAATTTCCGTTTTACTCTGTATCTCCTTAACCGTTGGAAATATTTTAACGAAACTTGTTGGTGATGTGTATATTGTCAAGGGAAAGTATTGCGACTAAGAGTTTATGAATTATCTCCCTTGTTTGACTTTAGCGTTTCACAACATCTGAGCTGCTTCACCCTGGATCCTGATTTTTTTTTGTGTTTAGTATTTGATGTGTTGTTTTAATAACATTGCAGTCATTAATTACAGAGTCGTTTCCCCTGTTTTGTCTGACTGTCCATCCTTCTATAAACAATCTTGTTCATTCTGTAACTCCTTCATGACACTGAAACGGGCGTATTATGCGCCGCTTGCGAAGCCCTTGTTACAAAGGGAGAAAACTTTGTAACTTTTTGTATGCATAACTGGATGGCAAAGCCTTTACAAAATGGGGTTTTCCTTGGGAGAAAGTCATTTCCTTTAATAGTTGACCCCCACTTAAAACGGAAGTAAATATGAAAGTGTACCCCAGCACCTTAAGAGAGATTTGGCATGATAATTTGCATGGTGAGAATAGCCAATTTTTGAAGAAATCTCTGAGGAGCAGTCTGACTCTTCAAATCATTTCCAAACGTTTTAGTGAACTGACAGAGAGATTTTTTCAAATTTGAAGTAGAAATGTTTTAAAGACCTGTTTATGAAGAGTGAGTGCTAAAATCTGGAATTTGATCCAGTTTCTTCACATACTTAAAATCTTGATCTGCTTGAAAATACACAGTTAACAGAATATGTACTCAGATACATCATCCCATAAGACAAAGAGTCCTGTAGCAAGTGTATACATCAGAACACCAACAAGAAGTTAGTGGGAGATAAGCTTTTTTATCATTATTATTTTTGATAAGTCAAGAATAATTTTTGTTATTTCCGTTATATGAAAACACACATTGTGACCAAATAAACTGCCTAACAAGGGTCTGTTCTAACAAGGAGCCACAACAATTTTTTTATAAACAACAGAATTACACTCCTGGACCCATTTGTTCAAATCATCATTTGCATGGCAAAGTTGAGGATTCTTTATGCCTTGTAGTATACATGAAATAAAGAGGGTGATTTTTTTAGCAGAAAAATGTGAGGAGCTTTTGTGGTAAAAAGCTGTTTGCACTTTTAAGGCAAAATAATTGCAGTGTGTTTGTGTTCAGCGGAGTTGAAAGTGTAATGTCTTGTTAACTTCAGCTTTTATTAGTTTTGGACAACCAGGCTCAGAGCTCAGCAATGTGTTTTTCTTGTTTCTAGAGCTGACTATCTTCTGGTTGGTGGTCACTACCCAGTGTATTCTATAGCAGAACATGGACCCACCAAATGTTTATTGGAGAGACTTGACCCACTCTTGTATAAATACAGAGTTACAGCTTACTTATGTGGCCATGACCACAATCTTCAGGTAATAGAGGAATACCATAAAAGTTTTAAATATTGGGAAAGATAGGTCTGTGCAAACAGTGCAGACCCATTTCAGACTGCTCCTGGTCAGGGTCTTCACTGTTTGTTATCCTGGCTGGATGTATTGCTGCATTGTAAAACCACACTGTTCCATTTATAAATAGGACAATTAAAGTAATCATTTAAGATGTCTCAGTTTTTAGAATTTTGCAGTACACAGCATGTAAAAACTGCATATCAGGGGAATGTCGATAAAAATTCTGGGATGAATTCTGTTTATTCTCCATTAAAAGCATGTAGTCTTCTGGCCAGTCTTGTGGCCCTTGGTTTGTACAACCTATTTGAGGTAGTGGTCTGATTAGGGACTGCAAGACAGCGTTCATGGGAGAAACGAGATGAATCAGACCAGAATTATTCTGGTAAAAAATGCACTCATTTTTACTGGAGGTCGTGTATTGGAGATCAGTTACAGTCAACTCTCGCTATCTCAAACACTGATGTCTCAAAATATTCTCATATCAAGAATATAGCTTGGACAAATTCCTACTTTTCTTTACATGTTCACTGCTGTTGTCTCAAACTACTGATGTCTCATAGTAAATTTTCTGGTACCAGAAAATTTACTTTGAGATATCAGTAGTTTGGGATTGAGTTCGACTTTGAGATATCGAGAGTTGACTGTGTTTGATATTTTTAAATCAGCTTACCTGGTCTCATGGATACACTTTTAGGAAGGTAACTCAAACATTTTAATTCTTGTCTCCCTTGTCAGTAAGGTCAACTTTTCAAAAGGAAAGAATTTGCAGCCCCAGGAGTAAATTCTTTCCACTACATAGTAGAAACCTTCTTCAAAGGGCTACATCATCCAGGGAAGTGAACAAAAATCACAAATTTTAAAGTTGTTTCTGTTTAAGAAATTGCCTAACAACATGGAGGTGTATCTGTCTGTGATGTCTAAGCTTGTGGCAAGTTTTTTTTTCTGTAATAAAAACCTTCTGATGGGACAATGTCCCATCAAAAGGTTTATTTTACAGAAAATGTATACACTATCAAGGCCACTCTGCTTATTCTATTTCTGTTTTCCTTCTTAAAGGGGGTCAACTCTTCAGGGACAAATTCTTCCCCCTATGAGTAGACCTCATTGGAAGGGCTTTATGGCCCAAGGATACAAATTGGAAGTTACAAAAGTTGTCTGTCTTTGAGATCGTTGTCGATAAATTAATGTGGCAGTGTACCCATTCTCCCTAAATTGCATGCTAATTGCATACTGCACACATTGGTAAGACTGCATCTATATCAGATCTTATCTGATGCTAAAATGTTTTCCCCAGTTCTTAACATTTTTGTCTCATCTGAGATGAGCAGAGGCAAAACATAGGTACCGCTTTTCCAATGTCTTCGGCAGCGGCGTAAACTTTGCATTAACTTTTCTGGTTTAGGTCTGTTTTATGATGATGCATAGACAGGCAAAACTACATGATCTGCAGAATTCTTGTGTGGAATATGAATCATTTCAGTAGTATATGAAGTATTTATATGAACATATTAATTTGAAGATTTTCAAAATATTTTTTTTTTTACAGCATCTTCAAACCAACAAAGGGGACCAAAAGATGGACTACATTGTAACTGGTGCTGCCAACTTTGTAGAGAAAAGCAGAGCACATGAAGATGTTGTGCCAAAAGGGTCTTCGAAGTATTACTGGGCAGAAATATTTCAGCATGGAGGATTTGCATATTTTGAGGCAACCCCAAAGAACATGACTGTCAAGTTTATTAATGCATACAATGATTATCTGTACGAGACTGTTTTGTATCCAAGAAAATAGCATGTCTAAAATAATATACTGTCAAATCTGGTTAGGTAAGGTAGGAACGTCATAGTTTCTTTAGTTGATTTTTTAGACAAGAAACATAGAAAATTAAACTTTAAAATGCAATAATAACCCTGATTTAATTTGTAGGTATAACAAGTTAATTGGCCTTATCATAAAAAATTCTAAGTATTGGGACAGGTCAGTCAGTGGAGACCCTGATCAAACTGCTGTTTAGGAGCAGTCTGATCAGGGTCGACACTGTTTGTCATTCCATCTGCATTTTGAAAGTGGAATCTATATGCGTATATAGATAAATTTCACAAATCTGAGATCGCTATGTTCTATTGCTATGTTCTATATTTTCAAATTTACAAAAGAAAATTGAGGGAGGGGGATGGGGAAACTGCATAAGGATGGGATGGGGTGAGAGGAGGAGGGTGGTGGGGTAGGGTGGGGGCATGATGGGTAAGATTCTTAAAAAAATGTTGAAATTTTAATAAATTAGTTTTATGAAGCAAATTGGGTTTAAAACTCATTTTGTGTATAAAACTTATGTTTTTTTCCTAACAAAACTGGCTTTTAAATGAGTCAGACTCATTTTGAAAGTTAGTTTTTGGAGAAAAAGACAAGTTTTCTGTTCAAACTTGTGTAACAAGTTTCATGTATATAGTTGCTCAAATGTTTGAAATGACAGCTGGTTCCAGAAAAAAACATACTGTGATACATGCATGTTGTCAGATGGACTTTTGCATAGCTATATGACTGATGCAAATGAGTCGGGACACGAGAAAACCAACAAAGTGGTTGTGCGTCCAGAGCAGACTCAGATCAGCCTGGGCGTTTGCCCAGTCTGATCAGAGTCTTTGCTGTCCGCATGGATGTAGCTTAGCCCCTTAGCTACCCATTAAGTGCTTAGCGAAGAGTCTGAACAGACTGGGCGGATACCCAGGCTAATCTGAGTCTGCGCTGGGTGCACAACTACTTTGTTGGTTTTCTTATGTCCTGGCTCAAATGTTGTTCAGGGCTGCCACAGTCAGGGATAAACATCTTGAAAAGTTTAAAAAAAAAAAGATATTTTTTTGCCAGGTCTTGGAAAAGTGAGGGAATTTTGTGATTGATCAGGAAATTTTGAAAGAACTCGAAAAAGCAGTGCTTTCCAAAATTAATGGCCATTGCAGTCTTAGGAAAATATCTTTATTTTGTTAAGGAGGAAAGGATGTACTTTCTGGAGAAAGTGTCCAGGCACATCCATCTCCTCATAGGGGTCTATCTTAAGGGAAAGAATATGCTGCCTGAGGGAGCTCTCTCCTTTAATAGTGACCCCCAGTTTTTAAGTGAAACAGTTATCACTGTTGGAGTAAAGAGTAAAATTAAACAAATTGTATGGAAAACTTTAAAATATCAGGGGAAATTCAGGGAATTTTTAAATGGAGGATAAGAGGCAACCTTGAACTTTGTTGAAACATTCTGGTTTAAGATTATTAATAGAAATTCTACAGCAAAAGTCTACATATATTTTACCAGCTTTTGTACATATGATAGTGGTCAGTTATAAAATACATTGTGATACTCAGAGGTCTAGATAATCTAATATATTAATATATTTTTTATTTATATGCTAAAGCAGATTAGGGAATCTTATTTGAAATGTCTCAGAAAGGCAATTCTGATGAAATCCCAGGGCCTGTGATAATGTTAATGTGTATAGCAACTATACTTCCTGTTAGGAGGGTCAGCTTTGCATAGAATTTGCTCCCATAGGCTAAAATTTTTTTTGTGTGTGTGTATGTGATATAAGAAAAGAATAATGTTGTTATTCTGGTTTATCTAGAGGTCTGAGCCTTTGTTATTCCTATTATTTTTTTTTCTTTAAATTTTAATTCTTAATTTTCTTTTTACACAAGATTGCAGATTTAATTTTATTATGTAATATGCAAACTTCGATGTGCCATAATATGCTGGAGAGGTCAGTACTCCAGATGAGAAGGGCTAACAGGGATAATCTAGGGATAATTTACCATATTTCTCCATAAAAACATGATATGACCCCTCATTAGAACCATCTTACCTAGACGGTTTTAATGAGTGATCAAAGTATATGTTTTTGCTGAGAAATAAGAAAAATTATCCCAGAATTATCCTAAAAAAAAACACCTCTAGAGGTTTATTATAGACTGAAAGCAGGTCTATAAATTCATTGTTTTACATAAAATCAAGAAATAGGTTAGTAGAATCGACATTGATATTTTCTGGCAATTTGTTTCATAGGAAATATAGTTAGGGAAAAGTTGGAAGATGTACAAGTGCAGGTTATTCATCAGGTGACCCTGCTCTGAAATGATTTATTATAAGTCATCTGTGTTATGTCATGACAAGATGGCCCCAAACTTTATAAAAATTCACATTGTGCTTCATCATATGTTAGGAATCAGAAGGACTAGAGGAAAACCCACCTCAAGCAATAAAATTGAGGGGTGACACAACAAAACCAACAAAGTGGTTGTGCACCCAGCGCAGACTCAGATCAGCCTGGACATCCGCCCAGTCTGAACAGAGACTTCGCTGTCTGTATGGAGCTAGCTTAGACCCTTGGCTGCCCTTTTAACACAAATTGAAGACTCAGATCAGACCAAGTGGATGCCCAGGCTGATCTGAGTCTGCCCAGGGTGCACAACCACATTGTTGGTTTTCTTGTGTCGCGGCTCAAATGATGCTTATACACTAGAGAGGTCGTTAAATATGGCTGTATGTCACTGTATGCAGAAATGGTGCCACCTTTTGCCCCCAAAAATGTGAAGTTTTGACAGTGCAAAAACTCTTCTCCTTCTTTTAAGCAAACTAAATTAGTGCACTTGATTTTATGTGTGCTAAACAGAATTTCTTAATTGTCCCATCTAAAATATGGGATTTATAAACCGAGGGAGGTTTGAAGATCCGATAAAGAAGCAAGTCCTTAGGACGAGTTTCTTTATCGGATCTTCAAACCTCCTGAGGTTTATAAATCCCATATCTTAAATGGGACGATTCAATAAACTGTATATTACATTCGTATTCCTTATATTTAAAGAATATTTTCCATCTGTATTCATGTTTTCAAGTGTCCTTCGCGAGCCTGTACACAATAGCGCGAAAGGATACATGAATACAGAATTGCTTTGGCCGCCATTTTGTTTTTTGAACAGGCCAATGTTTGTTATAATAAGAATAGTTTACTGACCAATGGAAGCAGCATCATGCCTTAACAATTATCTTCTGTACAGCTACTGGTCCCGACGATCTAAGCTCGTTCGATGAAAGTCTGTTATGAGCTGGATGATGCGTTTCTTATTGCACATTTCGGAGGGTGTATCGTAAAAGGCAATCCATTTCAACATAAAATGGCATTTTCGTAAAATCATACATGTCCACATACCATAAATACACAAAGTTTGTTATAAGTTTGTTTAGCATCTATTGTTTTTCACAAGATCATAAAAGGCAACTGCAGCGGTGTGATATAGCTACAACTGCAGTGGAAAGAAAGAGCTTAGGAAAGTAGTTCTAAAAGCCGGTACCTGGTCGTACGTTAATAACTAATCTCTGAATGTTATAGGGAAGGTAATCAATCTACAGGGGTTTATTTCCCTAGAGGAAATAAATCCTTGTAGAGAACTGGGAAATAGCGTATTTATATTGACAAGAAATCCTTGTATTTCTTCGTTAAGAATGTAATATAATAAGTTAACAAATTCTTGATTACCAACTTGTTAAGCTAACAATTATTTGAACACCAGTGTCTTTTAAGTAACAGTGCAAATCTTTAAGAGCAGTCTGATCTAGGTTTATACTGCTTAAGATTTTTGCCAGCTGTACAGGTAAAATTACTGCATATATCAGCTCTGCTCTTTTGTTTAACCAAGCAAGGATTTTTCTTTAGAATAACGTTAAATGTCAATATTTTTTGTTTTAATACTTCAGAATGTATCTCGGTTTGGAAATATAAAGTTATATTAAATTACGACATCATAGTTTGGAACAGTAGGGCCTTGTTGTATAAAATGTCTGCAGAAGAATGGACTAGTCCAAATTCTAAGATGAATGAGCCTTTTACAGAAATGGTCGAGGGGACTAAATATTTATGGTACATCAATCACTCCTTGGCCAAACTTAACGTGACAGCGCATGGTTCACTTTTAGAGGAGTAGAAGCAATTCTACTATTTTCTTTCGTGGATGTCTTCTCAGTTGGGGGTCAGCTCTTGAAGGAAAGAATTTGCATTTGCTCCTGTATAAGTAATTTTTTTCTTTCAAGAGTAGACTCCCATTCTGGAAGTGGTATGCCATCTGGGGAAGCAAACAGAAAGTTGCAAAAGCTGTTCCCCTATGTAAAAATGATGGAAAATTATGCAAGTAAACCCTTAAATCTTCAAAAAATCCAGTAGGCATCCATGTATTTCTAATGCATCAGTCATTTGCAACCCTGGCTACCTTGGGTAGAGAAATTATTGTGGATAGGAGGGTGTTAGTACCTTGTATTTACCTTTGCATTGTCCCAGCAGTACCATGGCTATATGGGGTGTTTGATTTTCTACCAAAATACTGGGACAAAAATAGTCACCCAAACTGCTGAACTGCCCCTTCAGTTTTGCTTTAATGACTGATGCTTATGTATTGAAATTGGTTTTATGTGACAAAACTGCTGAACATATAACAATATAATTTATATGCACAGAATTTAAAGATATTTATATATATGTATACACAGTCTTTCATTGTTATGATACAACATTTCAAGCAAATCATGTTTTTAAAAAACTTGAAAATTATATGCAAAGTTCATATACTTAACAATGTTTCTTAGCTGTCTTAGACTTTATTGTTCCTGCTGTATTCCTGATTTTATATTCAGTGGTGACAACAGTTGTTTCAAAAGGTCTCATCGGTTTGTTATACATTTATTTCTGCTGATCCTGAGATTTTCTGTTCTCGCCCACATGACAAGAATATCCCTTCCTTGAGATGTCTGAGATGTTTCTGTCTCAGCCTGCTGTCTCAAGCTTTGGCTTGAAAGCTGTCACTGTCAGTTATCGCTTAGTAAACAGGGGTGGATTGAGGAATTTTGGATAGGGGTTCAAATTAGCTGAGGGGGGCTCAATTTATGCAGTTTGACCAATAAATTCCCCATGAAAATGAATCAATTTGGATTGGTTTAAACATATTTTATTTCATAACATTACAATCATACATGTATTTACATAATTTGAGAACATTCAAAGGATCAGAACGGAAGCAAGGCTTATTGAGTTCTTATCCCAAATTTGGATTGAAGAGGGGGTTCGTTTGAATCCCAAAGAACCCCACAAAGCCCCTCTGGATCGGCCACTGATACAGCCCACAGAAGTTAAAATGCCAAATATCAAGAGCTCTCCTTATTACCTGACTTGTACATTCCATGCAGAATATGAGACTAACAACCCATGCAGTGTATGTAATGTCATAAAGTTTTCTCATTAGCTGCCTTTCATGTAAAATGCATGCACAATTGGACAGAACTTAAGTAAAAAAAAAAAAAAAAAACAGCATAAAATATATAGTTCTGAACCAAGTTATAGATTATAAATAAAAGGTGTGAGAAGTGATAGCAATGTGACCTCAAAGAGGAAATCTCAGGCTGAATTTTATCTTTCCTATGATCGATGATCTGCAGAAGCATATTATTTTTCTGGTGTCCACAGGGTAAACTTTTTGTCATTTTTGGGTTTAGCTCTATTTTGTGACAATGCCATGAATAAAATTCTTTGTAAATGAGACATTATTTAAATAAAGAGAAAATGAGACTGATAAAACCTATGACAGAGTTGAGGCTAAGACAAGGAAATCTTAGACTAGTTATCAGATTATTAGTCTCATGCAAGACTTGCCGAGCATGAGACTTAAATAATTTAATGAGAATATCGCGGAAATTTTAATGTCTTCAAGCTGGGTGTATGGTTTTAACTATGAAATACTATCTTTTGAGTTCTTAAAATACATTTTACTTGTTCTTATCAGTCCTAATATTTTTGCATAATATTTATCATGTTTATAACAAGTTCATGCTGAAGTAAGTCCATCTAACATGTATGTATGTACACATGACCATGTTTTTATTACCATTTTTACAAAGGTAACAATTTTTTTACTTCTTGTTTGCATCCCTGGCAACAAAGCTCCTTGAAAACAGGGTTCATTGCTAAAAGGAAAATGGAAAAAGGGGTGAGTACTAAAAGGAAAGAATTAGCTTCTAGAGGAGCAAATTCTTTACCTTTAGTACTTACCTTTATTGAGAAGGGAGACAAATATGAAATGGGCAGAGTTGCATCCCCTGAACCATATCCAGTTTCAAAAGTTGTTCTTTTTGTTAAAATGGTGGGAAAGCATGAAGTCATACCCTTAAGCAATCTTTTCTCTTAACACAACTCATTCAGCATGATATTCATGATACAAGCTGCAACAGGACAAAACCAAAAAAGTGACGTGTGCACCCAGCAAAGACTCAGTTCAGCCTGGGCATCTGTCCAGTCTGATCAGAGTCTTTGCTGTGTGCTTTAAAGGTAGCTGAGGGTCTAAGCTACCTCTGTGAAGACTGATCAGACTAAGCAGATGCCCAGAATGAAGTGAGTTTCACTGGGCGCAAATGCCACTTTGTTGGTTTTTCATGTCGCTGCTCAATTATTGGTACATGTATATAGCATAATATTTGTGATATTGGTGAATGTTAGGTTATGTTTTAGTTATAATATTCATTGTTAAGTTTCATGACAAATTATATATTTTCTATATAAAGTAAATGTTTTGTGTCATACTTGTAGCCGCCAACCTGCTCAATGACTTTGCAATCAATACATATCTCAAGCTTTTAAAGTTTGGCTAAAAGTTCCAAATACTTTAGTAGCTTGCCTCAGGGCACAGTGGTGTATTACAATACAGTGTTAGTGTGTGTGCAGGGTAACTGATGAGGCGGGGGTGGTGTGATGGTGCTGCATGTAAATTCCAGTGCCTGGGCATCCTACTGATTTGGATAATAGTAGGGCAAGGGCCTAGTGTGCTTGCAGTAGGTGCGGGAGGGGGTTGTTTGGACATTTTTTCTCTCCTCTATCATTTCTCTCTTCTTTCTCCCTCTTTGTGGGAGACGGCCCGATATAGACTGAAATACTGTCTCAAAGGGCCGTTAAACCCAAAACAAACAATCACTGATGAGGCTTTATTAGCCAAAACTATGTAGTCTGATCCACCTTCTTTCTTATGAATGTTTTCATTGCTCTTGAAGGAACTCAGTTATGCTTTTTGTTAACTCAGTTATGCTTTTTGTCGAGAAGGAGATAGAAAGTACACCTCGAAAGGAAGCTCTACAGTTTATCTGAAACTCACAGAAGACTATCAGATTCACTCTATATTTCCTTATACAAGTATATTACCTTTCGTTCATCATGTTTAGGATGTTTTCAATTCACTCTGAGAGTGATTCTTAAAATTGGGCTCCAGTAACACTGGAGCAGAAGCTTCCATGATACGTTACTGTGCATTTCAATGATGTCATAAATATTTATCTCTTGCCCATGTGAATATTGAACCGATATCAGTTCCTTTCCTGTGGCTACTTGTAATGATGTTATGAGTAAAATGTATTGACAATTTCAGCAAGATGCTATGTTTGCCATTAAAATATACCATATACTGTTTAAACACATATACATGCTGAAATGTGAAATTGCTCTTTGGCAAGAAAAGACCAGTCATCTGGAGGGCTGAATATAAAACAGGAGGTTAATAGAGTTATTTAATACAATCAAAGCATCGGTATCAGTTTGAAAAGAACAGTCAGTGCTTTTTACTGATGTATAATTCATATACTAAGCATAGCTGTTGTCAAAGACGATAAACTTTTTTTGATGATCCTCATATGGCCTTTCTGGGTATCTTCATATATATCCATAAATCCTGCTTTTGGCAGTACAGAAATTCTGCCTTATATATCTTAAAATCAATTACATGGGTAAACCTATTGCTTTGAATGTTGGTTCTATGTGACACCAAGACTGATCTAATATAGGTACGTTTGTGTGCTCTACATTTTTAAGACTATTACATTTATAAACGTCGTGCTGGGGCTATCTTTTACATGTGATGAGTGATCTCGTATCATTGTCAGTTTGACCTGCATTTCATTGTTCAGCGATTTTGCCTTCCATTATGCATGAACGTAATGGGATCTTGGTGCAGCGTGACCCTTAGATTGACCTTATATATGTAGGTTGATGTGACCTATACTTTGCAGTCCAGGGATTTTGCCTTAAATATTGAAGACATACATGCTTGGGATGTTGGTTCTATATAGCAAGATTAACATGTGTAGGTCATTGTGACATACATTCATAAGCTAGCGATTTAGCCTTATATCTAGAAGACTGTACGATAGTTGAACATTATGCTTGGGGATGTTGGCATCATGTGACACCAAGAATGTCCTTATAACATATCTAGGTTGTATGACCTTAAAGTAACAGTCCAGTGTGTAATTCCTTATTTTCTGAAGACTGTTACATGTGAGAATTTCATGCTTGGGAACTTGATTCCATGTGACAACAAGACTGACCTCACAATAAGTATGGGTATGTGTGACATCTATTTCACAGTTCTGCGCTTTTGCTTTACATCTTGAAGACTATTAGATGAAGGACTATTGTAGATTGAAATCGCGCGTGAAAAACGTTCTAACAGTCACGAGAAAAAATGCTTCCAGGGTAGATACATTATTCTGACCAAGAAGATCTTTTCTGTCATTACCTTGTGAGTTTCTTTGAAAGGAAAGAGCTTGCTCAATCGAGGAGCAAATTATTTACTTTCAGAGTAGCCTCAATTTGATAAGCTTCGTCGTCCAGAGAAGCAAACAAAAAGTCACAAAAGCTGCTTCTCCTTGTAAAATGCCAGAAAACACTGGGGTATATATCTATTCACCATGAGAAAATAGTGATCTTCTTGGTACTTGTAGAACAGAGGCAAAACAGGATTCACTCTAAAGGATGAAAGGGTCGAATAACTATATGGCACATTGCAGTTCACTAAAGATGTGTTTCTTGAAATGTTATCTGTGATTTGTAAAGCCGAACTAGCTTGCCAGAATAGTGTCAACACAAGAATGCTCAAATCCTTTTCTGAAAATCTGGTCCCTGTTGTTCAGGGCATCGTCGTCAGTCGTCAGTCACGGGTTCAAATTGGGTCAAATTTGCGTCGTTTTAAAATCTCGAATAACCTTTGAACTTATTTTGCATTACGCTCTATGGGAAATTAATGGTTTAAACCACAGATGGTGATTTAAATGTGAAATTGGCACTTAGAGTTCTCAACATTCAACTGCGCTAATATTTTTACTGAATAATTGTGAGGAGCTTTTGCAGTCGTTAAGTAACGACGGCATCAGTTTGAACAATCGAGTCCTGTTTTACATGGATTTACACTTGTAAAAAAAAATTTAAAGAAATCTTCCACGTAAAACTAGGCTACATTTTTACAATCCGGATCAGGAAATACAGAATACAGAGAGTCATGCTGGCTCCTGTGCCCTTGGCATTTATTCATGGTCCAGTGATTTTGCCGTATATTTCCAACAATGTTTTATGGATTAACATCATGCCTGGCATAGTGGATCAGTCTGACATTGCAGACCCTTAACTACCCTTTAAACACACGGTGAAGACTGTTCAGGCTGGGCGGACGTTAGTTTTATTCGCATAAATTACATACAAACAGCAATTGTACTATTACAAACAAGTAATATATGCAAATGGGATTCAGAAAAAAAGTCAATAGACTTGTCTAAATCTGTATCCCATCTAAATCTGTATCTGTCCTGGGCGGACGTTCAGGCTGATCTGAGTCTTAGCTGTGCGCACTTGCCAGTTTGTTGGTTTTGTCGTGTCGCGGCTCACTTATAGATCACTGTGACCTACATTTAATGGTTCAGTGATTTTGACATATCTTAAGTACTATTTAGTAGATATCCATCATACCTCGGATAATTGGCCATCTGACTTTTTAATGACTTCATACTATTGGTAGGTCACTGTGACCTATATGTCATGATCCAATGATTTTGCCTCGAGAATCAGGCACCCATGAGGCGCGCTTCGTTGTCTTCTCATAACTCTTATAAAGTTTGCATATACATATCCTGATTTTTAACAAAATCAGCTTCCATACTTTCTAGGTGCAACTATGTTTGTATTTGGACACTACTATATATTCTGCGCATGAAGACGGCCAGGACAAAAAGTACTGTGGTGAAAATTGACAATATGTTTCTTTTGTCATTTTACTCTTGGGGGTAGTCGGGTCGGGCGATGGTGCTGGGTAGCTTTCAGGGTAAGGGCGTCCTACTAATTTTGAGTATAGTAGGGCAAGGCAGTAGGTGCGGTTTTTTTGTCTCTTGCTACCATACTTCTTTTCTGTCTTACTCTCTCTTGGAGATGGCGCATGGACTGAAATACTGTCTCAGAGTCTCAAAGGGCCGCTAAACCCCAAAGCAACAACCAACCATTTTACTCTTTCACTATATAAACATAAAACAGGATTGTCACGCCGAGTGTTCAAATTCATGAGTAAAATTATAAAACTTATCTAGCCGAACACAGACAAAATGACGTGTCATCTGTATGCTGGGTGCAAAACATATCAGGTTTGATGGTCACAAGATGTTTTTTCTCTCTCATAATAACTCATATTTCCAAAGATCACCCGTAAATCATCTAAGTGCAAAGTTTCAAAATTAATCAAAGTAAACTGGTTATAAAATTAGTCATTTTAATCTTTATAGGTCAAATTTTGTAAACTAAGTGAAAAGATACTGATGCATATTCTATCGAATTTCAGCATCTTTTTGACTATTTTGGAAGTTCTTTACATAGCTGTGGAAAACTATATATCACTTCAAGACTGCCAAGGAATTTCAGTTAAGTAGAAAATTCATCCGAAATGAGACGTGTCATCCTGCGTGCATCTGCGGAGGCTGAACAGTCTTACCTGTTTGCATTGGTCCAGAGGAATCTGTATTGGGAAAAGCCATCCTGTACAGTTCTGTAGTCTATTTTGACAAAGTGCTGCTCAGTATAAAGAAACTCTGCAATGTCATAAAGCTCTCTACTCCAGAAAGGTTCGTTATTACAAATAGGCTGGACTGACGCGCAGGGTGATTAGAGCTTTGATTTATTTTCATTTTCTGGACGTTATATACATTGCATAATGCTCCTTTTCTCAAAAGTTAGACGCCAGCTTAGTGGTTAGCTGCTAACGGTCCGGGTTGAAGGTGGAAATCTTTCCAACCAAACCGTAAAATTGCTCAGATTTTCATTATCATCCTCATAAATGAAATACTATTGAAAAGGACGTAAAATTGAAAGTCATCCGTCCATTCATCTCAAACGACTAAGGTATAACAAAAACCTAAGATAGTACAGTTTTACTTCCTTACATGGTTTATACATGTTATCAAATGTACTTTACACTCATATGATTTTATATGATTGTGTGTGTTATCGATACGGTTTGACAAGACGATATCATCCATTTTGTCTGCTATTTATTTTGTTTCAATGGAGTAAAGATGAAGTGTATACAAGGTTTAATAATCCTCATTTGTTTCACGGGTAGGTCACGTTAGAATATCTATTGTAGTGGATAGGGTAGGCCCTAATTGGATACCTCTTCCATTATACTCTTCCGTCTTTGAACTGGGACAGTCCGAAATGTTATTAGAACAGTTTGACACCAGTTAGAACTGGGATAGTACAAATTGTCATTAGGGCAGTTGAACACCAGTTAGAACCACGATAGTCCCAAATGGGCAGTTGGACAGCTTTTCCATTGGGTAATACAATGCACATAAATACTTTAGTATTCATTGTATCATGAACTGTACATGATTACAATATAAACGTGCACCAAACAATAGGATCAGAACGGAAGCATTAATGCTTATTTAGTTCTTCTCCTGGCATATATACTTTCGTTTTCGGAGCAAGAACAGTCCCGAATCATATAGAATGATGTTCAAAAAGTGTATGTTTCGGCTATATTTCGAAAAGTCACTGAATAGATGCCTCTCTGTCGAAATTAAAACTGCAACTCAGCTTTTCTTCGGCACAGATACTACTAATTCCGAAATCTATTGACTTTTTCCACCTAAGCTCATTCACAAATCTATAACAATTTGGTTGTCAAAATTTGACAAGCGGCATCGATTTCAAAGAGATTAGATTGCGGTCGGAAGCTGTTTGAACCGACCGCTCTTATTTTTGTTCGTGATCATTGGAAGGTTTGGTGAGAGGGGAAGTCCTATATTCTGTCCAGCTATTGCTGTCGAAGATGTCAATCAATCAGAATGTAAGAGTAGGCGGTACGAATTTCGCTCAGAAGAAAAATATTTGCTGTATTTTAGACATTATTGTGTAAGTCAGTGCTCGAAATTTTAGAGTTTGACAATCTCATGTAAGTGACTGTATTCAGGCGTATGCGCATTCTGCTTACGCATGTTCAGACCAAGTGGCCCTGACAAGACTGCGCGTGTGCGCAAGCTATCCTAGACATGCGTAGTTTGATATAAAACTGGGCATGTGCGCAGGTAAAGGATTTACTATTTTCAGTTAGAATAAAACTCTCGATGGAGCGTAACATTATATAATTTACCCAAGTAGATGGGAGGTATAGCATGTGCGAACAAGGAAGACAAGATTAGCCTGCGCATCCGAATAATCAATCGGTCAATCCTGGAGAAAGTGTTCGCAAATACTCGGTAGAAGATCGGTTGGGTTCTGAGGTCTTTTATTCCTTGTAAATTTCAACACGGGACGATGTTTCGTAAGTGAAGGAAATTGTACTGGTTGGTGCTCTCAGTTTGAACAAGCGTTCAAACAGATTTTGTTAGGACGGCTACGGCACAGAAATTTTCTTTCGCGATCTCAGTTCCTCAACTGTCGTTCTGCATGTTCTTTTGCGAACGTGCGCATTCCGCTAAAAATAAATAAGTAAAAAATATTCAAGCTCCTGCAAATATAGCCAAAATCGACTCGTAAAAAAGCATATTAGCGCACACAAAATAACTCGTGAAGTTCTCACAGAACTCCTGAAAGTTGGTAACTAACAGAAATTTCGGTTTGGCCACTTTCAGGAGTTTTGTGTGAACTCCATCAGTTTCTCTTTAACAAAGCTGAAATTACATGTCATGGCTGAACAAGTTTTCATTTTGGATTTCCAGGTGGGAAATGAAACTGCGCGTTTACCAGTTGTGCGAAAGCTTCATATGCAGGAATGAGAAGAAAAGGATGCTTGAATTATTAGCTCACCTAAGCCGAAGGCTCACAGGTGAGCTTATAGTATAGGCAGGCATCCGTCGTCCGTCGTCCGTCCGTCCGTCGTCCGTCCGTCGTCCGTCCGTCAATATTTTCAAACGACATCTCCTCTGAAACTACAAGGCCCATTGTTACCAAATTTCATATATAGCATCTATAGGCAGGGGGAACCAATAATACTGTTTTTTATCCAAATCGCTACAGAACTTTGGTTGCTATGGCAACTTAAAGTTTCCATTGACTTGTATGGGAAAAATTGAAAATTTGCATTTATTGCTATGTCACTGCAGATATTTTGACAAAACTTTTACAGAAATGTTCCTTGAGTTTTCCTCTATCAACCACATGAACTTTATGTAAATTGCACAATTTGGCTGGTTGCCATGGCAACCGAATGGTTAAAAAATAGAGAAAATATTCAAAAATCATCTCCTCAGAAACTATGCAACCAATAAAGCTCAAACTTCACAGAAAGGATCTTAGTACTAGCTTCTATAAAAGTACTGTTTTTCTTGGCAATTGCTCTAGCAGTTTGGTTGCTATGGGAACTGAAAGTTGCCAATGACTTATAATGGCAAAATGGAAAATTTGCATTTATTGCTATGTCACTGCAGATATTTTGACAAAACTTTTACAGAAATATTCCTTGAGTATTCCTCTACCAACCACATGAACTTTATGTAAATTGCACAATTTGGCTGGTTGCCATGGCAACCGAATGGTTAAAAAATAGAAAAATATTCAAAAATCATCTCTTCAGAAACTGTGCAACCAATAAAGCTCAAACTTCACAGAAAGGATCTTAGTACTAGCTTCTATAAAAGTACTGTTTTTCTTGGCAATTGCTTTAGCAGTTTGGTTGCTATGGGAACTGAAAGTTGCCATTGACTTATAATGGCAAAATGGAAAATTTGCATTTATTGCTATGCCACTGCGGATATTTTGACAAAACTTTCATAGAAATGTACCTTGAGTAGTCTTTAACCAGCCATGTTAAATTTATGCAAATTGCGCAATTTGGCTGGTTGCCATTGCAACCGAATGGTTAAAAATAGAAAAATATTAAAAAAATCATCTTCGCAGAAACTGTGTGGCCCAATAAAGCTCAAACTTTACAGAAAGAACCTTAGTACTAGCCTCTATAGAATTATTGTTTTTTCATGGCAATTGCTCCAGCAGTTTGGTTGCTATGGCAACAAAGAGTTTCCATTGACTTATAATGAGGAAAATGGAAATTGGCAATTTTTGCTGTCTAACTAACTGCAGTTATTTAAAAAATTTTCTACAGAAATGTTTCTTGAGTAGTCCTCTACGATTCATATGAATTTTCTCCAAATCGCTGAATTTGATTGGTTGCCATGGCAAAATATAGTGTAAATTTCGAAAAAAAAAATCTTCTGCTCAGAAGCCATATAGGGGATGAAGCTGATATTGTTCAAACATGTTGATGACAGTAGTTTCTACATAAATTTTATTCTTTTTCTTCCAATCCCATAAGAACTTTGGTTGCTATGGCGACTTATAGTTTCCATTGACTCATAATGGGAAAAGTGAAGCCATGAGGGGGATGAAGCTGATACTTAGCATACATATTAATAATTTTAACCTCTACCTAAAGTATGTTTTATATTATCATTGCCCATGTGAATTTGTTGCTATGGCAACTTAAAGTTTCCATAGACTTATAATGAGGAAAGTGGACATTTGCTATTTATTTCTGTGTTATTGCAGATATTTTGACAAAAATTCACAGAAATGTTCCTGGAGTAGTCCTCTACCAGCCATATGAATTTTTCCCAATTACCCGATTTTAATTGGTTGCCATTGCAGCTGAAAGGCCAAATTTTCACTTTTTTTTTGTCAAAGATCTTCTGAGAAGCCATTAATGGGGGATAAAGCTTATTTTTTTGCATAAATGTTTGTGATATTATCCTCTACATAAATGGTGTTTTTTATTGGTGTTGTGCATGGTGTTTTGTTGCTGTAACCTCAGTGCCTCAGTGCTCAGGTGAGCGATATAGGGCCATTGGCCCTCTGGTTTTCTGTTACCGTACTTATAGCAACCAACATACGAGTTGTTTGCCGAAGGGGCAAACAACGGAGTGTCGGTTGCTTTCTGTTATTTAACGCGTGTTTCTGTTCTGTTCTTTTCTATTATGACCAATACCTAGAAGATTCAAATTTTTGCTGTTAACTTATTGTAGTTCCGGTCGGATCTTGTTTGGGTAGGTAGGTAAGTAAAGTAGTAATGTCTTTATTTAGTGAGGGTAACTCGGTTGGCGAGGCCAATCTTCCCCGAGGCCCTCAAGAACATTTTGAAATTGAAATTGGGACACTGGCATAAGCATTGGATATAAGGAAATACAAATTCACTGGCAATACTTAAATTCTATTGGTCTACGTTTACATTCTTTCGTAGAAGTATCATCGTAAGCTTGGTTAGTATTACTATTGTTTTTATTGATTTTTTATTTTCACTAAAGAAATTGACCTTTTGCTACGTAAATTATTTCAACTAATCCACAATTACGCTAGACTGTAATTTGTCACCATGCTTTTCAATTAACAAAATCCTAGAGACCACGGCGGCAATGAATCCGTACGAAAATCGCACGGCCGCCGGCTGCCTTCGCTAGAAAGCCGCGCGTTGAAGGGAATACGGACAGGATACGGGCTCCGTAGACTCAGCAGGCCAGAAGTGAATGACGCATTAACAATGCCAGCATGTGCATTCAAGCGACACATTTGAGCTTCGGTATATGCCAGTGCTTGCTTCTCACTAAGTGCCCTGCTGAACTAAGTCTTCTCTGTTTCGAAAGCGAGTAAACTTCAACGAGTACATCGACCGTATCACATTGCTAGAGCTTATGGAATCTTCAGGTAAATAAATGGATACACTTTCATGAGAAACAACCCTGCCATTTTTAGTTTTGTCTCCCTTCTCATTTGGGGTGACTCAAAAAGGAAAGAATTAGCTCCAAGAGAAGCAACTTCTATCCTTTAAGGGTAGACCCTTTTCGGGATGGGTTTTGTCTTCTAGGGAAACAACAAAAGATGTTTCTCTGAAAAAATATGGACCCGTTCGCCTTAACCGGTTTTTTTGTATTCCATTATTCGAACGCCACGAACTTGGCCAGAAGATAACGGTTAGAATGAGGGTTTTTACGGCCCTTCTGCAGTAGTTCACTCCTCTCGGGCAAGTTGGTGTATGTTTGTCCGTTCGAACGGACAGCTTACCTGAGGAAGGCCTACGATGCTCTGACAAACGTGAAAACTACTTATGGCACGTGCGTATAGAGACGGCTCAGATCTATCTGCGTATCAGACTTTGCATAAACAATATGTGAATCCTGCGGAATCTGTAAAAGTGAAAATGCTGATCATTCAGCTAATACTGTACGCAGAAGGCTCAAGTTCCCTTTTCACGCGACAAATATAAAGATGAATAAGTGTGACTGCCATTGCCAGTGGAGATTTTGAGCCTGTGTAATTCAACACCAAGTGGGCAAAAAAGATTAAAAAGAATTGATCATAATAAAACAGATCATTTTAGGTCAGCGGTCAAAAGCATGTGCATTCATGTTGTCATCAATGATAGGATTAGTCAAAGCTGGTGAAAATAGAATTTGTTCAAATTAAGATATCAAATTAATTAACATTAAACTGTCAGTGACAGAATTAACAGCTATCTCCTGTTCTTTCCACCATGGAAAGGCGGGATTTAACAGTAATGTTGGTCAACATTTAACCTATCTGATCTGAGCGTTCCATTTTTGGGACATACTCAAACAGTGCAGGCCCAGATCAGATGCCACAGAACGCGGCGTCTGATCAGAGCCTTCAGCGTTTGCTTTTTATACCAAATATGAATTTGAATAATGTATAAAATTTTGAACCATACAGTCGTAAAACTTAAAACGGACCTATTCAAGTTAAAAAGGGGAGGAGTGCGAGGTAAGGATATTCGAAATTTTAGAATTCTGCCATTAAGGTAAATTGGTAAATTTCTAGCGAGATGATTATGAATAACATATTTTGCCCGTCGTCAAAAGGAGTCTAACATTACTTGTAAGAGAAAGAATTAGTTCCTGAGGTGCAAATTCTTTCCTGTAAGATGAAACTTCTTTTGGGGTGACCACAGTTTACAGAAAAAATACAACCCATGGTTTTCCCGCATTTTACGGCTACCATGAAACGATATGATATTATAGCAAAATAAATGAATAAAACGAGCCTGTAAGACTTTAAGCAAGCTATAGGCTCAAATTCTCGAAGGGGCTACGCGCGTTCGTTTGAAAATAAATAAATCGGGCACTTCGGCCTTTTCTTTTGTGCCGACTTAAATTATATTCATAGACTTGGTATCATTAGACAGGTCAAAGCTGAAGGCAAAGTCATTTGAGTGCTTGCCTAACACTCGCTTCCGCGCACTCTGATCGGGTTCACAAATTTCAGGTTGTGGCTTTTTTATTTGTACACAAATTTGAAGCACACACTATCTCAGAACATGCAGAATGTGAATAAGATATGAATAAGGTACACGAATTTGTTACAGTGCCTCCATAGCCGAACTGCTTGCTTAAATTATTCAGTTGCGCGCTAAAGTAGGCGGTAGATTGCAAGGCGAATCAGGCAAGTGGGCGTTGCTATTATTGCAACAGCTGGTGATAAATGACAGGCGTGCAGCGATTCCCGCTGATATGATGATGCGGGTTCTGTCTGAAGTGTTTCTTTGAAGACAAGTTTACCGTTGCGCACGGGAGAAAATATTGCGTGGGCAAGGATAAAAAAGTCATGGGTAGTATCAGCAGTTCTGGGGGATGATATGTTGGAAACAGAATAAGACTGCGTTCTACAACCCGGCCGATTCCCACAACTTGGCCAGAAGTATAGTAACCAAGACAACTGTGCGGACTTTCTGGTGTTTATCAGTTTTTACGCGGACCTACAAATATCACTTAAGACAAACGAATCATTGTTTCACAAAGGATCCGTAGTTCGTTATAATGCAGATAATATACATGTATTTTCTGGTCCTTTGGGATCAGTGGGCTCTTTCCCGCGGAGTCAGTTTGAAACTACTAGTCTGCTGAAACCGATGCTATGGGGCGTGGATAGTGTTGCAACATAACATTGCTGATCATGTACTCAACTCAGTTAAACCGAGTCTGCTGTTTTCATTTCTCAGTTGCGTTCCTTACATCTTCATACTTTATTGTAAATAACCACACTATAAACAATTTGCGTAGATTTTACAGTAGAATACCCGGAAACCAGCTGCCAGTCCATTTCCCGTTATTTTTACGGGCGTTTACCTGTAAAACATTTTTCAGAAATCTCGATATGGTAGAGTTATGCTAACTGACCGCACTCGAAAATATATTTATAGTGTTGAAGGGCTACATGACCAAAACAATACCTGTCTTATTCTAGCCTACTCTGCGTGATGATTCCGCCAATGTTTACGCGCGCCCGTAAATATAACGGGAAAAGGACTGGCAGCTGGTTGTCAGGTATTCTACCGTAAAATCTACGGAAGTTTTTTTTACAGTGCACCCTTTTGAGGAATACAAGCAATATGTTTACCTGATTAAACACATTCACTGTGCATCGAATCCCGGTAGCTCAATAGGTTAAGCGCTGGTCTGAAAAGCTACAGTTTTGGTTAGGAAGGATTCTTTTCAACTGTAAACGAGGTCTTACAGGCCATAAAACTGCGGCATTCATCTTTTATATGAGTCTTATGAGAATGTTTGTTTGTGAACAGGATGTTTGTCAGTGGACAGTCTACGATTTCTTGTCCTGGGTGACTGGGGAGGCATATCATTTTTTCCTTATGCCTCCCCAATAGAACTGGGAGTCAGTCATCAAATGGGTGTCTATGCAAAGTCGCACCAAACCAGCTTCAACTTAGCCCTAGGGGACAATTTCTACTGGGAGGGAGTCAAGGATGTAAATGATAAAAGATTTACTGTAAGTGTTTCCTGTTACAACGTTTTTCTTTAAGAAATATGTAAGTACAGAGCCTATATATGTTTTAAAGCACACTTAAGCACTTTCTTTTTGAAGGTAGTGTAAGTTATACAAGTAAAGAGCTTACACATTGAAAATGCGTTTAAGCACTCCCATTTTCACAATGGTTAAATGTGTTTTGAAACTCTAAGCTTTATACATGTACTTTGCTAATGATAAAAATTGCTTTAAAATGTAGGGGGTAAATTCTTTTCTTTTAAGAGTTGGGGTCGTCACTGAGAAGAGAAGCGAAGTGACAGTGTTGCTGTCTTTGTAAAACGATTTATTCGCCTTATCATCCATTGTTAACTTCTTGTTTGTGAGCTTGTTAACTTTGGTGACATGTTTAATATCTACTTTGGAGTATTTCATGTTTAGTTAATTTGATAACGCTGGGATATATTTATCAACTTTGGGACCTTGTAGAGGCCCCTTGCATCTAAATGGTAATGGCATTAGGCATTCTGAACCTTTTTATTTTGATGGCTAATAACACATGTTTACTGTATATCTTTATTCTGTAGGAAACCTTTGAGAATGTCTTCAAAGATGCGTCCCTGCAGAACCCCTGGTATATACTAGCTGGGAACCACGACCACTACGGCAATGTTTCTGCTGAGATAGCCTATTCAAAAGTCTCTAAACGATGGTATTATTATTGTTATTAATACAGATATCGTTTATATTGCATTCAGTTGAGGTTTGAACATTGTGTATTTCGCTAATATTTCATTATTCCACTATATAGTTGGGCTCCTCTTAGAACCGTCTCGCTGTACCGTTTCTTCTAAGGAGTACGCCATACATTTCACCAAAGTAAATAAATAAATATATAAAAATGCGAAGAGATACATTTCAAGGGGAAGCCACTTTGTCATTTTCATGTTTTCATACCTTCCAAATAGAGTTCATTACAAAAAAGTGTTCTTGTGAGTTTCGTTTTTATATAGTATTTATTACCAGTCTCTTTTTTTCGCAGGAATTTTCCAGATTATTACTATAAAGTAAGCCACCTAATTCCCGGTGGCAAGACTGTGGACATTCTCATGCTGGATACGATCCTTCTGTGTGGCAACACTAGATCTGACCTGGACTATAGCCAACCAGAAGGACCGGCTAATTTCAAGGTAGCAGAAGATCAGTGGACATGGCTTGAACAAACTTTAGCCTCTTCAAAGTATGATCTTAAATAAATATAAAAAGTGCGATTTGAAATAGCGTTTATTAGAAGCGTTTATCATATTATTATATCTTACAAGTAGTTTCGATAAGAGCACACAGTTGAATTTAATGGTCTGGTAGAGTATGTTTCACAAAACATTTTCTTTCGGGCTTCTATGTGAGTATAGGGGGTGCAATAAGACACTCAGATCGTTTTCGTTCGCATTTGTTTGGATAATATAAGTCTTCTAGATCCCGGGGCATATGGAATATGAGTTATTCACTCTCTGACAATTAGTGAAGCCAAATCTTAAAGAGACAAAAAGAAGACGTCACACTTTACGTCTGGACACTTTCATAATGTTTCGTCCAGCGTAAAAGTATTAAGTATGATTTTGCCCCCAAACAGTCAAAAACCCTTGATTTTTCATCAAAGAAGTCACCAGAGTAGGATTATCGGTCTCTTCATAAACACATCCCATACAGAAGAAGTATATCTTTCTTTTAAAGAAGTTTGCAACCATATGCCAAAAAAAAAAAAAAAAAAAAAAAAAAAAAAACTGATAACGTTTGTTGTCTGTCTGTCTTTCTGTCTGATAACTTCTCACTTCCTAGATGTCTTAGTTTTTAGTTTGTCTGTCTGTCTGATTTCTCACTTCCTTGATTTCTTTGTTTTTAGTTTTACTTCCTTTTTCATAGATTTTATTGAAATAGGGACTAGGAAGTACAAAGTGAGTAACAAGAATTGGGAAGTAGGAAGTCAGCACTAGGAGCTTCCCACAGAAGGCGCTGGAAGTTCCTAGTTCCAAGGTTTTGCTACTGATTTCCTTCTTCTTAATCTTAGTTCCTACTTATAACTTCCTAGTTCTCTGATCCCGCTTCCAAGTTCTTACTTGTCATTCACTACTTACTTCCCACTTTCTGCTTTGTATTTCTCAATAACTTAATCGAGCCGCGACACGAGAAAACCAACAAAGAGGTTGTGAGCAAAGCGCAGACCCAGATCAGCCTTGATATCCGCCCTGTCTGATCAGAGTCTTTGCTTAGCGCTTAAAGGTAGCTAAGTGCATAAGCTAGCTCCATACGGACAGCGAAGACTCTGATCAGACTGGGCGGATGCCCAGGCTGATCTGAGTCTGCGCTGGGCGCACAACCACTTTGTTGGGTTTGTCATGTCGCGGCTCAGTTATATCGTTTCTTTTTTTGTAGAGCTGATTACATAATTGCTGCGGGTCATTTCCCAGTGTATTCCATCGCAGAGCATGGACCAACCAAGTGTTTGGTGGACAGACTTGATCCACTCTTGTATAAATACAACGTTACAGCTTATTTGTGTGGTCATGACCATAACCTACAGGTAGAGTATCAAACTACTTTCAAAGTTAGCACCTGACTCACAAGTCAGAGGTCCTGGGTTCGAAGCCCGGTCTGGCCACATACTTTCGTTTCTCCTTCCGCTGATTCAAGAAGGGCAGTTGTCAGTTACTGGCGAAAGTATGTGCACTTAGTACTAGTTAACCGCTTAGGAGGTCTAAGCCTGCCCAGGAATAGTGTGGTTAGGTTAACTGACCGTCCCGACATGACCATAGCTGTTTACCGTGGACGTTTGTATATCCTCAAGAGGGTGTGCGGCATCAAATATCGGCGTCTTTTTAACGTTGCTGACGCTACATTTACGTTTTGCGATCTTGAATTGACGTTAAATGTCTACTGGTCTCCTCATATATGGCAACAAAACATTTATCCTCCAATCTGTATTAGAGTTGAGGAGCGCCAGTAGCGTAGTAGGTTAAGCGCTGGCCTACTGATCTAGCGGTCCCAGGTTCGAGACCCACTGGAGGAGGGAATGTTTTCGATCGTAACGGATTCCACTGTACACAGCCTTTCATTATCATACTCCCTTATCGTCCTGATATGACTGAAATACTGTTGAAAAGGACGTAAACTCGCAAGTCATCCATCGTATTGGAATCGTAAGTTGGAACAGGTCTTTGTTGCTGTCGAGTCACATCCAACGGGCTTCTGCCAAACAAATTATGTTTTGTACATTTGTGCAGGTTTTAGTGCATTTAGCATTCGGGCATATGACTGCACTTCATATGTATATGTATGGATGCTTGTTATATACATCTGAGCCGCGACACGAGAAAACCAACAAAGTGGTTGTGCGCCCAGCGCATCTAATCAGAGTCTTCGCTTTGCGCTTAAAGGATAGCTAAGGGACTAAGCTACCTCCATGCGGACAGCGCAGACTATGATCAGACTGGGCGGATGCCCAGGCTGATCTGAGTCTGCGCTGGTCGCACAACCACTTTGTTGGTTTTCTCGTGTCGCGGCTCAATCTTAAGTTGAGTTATTGAGATGAAAAACATACAACAGTTAGAATTGTTTAAATTAAAACTGCAAGTGAAACTGTAAATGTTTGATGACAAGAACATCAGGAAAATATTTCATTGTTTACAAATATTGCTTGATATTGACATTTGATAGAAATTGTTTGATGACAAGAACATCAGGAAAATATTTCATTGTTTACACATAATGCTTGATATTGACATTTGATAGAAACTCTTGTGAAAAGTATTTCCCTTTGAGATCAATTTCACCGGAAAGTATATATAGATTATCTTCCCATTAAATAGGTCAATTTGTTTCTCATATGCTTCCGAATTAATAGAATAACGTCACACTTTCTGTCGATAGCATTATATATTCTGGCGATTTTAAACATTTTTGTTTTATTCAATCTCAAAAACACAAAAATTACATGATTGCGTTTTGATTCTGAGACATAGACAACTGATTGGTTGAAAACGTAAGTTGAGCTGTAACTTTGTTTCTGTTTAACAGCATCTTCAAACCAGAAAAGGCGACCAAAGCATGAATTATTTTGTGGTCGGAGCAGCTGACTGGGCTGAGAACAGCGACAAGCACAAAGGCGACGTACCAGAAGGATCCTCCAAGTTTTTCTGGGCAGATTTGGTTGAACTTGGTGGGTTTGCTTACGTGGAGGCAACACAGAGCAGTATGACCTTGAAGTTCATCGATGGTGACGGGAAAGAGTTATATAAATATGCCATGTCACCAAGAAAATGATATAGACTGTTCACTGGGGCTTGATTAATTTATTCATTATTTATTTATTTCTATGATTTCGGGGAAAATTGTGATGTTTGTAATTTTGTCCTGCTCAAGCAGGTCAGTGCTTCTAGTCTATCAAAAGTATTTGCTACAGATATTTTTGCCCCAAAATATATCTCTCAGCCCATTAGAATTCCTAGCTTCCCCTAAATAGGACATACGCAAACAGCGCAGACCCAGATTAGACTTCAGATCAGGGTCTACACTCCTTGCATAGGACAAACGGGTACTATTTCTTGATAAAAATGATAAAATAAACTGAACCAGACACCCCTTAATTTCACAAATAAATTCATCCATTTGTTAAAGATAGAATAGTCCAGTGGGCATAAATGGGTTAAGATACTGGAATCATTTGAATCGCCTTTGTGATTTATTTATAGTGGGGTTTGCTTAGAATCGCCTCATTCAGGCGATTATAATGAGTCCCACTACCGTAAGAATGCTTAGAAAATTGGACACCTAGATTAATTGCCGTAAATGTTCTTAAACTAGAACAGTTTGATTTTACACAGAGGATCTTACATGAGTGCCCATGTATTATTGTATTTATTAAACGAGTTGGGGAAAAAGATAAGATGCGAGGCTGTGCCGAGCATCTTATCGGTTTTCCTCAACGAGTTTAATAAATTTAATAATACAGGAGCACGAATGCAAGATTCTATTCATCATATGACACTAAAAGCGCATTTTATTAGCAAAAATTGCACTAATACGTCATTAGAAAACGCGACGATTTTATAGACGTCAACGTATAGCGTTACGACGTAATTTGCATATTTAACCCACTAGTGGATTATCGTTTTTAATGCATGGCTTATTACTCTCTCAGATGCGACGTCATATGATAATATGCTGTATCTGAAAGATGCAGATGGAATTTCAAAGAGTGTAGCCCTTGATCAGATTGTAATGTGAGGCGAGTGTGTTATGAAATTCTAAAAAAAATCTCGTTTCTTGAAGATTTGTCTTAAATTGGACCAAATGATAAAAAGAGAAAGAAAATCCAGCCACATCAATACAACAACAAAAGAAGAAAAAAAGATGATAAATAAATAAATGAGCCGCGACACGAGAAAACCAACAATGTGGTTGTGCGCCCAGCGCAGACTCAGATCAGCCTGGGCATCCGCCCAGTCTGATCAGAGTCTTCGCTGTCCGCATGAAGGTAGCTTAGACCCTTTGCTACCTTTTAAGCGCTTTGGGAAGACTCTGATCAAACTGGGCGGATGTCCAGGCTGATCTGAGTCTGCGCAGGGCGCACAACCACATTGTTGGTTTTCCCGTGTCACGGCTCAAATAAAAACCAGCTGCTAAGACTGTTACCGCTGAGCCACTTTGAGAACGTCGTTGCGAGAATTGAAACAGAACAGAATGCTAAGACTGTGTTATTCAAAGAAAAGACCATTGCAAAGATAATAAGATGGGGCAGCTATACCTACTGTGTATAAAATGAAGGAAATTGCTTATTTTCAGGATTTATTCTGGAGTAACACCTTTAGTGTCACAGCAAAAGTCCACATATTTTTTATCACTCCTGGTATATTTAATGATACTGCGCAGGTAGAAAAAGACTGATCTGCCCGCTTATTAATTTGGCCTTACCAGCGGCAGATGAATTTGCTGACATAGATAATTTAGTGAGATATGTTTTTCAAAATACTTTTATGTAATTGAGTAATCTACTGTTATCTAATTAAGTTATCTATTGTTATCTAATCATGTTATCTACTGATATCTAATTATGAGATTCACTGTCTGCTATCTAATGATGAGTGTTAGTCGAATACACTTCTTGCGAGAGTAGATGTCTGAACTTAACTCTCCTACCATGAAACTTTAAAATATTGGGACACACAGGTCCTCGCAAGCAGTGAAGACTCAGATCAAACTGTTCCTTGAGGAGCCGTCACTTTTCCACTTAATCAGCAACTTTTGGACGTACTACAAGTCGTCATTGTAAAACCAAAAGTGTACCTTTTCAGGACATTTTAGGTGTCCCAATTCTTCAGAATTTACACGGTAATTTTGAGACACTGAGATTCTACTGTCTTAATATTATGGTCATAATATTTAATTTTTGGACGATGTATCTCTTACTTCAAGATTTTGAGATTATGTTATATTTTTATACACTCTCTACCATCCAATGCTCAAAGTATCCCATTTTGGGATACAATAAATCTTTGAAATAAGCTTTAGGTTTTCAACTTGCTGTCATCATTATCTAGTACTATCATTTTTTCAGTGTGTTAATTCTGTTAAGCAAGGAGAGAGAGAGAGAGAACAGAAATATGTTAAGTTCAATATTTTGTTTTTTCATTTTCCCTCAAAACTGCACTATAATAACTTCTGCTGTCAAACATACTGGGAAGAAATTGTAGAGAGGCTTAGTAAATAAAAGTATTTTATAGAGATTAAATTACTTATTATTATAGAGAGCTGTAGGTGTGTCATTCATAACAGACAACTACGGCAACGTACTGGAAACAATGTGTAAAACACCAATACGGATCGCAAACTCCCGCACTTCCGCTTTCTCGTTGAATTCATAGCATTTTGCCATATTTAGAATAAGTTTTAGCCTTCAACAATCATGACATTGAAATACTGACAATTTTGTTTCATTTTTATCAAAGGGAATTAATTCTCTGATTTAGATGCATTTTTTTCGAGTCTGTAAAACTATGTTGTTGATCGAAAGTATGTGATAAAAGGTTCGATTGCTTCTTGAAAAGTTAAGATGGTTAGCACGATTCCTTCGTTGCCTGCTATGAATGACACACTAGTGTACTGTTTTCAACAGTTCAAATGGCCATTAATGAATTCCATATGTAATGTCGGCATGTATTTTTCAGATTAGTCATACACTGCATGCAGATTCAGTTGACGCCATTTATACAAAGGAGATAATTTTAACAGTATTATTTCCTTCCCTTGCAGGCGAATTTGTGCTACTCTTAAATGAAATATTTGTTCTAAGGAAGTTTTCATCCTAAGTAAAACTTCTGCTGCCTGAGAGTAAACCCTTAATTTCAAGAATAGCCCCCATTTGAGAAGGGAGACTAATAGAATCCATAATGGGGTTGAGGCCGAGACAAGGAAATCTCAGGCTAGTTTTCAGATTATTTAGTCTCAGTGCGGCTAACTAAATATTAAATCTTTTGTTCAGGCCATTACTATATGTTTCTGTTAATAGTTCTGACATGTTGTTTTAATCTTATACATGCGTTTTACATGACTGACAGCTAATCAGAAACCTACAGTAACATTTCCTGGACAGCAATTGCTGTCAATTTCATATACTGAATGCAATTTACATGGAAGGTTACAGTAGAGTTTTTGAAATCAACATGATTGGGCTATATTAAGCCGTGCTTGACAGACAGAGACACTATTCAGAGCCTAGGCTGAGACAGCGGGCTGAGATAGAAAAATGTAAGACAGTTCTAGAAAGTGAACTTCTTGTCCAGAGGGTGAGATAAATACTTCCCGATCAGACTGATCACCCTGGAAAGTGTATCCAATGCTTATAAATGAGCCGCGACACGAGAAAACCAACAAAGTGGTTGTCCGCCCAGCTCAGACTCAGATCAGCCTGGACCCAGCCTGACCAGACTCTTTGCTAAGTGCTTAAAGGATAGCTTAGGGTCTAAGCTACCTCCATGCGGTCAGCGAAGACTCTGATCAGACTGGGCGGATGCCCAGGCTGATCTGAGTCTGCGCTGGGCGCACAACCACATTATTGGTTTTCTCACGCCGTGGCTCAAATGTTCCATGTGTGCCGGTAGAAGCTGTATGGCAAAATTGAAATGATTTCATCATTTTTTTTTATCATTTAACAATGATGTGTATTGTCTGTGATACTTGAACAATAAAAGAGAAAACGATTAGCATGTCAGCGTAAATTTTATTGGCCTGTTTGAATACCGAACTTTGACTCATTTAAGGCGAGTACGTCACTCAGGGAAAGAAACTATATTTTTCTCTTTCTTGCTTCCCTTCTCAATGGGGGTCAACTCTTTAAGAAAAGAGATTTCTCGTGTAGGAGGAATTTTTTTCCATTAAAGGGCTTCTGAACTGTTTTCTTAACTTACTCTCAAAATATCCTTAACATGTATTTATGAGAGAAACAGAGTTCCGCAAGCTCCCTCGAAAAATTCTAACTGACTGTAGCTATTGACAATTAAAGTTTAATCAAATTCATTTAAAATTCCGCCCACTTTTTTCTTTTCTAGAGCTTTATTTGCATACTGTAATTTTGGTTCCAATTATCACCATATTCAGATGCAAAATATTTGATTTTTTGTTTGAAATTCTTTGGACGACAAAACTTGTCACTCTTGATCTATTTCAGGGGAAAAATTATTGGAGGAAAAATTATATGTAGAATTTTTTAAGTTTTAATAATATTAATTTCTCAAAGGAAGTCAGAAAACCTTGCATATGTTCAGCTAATTAAAATTTAAATTCCTTTGAACTTTTAACCTTTTGGATTTTTTCCATGCAGTTTTTCGACATTCTTTTATGTAATTTTCAGTGATTCCAATGCATGTTACATTACATTACATTACATTAGGCTAATGGGGGAGATTATATAGGCGATGCCCCTTATGCCCCATATCTGGTTGGAGGTATCGATCCAGTCGATTCTTGAAGCTGTTGACGGTACTAGCCGAGATCACATGTTCCGGAAGCGCATTCCAAGAATTCACTACACGGTTGCTAAAGAAGTTTACTCTTTGTAATAAACCCTTGTTTAGCCTAGGTTTATATAATTTCAAAGAATTACCTCTAGTTTTGCTACACTGATCTGATGAAAACTTGAAAAATTTATCACATTTTATGTTCTCTTTTCCAGTTATTATCTTATAAGCTTCTATCAAGTCACCTCGTCTGCGTCTATCCATTAAAGTAGTTAAATTTAATCTCTCTAACCTTTCACAATATGGTAAGTTCCTCAATTCAGGTACTAATTTAGTTGCTCGTTTTTGATTTTTTTCTAAAACTTCTATGTCTTTCTTATAATATGGGTTCCAAGCCTGTACACAGTATTCCATATGACACCTAACATATGTTTTATACACTAAGGCAAAACTAGATGTATCAAAGTTAGAAAAAGATCTCTTAATAATACCAAGAGCTGAAGATGCTTTCTTGGCTGCCTTAACACATTGTAAACTAGGCTTTAAGTCTTCTGTTATATAAATTCCTAGATCCCGTTCTTCTGATATCTTTTCTAATGTTGTCTTTCCTATTATGTAATCTTTTCTTGGATTTTCTTTTCCTATATGCATTATCTTACATTTTGATTCATTAAATCTTAATAACCACTGACTGGACCACTTATATAGAGTATCTAGATCTTTTTGAAGAGAATCTTTATTGTAATCTTTATCAAAAATCTTTGCATCATCTGCAAAGAGTTTAGCAGTACCTTGAACTAGTTCCGGTATTTCGTTGACATATAAAATAAACAACAGGGGCCCAATAACTGACCCCTGAGGGACTCCACTTGTTACTCCAGCTGGCTGAGAAAAATGACCTCTGATATGAACAGATTGTGTCCTGTTACTTAAAAAGTCTGATATCCAATTGATGAACTTTTCACCAAAACCATATTTTGATAGCTTATATACTAAACGCTTGTGCGGAACACTGTCAAAGGCCTTTTTATAATCCAGAAAAACCATATCTATTCCTTCACCATTGTCCATTGCAGAGGTAACCTCCTCTAGCGTCTCTAGTAAATTTGTGAGACAAGATTTATGCCTCATGAAACCATGCTGATGCTCTGATAGCAAATTGTATTTATCCAGATGCACTAACATCTCATCCCGTATTATGGACTCTAAAATCTTACAAGGCACACTTGTGATACTTACAGGCCTGTAGTTACCCGGTGAGGTTCGAGAACCCTTCTTGAAAATCGGAGTAATATTTGCATGCTTAAAGGCTGATGGCAATATTCCACTCTTCACAGATTTCTGGAAAATCAAAGTTAAAGGCTTTGCCATGCTATCCTTACACTCTTTAAGAATTTTCGGATGTTGAAAAACAAGTCACTAGCCCTTGAAGAATATACCCTTTTTACGATTGATATCGTTTTTCAGGGAAGCAAACAGGAAGTCAAATGTTCCTTTCAGTAAAACTGGCGAAAAATATGGAGGCGTAACTTGAAGTCATCTGGACAGCACTGGCCACGCCCCTTAGCACTGGCTTTAGCGGAACTCTGAAGAGTTCCGCTAAAGCCAGTGCTAAGGGGCGTGGAAGAGTTCCGCTAAAGCCAGTGATTAGGGGCGAGGACAGTGCTGAAAATTTTGTTACTGCTCTGGAACAGCCTGAGTAATTTTCATTTCTTTTGACACGCGTTGTTATCTTTAAAAAGCTGCATCTTACTAGCATCAGCAGGCACACAGCTTTGAAACAACATTAATTCAACGCTGAATCAACGTCTTGACGTCGAATCATTGTGGCCAGTGGGTTGTTAGAACTTGTTAAAGAAATGCAGGTAATGCATCTTAGAAAAAAAGCGTCTACGTGTTTTATTCCTCAACCATTCTGTATGTGTGTCGCCGGAAATGGCGAGAGGCACAATTCCCCTACACACCGCCGAAGTTGAGCCGCATAGCCAAGCTAGCTGAGGGACTTCCGGTGGGATAAGTTTCCTTTTATTTGACCCGTCTAAGTAACATTTAATAGTTTCTGTTTCTTGAGTACGATCAGGAATTCGGCGTGGTCTCCAATTTATGCCTGGAATTTTTTTTAGCGAACATCCTCATTAGTTAGTACGTGGTCCTTGTATGAATCATTCAGTAACCTGTGGTAGCATCTCATCTCGAAGGCATGCGTTCTTTCTCTAACTCTGCTGTCAAAGCCCACGTTTCACAGGCATAAAACAAGGAAGCGTATCAGTTTCACTTTTGATCCAAGAGATATGTTGCTACAGCCAAAACACGTCGAGTGTTCGAATATAAACTCTTACAACGTTGTCCCACAAGAGTTCAATTACCATGTTTCAAATTTGACGCGAGAGACGATAACCAATGGTTGTATCGATTTATTTTTATTTTCAACTGAGTCCGTCCCACTTACTGAAGCTATAAATAGACACAGGTAAACCCATTATCTTGGATCTACGTCAAGAGTACTCTATGATTACCGTCGTTTGCATTATTTAAGTTACGCATTAAAGAAAAATCTATGGTTCCTCTCCATGATAATATTGAGCAGCGACGCGAGAAAACCAGCAATGTGCTTATGCATCCAGCGAAGACTCAGATCAGCCTGGGCATCCGCCCAGTCTGATCAAAGTCTTCGCTGTCCGCATGGAGGTAGCTTTGACCCTTAGCTACCCTATAAGCCCTTAGCGGATGCCCAGGCTGATCTGAGTGTGCTTGGCGCACAACCACTTTGTTGGTTTTCTCGCGTCGCGGTTCAAGTATGCTTTGTAAAGCTTGTTGACAGAAAAAAATACAACTAATTAGCAAAAGTGACCCTATCTTGATTTCATTAGGACCTCATACCGATTTCTCTTTTGTAGCACCGCCCTGGCTGATTCAGTTAAAGGTTAGATCATAGATAACACAATTAAGAATTTCGTCTTATTTTTGGCGATAATTTGAGTCCACTATGATAGGCTGAATCAGGGAATTCATACTGAATAACAAAGACCTTGTCACCTACAACACGTTTGTGTATGAATAAGGAATAGTCCATATAAATGGATGTATAACAAACTATCCTTGTTCAATGCATATTTTAGAGATTATGTTTTAAATGCAATTAACTAAAACAACAATATGTAAAAATACCGAGAACGAAAGTTAGTTACATTTTATCAGCCATAAAAACTCTCTGTAAAACGTGCATTTACGACAGGGATTGCAGACACCCCTTATAAGGCTAGTTTCATTAGGCTGGGGGACGACCTTAAAATCTTTGAAAGGGACCGAAACTGGCCTCTCGATTCAAATAAACAAATGTCTTGAAAGAATATGCCACGTACCCCTGCTCCAAGAGTTCTCAACATAAAAGAGTTTGTAGCGGGGATGGATGTTGAACGGTTGGAATATATTCCTGATTTGAGGAGACTGGGCTTTACAAGTTCAACGGCTGTTAAGTTCCTGAAACTATCAGACTTTGAGGCGTTCAGTACTAAAGCGTCAGCCGGTAATCGACGAATGCTTCTTAATGCTGCAGAAAAGCTGAGAACTCCAAAGTTCGAAATTGGGCATGAGCCCGGACGTTGGAATTACTACAGGGGTTGGGAATGATGTTGCAGCACACAAAACAGGTAAAGTATCTTTTCACCATAATTATCCTTAATATTCGGACACAATGAATTTATCCGGCCAAGTATCGAAACATAGATATGACAGTGCAGATTCTGACTAATCTGATGAAGAACTGTCCGATCAAGGTCTGTTCCGTTGAATACTGTTGTCCCAATATTTTGGCCATTTAGTATAAACATGGGTTAACTGTCAACGTTCGTAACCCTACTTCCCTATTGAAGAAGAATATCAAACAGTCTGCAAATTCTGTATTTAGATGAAATCGGTGCATTCGGCATTATTGTGCACTGTTAATAGCAATTCCTCCATTTTCTCAGCCTTTCTTTTCTCGACATTGGCGCAGAGAAGTCTATTAGTCCGAAAGGAGCCGTAACACAAGAAAAGGTACATTACAGTAACTTCGAACAGGTTGCTCGGCCGAAGTCTGATCAGTCTGTACAGTCGGTATATAAAGACTCGCAGAAATTTAGTGACAGCAATGATTCTGATCAGCTTGTGAGATACGCAGGCTGATCTTGGTTTTCGCTACTCTTACATGCAACAAAGTATTTTTAGACGATGCAGTGTAAATTGTACTGGAGTTCAGCAGACAAGAAATAGCACAAAGACGAATGCATTTTCTCGTCAACGATATTTTACATAAACATATGTTGTTAATACTTTAGGCTTTAGTCTTAACATACAATCATTTACAAACAGTGCAGATCTGGATGCGAAGGCTCATAATGAGCCACTTCATGTTGAATTTCGTTGCTTGCCATATCCATTAGTCCTTTTCCGTCTTAATTGAATTATTCCTAAGATCGGCCCGTTCAAAATTCAAAGATAAAATCATGTATTTAGGAGTGAACAGGTTAAACAAGATTTCTTGAAATATTTTGGTTTAAAAACTGACATTTAGTATCAGTTAATCAATAAACTTTAAAGGCCCCTTTGCTCTCCTAGTTGTATAATTTTCGGTATTATTTCGATCCGATACAGTTTCGTCAAAGAAAATGATCGTGATAGTTCAGCGTTGAGCTTTTTTACGCATTGAGCTTTTTGTATAAAAAAAAGGTGTGAATGAAAAATGATTTGGGTCATTTTAGTTGGCAAGCAAACTGACATACTTTAGATATCACAAACTTTATGATATGGTAAAAACACAAGACGAAGGGCTCCATTTGTTATATCGCTTTCGTGTATATTTCATCGTTCAGCTGGGAACCATACAATAACAGTATTTTATGGACAGATTTATCATTTTTCAAAAACCTTATACCCCTACGTTTTGCCGGACATGGTACAGCATATACATATCAACAGTAATTTTGTCACCAAACGTGAAGGCAGAATCGCTATAGTTATTGAGCTGAACTACGCAAGAATTTGCTTTACGTATTTGCGAACAGCGCATGCTCAAACTAGTATGTGAGCCCCTGCGAGTCATCTAAAGCCGTCAGTTTCTGTCAGAAGCTTCCTTGGGTCCGTGCATGGTATATGCGAGCAGCAAAGGATCTGATCAGACGGCACGGATGCGCACACTGATCTGAGCCTTTGCTGGGCGCAAAGGTTCGAAGACCTGTTTTTGCTTGTGTTTGAACGATTATATCAATTGGGCCTTTCAGAACAAAAAGTGATTTCCGCTTAAGCAGTAGCTCCTTTCACAAAACATGTTTGAACAGAATTAGGTCACGGCAAAAAAAAAAAAAAATGATAAAAAATAAAAAAAAGAAAGAAAAAAATAAATGATTAAAAATGATAAATAAATAAAACGAATAAACAAAATAACTTGGTGCCTATGCGAACAGCGAATACCCTGTCAGAAAGTATCTGTAAGGACACGTGGTCAGACTGCATGCAGCCCAAAACAGAAAAGTATATCAATGTTTACTTCTTATAAAAAAGGCTATTCGGCTCTTCCGCATGCTTGTATCAGTATTTCTTCCGCAGTTAAATGTTTTAAAATGTTCTGACAGGAAAAAATTTAAAAAGTAGCGCAGACTTATTTTATAAATAACGGACTTTTCGAAGACGAAATATTCTGTTTTAGTTCTGTAGGTCATGTATTTCAGTCTTAACAGTCTTATCAGTTGTAGCATTGCTATGAAACGTTGATTCAAGTTTTTCTGTTAATTCTCTATAAAAAAGATATATATTGTGACACCCATTACACGCTATGTAATCACGTGACCTAACTGTACAGCGACAAATGTTTTCTTGGTAACCAAAATGCTTTCTTGGGACGATTTCCAGAGAAAGGTGTTTGCACCATGCAAGTATTTTGAAGAATTCCTTCTCTAATACAGCCAGAAAGATGAAAGTTCTTGCATCAATAAATTCACCATATATGTCGGTTATTACAGCAGAGGTGTCATTTTGAATGGACGGAAAAGAAATGAGCATATGGCAATTAAACGGGTTTGAATTAGTCTTTCACTTCTAACAAGAAATGAATAAACTTACCGTTACAACGAAGCGCAATGTCATCATTTTTCTTTCCAAGTAAGCAGTTTGGTTACTCAGAAAGCAGTTGTCGCTGTACAGTTGGATCACGTGATTACATAGCGTGCATTAGAACTGCCTCTGCGAGGCAGTTCTTTTGAGGGAGCAGAACATAGGATTTATGAAGAAATAAGAAAAAAATATCAATATTCCCTCTTACCGAGAGCTCTGATGGCTCATTAAATATACAAAGGAAGATATTTACCATTTCAGATGATCATAAAGGGAGAAAGAAGGAGCTTTTTTCCGTATACCAAGCAAAACACACCACATTTGCAGGTCAGTGGATCGTCTGGATCCACACCTACAGCTACAGTCACGTACCAAATGATATATGGGTCGCCATCTGGACCACCTTTACCAGGTGTTCCACCACCTAAGTTGCCGCCTCTACCAGATTCGAAAGAGTTGGATAGTGATAAAGACGAACAGTGAGATAAATAAGAAGTTATGGACATGTTTATACTGTCGTGTTTTACTTGATTCTACAAAAGATGATACTGTTTTATTGCTTTGATTGATTGGGTTGGGGAATAATGCATTGGAATAATTATATTGTACTGCCACGATTTGAAAAAAAAAAGTGTTAGATAGTTCTCCATTTCAACATAGTCAGGCAGCGGTTCTGCTCAGCAACTGTTTAGCACCTCTTGAGTACGGATAATTTTCATGCCAATATATTCACCTGATTTCATTCCCGCAAAGCCGTTTTTTCTTCCTAAAAACGAAAACGTTGCTTAAACAACTACGGCTTATGCAAATAATCCAGGAAAACTAAAGATTGCTGTTGGTTTGCTATCCAGGAAGTATATGCTAATGATTTCAGAGTGTTTAATATAAAATACCAGAAGTTTTAAAGTATAGACAGACCAGCACTTACAAGTAAAGATACCTAGACTATGAACATTTATGCTTACTTCTAAAACAATAAAGGAAATAATAAAGGCCTTGCTACGACGCCGACGACAGCGTTCCAATATACACTTCCATAGGAGATCAAAGTGATCGGGAAGTATTTTCTACCTTCTCACACCGAACTTCTCCTAAAAGAAAGAATATGCTCACCAACAGCATAATATTTCCTTTAGTTAAAATGAGCCCCCACTGGAGATAGGATTTACCTTCTAGGGAAGCAAATACTATCCCATTAAAGTTGGCTCTCTTGTAAAATGGCGGTCAACTTTATGACAGTTTTTATCTTTTCACTTTACATTTGCCGTGTCAAGTTCAAGTTGTCAAGTTCAAGTTTTTTTATATGATGGGCCTAAGCAAGTTCGGCGAGCTATCCTTCTTAAAACAGTATTTTTATTATTTGCCAAATAAATGTTACATAATGAGTGATCAATAATTTACATTACATGTGCGTTTGAATTAAATACATGTCTGTGTAAGATTATTGTATGGAACTACAGGATCTTGTCTTTGTTTAATCTGTTCTGTATCAATCCAGGCCGTCAGTCACCTGTTTGTAGACAGGAAGAAGAAATGTGTTTTTTTTCCTCAAAAATAAAGGACGTTTTGGCATTTACAAATGAATTTAAAAAAACGTATTTGAGTTTTACGCCCCTTTCAACAGTATTTCGTCATATGGTAGGGTGATAATGACAATATTAGGATGAAGGTGTGAAGAATATTCTGTCATTGACGGAATGAAACCCGGTACCGCTTCATAATCATGTCGAACACAGCAAAGACTCTGGTCAGGGAAATAAGTCGATGAAACTCATTCGCCAGAAGCAACCCAACTCTCTCTGTCCCAGAAAAATTGTTTAAGATAGAAAACAGTTTATTGTTTACTCAGTATTCCTGGGATATGTTTTACTTTGGTAGGCCAGACATAGCATTTTCCGGTTTCTTTGTCGCAAATTCGGACTAATGTTTGATTCTTTGGTTGATCTTGGAGCGGACTAGAAAATGGTAAAGTATGCAAATTAAGTCTTTTAGTTTACGCCAATATTGATAACCACAAAATAATAACAATAATTGAAACGCATTTTTATCAACATACCAGTTTACTATTTATCTTGGGATTACGCGTCGTCTATATTTAGCAGCTGCTTGGTACATTGTGGGGCTGGACTCGATAAAAATAGAGCTGTCATACCTGTCCAATAGATTAGCAGATGTATGAACCTTATCGTTTTTATTGGCCAACGTATCACGCGTAGTGGTGAAACGTTGTGACTTTATTCGCCACGGACAAAGCTATCGAAGTTTGTATTCGAACGGTCGACGTGCTTTCGCTGTATCTCTCCAAACTGGCGTCAGCTTAGTTTGTGCTGCGGTGGCTTCTACAATCCTTTAAAGAACATCAGGACAGAAGCCATCACCTTAAACAATGTACAAACGTATTTTAAACCCCCGTCGTACTTTCCAACTCCTGTCTTTGATGCTGAGATAAGTTTGGTCTTCTTAACATTTATAGCCATTTTGTACCTGATGCAGGCTTTGTCGATACTTTTAACTAGAGTTTTACTGAATATAGGAGTTTGACGTTAAGCCGATTTTCATCTCTTGGACGTCAACATATATTGCAACGAAAACATAATATGTTGTGTTTGATGTTTGACCGTGAGACCCCCAAATTAGTTTAATGCAGAAAATGACACAATAAAAGAGGATTTTTATGATCATATCTTCTAAAATGCGTCGTTTATTAGAAAAGAAATGTTAATTGCTCTTTTACACTCCCCTATGCAACTAGCTGGGGCTGTACATAGATATGTACGTGTGTCAGGTAATAGAAATACCATGTTTTTTCCGCATGTGCACGGAGATAATCCACGAGCCTTAGCGAGTGGATTATCTCTCGTACAGGCGGACAAACTATGGTGTAACTATTTTATACCACTCTTATCAGTGTAGACCTTGCTCAGTGCGAAATATTTCGTGCTTAAGTTGGCGCTTTCTGTTAAGGATGGTATAAAAAAAAGAGGGTGGTATAAAAAAAGAAGATAATCCGATATGAAACCTGATCACAACCACTTTTAGTATGGTATCACCAATGCTATATGAACTTTTAAGGATATTAAAAGCTCATACGTCACTCGGCAGTTTTTTTTGTTGTAAAATGATACTCGATACATAGTAAGTCAAGGTGATGGGTCATCAGATTACAAAAGAAATTTCTCCCTCGTAAGCTGGGATCTCTTTGAGCAGCTTTGCTACAGCTTGCTCTCTTTCGCCAAGTCCTAATCCTTATATGAGAAACTGCGCGAAACTACACGAGGTCTCCGCTGGTGCTGCAAATACTAAAACATCTATATAAATTGGCCACATTTGGGACTTTCATAATATTATAACTTTTTGAGCCGCGACACCACAAAACCAACAAAGTGGTCGTGCGCCCAGCGCAGGCTAAGATCATCATGGGCACCTACCCGATCTGATCAGACTCTTCACTAAGCGCTTAAAGGGTAGCTTAGGGCCTAAGCCACCTCCATGCGGACAGTGATGACTCTGATCAGACTGGGCGGATGCCCAGCCTGATCTGAGTCTGCGCTGGGCGCACAACCACTTTGTCGGTTTTGTCGTGTAGCGGCTCTTTTGTCTGGCACATGATTATCTCTATGAATTATTTTCCTGGCTAATTTTAAAATGCATTTTTTGTAGTATGTCGCATCTGAAAATATGGGTCCAAATAATCATGGCCATCTGATTTTCATACAAATATGAGGCACGTCATGTGATTTCCAACAATGTGGCAATTTCAGATCCATTTCATTTGTTGAGGGTATTCAGAGACCTCACAGTTGGCTCTATGGCTAGGACCACTTCCATAGATGGTTGATGTGACAAGCAAAGACTCTGATCAGACTGCACTTATGTGCAGTCTGATCAGAGCCTTTGCTTGTCACTAATGCCACATTGTTGGAAATCACATTATGTGGCTCATATTTGTATGAATACTTGGGTCACAGATATATTCATTTGTAAATGATTAGTATTTTTAATTTTTTTAATTTTGATTGAAGTTGCACCCAGATTTCAGTTGCAAATATGATTTTCTATCATTTTTTGTCTACATGAATATGTTGCAGTTAGTATCAACATTTCATAGGCCACATATACCTGTATAAAAATTATATGCACAACATTTCTCGGGACATGTAACATAATAATGTCACGAGTCAGATGTCTGAAAAATGTAATTATACACTTGATGGATGAGCAGTCTTTAAATAAAATATAACTGATTTTTGTTTTCTCAAACACTGACACTCCAAATAACCATCAAGGAACAGAGTTTGGACACATTTCCAATTTTCCTTAATATTTCAACTCCTGATGTATCTCAGTCTAGGGTAAAGTCGGACAGCGGGTAAATTCGGACAGTGACATTTTTCCTTTATATGTCAGTTATTTGGAATTAAAACAAAATTAACTTGGCAAAACAGTGGAAATCCTGATGAGACGGCTCATTATGAGCCGTTTCATCTGGATTCTCACTATTTGCAATGGTATGTCCCAATTTACATGTTGTCCGAATTTACCTGACTTGAACCTACTTTTATTTCAAAGTAAGTATTCTGGGATCAAAAAAGAAAATAATACCCTGAGATATCAGTAGTTTGAGACGACTTTCGACTTTGAGATGTCGAGGTTTTACTGTATTTCTTGGGTGTTTGGTATTGTATTTTATGTCCTTCAGGCTAATTGTATAAATCCCTAAGTGCTAGACCTAATCCAGTAAAACAACAAGTTGGCTTCTTTAAAAAGAATCCCATAGAAAGGTCTGCTGCGGTGTATTATAATACAGTTTAGTAGCCGGTTTTCAATCAGGACCTCGTCAGTGGCGTTTGCTGCAGATAATGTAAAAGCATGTCAGATTAAACTTAATGGTCGTAAACGAATGCTTAAAACCGTAATGGCAGTCATTAACATTACATTCATTAATGTATATACAACGGCCAATCACTTGCTAAAGCAGAAACGGAATGGATGGGTGGATGACTTGTGATTTTACGTCCTTTTTAAAGTATTTCAGTCATATCAGGACGATGGGAGGGTGATAATGAAATGCTGTGTGCAATGGAACCCCGTTTACGGTTAGATTGATTCTCGCCTCTAGCGTCCCAGTAGTATACCTTATGCTCAAGAGGGTGGGTGACAAGAGACATCCTTGCCTAATTCAATCTGTTCTTATGACCCATCCTCCCGTGCTGCCATTCATCTGGACTTGTAGCCTTGTCGTAGATCTGCTCAATGGTGCGAACTAGATTTGCTCTGATATTGTAATTCCACATGACGGCCCATACCGAATGTCGAAGGTTTTTTTTTTAAATCAATGAAGACATGGTATAGGTTTTGCTGATGCTGAAGTTACTTTTCACACAGGATTCTGAGGTTGAAGATCTGTTCTGTCGTGCTCCTTCCGGCTCTGAACCCAGCCTGTTCTTCAGCGATTATCTGTTCGACTGTTGAGGTTTAAGCCTCTTCAAGATGACTCTCAGCATGACTTTGCTCGAACTTGACTAATGAGGCTGATGGTTCTGTAGTTCTGGCAGAGCTGTAAGTTGCCCAATTTAGGGGTTTAATAGTCAGTGACTGAGTTCGTGGGGTAGGCCATTTTCTTGTTCTCCAGGTCTTGTTGTTACAAATCTCTGTTAAAACATCAGTCATGATCTCCCCACCAGCTGGAACAAGTTCAGCTGCTATATCATCAACTCCGGCAGACTTCCCCCTTTTCAGTGCTGCTACTGCAAACTCAGCTTCCTCACGAGGGACCGGTCATAGATTTAACAAAACCAGTGAACACAGCATCATTGGGTGGAAGTCTTGGTAGAAGAAGGTTACGGCCAGGATAAAACTCGAATCTGAGTCAAGTGTTACCGGTAATACCCGAGCGAGCCCTGCTTAGTTTGGTAAAACAGCTAGATTAAGAGGGTCCTCGTAGGTTAGGGTTAGGCCCAATTATTTTGGCTCTTGCTGGAAGGAAATAAGATGCTACTAGCTCCATGCTCGGGCCTCCATAAGTCTCCCAGCCTGATGGGTTAATAAGGGGTGGTAATAACACAACATGTGTTGTGTTGCATGTCCCTCCTAAAGAAGAAAGCTATAAAAGTAAGCTCATGTGTGCGCTTAGGTACAAAATTTTACCTATTATTATATGGCTGTTGCATTTCATTGGCTGAAGACAAATGGTTTCCGTTTAGTTTACTTAACAATTCTTATTTGCAAACATGAAAACTTGAAAACAAGAGAGATGGTTTAACCCAGCTTCAAATCTTAGTGTTTACTAAGGTTCGGCGCATCATCTTTATCGTTATTGATTGTTTAACACCTACATGTATTAGGGAATGAAACGCTGTTGTCTAGTATTAGTTTGCTAATAAGATGTAGTAGGACAATTCATATTTACCACAGAAAATATATATGCTTTCGTTGCTTGATAAAATGTGCATTGCTCAACAAAAAATAGTAAGCCGTATGTTGTTCAACACAGTGAACAGTTGCAATGAATATTGTTATCAACCGTACCTTAAGGTGGTGATAATCATTGATTTGGGACAAAGACAAAAATCTGCATAAAATACTCAAAATAACACTGATCTTTCCAAAACTTAGCAGATGCCTTCTTTATGTTGTTTCTCATAATTTAGAATCCCAAAATGCAGCATTTGTTAATGTTAAAAAGCGTTTTTATAAGAAAAGATCAAAGGGTAATTTTCTGCGAATAAATCTGAAAAAATAATATCATTATTGAAAATATACTTAGTGCTTAGAGTACCTTGTTGCATAATGGAGAGCGTCCTAGCAATTATTTTTTCAAACTCTTTCACACATTATCAGGCTGAGCAGATGAAAAAAGATGCAGTCTGTGTCCAAATTTTTTTGTCAAAACACACAGGTGAGACAGGTGATACTATTTTAACAAGGTTGAACAATTTCATCTACACACCACTGATCATGTCAGTAATGTATTATTTATATTGTAGGTGTTAACATAGGTATGCTTGCCTTCCCTATATTTAATAAATGCGTCCAGTGTACATTTACTTTGTACATGGTTGAACATTGAGAAAAAGCTACCGTTTTCATCTGGTCTACATTACAATTTGAGAAAGATTTGGAATAAATAGTTGCTAGGACGCTCTTCATTATGCTATAATGCACCTTCAGCACTACGTAAATTTTCAATAACGATATTATTTTTTCAGATTTATTCGCAGAAAATTACCCTTTGATCTTTCCTTATAAAAACACTTTTTTAAGCAGCATGTACGTCTATTTTGTATTCTAAACTGTAAAGAACAACGAAAATAAGAAGTCTGCTAACTTTCAGGGAGATACGTTACTTTTTCGTGGTTTTATGCAGATTTTTACATTTACCATAAATCACCACCTTAATAAGCACTATGATTTTGGACTGGACATAGCTGTATTGATTTTTCTGTGCCGGCGATTTTAGGAGTAATAAATGCAGAACCAGATTAAAGTGCCCTGCTTGTAAATTGAACACAGTGGGAAGGTCTGAAGACCTTTCCAATAAGTAACCACAAAGAACTTGAATCTTTCTAATTTTGGTAACGGCTCCTATGAGCACTGATCAGTCGTGTGTGAATGCACATGCCGATGGGTCTCACTGAGCCTTTATACTTTTGGAAACGGCTCCTATGAGCATTGATGAGCCGTGCGTGAGTGCACATGCCGAAGGGTCTCATTGAACTTTTCTAGTTTTGGTAACGGCTTCTACGAGCACTGATGAGCCGTGTGTGAGTGCACATACCGATGGCTCTCATACCTGATGTCTGCAGCTAATGTGTCTCGAGGAAGACGTCAGTAAGTGTAGCTCAGAGAGGAATGCTTGTTGCCTGTCGAGACCTGCCCATCATCTTTTTTTTCTTTCAAACTTACGGGGTTTAGCGACACGGAAGAAGTTAATGACGGAACTGCGCGTCTGTCGCACTAACTATGCTATAGGTCTGTTTATATCCCAGCAGGACACATACCATTGTAATCCAAAATTGATAAAACTAGATCCAAACATTGTACTTTGTCTGAGACTTGAATCTGACCCCTTATTTGCTTATTCGATCATCGAAATACTGGAAAATCCAGATTTCATAGTCGCCTTCTGCAGCTCTTGAATATACTGAGAGGCACTTTTCAGCTGAACCAAGCTTCAGAGTATTACTCTGAAGCATGGTTCATCGACAGGTGCCGCACGGTATAACTCTGAAGCTTAGTTCAGCTGATAAGTGCCGCACAGTAATACTCTGAAACTTGGTTCAGCTGACAAGTGCCGCACGGTATTACTCTGAAGCATGGTTAAGCTGACAAGTGCCGCACGGTATAACTCTGAAGCTTTGTTCAGCTGACAAGTGCCGCACGGTATACATGTAACTCTGAAGCTTGGTTCAGCTGACAAGTGCCTCACGGTATAACTCTGAAGCTAGGTTCAGCTGACAAGTGCCGCACAGTAACACTCTGAAGCTTGGTTCAGCTGACAAGTGCCGCACGGTATAACTCTGAAGCTTGGTTCAGCTGACAAGTGCCGCACGGTATAACTCTGAAGCTTGGTTCAGTTGACAAGTGCCGCACGGTATTACTCTGAAGTTTGGTTCAGCTGACAAGTGCCGTACAGTAATACTCTGAAGCTTGGTTCAGCTGACAAGTGCCGCACAGTAATACTCTGAAGCTTGGTTCAGCTGACAAGTGCCGCACAGTAATACTCTAAAGCCTGGTTCCGCTGACAAGTGCCGCACGGTATTACTCTGAAGTTTGGTTCAACTGACAAGTGCCGCACAGTAATACTCTGAAAATTGGTTCAGTTGACAAGTGCCGCACAGTAATACTCTGATGCTTGGTTCAGCTGACAAGTGCCGCACAGTTATACTCTGAAGTTTGGTTCAGCTGACAAGTGCCGCACGGTATTACTCTGAAGCTTGGTTCAGCTGACAAGTGCCTCATGTTTATACTCTGAAGCCTGGTTCAGCTGACAAGTGTCACATGTCAATAATCTGAAGCCTGGTTCAGCTGACAAGTACCACATGGTAATACTCTGAAGCTTGGTTCTGCTGACAAGTGCCACATGTTAATACTCTGAAGCTTGGTTCTGCTGACAAGTGCAACATATTAATACTCTGAAGCTTGGTTCAGCTGACAAGTGCCGCACGGTATTACTCTGAAGTTTTGTTCAGCTGACAAGTGCCACATGTTAATACTCTGAAGCTTGGTTCAGCTGACAAGTGCCACAGGGTAATACTCTGAAACTTGGTTCAGCTGATAGTGCCACATGGTAATACTCTGAACCTTGGTACAGCTGACAAGTGCCACATGGTAATACTCTTAAACAAGTGCCACACGGTATTTTTCTGAACCTTGGGTCGGCTGACAAGTCTCACATGGTAATACTCTGAAGCTTGGTTCAGCTGACAAGTGCCACATAGTAATACTCTGAAGCTTGGTTCAGCTGACAAGTGCCACATGGTTATACTCTGAAGCTTGGTTTAGCTGACAAGTGCCGCACGGTATCACGGTATTACTCTGAAGCTTGGTTCAGCTGACAAGTGCCACATGTTAATACTCTGAAGCTTGGTTCAGCTGATAAGTGCCACACGGTATTTTTCTGAAGCTTGGGTCAGCTGATAAGTCTCACATGGTAATACTCTGAAGCTTGGTTCAGCTGACAAGTGCCACATAGTAATACTCTGAAGCTTGGTTCAGCTGACAGGTGCCGCACGGTATTACTTTAAAGCTTGGTTCAGCTGACAAGTGCCGCACAGTAATACTCTGAAGCTTGGTTCAGCTGACAAGTGCCACACAGAAAAACTCTGAATCTTGGAACAGCTGACAAATACCGCACGGTATTACTCTGAAGCTTGGTTCAGCTGACAATTGTCGCACGGTATTACTCTGAAGCTAGGTTCAGCTGACAAGTGCCGCACGGTATTACTCTGAAGCTTGGTTCAGCTGACAAGTGCCACACGGTATTACTCTGAAACTTGGCTCAGCTGACAAATGTTGCACGGTTTTGCTCTGAAGCTAGGCTCAGTTGTCAAGTGCCACACGGTATTACTCTGAAGCTTGGTTCAGCTGACAAGTGCCGCACAACAAAACTCTGAAGCTTGGATCAGCTGACAAATGAGGCACGATTTTACTTTGAATTTGGTTTAGCTGACAAGTGCCGCACGGTATTACTCTGAAGCTTGGTTCAGCTGACACGTGCCACACGGTATTACTCTGAAGTTTGGTTCAGCTGACAAGTGCCACACGGTATTACTCTGACACTTGGATCAGCTGACAAATGCGGCACGGTATTACTCTGAAGCTTGGCTCAGCTGACAAGTGCCGCACGGTATTACTCTGAAGCTTGGTTCAGCTGACAAGTGCCGCACGGTATTACTCTGAATCTTGGCTCATCTGACAAACTAGATAACTACTGTCAATTCGTGTATTTTCTTCTTCGCCTAATGTTTTTTAGGACAGGATATAGATCGGATTGAATTAGCTCTTGATCATTCCCTATCTTTTCACTTTGAACACAAGAGTCACAGAGTCCGGTAAATGCGCAGCTCCTCTCCCACTTGAAAATTGAGCCACGACACGAGAAAACCAACAATGTGGTTGCGCGCCTAGCACAGACTCAGATCAGCCTGGGCATCTGCCCAGCTTGATCAGACTTTTCGTTAAGTGCTCAAAGGTGCTAAGGGTCTAAGCTACCGCCATGCGGACAGCAAAGACTCTGATCAGACTCGGCGGATGCCCAGGCTGATCTGAGTCTGCGCTGGGCGCTCATGCCACTTTGTTGGATTTCTCGTGTCGCGGCTCAATTAAAAACTTAAGTTTTAGCACACGGATAACAAAAATATTATAATGTTGTTCGACTCAACTACATGTATAAGAATAGTTATCAGTACAATAATTTTAGCACTGTTAAAGATAAACCTGTAGAATTCTCACTAAACTCCTCAAAGAGGCCAAACCGAAATTGACTTCGATTTGGCTACTTTCAGAAGTTGTCAGTTTTGGAATGGAACTTCAGTCTGATGTGATAATCTGTAAAGTATTAAGGTTGCACTCTACAGCTCGGTGACTCCACAGGGGGTCAGCCAAACAAAGTGACATTCCAGCCTAATTGAATGCATAAATCATTCTTTTTTCTCTTTGAATGAGCTGTACATATGCCTAAATACACTTTATAGCCATTTATAACCCCTATAAGGTCCTTATATGAATATTGTTGCAGAGAAAATGACATCCACCCACTTTTTGGGGCCCGAAAATTTCTTCAAAAATGGCATTATCACGGCTCTACTCCAGAGCAGGACAAAAGCTGACACCTAAAGCTTACAGATATACCCAGAGGGCTTACAGATGATCACTGTCAACTGCAAATGAATACCTGCCAGCCGTTTAGATTTTCTGCTTTTCTTAATTGAAAATGAGCATTATCATTTTCTCAGTTGTATTTCGTGCTTTATTAATGCAGCAATAGTTTCGCATCCATGCCGCGCAGCGATTGAATGGTTTTCGGGGTGGAAATAAATTCAGTTTTTACTTTCCTGCCACATGCTCACTCAAAGGGAGGAAAAGTTTCCTGCATATAAGGAGGCAAACAGAATTTATAGCCCAAGATACAAGCCTACCCCCAAATATTAGCATTTTTGTCCCCGGCCAAAAGTGCGAAACTGTGAATGGCAACCTAAGGACCTGCGGATTCTAAGAAAGTAGGAAAAACTTGCATTAATGCTATTTTTGGCTGTTTGCCAAACTTTATAAAATTGATACCGGGGTATGATACTATAAATGAAGCTGATATCTCCACACACCTGGCCATGAGTCGTTAAAATATTCATAAATCTGACATAGCTGCGCAATTAATAAGCATAAAATATGAAAGTGAAAGTATGCCCTTTTGATCGAGAGATGGTAACTTCACGTGCGACGCAAATGCTTACAAATTTTGTCGCGCAGTAATACGCACCAGCTTATACCTATTATTTCAAGATGATTGGGTTTCTTTCTTGCTTTTTTTGCCTTTCTTAATATGTTAGAATTTGAAATTCGCCTTGTAGGGGAGACCGGGGATAGTTGATGCACTTTTTTGACTTTTTGATATATCTCGTGACCGGACTGCCCAATATTGATCATCTTTGTTTATACTAAAAGGTCTGTCTTTTCTGCATTTAAAATCTAAAAGTAATCCTGGAATTTTGGTATATTTTCCCTCCGTTTCAGTAGATTTCTTTAGGAAGTCGAATGCATCAACTTGCCCCAGTAGTGGGGCATGTTGATGCAACGCTTGGGGCAAGTTGATACACGTTGTTTTTTTCTTGCCTTTACAAGTCCATGCAACGAATACTACAGTAAATTGACTGTTTTACGGACAAATGGGGGTTTCCTTGATTCTAGTTAGATGCATATATCAAAATTATTTTAGTCATTGAAGTTACATGTATCTCCAGTAAAAGATCTCTAGAGGGGATGTTTGTATATATGAATAATTGTACGATAAAATGATCAAAACATTCTATACTTTTATTTCTGAAACTTTAGAGCATTTTAAACGGGAAAAGAACATTTCATTGTCATAGATGCTATATTGAATAAGCCGGGGTCCAGCAATTCGTACAGTTTTCATGTGCGCACAGCGAAGACTCAGACCAGCCTGTGCATCATCACATTCTGGTCAGAGTCTTCACTGGCCATACGAAAAGGTATGGGTCCTTAGCTATCCACAGAGCGCACAGCAAAGACTCTGATCGGACTGCGCGGATGTATCGAGTCTTCGATGGGCGCACATGTAAAGTGGGAATTGCTGTGACATGGCCCGAATGCCATTGTGTATTTGTTTGAATACAATAAAATACATCGTATTCTAAAATACAACAAATCCGAAATGCTTAAACTATTGTACATAGTTCTCCATCAGTTAGAGATCAAGTCCATCTAAATATTGTGAACAGCTCATGCAGTACAATAGGATTTTATGGTGCATCAACATGCCCCATGCTCATTGCATCAACTTGCCCCAACCATGCCACACGTGACATTCAGCAAGGTAGACAACTAACACACAATGTTTTCCTTCAAAAGAGCGTATGATTTTGAAGATGAAAGATTTTTCTACCTGTGTGCATAAAAGAATTATGAACAACCAGAAACAAATGCGCGCTAAACGAAAAATTGCAAAATACCATAAATTTACTTAGATGTGTCAAAAATGAATTTTTCTTCACCAAATTTTCATTTGTTGTCGAAATTTCGCAAAACTTCAGGAAAAGATGGCAGATGTCAATGACTACTATAATTCGTCATTTCTGACGTCCATAATGACGTCATTGACTTTTTATTCCTACTGCATCAACTTGCCCCGTGCATCAACTATCCCCGGTCTCCCCTACTATGATGGACTAAAACGCTGCGATTGCATCCAACTTGGCACACAACGTTGAATCAAGACTGAATCATCATTGATTCAATATAGGAATCTAACATGGCTTTTCATGTATTAACGGTTTTCAACATCTCCCTCGGAGTCTTGCAATCGTTAATGCATGAAAAGCTATGTTTTATTATTACTGCTTCGAGTTTTAACATCTCGGGACCTTGCAAACGTTAATGCATTGGAAAAATGTTTGATTGCTTTTATTGCATACATTCAACTACTATGCTACAAAAGTAATGAAAATGTTTGGGCGCTATTTTTCGGCCTCATTGCCATTACCTTGCTGATTCCTACACGCGCTATGCATGTCAAATGCATATGAAAAGTTGCAAACCGAGTCATCATAGCACGTGAAAAAGCCTTGTTAATACGTGGTTTTGTGTTTTTTTAAAAAATGCCTATATAGCGCGTGACACCGATATTTATGCAATAATCAAGGTTATTGCATAAAAAGCAGGGCCGTGTGCTATTAATAGCCGTGCATTATCCGGCGAAAAACCGTGTATTAACAAGGACATACACGCGCCGTAGATGCACGGTCAGGCAATTTTCAATATATTCTTCCGGGGCCACTAAAATAATTCTGCTATGTACCCTTGCCTCCCCTTTCGGTCAGATTACTAATCTCACATGACGTCATCATGCCTTTGCACTCTTACTTTACGTCATCAAGTCGTGACACAGGTTTCAAAGCAACGTTGTTGACATATTCTTATGACGCCAAATGTAGAGTAAATAAATGTAAAAGAAACGATGTATCCAAAGTTTGTAGCAAGATATCAGCTATCAAGATCTTCAGGATGGAACAGGAATGGATCAGGCTTGTTCTGCATGGAAACTATTGCTTTGATCAAGGTAGATCTGTCTGCTTTTTGTTGATGAATATGCTCCTCCTTTGTACTTACTATATACAACGACCACCTTGGACACTTTTCCGAAATACCAAAGCCGAATCGGCCATTTTGAATCGTTTGATGCTCTCGGGCCATGCGGATATTAATAAAAAGATGCACTCGCGTGTTGGCTGTCAAACGGTGACTAAATAAAGTGCCGTATAATTTTTCGCAAAATTACCGAATATTTCTATGCAATAACATCGAATTAACGCTTTTTCTAATGAAACGTTGTGTACCTGTTTGGATAAATTTGCCGAATATAATGTAAGTTCATGCACAGGTAACTGGCGCTACATATCAATAAAAAAAACATTCAAAGACCCTTAACAACCAATTAATATATACTATGCACAATATATTTAGCAAATTTTTATACTTTGCAATTTTTCTCATTACTAAAGTGAAAGTTTGAGCGAAATTGAATTGCAGTGAAAGGAACCGTATTTGGTGCTTAAGATACCATGGGATTACAGAGGCCATCTTTAAAAACGATATCGGGGAAAAGCGATAAGCGCCGAAGGGGTCATTAGCCGAAATTCGCACCCATTGAAAAGCAACATAAAAATGGCAAGCATGTGATTTTTTGTACGGTCTTTCCTATCATTTTTATGTCCAGTTTTTTTGTCAACGCTATTGAATGTGTAAAAGATAGGGTTAAGCTTAACAACTGACGAATCTTAGCCTACGCAATTGACGTTAAAACGTTATAATTCGGTCCAATGTGCACGGGTTTACGGGTGCCTCAGTTCAATGCAGAATCAAACCCGAGAAAAACCAATAGGCTAAAATGAAAGGTCACACCATGATTACTTTAACTGTGAAGTTTCTTCGTTAAGGTATAGCGTAACTGTAAGAAAATGATGACGTTAGTCTGACCCTTTTGACTTATGCTCAGTAACCGGGAAGAATTTTCTTTCTGAATTGTTTACGTTATCATATTGGTAGACACCAAACAATCATTCAGTCGAAAGGGATTCAAGAAATACCGATTAAAAAGAACGTTTTAAGACGATAACGTAAAAACAAGGGAAAACGTCAAATTTTGGAACTCTGTAAACCTCATACTCGTAGCATATTCAAATGTTTTAGAGCGTTTTCCTTTATTTTAACAGCAAGTCAGCCGCCTCATTATGGTTTTGGATTTTGTACATGATCAAAAATGTCCTTCAGATATAATGGTCTCAAAAACTGACGTCACGGTAGTTCAAACGCTACAACTGAGCAATCCTGAATCTTTTACCTGCCAGTCTATCTCGAATGATCGGCCTTTGTATGTTTATGTAGTAAAGTGACAATCAAGTCCTAATATGGTGGATCTGACACATACAAAAAAATTGCTATATTTATTGTGCATAGTATATATTATATAGTAATGCATACTAAGCCTCAGAAGCTTTTGTATTGGTTCCATAGATGCAACGTCAATGTCCTGTGGTTCGTGACTGGTGTTGATAAGGTCTGTTCAGATGAGAGTTAGTAACCCTCAGATCTATGTAAACAGAACTGATGAAATGATTATTGCCAACCAATATTAGGAACATTAATTTAGACTTTCCATGCCAGATCCGACTAGCAGTCTCGATGATTGCTATTGAAACAGAGGTTCGGATCACTTCAGATTTGGAGTATAAAGATGTTATCTGCGATTTGCTGACCAAACTGATAAGCTTTGGACGAAACGATGGTGAAACGAAATGCTTCTGTATCAAACGGGGCCCCTTTTCTGGTACCTTGTATTCGTGATCATCAGCTGAATTCTGTTGTCGATGCGATTCAATTCCTGTGCAAAAAGAAGTACACGTGTTTAGAAAAGACCATAAATATTGGTGCCAATGATGAAATTGGTAACAAAATAAGTTCCAGACATGAAGAGTACTGTAAAACACTTATATTTGGCGGTTACTGAATTTTGCGATATTGGCGGTTAAGGCAATATGCGCTAAAATATATGTCCGCCAATATTTTATCTTAAATATATTTACGTAGGAACAGCCCAACCCAGGCTCAGATGAAACACAGATTCTGGTGAGTATTTGAGATATTTTCTGTAGCGTTCTGTGAAACTATACATTGCGGCATCCAATTACGATCGCCTCGATGAGGCGATTCTAATAGATGCCACAATGTATAGTTGAATAGAAAAATAAGAAAAAAACTGGTTCAATTTTACTTTGAATCTTCTTTTCAATCTGAAGCCATGGTATATCATGAAAGCCAAAAGTAAAATGCGCCACACTGTCATTTTTATTAAACTGCGAAATTTTGATACCGCAGATATTAAGTGTTTTACAGTACAAAGATGGTTCTAATGACTGGATTCGTTGAAACAACTGTTGTTTCAGGAGAAAACATTAAGTAGTATCGCGTTGGTGCTGAAAATCGGTTCTACGGGACGCATTTGCGCTTTTTTACCCGCTGATGAGCGCCATAAGACCATAACATGTTCGCTATATCAAACTTTAAAAAAAAGACTGTCACGTGTTTATCGGATTCTGCAAACTCTTGAAAATGAAAATAGGAATTACATTCTCAAAGGACACCACATCGGACTACTAGTGGGTAGGGAAGTTGGCAAATCATGCGACGGGTCTCGATGGGGTGAAGAGTTTTGTAAAATATATCCAGAAATCCTGTCTTATGATCATGATGATGTATGGGTAACCACCATGATTTTCTAACAATCTCCATGTTGTTGAGAGAGACGCCGTGGCCGAGTGGTTAGAGTGACTCGGTTATGGTGCAGAAAGTCGCCGGAAAGTCGTGAGTTCGCCATCCGACGACTGGAAAACTCTCTCTGTCAACCCAGCAGTACAGTAAATGGGTACCTTTTCCAATCAGGGAAAGATAAGGCAGCGAAAGGAGAGAGATGGGCTCCGCCTTTCATCAGCTGTGCCCAAGATAAAGTGGGTCTCTAACCCCCACTGCCCCTACGGCTATTCGGCAATGGGAAACCTTTACCTTTTACCCATGTTGTTGACTGTCCGACTTTCTGTTAGATTCCCTGGACATCGAAACCCCTTTCAAAAGAGTTTCACTCTCCTGTATTCACTTTAAAATACTTGTGGCAGTACATGTAAGTGGAAAAAACTGAACTATAAATAAAACTCATATTTATTATTCACTTATATTCTGCATAAAATATAGACAAGTATACAAAGATCCCAATAAGTGTCTTGCGAGAACCCTGCCTAAAGGCATATACGGACTCCTCATATCCCGTCATTAACTGAAATGACGGGATTCTGGTAATGAAGGTCTCCAAGAGGCGCAGCGGAATAGATCCATTTATCATATGACGTCGCTGTTATTCAGTGGATAACGTCGTGTCATAAAAATCGTATGACCACACGTGTAATAACACTTTGGGGCGAACACGTAACGTCATTGACAACGTCCATGTCAACAATGCGCTTTCTTATTGAAATAATGTTCAGTTTGAAGGCGTTAAAATCTCATTTTGAAGGGTCATATGATAAACAGAATCTTACACTCGTGGTCATTTCATATGAAATTTATGAAACTCGCCGAAGGCTCGTTTCATAAATTTCATATGAAATGACCACGAGTGTAAGATCCTCTATGTACATGTAGCAGCACCTCTTGGCACCGAGTCTGTTAAAACCCTAACCATACCTTGAATGCAACCAGTTCGCATATGACTTAAGGCAGATTTTCTCAAGACATCGCTTAATTAATTACAAGATGACAACAAATTTACAGCTTGGCTCAGCAGACAATCAGCAACTGGCCATTCCCATGTTGATCATGGCCCGAACCAAGTTGTTATGCCAATCTACACATAAATATGTCAGATTTTTGGTACCAGAGTCTGGCCACGCTCGCGACTGCCTCGAATTAAAGTGGCCTTGAAATTTCGACGTTTTTCTTCTTGATTCAACTCACGTAACGGGCTCGGAGGTACGATACCATGGCCGCAGCCACCGGCACCGCGTTTGTCCTCGTTCCACCAATAAAAAAACGCCACAGGAAATAGCAAGCCACTACTCGCTGGTGTGTTGTTCCCATCCTCATAACGATGTTCCCCAGGAGACTCAACGAAACATCCATAGTTGCACACTCCTAGCACTGGGTCCATCTGTGGCTTTCTCTGGACCAACAGTGCATTCATATACCTTGTTATATACATAATGAGACTTTACTTTAGAAAACAGCCGTGTTGACCCATGTGGTTAAAGTGCAATATGTGTTGTGACATCTCATTAAAAAGTCCTGAGCCTTACACATTTTTCCGTCTGGATAGTATAAAGCAGCACACCTGATGTACATCACTGTCTTAGCCACTGATTCCATGTAGGATCATATTTCTAGCTGCAACTGTTTATTCCCAACACTTTTTGAAAGAGGCATGACCCCCTTCCCACCCCAGTGAGATTCTGCTTCACTAGGACAACGCGCCAGTCCACACCCAAAATTTCAAAAAAAATGTTTGAGATGTTTTATTTAGTTTTCTGTTTACAACAACAACAAAAAATAACGGATCACTTGCGTCAGGAAATTAAATTTGTGTGTCTTTTTGGCACATAAAATTACATCAAGGATCACCCAAGGCAATTAAATCTGGTTTTGGTAACTTTATTTGTCTTTTCTACTCTCCCTGCGACAATTATTTCAGTTCCACTGGAAGTCATCTCCACCCAAATACCTCGATCCTTTCCACCTCTGAGATCAGGACACTGAACTTGAAGCTGACCAATAAACTGACTAGTAGAGTCAGTAGTAAATTTTGGATCTTCTTCTGTTGAAGTATAGAAATCCAGGACTATAGAAGTCAGGTCCGCCCCTAACGGCGTGTATCTTTGTTTCGATTGGACTTCACCTACTTTTAACTCATCACCTTTCTTCACATGCAGACCAAAAATATCCTTGCACTTGCTTACTCCGTCAACATTCATTTTCTTATTTGCCGGATGCTCTCCATCTACGAAATCCCTATATACTCTAACACCATATGAATATCTAGCCACCCTAGATATAATGGTTAAAGGATTATGCCCAAACATCACTGCCCCTTTCAAAACAGCCAATCCAGCGTCTTCTGGAATTATCAATCTTTTCGCTTTGAAAATTCTTCTGAAGGCTTCTTGCAATAAAGGACTTTCAGAAAAACCTCCCACAAGAACAATGGTATTTGTTCCTTCACTTGCTTTATCTCTCAATAAGTCATCAACATGTTTTATGATGCTCCCACAGGCTTCATTAAACAAGGACTTAATCACATCTGCTTCCACCCTTAGTTTGTCTCCTACCCAGCTGACCCTATCCTTGTACTCCTTAACTTTCTGAAGTTTTGCTGTGATTCTCTCCCCTTCTATTTTTTTAAACAATTTCGCAAGTCCTACTGGGATCCTAAATGTCACTTTTCCCACTTGGTCCTGCGTTATATTACGTTTCTTGGTTTCAAATTCTCGAAACATATCAATAAAATCTGCTGTACAATCAAGTTTAAATTTTGTCATCACCTTCGGGCCGGCTATTTTGATGAAAAAGTCTTTAAAAGCTTCGTCCACTCTGGTGCCGCCCCACGCCCCTCCACTTGCTACATGAACTTCGCGTAAAGTTTCTTTCTCCAAAACTTCATGCACAGTGATGTCAACTGTACAACCTGGAAGTAGAAGCATAGATAGAGAGCCCAAATCATGACATCACCGACGTCCAATCAAATACATGTTAACTAAGCTTGAAGCATACACCAGATTCTAAAGGTAATTCAAAAGCATCGCAAATGACTGCGTGATACTCCGCCACTGCAAACCTAGTCTATTATTACACAAGGGCAGAGGCAACGAAACCCCATGGAGCAAACATTTTGTTAGGACGAACATCTGATATATTCAGTAGATAAGGATGGACTTCGACAGTACAACTAAAGCAGCTGAAAACAGGACTAGGCAAAAAGAGATTGTTGTTAAGTCATCTGCGACGCCCAAACGACCTTTCAAGGTTATGGGATATTACAAAATTGGACTTTTTCTCTTGCTGTAAGTTTCTTAAACAATAATTTCCACTCTCATATTATATAAATTTTCGGTAATTTTATAATGAATGTGGCTACGGAACGGAAGCGTGGTGGATCAGTGGTTAGTGCACTTGACTCTGAAGCCAGAGGTCGTGAGTTCGATCCTCACCCAGGACGAAATCTTCCTAACGTCCGAACGCGTTTTTCTAGCATCATTTGCAGGGATGATGCTAACAAGTGTGCCGTCCTTCGGATCGGGACGTTAACTGGAGGCCCCCTGTGTAGGGAGTCATCCCCTGTGCAGGTTAAAGATCCCTACTATAGCTACATGGCTATATGTAGGCTTTCATCCTGCAACACTGGAGTGTACAAAAGTACACCTGCTCATAATACTCTGAAAAGAGGGTGAAGCAGTAAATATAGAAAGAAAGAAAGAACAGGGTGAGATAGTCCCTTTGAGGCAATATCTTGATCAGCACGAGACGAATTTATCACTTCTATCTTTAGCTGTTACTTGCAGAAAACACTTTTTAAATCATGATTTTTTCATCAATTTTATCATCAATTTTTGCATGTATATAGCCATGGGGTAGGGAAGATAACCCCATACGGCAAAGTTTAGAACAATACAGGTGGTTTTATTACACTGGTCAGTTTCAGAAAAATTGCTTACAACTCAGATTTTATATGGTCTTATTTATGGTTTTATACGTGTATATGGCACCAAGGTAGGAACAGATAACCACTGGGTACAAATTCCTGTGGTAACAGAAAACCTTCGTGACTTTGATAATTTTTGTGATGTTTCATACTGATATTCAAAATAATAAATGAACTAAAGGGCTAAAACCACTTTTTGAACATTGACAAGTGCAATAACTCTGTCTGGAAATTATCTAATGTGCCCATAAGCAATCCCAAGCGAGACAGTCTTCATATAAATGTATAAGTAAAATTCGAATTCATTCAATGATTATTAAATACTCAAATTAACCAACAGAAATGAAGTGCAGACGGACATGTGTATGGCGACTGACGACCACACGGGCATTCAGCATGAAAATATAATACCCCGCCGCTAAAGTATAATTAAGGAATGAATTTCATTTTTCTGAGGTTTATCGAAGTGTAACCTACATTGGATCACGTGCAAAGTAAATGAACCCCGAAGGGGTTCATGTAATCTTTGCTAGTGACCCAATGTAGTTTACACTTCGATAAACATCAGAAAAATTAAGTTCATTGCTTATATTTACATTCGTTTCAATCAAATCTTTCATGAAAAATCTTCTATAAGCGCTAAAATTAAAGCAGTAAAACATGTACACGCAGTTTTTTCTGCTAACAGCAGAACGGCATGCATGACGTCATGACGTTGCTGACGTCCAATCAGGTTGTAGAGAGCTATTGTTTATTTTGACGTCATTGACGTCGCGTGTCTCAATGTAATTATTGGAATGTAAACTACATTACGTTCCAAAGGTTTATTATAGGGCTTTTCAGTTAATACACCAAGAATGTAAATAATAGGACATAATGTAAACATTTGATATGAACTTACCCCCAACGTCAACAACCATATACTTCACTCCCTGTGAGAAAGGACCAACGGCAGATCCACTCTTAACTGGCTCTGCACCCGCCAACCTGTCAACTGGAAGCCGCATACAATACATTGATGCAGCTTCCGGTTCTAAGGCAATAGAAAGGTCCTTGCCATTTATACCAGCCTGCAAGTATGCAATAACAACATCAAATTTTATCACGTCTGAAAATATAAGACTGATTTTTCATTTGGACTCTTAAATTTTGAAAATTAATCTCATATTAGCAGACAGATTGTTATAAAATTCTTTTTCGAGAAGCAATTAAAACAATCAGACTATATGTAGCTTCAGTTTAAGGCTGAGTGCTGATGGACATTCTGGTTCCATATTTTTCATATTTCTCTGTCAAAATATGTTATGGAGTACGGATGTTAATTTTTGCAGTATGGCTCTATTGCCTTAACATACAATGGCAGTAGTATAGGTACCTGTGTGTATGATAGGTTTTTATTGTATACACTGGTGAGACATAAATAAACGATACTACACTACAATCGAATGTTGTTTTCTCAGAGTTGCATTCATCAGTACAAACCAAAGCTTTGATAATTAAATCATGTCTATCAACAGGTACAAAATTCGTACAGACACTTACCGTATTAATCCTATTAAGTGCCCCTGCTAATTCAATGCCCCTGCTACTTTTCCAAAGATAATATTACATTAAATTGCATCGATTCCTATTTAGTTTTCTGGATAAGGTAGCTGTTTGAAATAGAAGCAAATTCTTTCCTTTAAGAGATGACCCCATCCCTAATGAGAAGGGAGACACTAACAGTAGAGTTACTTCCTCTGAAAGTATACCCTGTTTATTGGAGGGCTTTTGGCAGTTGCTGATTTACTACAATTAAAGACACATTTCTGATTGCATAATACCCTAATGGCCGTTTATTGAAACAAGCTGCTCAGAGTTAAGACCTTCTGGAAGAGTTGTGATTCAAATACAGGTATGGGGCCAGGTAAAGGGAAATCAGCTGGCAAGGAAATAGAATATACATGTAATTTTAAACAGGATAAAATTGGATCAGACTGTGCTGTTGAAATTTCAAAGAGTAAGCCATATTGAACAGTGTGAAAAAAATCATTATTTACTCAAATACTTTTTTTTTTAAAATTGATAATGAAAATAGGTACTCATATACTACAGTGACCTATTCATAGGTCACTGTATACTACAAAAGTCGTGCACACATAAGACTCAGAGCAGCCTGTGCAGTCTTAGTCTTCCGCATAAGTAGTATGGGTGTCACGGAAATTAAAAAAAAAAATAGAAAGAAAAATATATTATATTAAATGATTGAAATCCCTGAACAGTCTAAAAACAGATTTGGTGACTGATTTGTATATTTACTGTTCACATAAAAGTTATGTTTACAATGACTTTTTTAATCAGGCTGCACTGCTAAAATGCATAAATCTAACCCAGATCAGACTACACAGTTAAAACAAATGATTTTGATGCAAACTCGGCACATTGAAGGTATGTCTTCAAGGTGTATTCGAATCAGCATGCACATCATAGGCAGACTTACGAGTGCTCATTTTCGCTTTTTACAAAAAAACATTTTACTGTTGGAAAAAGAAAAAGAAAAGCCAGAAAATTTAAATCATGTTTAGGTCCCAGGCAATAAAACGCCTTGTTGTTTGCATTTAGGTTAACAAATAATAAACTTTTAAATTAATCAAATGAGAAAATATAGAGTCATTAGTTCGTATATCATGAATTAATAATTTTTCTTTATCTTATCTATTTATTGTTTTAGATGCACAAGCAGGATAGTTGCAGACTCCCTTTATTTGCACCCCCTCAGAGGGTTTTATCACTGGCTTAATCCCCTCATAATCACCTAGATAAGATAAGCCATTGATGTGAGCTATAGCCCTAAGTACTGTTTATTGGGGGACATCATTTTGTGCCACCCCACTTTAATAAGAGAAAAATGTGTCTTTAAGGTTCTAAATAAGGCCAAGCTTTCGAAAAATACAATGCCCCCCTGAGCGTTTAATACGATTCATATTGTAAGCTACTTCTATGTCATGTCTATCGGCATGTTATATGAAATCGAAAGAGCATCCGACTCTCACACTATAGCACAGACATCCCAATACCCCGAGGGGAGAGAAAGAAAGTGCTTTGTTTTACCTTCTCTGCTGCTTCTCGCATGAACTGTTTAGCGTTGTCATTCCATATGGCTGGGACTGTCAGTACCCAGTGAACATCCTTCTCCGTGGCCCCTAAAGGCCTGTTACCAAGGGTGTTCAAGAGATGTTCTTTAAAGTACTTGATAGACATGGTAAATACTGTTAAGGCATTCATTTTTCGACCTTTGTCATCTTCTATCTCAAAATTTCTTTTGAGACCCTATAAAGTGTAGATATTATGGTAATCCTATCTGAAGCAATATCAAGAATTTTAGGCCTAGAATCATAGGCCTAAAGATGAAACAGATCCTGTCTACAGCGGCTCCATATAACAATGCAGTCACCCCAAATAGTTATTCAGAGGTAAAATCCTTTTCTCCCACCTTTGCCTATATAAGATAGGCTCTCAGCTCATATAAGAAATTTCTATCTTATACCTGGCAACATCTTTCTTATATTAGCAACCAGATTTTTTCATTTTTTGACTAATATTTTAATTTTAAATGAACAAAATGGACACGCAAGCATGTCGGATGACGTTTGATAGCAGATCATGAGTTTGTGACGTTACTCAATTTTAATGACGTCACTAAAACCGGTTAAAAACGTCGCTAGCAAACTTGACGCGCGTGACGTGAGAGGCTAAGTTGCATTTTGTTTTCGCCCTCTGAAAGATAAAATAGTCCACATATCGTGTTTTACGTCTAATTTTGAGGTGCAAACTGTGTTTACACCCATTTTACGACCCGTTAAACACACTGGGCTGCTCAAAATTTACTTCAGATTATTGGTTTAAGAGTTAGAACTTTCCTGTTCTGAAGCCTAATCCCGGCGACTTGAGGTTTTAAATCCGCTAACAGTGGGAGAAAAATAATCCATCATGAGCCAGTCCATGTAGGATAGGTAAATCTCACCCTCGGGGTCGGAATTTCAACCAGGGACTCGGCAAGCCTCGTCCCTGGTTGAAATTCCGACCCCTCGGGTGAGATTTACCTATCCTACATGGACACTCATGATGGATTGTTATAATCTTACTTATTTGCTGCAAACTGTTTAAAAACAATTTTCCGTCATTTATTATCATTTTATAAAATATGTGAAGTTAAAACTTAACTCCATTTTTGCAATTGGGTAGCCCAAATATAACAAAGCTGTTCTATTTATATATTTGAAGTTGTTACAATTCAGCTTTGCTAACGATAAACCGGTGGATTCTAATAAAAGTCCCGCTGAAAGTGATAACTCCACCGGTTCTTTTAACTGTCCACAAATATGCTTTACATATAGATATGAATATTTTGGCAATCTAGCATCAGAATATTTAAATTTCTTATTTCCAAGAGGGAACTGAATTATGCGTTAACCAGGCGAGGCGCATTTATAAAATGTCTTTAAAATATTCGTTTATGGTGAAAGGCAAAGGAAACTTCGTTTGACTCATATGCCTCATTGAAGTTTTGGCCGTTTACATTGGCTATAAAGAAAGGACTTAAAGGTTTGTTACAATGTGTTTCCCCATGAAGTTTGAAATAAAATGCGTTGATAAACAGATTTATTAAAAAATCTTTATAGCGTATGAACAGTTTGGTTTGGGCAGATGAGATTTGATTCATAAGGTTTCTCATAAATGAACGTGTCTAACCATGTACTGTGATAAAATTCAGATTACTGATTCAAAACAGGTATAGGAAACATATCCTGGTCAAGGCACCAAAAACGTGGCATGTAGCATATATGCTATGTGAAGCACTGAACCCTTTATCCTGATTGAAAAAAAAGTCTAAAATAAACAGATATCTTAATAATGCAAGCAAAAATGTATATGTATAAAATTCCTACTAAAAATAGCAAACAAGCAACTAGATAACTACGTACAATCTTTTCAAAAAGCTCCATTTTAAAGTGTCGGAAGTAGTACCAGTCACCATGTTTCTCGTCCAGGGCCAAATCGGCGTATCTATTTTCTGCCTCATAGCCAAACGCCTCAAACGTTTTATCCGGTTTGAGGAGCAGAGTAGTTGGAGTTTTCAGGGAAACCAGTGCACGGGAACCAGCTATCCAGTCTTTGGAGGAAACTTTCGTGCAATCCTTTTCGTATTCGTGTTTAAAAGAGAATGCATAGCCACTGTATGTCGTGCCGAAATCAATGGCCGCAACAACCATCTTACCACAACAGGATATACCGCCTTCTCCTGAACGTTTCCTGCCATGTTCTTTGTCGTCATGTCCGCCTTGCGCTGACTGCAACGAAAGAAGAAATAAGAAATACTGTAAGGTGAATGAGTACACTTTTCGGGGAAGCAACTCTACCATTTTTACCATCCTTTCTTATTAGACTATTAGAGGTTAACTCTTTTTTAAAAAAAAAAAGAAAAAAGAAGTTGCTCCCCAAGAGCAAATTCTTTTCTTTATGAGTAGAACCAATTTTGGAAGGGTTTTCTTGCCCGAAGAAGCAAACAGGAACCAACAAAAGTTGTTTCCCTTCGTAAAAATAGCAGAAAAGCATAAGGATGTACCCATACGCCTTGCTCCAGATAATATCAGTTAAGTCCGAGTTATGACGTTTGCCTGCCTGTACAGACGGTAAGATTATCTACCAAACAGGCTGATAATACATACTCTAATTCATTTGTAGCACACTTACCATAAACATTGCACATTAAAAGAAAGTTACTGCTAAAGTTCATTTTCAGGGAAGTTTGGTATTAGGTAAGACAGTTCATGCAAAAGTTCACATTTCCTGAGAAGTGTGGTATAAAGGAAGATAGCTCATGCTAGAGTTCACATTTCCTGAGAGGTTTAAAGGAAGATAGCTCATGCTCAAGTTCGCATTCTCTAAGGAGCTTGGTATAAGGGGAGACAGTTCATGCTTAAGTTCGCATTTTGTGAGAAGTGCGCAAGGGAAGACAGTTCATGTTGAAGTTCGCATTTCCCGAGAAGTGTGGAATAACGGAAGATAGCTCATGCTAAAGTTCACATTGCCTGAGACGTGTGGCATAAAGGAAGATAGGTCATGCTCAAGTTAGCATTCTCTGAGGAGTTTGGTATAAGGGGAGACAGTTCATGCTAAAGTTCGCATTTTCTGAGAAGTGTGCAAGGGAAGACAGTTCGTGTTGAAGTTTGCATTTCCTGAGAAGTGTGGTATAAGAGAAAACATCTTATGCTGAAGTTTACATTTTCTGAGAAGTGTGTACAAGGGTAGTTCACGCTAAAGCTCGCATTTTCTGAGAAATGTGGTACAAAGGAAGACAGTTCATGCTAAAGTTCGCATTTTCTATGAAGCTTGGTACAAGGGGAGACAGTTCACGCTAAAGTTCGCATTTTCTAAGAAGTGTGGTATAAGAGAAAACAGTTTATGCTGAAGTTTACATTTTCTGAAAAGTGTGTACAAGGGGAGACAGTTCACGCTCAAGTTCGCATTTTCTGAAAAATGAGTATAAGGGGAGACAGTTCGTGCTAAAGTTCGCATTTTCTGAGAAGCGTGTTACAAGGGGAGACACACCGTTCATGCTTAAGTTCGCATTTTCTGAGAAATATGGTATATGGGGAGACATTGTTTGCTAAAGTTTGCATTTTCTGAGAAATGTGATATAATGGGGAAACAGTTCATGATCCATTATGATGGATAAAGTTCATATTTTCCGAGAAATGTGGTATAAGGGTAGATAGTTCATGTTAAAGTTCGCATTTTCTAAGGAGTATGGTGTAAGGGAATACAGTTCATACTAAAATTTGCATTTCCTCAGAAGTTTGGTACATACGGTGTGTGTGTAAGGGGGGTGCAGTTCAAGCTAGAGTTGGCAGCCCTTTTTGAGTCTAGACAAAGGGCTACGTTCGGGGTCCTGCCAATGGTGACATCGGCGATTTTGCCAATGGTACCATATGTAATCGTAGAACTCGAATAGTATCGGCAGCCAGTGGTGTCACTAGACAGGTACTATTGGTAGAGCCAATGACACCAATGGTACCTTTGCAGAGCCAATATTTTCATTAGAAATAGATTGTTTCTAGTTTTTTATAATTTGCTTTCATCATTGTGGGAAAAATGTTTATTCTCCTGTCTCAACTCGAGCGTTTATGATGGATTCACTAAATCGCCATATAGAATGACGCAATTTTCCCGCGTTGGTAATTTTTCCACGCCTTAAGTTGTCTGCAGTACTGGCAGCCAATGGTAGGCAATATTGGTACCATTGGTGCCGATGGTAGAGCCAGTGGTGCCACTGGTGAAACTCAGAATGGCATTGGCAGATCCCCGAACGCATCCAAGATGACAATGAATTTGGTAATATTTTATCTTATTTCTCAATAACCAGAGGACCGATGGTCCTGTAGCTCACCTGACACCTACTGTCAACAGACACAATTTGTCATTTCGCTCATTTGTTACAAATTTGAAACCAGTGGCTTATAAGGAGTACATATCTTAATCTTAAAATCTCAGCGACCTTAAGCAAAGTTGAAAAATGACCTTGACCTTTGATGACCTTATGTCTTCACGTATTCATTTAGTTAACCATATTTTCCTATCGTGATATCTAGGCTTATAGAGTTTCCATGAAATCATCTGTTTAAGCAGCTTCCCATATAAAAGCACAACATACCAAAGTTGACCTTGCCATAAATTAGGTCAAGGTCAATGCGCAGTCATGATTTGTACTAACTACCATGGGCCCGAGTCCTCAATGTTAAGCCATGCCACAAAGTCATTGGGTTTTTGGTTCTGGGGAAGAAGATTTTGAAGGGTTTTTACTAAATATGGGCATGGCGGCCATCTTGGTCATGTGACCATGGCCATCTGAACAAAGTTTAGTTCCTTTGACCCAGTAAATCTCCATATGAAATATGGCTTCAAACAGCTTAGCGGCTTAAGAAAAGAAGATGTTTGAAAATGTTGACAGGCGACAGAATCTCAGTGACCTTGAACAAAGGTCAACTAATGACCTTGACCTTTAGCAACATAATTATCTTCATTTGCTTATTTAGTTAACCATATATACCAAATACTATACCTAAGACTCAAATATTTTCTGGAAAAAAGCACTGTTAAAGCATTTTTCCATGTACAAAAGCATAACGCATCAAAGTTGACCTTGCCATTAGGTCTAGGTATATGCATGGCAGTGATTTGTATAAATTATGATGGACTCGAGTCCTGAATGTGTTATTCCATGCCACAAGGCCATTTGGCCTTTGGACTTTGGTTCTGGAGAAAATTTTTGAAGTGTTTTTACTATATATGGGCGTGGCGGCCATCTTGGGCAAGTGGCCAAGACCATCTGGACCCTTTGTTTTGTTTGACCAAGTGAAGCTCCATATAAAATATGGCTTCAGTCGGCCCAGTGGCTTCAGAGTACTAGTACAAGATGTTTGAAAATGTTGACGGGTGACAGAATCTCAGTGACCTTGAACAAAGGTCAAAGAATGCCCTTGACCTTCAGCAACATTATATCTTCATTTGTTTATTTATTTAATCATATATACTACATATCATACCGTAGACTTAAATAGTTTCTGAGTGAGAAATCCACTGTTTAAGCATTTTCACATACAAGAGCATAACATACCAAAATTGACCTTGCCATAAGTTAGGTGAAGGTCAATGTCAGGTCATGATTTGTACAAATTATGATGGACCCGAGGCCTCAATGTGTCATACGAAGCCACAAGGCCATTAGGCCTTTGGTTCTGGAGAAGAAGATTTTTGAAGGGTTTTACCATATATGGGCGTGACGTCCATCTTGATTATGTGACCAAGACCATCTTAAGATTCTTTGACCCACTAAAGCTTCATATGAAATATGGCTTCAATCGGTTCTGTGGATTCAGAGGAGAAAATGATTGAAAAATTTTTGACAGGAAACAGAATCTCAGTGTCGTTGAACAAAAGTCAAATAATGACCTTGACCTTAAGCGACATAATTTCTTCATCTATATATACCAAATATTATACCTTAAACTTAAAAAGTTTCTGAGAAATCCACTGTTTAAGCATTTTCCCATACAAAAGTATAACGTACCAAAGTTGACCGTGTCGTAAATTAGGTCAAGGTCGTCCCACAGTTATCTTTTGTATAAACTATAATGGGCTCGAATGCCCAATGCTACATACCAGATTTCAGGGTCATAAGCCTTTAGGTTCTGGAGAAGACGATTTTGAAGGGTGTTTACCATATATGGACGTGGAGGCCATCTTGGTCATGTGACCAAGACCATCTGAACAAATATTAGTTCCTTTGGCCCACTAAAGCTCCACATGAAATATGGCTTCAATTGGCACAGTGGCTTTAGAGAAGATGATTAAAAATGTTGACAGGAGGCAGAATCTCGGCGTCCTTGCACAAAGATCAAAGAATAACCTTGACCTTATGTGACATAATTTCTTCACCTGGTCATTTAGTTAACCATTTATACCAAATATTATACCTTAAACCCAAAGAGTTTCTGAGAAATCCACTGTTTAAGCATTTTACCATACAAAAGCATAACGTACAAAAGTTGACCGTGCAGTAAATTAGGTCAAGGTCAACCTACGGTCATCATTTGTACAAACTATGATGGGCTGGAATTCCAAATGCTACATACTAGGGTTCAAGGTCATAGGCCTTTAGGTTCTGGAGAAGAAGATTTTTGAAGGGTTTTACCATTTATGGGCGTGGCGGCCATCTTGGTCATGTGACCCAGATACCTTGAACAAATTTATGTTCCCCCGACCTAGGTAGGCTCCAAATGAAATATGGCTTCAACCGGCTCAGTGGATTCAGAGAAGATGTTGACGACGGTTGACTGTCTATACTATAATACAATAAGCTCACCCATGAGCCTAAAGGCTCAGGTGAGCTAAAAATCTACGATGTCACCCCTCACTAGAACCGCCTCGTAAGACATTCTCTTGATAGGTTATAAATGTGTGTGTGTGTGTGTGTGTGTGTGGGGGGGGGTTCTCTGGAAATACAGAAGAAGATGTTGCTGACCAACCAAGCTTGTAACTTACGAGGTGGCTGCGGGCGTGCTATCACCAACATTCACACATGACGGGCAGACTGACTTTCTTCGCGAGGTTCAAGAGTTGATGCAAAAGACTGAAGTACGTCAGTAGGTCAGAGCTTTTGAATTCTTTGGCCAAAGTATGTATAGGCCTATATATACTCAAAAAAATATTAAAGGGTCAAACTTTTACACTGCGATTTCTGGAACATTTCAAACATTTGGTAAAATAAATCATTTCTGCCTTCCATTTCATTCATTTTACAAGTTTTATACATATGAAGCTTGAACCTTTAGCCTTTGTCTTGACCAAGGTCAAGCTTTAAGTCAAACTACCCCTAAAATGAAAGTTGTTTGAATTCCCATAGAGAATTGATAGTGTGTCAGTTTGGTCTGGAATAATTTCTAAAATTGCTATGAGTTTTAAACTTCTTATAGCTTGCTGACCTTAAAAATGATTAAACTTGATGACTATCGAGCAATTTTTAAAAACATTCATGAATTGGCAAAATAAAAAAAAATGGTGAATGTGTTCCCTATGGACTTCAAACAACTCTGATTTTGAGGGTAGTATGAATTGAAGTCGGGACTTGGTCAAAATATAGGCTATATTTCAAACTTCATGTGTACAAAACATGGTTTAAACATATTTTATTTCATGAAAAGAACATGACAACAACCATATACATTTGTAATCTACAAGTATAAGGATCAGAACGGAAGCAATAATACTTATATAGTTCCTCGCCTTAACATATAAAAATTGTTAAATTACAAGCAGAATTTTAAGAAATCCGTTCGAAGTGTATTTTGTTCTATAATTTATTACAATGCATGCAGAAAATGGAGCTAAACAAACAGTGAAAAAAAAAAAAAAAAAAAAAAAAAAAAAAAAAGAAACATGACTATCTCTTAGAATTAACAGAAAGGCTGAGGCAAAGAAATATCATCAATAATAACTGTAAAAGAAATTTCTGTAGATTCTGAAAAAAATGGAAAGAAAAATAAAGCGTAAAAGAGGGAGTATGGAATTTGGATTACGTACCATCGGGCAGAAAGGAGCAGGATGCGCACTAATAGATACAGTCAGACTCAGTCCATCGAGTGTCATGCATGTGTAGTAGTTTAAATAAAATAAAGCAAAATACAGCAAGAATGTTTGTCTCAAAAACGTTTCGTTTGGAGGATAATTTTTTGAACAGAATCAAATATAATTGTATTTGTTTGTAGCGATCAAGTTTTATCCCCATATAGAAAAGGATCAATAGTTGGAACTTTATATGGTGTGACTACAGATAAAAGTTCTTCGCGTTGCTCTCGATAGTATCTACAGTAAAGAAAAAAATGTTCTGTATTCTCAATACTACCGCACTGACTTAATGGTGACTCGGTAATGTTTTTCAAGAAGAGGTGTAAATTCAAGGAGCTGCAGTTTGTTCTTAATCTCGTGTGCAAAATCTGCGCTCTTCTACTACCAGTATAATAATGTTTTGGAACTAGTGACTGAGTATTTTTCTTTAAGGAACTTTTAAAATATTGCAAAGATACAGATTGCTTGGTCTCCACAGGTAAGTTATTCCAAGCCCTCACAGTAGATGGTAAAAAAGAGTTATAGTATTGATTTGTTCTATCATTTACAGACTGGAGGTCATCAGAATTACGAAGATTATAGCGAGAAAGGTTACTAACAGGTTGAGGAACTAAGGAGATGAGATATAAAGGAGCAAGAGAGGTCATCATTTTATAAAAAAGAGTCAGTTTATGATTATTTCTTCTTTGTTTGAGTGTTTCCCAACCAATTTCTTTATAAAGGGCGTCTATAGAAACAAGTTTTGTTGCAACCGTGGCTATTCTTGCAGCTTTATTTTGTATCTTGTCTAGTTCTGTCTTTTCCTGTTGGGTGCAATTATCCCAAATGATATCGCCGTATTCTAATAAAGGTCTAATGAATGTTATATAAATACTTTCCAACGATTTTCTATCCAATTTAAATTTTAATTTCCTTAATCCAAGCTTTCTCTGTTATGTAATCTATATGCTTATGCCAAGTACAGTCGCTAGAAAGATATAAACCAAGATGTTTGTGGGAATCGACTTCGGTAATCTGATAATCTTGCATGAAAAGAGGTGGGTGATGATGTCTGATAATTTTTCGAGAAAAGAGAAGAGATTCAGTTTTAGCAGGATTAAAAGAAACAAGCCAAGTTGCAGCCCATTGTGAGATTCTGTCAAGATCTGTATTAAGTGAGTCAGCTGCTGTCAAAGGATCCTCTACAATAATAAAGGGACTTGTGTCATCTGCAAATAATCGAATATTCGAACCTATATCATTAACTATATCGTTGATATACAATAGAAAGAGAAGAGGACCTAATATAGAACCCTGGGGAACACCAGCTCGAATGAATTTCCAGTCGGAGACATCACCAGGTAGTATAACTCTTTGTTTTCTATCACAGAGATAATTTTTGAACCACACAAGGGCCTCCCCTGTAACACCAGCAGCTTGCAATTTATGCAAAAGACCAGAATGCCAAACACGGTCAAACACTTTGCTGATGTCACAAAAGACAGCATTCACTTCTTTACCAGCATCAAGTGCTTGACAGAACGTATTATACAGTAAAGTAAGCTGATTAATCGTTGAGTCACCAGGTATAAATCCAGACTGCAAATGATTGAATAAGTGTTTAAATATCAACCTTTCAAATACTTTATCTTCAGCATTTAGCAGAGATATTGGCCGATAATTAGAAACCGTTGATAAATCTCCCTTTTCGGGGACAGGACAAACATTAGCTTCTTTAAAGGAGGTTGGTACAATGCCTGTTTGCAGTGACTGATTAAACAGAGAACAGAATGGACAAGAAAGCTCGTGTGACAGTGCTCGAATGATACGATTGCTTAGTCCATTTGGACCCGAGGCTTTACCGATAGACAGGGCTTCTAGAACTAATTCCACTTCGGACGGAGTGAAAATAATGTTTTGTAGATGAGATTCAACAGGAGAAGGAGGCAAATGTGGAAGAATAGCGTCTTGATCATTTAATAATGTCTGACTTTGAAAGTAATTATTCAAGATGTTAGATTTATTTCGTTCGTCTGTTATTATACTGCCATTAAATTCCAGTGGCGGGATAGTTGATTTAGAGTTTGGAGCTATAAACGTTTTTAATGTAGACCACCAATCTTTAGCGCTTAGTGTTTGGGACCTAAATTTTTCTGCTATTGAATCATAATAAGACTTTTTTGAGTTACGGATCATATTTACAGCCTTGTTACGCAGTTTCCTAATTTTTTACCAGTGAGAGTCAACGTCGGTCCGTTTTGCTCTCCTAAAGGCCCTTTTACGTTTACGAATATAAAGTTTTATTTCTGAAGTCATCCAAGGAGGGTCGGAAGGTTGTATTCTTACATATCGATTGGGTATGCATTCAGAAGCTATAGTGTCTATAGTTTTATTTATTTTATTTGCATAAATATTAATATCATCATCTTGGAGGGATGCCCAGTCGACTTGTAAACTTGTAAAATGAATGAAATGGAAGGTGGAAATGATTTATTTTACCAAATGTTTGAACTGTTCCAGAAATCTCGGGGTAAAAGTTTGACCCTTTAATATTTTTTCGAGTACATTTGAAAAAGTCTCCGCACCTTCACACGTTTCAGAGCTTGTCTGTACATGGAGATAATAGCTAACCTATTAGCGTATTGCCACGAACTAGCAAAAGCAGATCTGTCACAAGATTTCAGTCAAGATCAAAACTGACCGCTGAAGACAGATGACCCCTTAATACAGATTCATTTGAACTGCATTTTGCTTCAAGGTGCTACTAAGGATAGATGACCGCTTAACTGAGGTGACCACAAAGGTAGATCAGGCCCAGAGGTTATAAAACTTGAGAATAATCTCAAACTCAAAATAAAGCACACTGATTGGCTGCTTCCGAGCATGTACTTGAGAATAATCTCAAACTCAAAATAAAGCACACTGATCGGCTGCTTCCGAGCACATGCTCGGAAGCAGCCAATCAGTGTGCTTTACTTTGAGTTTGAGATTATTCTCAAGTTTTATTACCTCGAACCCTGACTTCATTTAACAGCAGCAATCGCACTGACAATTAGGATAATCAATAAGCGTCTAGTGTCCCATAAGTAGGACATATACAAACAGTACAGAACCAGACCAGACTTAGCAAAACGCGGCGTCTGATCAGTGGCTACACTATTTGTATTAGACAAATGGGTATTTCGCCTTAAAATAAAATAGAAATGATAAAAATAATTTAGACCAGACACCCCTTAATTAACAAATGGACTCATCCATTTGATAAGGATAGAATAGTCCGCTGGGCGTTAATGGATTAATGTACTACAGCAATCTATCAATGCAGGCATATTTCCTTGTGTTGCAGTTCTTGTGTTGACTGTTTTTCTTTTCTTTTTCTGATACGATAGCGACGGCCCTGGTCTAATTGAGATTCTGATAAGCAGGGGTGATTGGGATAATTCAGAGATATTTTTTCTTATTTCTCCATGGAAACATCAGTTGTGATGTTTCGGCGAGACAGTTCTACAGAAGGGTCACAATATATGTTTTTGTGCAAAAAATAGGAAAATTATCCATAAATTATTCCTGTTACCCCTTCTTACCTGGAGCACTGAATTACAGTAGAAATGAGCCGCGACACGAGAAAACCAACAAAGTGGCTGTGCGCTCAGAGTCTTCGCTGTCCGCATGGAGCTAGCTTAGACCTTTAGCTACCATTTTAGCGCTCAGCGAAGAGTCTGACCAGACTTGGCGGATGCCCAGGCTGATCTGAGTCTGCGCTGGACACACAACAACTTTGTTGGTTTTCTCGTTTCGCAGCTCAAATGTCTCTCTTGGAAGAACTCAAATTCAACTACGGGTTAGAGCCGGCGCTCTTTTGGAATTTATATTGGCATCCTGTATTAAAGAAGACACACATCTGATTAACAAAAATGGTCATCCATCGACCTAAATACATGTAAAATGCAAGAATGGATCTGCGGCAGGGCAAAGGTGATCAAATAAAGGCTCACGACTCTTTGAAAAATAGCAGAGGCATGTGCCATGCTCATATTCAGATAAAAACAGGGGGCATATGTCTGCCCCCCCCCCCCCCCCCCCCCCCCCCCCCCCATGTACGAGATTGGCTTGGGTTGAACTGAAGCAGATAGAAATGAAAATCACTACCTTAAGCCTCCTTCGATCGGCACCATGTCACCATGTCGATCGCAGGAGGGCGCAGTAAGGCAGTTATTATCACTTCTATGAGACCGAGTGTGATGAGATGTCCGGACCGACGGGACCCTATGAATTCTGGATGGAATTTGTGTTTTGATATGGAATTATGAGTTCCGCCTCCATGGCTTTTGATATGGGGAATGTATATGATTTGCCTGTGAGGACCGTGTTTGAATTCTAAAACGAACTTTGAATAGTCAGTTTATTATTATTATCATTGTTATCATTTTCTACATTTACCCTTAATAAAATGCTTTACTTTATACAATAGTTACCTTTGTCCAATTTTCTGCCATGTATTATACGTGTATTTTCCAAATTTGAGAGTTTTTTGCTTAAAAACGAAGAACTTTGATGTTTAGTTTCATTTTCAAATTTAACGCAGTTCACTCTGGCGCGTTTTACCTGAATGAGAAACAGGACCCCAAATCATGTATCTGTTTAAGCGTTTTATTTCTGCGAAACAGAAACATGATACTGAATCAGGCGAATTATACCCCTTTCGTGTCAAAGTGTGCATCCAAAATGGCGGCATCGGGAGAAAACATACCCGAGTACGCTGATGTTTTGCTTTAATGTGAAGAGTATGCAGTAAATTCCCCGACAGCGATATTCGGCTAGATCTGAGGACCATGGAAGACCACTTTGCCTACAGCCAACCAAAACCATGAAAAAATATTTTAAAGAAACTATTTTGAATCATAACATCGAAACATAACATGTTTACGATTATGAAATCATGATGCGGAATCCTGTTTCTGTTTCTAGTAAATCAAACGCACCCCTGTCTTTGATGACCTCGGGATGAGCCAGTTTCGTCATCTCTGAGAAGGCCAAATTCTTATATATTCCTGATCTGGTATTCGTATAAAATCAATTTTGCCAAAAATCATTTCAGAAAGGTAAGGGACCGACCATTTGATATTCTCGAGGGGGGGACGGGGGTGGGGACGGCGGGGGGGGGGGGGCGGAGGTGCTGGTATTCTTGATGGAGACAGGATTTTTCATTTCACTGGCCTCTGGAAACAATTTCTTTTTCGCCTTGAGGGAGCTAATTTCTTTTTTTTTTTAAACCTAACTCGAACAAGTTATTGTTTTTAAAATTTTATAGGCTGAACTATCAGATCCTCGTTTATTTGACCTTAACATCCTTTTATTTTACCCAAATCAGTAATTGTTACACCTTTTTTTCTCACAAAAAGAACATGGTGCTGCTTGTAACCAGGCCAAGGGCATGGTTCAGCTTGCTTTTGCAAACCAGTGCCTGGAGCATGTTACTCTTTTCATCTAAGGTACAGATACAAACATCCCTATATGAGCTTGGCACAATATTAGGCCTTAAATTAGGAATATTTTGGCTAAAAATTAGGGCTATTTTCGCAAAGTTTTAGGGCTAACATTAGGAATTTAAGGGTTTTTTTCTATGCCAATCATATTTTTTTTTAATCTAGGGTGGAGCCAGATGATTTTTTTCACGTACTTTTGAGGCCAGATTATTTTTTTAAATCCACTTATGAACCATTTTTATTCTTGCATATCCAAAGACAGAGATTTAAAAAAATATACCAGCTCCCCCCCCCCCCCGAGAATATCATATGGTCGGTCCCTAATCAAGCCCCCCCCCCCTTCCCCCCCACCCCCCCACCCCCCCAGAGAATATCAAATGGTCGGTCCCTAATTCAGACTGTCTTGGTATTCTGGTTTGAATTTGTCGCCTGTAGGACCGAGTCAATTACACAGCTGGTTACTTTTTTTTTAACTATAGTTAATTACATAAGGACGAGGCGAGAGCAAGGAACGTGTTTTTTGCTTGCCTTATAGATAGGAAATGTCGCTCCGGTTTGAGACTGCATTTGTTCATGTTTTTTCTTCCGATATACGAATGTTTCATCGCAACAACCAGAGAATTAGTCCGATTTTGTCTATTCATAGCCATATCCGGTTTACCGCATCTGCTGAAAATAACAGATGGAATTTTATTCTATTTTGGTCGCATTTGGTCGGCAGTTTCCGTACCCACGACGCTATTAAAGCTTGCTGTCCTTATCATGCAGCGGCGTTTGGCGAAAAAAGGCCTTAGGGTATTGTAATGTAACTACTAAGAGCAGCCACCACACTCGAGCTGATGCATCCGTGCATACAGACCAGGGTCTTTTTCTTCGGTATACATATTCTCCATGATCCAGAAATATGTCATGCTAACTGAGGATAGACTGATAGACTAGTGCGTGTATGTACTTGTCAAAGCAGAAAAAAATCAAAGTTCAAATTTATTGTTTAAATTCAGCAAGCAGGCGCTTCTGAAGATTTTTCCTGATCACTCATCACATGTTACCAAATAAAGTATCCCATCTATCTGTGTGTGAGGCTAATATGCACAGCTGACCGTGTTAATATTTGCAAAATACGGTGACGCTGGTGTATAAATAACGCGTTTTATTGTAAAGGTCATGTCGGTGGCAAGCAGCGGTGTAATGTACACAATTCAGCATCTAATACAATACCTTTTGACCATTCATAAATAGTCTGTCCTGGAAACCTCTTATAGGGATACAGTAACGAGTAGAGAAGCAAGCCTTTCCTTTTAAAAGGAAACTTTATTTTTTCTATAATTCCAACTCAGCACTCTAGTCAAGTTGCACTAAATACATGTAAGTAGTAAAATTTTGAGTACGATCGGATGATTATAAAGAACTAAATCCCAACTGAAAGAAATAATAATGATAAAAACAAATAATAATAAATTGAAAAAAAGGTATTCCAAAATATGTGCGCTTTGTGCTGTTTAGAAAAGCTTTCTCCCAGGTCTAACTACGTGCCCATCGATGTCACGTAACATGGAGCAATTAATTGTTACTTTTAGTCTGTCATGTAGAGCATGTAACACTAAATTGCAACAACTTTTAGTCTGTCACGTACAGCATGTAACACTGAATCGGAACAACTTTTAGTCTGTCACGTAGAAATGTTACACTAAATTGCAACTTCTAGTCTCTCACGTTGAACATGTGTAACTTCTAGTCATAAGAAGTTGCAATTTAGCATTACATGTTCTACGTGACATCGATGTACACGTAGTTAGGCCCTGCAGGCGAGTTTTCTAATCTTGAGTTGGATGAATTTCCAGCAGCAGCTCAACACAAATCATAAGGTCATGTCGTTGTTGTTGTTGTTCTTTCAATTCTCGAAACGACGTTTCCCAAGTGGCTCAGCGGTACGTAAGGCCACTAGGCCATGTCTTGGCAGGTGCTACATTTGAAACTGTTCGATTTTTTGGTTCTTCCGTCGAAATTCACCCCCACCCCTTCCCCCCTCCACCCCTACCCACCCGCAAAAATCCAGTCACTGATCTGATTGGCTGTACGTCCTGCATAGGAATTTACCTGGGAAATGATTGACATTTGACTGCGAGTAATATGTATCAAATAAACAGATGATTGGGATTAATTTTTATCAGTAAGACAGTAGCCCCGCCCACTTAAAGACTCAATTAGGCGGTTAATCCCTTGTCGGCGGTTTCTGAATCTTAGGTACACACAAAAGCAAACATATTTGATACCGTTATTTTTGGAAACCTAATATTTTGTCGAAATGAATCATGTGACTTTGTCACCATTTTGCACTCCAGTTACACCGTAAACATTCTATATACTTGGGCAGATAGATCTGGGAAAACATGCAAACACATATCAGAATGCATTACTTAATTGCAATACCAGAGTGTTCCATTTTATGACAATTATGGTAATTGCTATAGCTCTCCCTATTTTGTTTAGATTTTATAGATTTTTTACGGTAATATAATTATGATTATCTTTTAATTCAAGCTGTGACCTCACGGTGTTTTTCTTGTACTGTGCCATCCTGAACAGTAATGCTTAAAATCTTGAGGTTGGCATGAAAAAAAACAAAAAACAAAGTAGCACTGCGCCACGCAAGACCTCAGACCAGCCTGGGCATTTGCCCGATCCGATCAAAGTCTTCGCTTTGCACCTAAAAGGTACCTAAGGCTGTAAGCTAGCTCCATGCGCACGGCGAAGACTCTGATCAGACTGGGCGGATGCCCAGGCTGATCTGAGTCTTCGCTGGGCGCACATGCCACTTTGTTGGTTTGTCAGGTCGCAGCTGAAATGTGGATCTATAGTGCATATGTATAAATAAGAAAATAGTTCAAGATATATTTGTTGGTCACACACTACTACTTGCTGTAGTTCAAAGTGTAATGGGTTAACATAAGTGAAATCATATGGTTTTTATCAATCTTGATAATAAAAGTATACATTTAAAATTATAAATTATTTTATATATATGAATCTTGACTATATATACTTTAAATAAAAATACATCTGGAATTTTACAAGGCGTTTGATTCACGATTCAGTGTGGATCTTATGAAATAAATGATTGCGGATTTTGATAGCAATGAATTTGATAACCAGCTTTGCATTCGTAACTTGTGTAACAGGTACGTACATTTATATTTCAAATATTCCAACCAGCTTTTGCAAACGCTTGCTTCTTCCTGTTTGCTTCCCTGAAAAAAAAACCTAAAGAGGCTCTTCTCGTATTTGAAAGAATTGGCTCCTAATGAAGCACATTCATTCCTTTAATTAACTCTTTCGGCGCCAAAGTCGCAAAAAATGCGACTTTGCAAACAGCGTATATCCAGATCAGCCGGCTCTTAAAAGGGCCGTCTGATCAGGATCTACACTGTTTGCCATTCAAATATGAACTTAAAAAGCCTGATTTTATGAAAAATGTCTTTAGATTGTTAAAATTTCCAATTACAAATCTGTCGTCTGATGATTTGAGCAGTCGAAAATTTGTCGTCTGAAAAATTTGGCGCCGAAAGAGTTAAGTGTTCATCCTTTTGAGAAGGGAGGCAATAATGAAAGTTGAGAAGCAGAAATAGTACCTAAAGTATCTATCTTTAAACGTCCCAGCAGACACATGACGTCGAAATGACGCCGTACTTACGTCGATGCGACGTGATGAGGGAGAGAGAGAGACGAGGATGGAGGGAGGGAGAGATGTATGGATGGGAGAATCGTTTTAAGAAACAAAAAAAATAACGGTGCGATAAAAAGTTTGTAATTACTGGTTATAGTAACCTTAGGCCCAATTTCACGTCGCCCATAAACCGAGAATTAAGGCTGTTGGTTGCTTATTTACATAGATCATCTTCGGAATGAATTTCACGTTCAAAGATTATTTTTAATTGTGAATAAAACTACGGATAATTTTGAGCGTCGAAAAATGGAAGATTAAGGACTGACAAACCTTGATTCTGTGCGACAAAAGGATTACTATGATGATTTTGTCAACATAAATGATATTCGTAATGCACAATGAGCCGCGACATGACAAAACAAAGTGGTTGGCACCCAGTGAAGACTCAGATCAGCCTGGACATACGCCCAGTCTTATCAGTCTTCGCAGTCCGCATGGCGCTAGGCTACCCTTTAAGCGCACAGCCAAGCCTCTGATCAGACTTTGTTGGTTTTGTCATGATACGGCTCATAAGTGTTTGAGAGAGCACAAGAAATCATTTTTATCAATTTTTTTTATCAATTGACCCCTTTGAATAATACGATGGCGCAGAATTCGTAAAACAGTTTCGTTTCACAAAGACAGAACTGCGAAGGCTGGCATGGCTCATAAGGCATCGGGTGGAGGATCTACAACTTAACACAGTGGCGGATCCAGAGGGGGTTCGGGGGTTCACATGAACCCTTCTTCAGCCTAAATTATCCCGTTTTCATGGAAAATTTCAGGAAAATTGGTCAAACTGCATAAATCACCCCCCCCCCGCCCTTACACACACACACACAGAGCTTATTTTAACCCCTACCCAAAATTTCCTGGATCCAGTCTGTAACAGGGAAAATAACATCATGCTGATGGAACAATTTCTTGTTACTGTGAGACACTCGGTAACCGGTTCTTTCTAAAGGGTCACTTCTAATTTAGTCATTTTGGGTAATTTTTCGCATTATAGGATATGGAGTTTATATAATCAGCTGTTCCTACAGTTTCCAATGGATTCCTTGTAGATAGCGTTTGTGTTTAAAATGTGCTAAAGGGCTGTACACGGTCCTGTGACTGGCGCAGAACCGGGGCATCGTTCGTATCTTACAGACACAATTTTCCAGTTCCTACAACTTTTCAGTTGTTTTCTACTGCGCATGATCAAACCTGCTTCGCATTAAAATGTTTCATAAATGCCCCCCATGTTTTTTATCATTTTTTTTTCTTCTTCTTTTTTTCTCTCTCACTTTCGGTGTCCGTAAATATCCTTCTCCCTTGTCCTCACTTAGCGTATTCGTTCACTCTTGCCAATAGAAATAACACGTTTTGCCATCCGCGGTCTAAGGAACCATGTTAAACAGAATAGACTGCTCATTCCAATAAATCATGTTAATTACTGGCTAGCTTGGGGTTCCGTTTTTTATGAACGGAGATGAAGTTAGGCAAAGTGTACATACAATTATAGGACTCACTTCAGAACAACGCTTGTAGGCAGCAGATTCCTCAGATGACATTCCCTTTTAGTTGCGCAGCGGAGCTAGTTCTATAGTATATCAGATGGTATCCCATTTAGTAGAGCACCAGAACTAGCGCTACTTCAGAAGACACCATCCTTCAGTAGTGCGGAAAAAAGTGCTACTTTAGAAGGAGATTTTTGTATGAGGACACAGATAAAGATTGGTGACTTCTGCAGTACAAATAGCAATAGTTTTGCTGTGCTTCAGAAGGGTAATGTCTTCTGAAGCAGCGCTAGTCCAGCTGTGCTAACAGAGTGAAGTGTTCTAAACAAGCTCTACTTCAGCTGCGGTGCAAAAAGTGGAGGTTATCTGGAATGGCGCTTTTTTCGCTGCAGTACCCATATAAACGTACTATTATCATATATGAGGTAACAAACAAGCATTTTGTAATTGACTTCTACTGTGTCGCCGAAGCTAAAGCTTTTGATAGAAAACTGAAGTTGGCAACGGCCGAACACTTACTGACCCCATCCGCGAGACACTGTAGCTGCAGACATCAAGTAAGAGATGCCGATATATTACATGTAAATACCGAGCGCAGGCGGTCCCCACTGAGCCTCTTTAACCAATGCACCCCGAAGAAGGCGAGAGACAAGAGCACTAATTAAGGGTGATGTCTTCATGATGGTGCTAGTTACCATGCGCTACCAAAGAATAATATGTTCTGAGGCAAACCTTGTTTTGCTGCGATATCTTGCAGTTCTATTAAAGAGGTTTCTCTAATTCCTTTGCGCATACTAGATCCTTGGTGAGTCAATTTTACATGTTTCTTACATGAAAGAATAACCAGCTTGGCAAAACCATGGTTTTACTGAATCAGTTAGATTTTGCACACGTGAAATCGATTTAAACCGTGGTTTTAAAGGCAGTTTAGCGAAGTCGCCACCGCAGTTTAAACCACCAATAAATAATTCGCCGACGTGAAATTGGGCCTAAGAAACTTTAAAAACAGCAAAGTTTTGCTGGGGTGCATACAATAATAATTAGAACAAGTGATGTCTACAGCATGGCTGTGTTCTACATGTATCAAGTTGTATTTGGAAACAAAGTGAATCAATGTATTTTACACAGTAGTAAATTAACAAATTTTTATTGAAAAATTTAGGGGTAGGGAAGCAGTAGGGGTAGGGCGGGAGAAGGAAGCGACTGGGAGGGAGAAGGGAGAAAGGTGGCGGGAGAAGGGAGAAAGGGGAGGGAGAATGGAAAAATGGGGAGGGAGAAGGGAGAAAAGGGGGCTGCACCCCCCCCCCCCCCCCTGTAAAGCCGAGCTGTTCCATTTTTAGGACAATCACAGATGTTATTTAGATGTCCCAGTTTTAGATGATATTATGATTTTTACAATATTTTCCACATCCTAGAGCAACTAGTGGAGATCGAAATCTTAGGTACGTATATGAGAACTAACCTTCGCCTAGGAAAGAAGGTAACAGACCAGAGAATTGAATCCATTCTTTTTTTCGAGATTCTTTCCCGTAAAAATGATTATATATCAAGAATGCTAATTCTGTCGAATTTCCAGCAGATATTTTCGGAGCCCCACATGCTCCGGAAGACCATCATAACCTTTCCTTATCGGAGCCAATGGTTACGATTTTTAAGATTCTCACCCTTGGCTTGCATACAACGGTGAATAATAAACCAGTGTCCCTGTCAAAAATTCGAAATGTTGTGTCAGAATGTTTTCATTAGCGTTACATGTACAGGCGGGTCTTAAGTGTGACATGAATAAATTTGAGTTCGTATATATGTTCTGCGCAAAGTAAGAATCGTAACAATGCCGGAATTGTCCTGCGCAAAGTAGGAATTCTCACTTTGTGTTACAATTCCGGTACAATTCTAGAATTGCGCAAGGGATTTGGTGGTTTATATCGAACAGGTAAATATTTCTGGGCAAAACTGTAAGTAACAGGGTAATGGTTTTGAAATGAGGAATCTGTATTTTTGACAAAATTACGGCCTTATTAGACTTAGCAGTTTTTCGGGAATGATATATGATTTCAAATTCTGATAACTTTTTCCAGTGTTTGAGCAGTTGATTTTAAATATTGTACATATGTTGCAGAAACCTGTAGATGTGCCTTTTGAAGAGGAAAATATTACCTTGTCAAAATAACGATTTTTTCAAACTTAAAAATTTATAGGTATGGTTAGATGGCCGTATCAAACAAATAAATGCAAACATATATTTGTTCTCACTTTGTCCCGATTCTCACTTTGCGCAGAGAGAATTCCGGAATTGTCTTGCGCAAGGTAAGAATTCCCACTTTGCGCAACAAAGTGAGAATTCCTACTTTGCGCAGGACAATTCCGGAATTGTACCGATTCCTACTTTGCGCAGAACATATATACTTTGAGTATATGGAAACTGGCAATGGGAGAGTGGTGCATTTTCGTTGGCGCAGAGCATACGATAACCCTCGTGCCATGAGTTAGACCTCCGGATTTCACCGTGTCTACGCCGCAGGCCCTGCTTGTCAGAATACCTATAGCTTGGTTGTCGGCCTAATTATACGAGTATAAACAGCTACATGTAATGAGTGTTACTTTCCAACTGTTCAATACTTTGTTCCTCACCTTAGGATGTTTGTCTCTTGAGAGTCTACGGTTCCTCTCTCTTGGGGACTGGGGTGGCTCCCCGGACTACCCCTACTACACGAAGGTTGAGACAGCAGTGGCTGATCAGATGGGGGCAATAGCAGACCTGTACCAAACAGGCTTTAATCTGGCTCTTGGGGACAACTTCTATACAGAGGGAGTGAAGAATGTGGAGGACAAACGATTTGTTGTAAGCATTGAAATAACACTTAGTTTAATCCCGACGCTTAGTGAAATCAAACGCTTAGTGTAACCACAATTCTTAGTGTAATCCCAGCGCTTATGGTGCAACCCTGACGCTTAGTGTAACCCCATCGCTAAGTGAAACACCAAAGCTTAGTGTAACCCAAACGCTTAGTGTAACTCGGTAACGCTAAGCGGTGCTACTGAAGCGCTATGTGTTACCCGGTAACAGTAATTTTAACATGACGCTAACATTTCCCCATTGGGCCTATCCGAAGCGGCGCCGTGTGAAAATTTGTGGTAAGCTCAGCGTGCACATTTCGCGACTTGATGACGTCAGACGTAAACATTTTTAAAACTTCTGGCGACGTCCGCCTCAAAAGAGTCCATTAGAAAACGCCGCAATATCCATGCAATTTGACCGTGTATTTTGTTAGAATCAAAATAATGTTTCCTCACCGGTATCGCAGATTAACACGTGGGTTGTCGGGCAGATATTAATTAATTCACTCCGGCCTGCGGGCGTCGTGAATTAATATTTCGTGATCTGCCCTCCAACAACCTGTGTTAATCTGCGATAATTCACGAGTAAGGAAAAAATATTTCTTGAGTGTTGCACAAGCAACGCTTACAGTAACCGCGATACACTAAACGTCGGGGCTACATTTAGCGTTTACAAACAGCGTTGCAGCGCAGGAACGCTTAGTGCTGCAAGGTTACACTACACGTTGCTGTGGCAATTCTTAGTGTTACCGGGATACACTTTGCGTCGGGGCTGCACTAAGAAGAGCGCACAAAGCACACTGCTACACATTACAATAATATACATGAATATTTATAATAATATGATACAGTACTAAAAGCAATGCAATACTGTACAAAAAGTATTGTATGATAAAGTATTATATGACACGATGGCATGGCACGCTGAGTCACGACATGTCACAAGATGGCATGCCATTACATGATATGATATATGATATGATATAATGTCTTATTATTATCATTATTGTTTTTTTTATTATTATATGTATCACTGCCAGAAAAAATGCCTTAAGTGGTGATAATCATTGATTTGGGGCAAAGACAAAAATCTGCATAAAACACTCAAAATACCACTGATCTTTCCAAAACTTAGCATATGCCTTCTTTATGTTGTTTCTGACAATTCAGATTCCCACAATGCAGCATTTGTTAATGTTAAAAAGTGTTTTTATAAGAAAAGATCAAAGGGTAATTTTGTGCGCAATAATCTGAAAAATAATATTATTATTGAAAATATACTTAGTGCTGAGAGTTCCTTGTTGCATAATAAAGAGCAAGCTAGCAATTATTTTTTCAAACTTTTTCACACATTATCAGGCTGAGCAGATGAAAAAAGATGCGGTCTGTGTCCAAATTTTTTTGTCAAAACACACAGGTGAGACAGGTGAGACTATTTTAACAAGGTTGAACAGTTTCATCTACATACCACTGATCATGTAAGTAATGTATTATTTATACTGTAGGTGTTACATAGGCATGCTTGCCTACCCTATATTTAATAAATGCATCCAGTGTACATTACCTTGTACATGGTTGAACATTTTAGAAAAAGCTACCATTTTCATCTGGTCTACATTACAATTTGAGAAAGAGTTGGAATAAATAATTGCTAGCTCGCTCTTCATTATGCAATAACGCACCTTCAGTACTACGTAAATTTTCAATAACGATGTTAATTTTTTTGATTATTGCGCAGAAAACTACCCTTTGATCTTTCCTTATAAAAACACTTTTTTAAGCAGCATGTAGGTCTATTTTGTATTCTAAACTGTAAAGAACAACAAAAATAAGAAGTCTGCTAACTTTCAGGGAGATACCTTACTTTTTTATGGTTTTATGCAGATTTTTACATTTACCATAAATCACCACCTTAAGACAGTGTACAAACAGTTAAGACTCAAACCAGCAGTACGTCTGCGCAGTCTGATTAGACTCTTTCTTATTCCTAGTCACAGTATTCTGATCAGGCCCCGGGGTTATAAAACTTGAGTACATTCTCAAACTCAAAATAAAGCACACTGATTGGCTGCTTCCGAGCACATGCTCGGAAGCAGCCAATCAGTGTGCTTTATTTTGAGTTTGAGATGCACATGCTCGGAAGTAGCCAATCAGTGTGCTTTATTTTGAGTTTGAGATTATACTCAAGTTTTATAACCTCGGACCCAGTCTGCATCACGCACTCTGATCGGTCCGCATAGATACGCAATGACCGTGCGCATATGGTCTAAAAACATTTTGTTAAAATTTGCATATCAAGTAAACTTTTAGCGGGAAGAAAAAAAGACCCCATCAAGTTTTCCTTTTTTCAGAATCTGCAAGATTTGATTTAACAATAAGTTCAATAATCAGTCGAATATAAGTATTACATGTAGATATACAAAACTCTTGAGGATCTCGGGAAACGGATAAGGTTCATTTCCTTGTATATTATGTTACACAGATTGATTTCATGGTCAGCAAGCACTCCAACAAGCACACAACGTTGAGACAACACTGAATCAATGTTGATTCAACGTCGTGTCGTTGAATCAGCATTGGATCCAAGTTGTTTCAATATTGCGTGCCCAGTGAGAATAAGTAATACCGAGAGCTTCGCAAAGAAGCATAATAAGGCCTATAGACCATGAAAAATTAAATTAGCACATAATACAGAGAATAAAAATGCACAATTTATCGATCTGAATTGCAATTTATGCCACCCTTACCAGAAAATGCTAACTTTAGCACGAACTATTTCGCAATGAGCAAGCCTTAGGGTGGTATGAAATAGTTATACTAGTTTGTCCACTTGTACGGGAGATAATCCACTCGCTAAAGCTCGTGGATTATCTCCTCGTACATGCGGACAAACCATAGTATAACTATAATTACTTATCATACACAGTGCCATATACAGCATCCGCGCAGTCTCAGAAACAGTCCTAACATGCCATTGGTCCTGGGAAAGAGAAGAATATAATCAAAGTACGCGATTGTTCAGATTGATCTTAGTCTTGGCCATTTCTGTTGACTAAGGAATTCCATATACCACTTTTCCTGTCGATTGTTCAGGCTGTACTATCTACTGAGACATTTGTTTTGCATACACAAATACTGAATGTTTACTACATGTAATTACTGTGTACCCGCTCTTTACCGCGGAGCGTTTACTGTTTACTGTTTGCAGTCTTCTGCGACATTTTCCTATGCACATGCAAAAAAGCTTGTCCACATTTGACTGCATAATGTGTTAGTTTTATGCAATACTATTCCCTTGCGCTTGCACAAAAACATACTAAATGCTTATATTTACTGCAGTCTTCTTCTGTTTACTTTGTTCTGTTTACTGTCTACTAGCATTGACTGTGCAATGGGGGCTGTATACTGCATAATGTGCACTGTTTAATGCGTTGGGTGGCAGTGGCCTTCCACATATGCAAATAGATAATGTTTACTATTAACTGTCTTTCACTCTGTCTTCTAAGAGACTGACGTTGCACACTTGCGCAAAGTTTGTGTCATAGGAGGCAGTGGACTACAAACAGAACAAACAGTAGCCAAGATGCAAAGTCAGTTAACAAGAGACAGCACACAGATGCCAAAATTTGTATGGGAGTCCATGGGTAAAGCTTCTTTATTTTGTAGGAAACTTTTGAGAAAGTGTATAAAGCTCAGTCTCTTCAAAATCCCTGGTATGTTCTGGCTGGGAACCACGACCACAAAGGAAATGTATCGGCGCAAATAGCGTATTCTAGGATCTCTAAGAGATGGTAAGCACACTACATTTCTTATTTTTGTTTTCCATCATACAGTTTTTTTGCTTAGGTCAGTTAGTTTTTGCCATCCATTTTTTTTTAAATTACAAAGTCATCTGAGCTTTTATGCTGACAGGAAATCCTTCTTTCTGGTTACTGTTTGAACATTGAACGAGACCAAATGCCCAACAGTTACCCTCAAGAAAGTAGATTGTATATTAAACGGAGCATCCATGACAGATTCGTTTTTTTTTTCTTACATACATGCATCTTTGAATAAGAGATTTCTTTTATTCGGTTCTGCATACAACAATTGACCTGTCAGTCCGAAATATGCAGTGTCCAGTAAAATAAATAAAGTAATTAAACATGTTAAATTAAATCAAGAAAAAAAAAAAAAAAAAAATCCCGGATAAACAAATGCACGTGTATTTTTTTTGACAGCATATTATTTTCTGATATATTCTTGGACAAATTCGAAAGGCTGCGTGATAAGTGCATTCGCGTAAGGTCATACTGCCCTTACGCGAGCACGCTTATCGCTCCACTTTACACATGCTTTGTCTTCAGAGCAAATGCACGAGAATCATATCGTTTTGCCACTTACAATTACCTGTTTCCCACCGCCAGGAATTTTCCTTACTATTACTACAAACTAAGCTACAAGATTCCAGATGGTAACAGCATTGATATCATCATGCTGGATACGGTGCTGCTGTGTGGTAACACCATATCTGACTTTGAACACGACCAGCCTAAAAAACCAGCTGATTTCATGGTTGCGGAAGATCAGTGGGCGTGGTTAGAACAGCAGCTAGCTTCTTCGAAGTATGTCTAAATTTCTGTAGATTTAATGTAAATCATAACAATATTAGCTGAAATTTAACAAGATTTTTATAAAGCAAACTTTGCAAACAATAAAGTTCCGCAAAATGGTCATGACATATGCAGATGCAAAGAACATGTTTCTCATTCGCCAGTTCAGTTTAGGTTTGCTTTTAAAGCCGCATTCTTTCGGGAAAATAAAAGAATTTCTAGAATTCTTTTTGAGAAAAAGTGCTTCTGTCTCCTCCACCAGAGCATTCTTTACAGACTTATTTTTCAGAAAGCTTGCTATATTGGTATGTTGACCTTGAAAATAAACTTGATGACTGGCTCCTCCTATATGTATATCTTTCAAGTTTGGTCAGTATCTGATAATATTGGCAAGAGATAGGGCACTGATAGGTTCAAGCTGAGACAAGGCTCCAATAAATTATTTTAAGGGAAGCTTTAATAATTATAAGTGTTTCTGTGACCCTGAAATAAGTCAAGCTCATCATAACCTTAACAGCACTCTGGCTCGTCCCAGTGACATATCAACGCAATGAAAATCCATAAACTGGTTCAGAAGATATCAGTCATACTTTTACAGTCTGTGACCTCGTGTGACCTTGAATACAGATGGTTGGTTGTTGTTTTATGTTTAACGGCCCTTTGAGACAGTATTTCAGTCTATATCGGGCCGTCTCCCAGAGAGAGGAAGAAGAGAGGTGATATACGAGAGAAAAAATGTCCAAACAACCCTTACCCGCACCTACTGCAAGCACGGCAGGCCCTTGCCCTACTATTATGCAAATCTGTAGGACGCCCCGGCACTGGAAGTTACACGCAGGACCATCGCACATCCCGACCCCCCCCCCCCCCCCCCCTGAATACAGACCAAAAACAGTAAGACATAATCAGCAAATAGCTTGTCCCAGTGACATTACCACACATTTGGTGAAATACAGCCACAGGTTTGCGAGATATCGTTAATTTTTTCTAAGTCATCCCATGATCTTGATCTTGGCAGAGCGTTTATAGGGTAGCTAAAGGTCTAAACCAGCTCTGTGCGAACAGCGAAGACTCTGATCAGACTGGGCGGATGCCCAGCTGATCTGAGTCTTCGCTGGACGCACACGCCACTTTGTTGGTTTTGTCGTGTCGCTGCTTAAATTTATTTTGACATACTCTGGTGTTTATCAGTCGATTTCAACTTGCAAAAGAGGGCATAAAGCAACCGCATTAATATTTTTTTCGGAGGCTCAAATTTAGAAACAAAACGATACGCAAAAAATGAAACATATGGTACGATGGCGTTTTGATTGAATACTTTCGTTTTTCTTTTTATTCACAGAGCTGACTATCTTTTGGTAGCGGGACACTATCCTGTATATTCTGTAGCTGAACATGGGCCAACAAAGTGTTTGGTAGAGAGACTTGATCCACTCTTGTATAAATACAGCGTTACAGCTTACCTTAGCGGCCATGATCACAACCTGCAGGTAACGTAATGCTGGCTCACTAGCTAGCTACATGTTAAATGACAGTCAATGCTTTACCAGACGGCAGCGTGACGTCATCTTACGTCAATAAAATCAATGTGAATAAGTCTAGTAAGCCCAAAACAGACACAAAACAAATACAATATTTAAAATGGATTTCGTTCGATTTGAACATGGCATTGAAGGCTATGCGTAAATGTATCTTATTATTGCATAAAAAGCAAAGCCGCATGCCATTAACAACGATGTTTCCATGCTTTAACGGGAAAAAATATCCAAGTTTTAAAAACGAAATGAACGTACTTATACACACATTTCGCATTAATTAATTCTTAGGCTGCCACATTTGAGGTCAGCAGCAATAGCGCGCAGGGTACCAAACTAATTTAAGCCGCGACGCGAAAAAAACAACAACGAAGTGGCATGTGCGCCCAGCGAAGATTCAGATCAGCCTGGGCATCCGCCCACTCTGATCAGAGTGTTCGCTGTGCGCTTAAAGGGTAGCTAAGGGCTAACCTTGCTCCATGCGGACAGCCAAGACTAATCAGGATGATGTCCAGGCTGATCTGAATCTTCGCTGGGCGCACAACGTCTTTGTTGGTTATGACGTGTCGCGGCTCATTTCGTACAGTTAAAACGACGTTACCATTTGCAGAGGACGTATTATGTATAAATGCATTGTTTATTTGTTTCAGCATCTTCATACAAGCAAAGGTAGTCAGAGCATGGACTATTTTGTGATTGGTGCAGCCAATTACGTCGAATACAACACGGACCACAAGCACGATGTCCCTAAAGGGTCCTCAAAGTTTGTGTGGGCAGATATCAGTGAATTTGGTGGATTTGCCTATTTTGAGGCTACCTCGAAGAATATGACATTCAAATTCATTGATGGCGAGAGGAAAGAGCTGTATGAGCATGTAATGTTCCCAAGAAAATGAAATGGCTTGTCAAAAAATTTACAGTAAATATTCTAAAGAATAATTGCTGTAATCGGCCTGAAATGGTAAAGTTCGGTTTGACAATGCAATAATGCGGCCAATAGACGCAGATGGGATGGCAAGCAGTGTAGGCCCTGATCATACGGCTCCTTGGAGGAACAGTCTGATCTGGGCCTGCACTGTTTGCTCAGACCTAATTGTCCCAATGCTTATAATATTTATGGTAAGTTAAACTTCTGGAGGTGATGGGCTGCAGTTCCACTTTGTAATGCTTAAGCTTCAAGGGTTCGCTCCATGTTTTCCGCCATTTATTCGAAGAGAGACAACATCTGTGACTTCATGTTGGCTTCCCTGAATGACAAAACCCTTCCAAAAAGGTTCTTCTATTCCAGGAAAAATTTGGACCCTAAAGGAGCCAGTTCTTTTCTTGAAAAGTTTACCCGGTCTACTCTCTTAAAGGAAAAATTGGTCTCCTAGAGAAGCCAATTCTTTTCTTGAAGACTTGAGCCTGTCTGCTTTCAAGGAAACATTTGGCTCCTAGAGGAGCCAGTTCTTATCTTGAAGAGTTGACCCGGTCTACTCTAAAAGGAAAGATTGGGCTCCCAGAGGAGCCAATTCTTTTTCTTGAAGAGTTGACCTACATTTCATAGGGAGGCAAACTCAAAATGGCAGAGTTTCTTGGCCTGAAAGTTTATCCCTTCAACTTGAGATGAGTGAATACACTTTCAGGGGAAGTTACTCGAACATAAACATATCCATAGTTGCCTCCCTTCTCCATGGGAATCAAGCCTTAGAGAAAAAGAAATGCTCCTGTAAACTGAAGTTATTTCCTTTAGAGAAGATGCCATTTTGAAATTGTTTCGTTTCCTAGGAAGGCAAACAAGAAGTCACAAAGGTTGTTTCCCTTTGCCAAAATGGTGGCAAACATCGATGTTAACCAATACACCTTTAATACTCAATGTCTGTTTTCACAAATGTGCTGTCTCGTTTTGTCGTTCCATGTTTGTCATTTATTTGTATATGTATTTCGGTGTTTTGTTTAAGAATTAATTCAGCACTAACAATGATTTGTTGTGAAATAAATTACGGTTTGGAGGTCACTTGTAAAGTAGATCACGAGCGAGGATCGCGGGTCATACGAGCCGCAATAAAGTGGTTGTGCGCTCAGTGCAGACTCAGATCAGCCTGGGCATCCGCCCGGTCTGATCAGAATCTTCGCTGTCCGCATGAAGGTAGCTTAGATTCTTAGCTACTCTTTAAGCGATTAGAAAAGACTCTGCTCAGACTAGGCGGATGCCCAGGCTGATCTGAGTCTGCGCAAAACCACTTTGTTGGGTTTCTCGTGTCGCGGCTCATATATGTTTAGGAGTTTTGTGATAATTCCAGCATTTGTTTTTACTTCAAAGCAAAGATTGTGCACAAATATCCTTTACATACGTACGAGTCGAATAGCACACATTTGTAAAAATTCTGGTTAAAATATTTGCAGACTTTTTAAATCTTAAATTTCCATGTGGGAATATAATTGCTCGTTTACCTTCCAAGGCATTAATTAACGTTCATGAGTTTTATATATTTCATGCATAAATTGCCATTTGTCTTTTCGATTTCGAATGCAAGAGTATCTTATTGCACACGGATATGTTCGGATGTGTTTGTCGATCTCATTGTAGCCTGTGCACTCACACAAGCGCTTGCATGTTAAATTTTAAAATTAATAAAACTAAAAGTAACATGCCATTTTTTGTTCTTTCTCTCTATGAAAACAGTGGAACAAAACTGATAAACGACCGACAAACTTTTATCTAAAATAGTTTAATCTGTTAAATTTATTTGTGATTATAACATGTACACTGTAAAACGTGCGGCATATTAAACCTATACAAAATACATATCACAGGTATTTGGTTTGGCAAAAATGCATGGAGAGAATAAATGCATTTTTTATAAAATAACAATAAAACAATATTATGTAAATGCTAAACACAGAGAATTAAATTGTTTGAGCATAAAGTATAGGTTTAAGAATATCAAATTTTTCCATGGTATGAATTTCAGGTAGCATCTCACTTATAATTCGAGAGGACACTGTATGCCATGCTCCTCTCGAATTATAAGTAAGATGACGTCATAGATCTGATACCATAACAACAGTATGGACTTGCCAACTGTAGTGCGTTGTACCTTGGCATAATGACGCCTCGATGACGTCACTTTGACATCAATATGATCTATTAGTTGCTATGAAAACAGATCAATGACATCATTGGTATCGGAGCATGGCATGCAGTGTATACCATGCTCCGCCAATTTTTCAATGACATTGCAAACTGAAATTCTTAAAAAGAAACTTCATTTTTTTTCAAACAAATAATTATTCTCAAGTCATTTAATTCCGTGTTTAAACAGAAAGATACATAAGCTGACTTTGTCATGTTTAAATGGTCTTTGACTTTAAGGTGAATGGGTACACTTTCAGGGGAAGCAGAACTGTCATATTCAATAGGGGTCAACTCTTAAAATAAAGAACTTGCTCCACTAATAAAGAATTTGCTCCTGGAGTAGATTTTTTTCCCTTTAATTGTTGTTGTTGAATTGTAGTTTGACATTCTACTAAACAATATTTCAGTCATGTTGAGACTTTGCCTCCGAATTTGTAGGACTTTTACCCGACCTGAAATATATGACAGCCAGGTCCTACTACATGTACAGCAACTAGCAGCTCTGCCGCAGAGGCACAGACAGTATATCTATTTCGCGGGGCTCGATGGGCGAGGGCTATCTTTCCCTTAGACCCATTTTGGACGGGCATGTTGTCGAGGGAAGCAAGAAGGGCTTCGTTGTCAAGGGAAGCAAACAAGAAGTCATAAAAGTTTTTCCCCTTTGAAAAGTGACGGTGAAACATGAAAGTGCACCCATACACATTCAACCACAGGCGCTTGAAGTTCTTTGCTAAAAAAAACCTTCAAAAACCCTTCATACTTGACGCAGTCTATAGGCCATTTCAAAATGGCTCATAGCCTAGATGTTAGCGGCATTGAAATATGTTTCATAGCATAGAACTTCAATCGCCTGTGATTCAACAAACATTGCATAATAAGTCAGCCAATCTGCGCAATTTACAAGGTCTAATGCTGCTCATGTTATGGCAGTACGGCGCATGTACAAAAGTTTGCATGATCATTCGCAGTTTGTACCTTAAGACAGATACTAGTGATTAATTGCATCATATAATTCATCATTTACAAACAGCTAAGCATATTCTAAATGAGCCGCGACGCGAGAAAACAAACACAGTGGCATGTGCACCCAGCGAAGACTCAGATCAGTCCAGGCATCCTCCCAGTCTGATCAGACCTTTTCACTATGCGCTTAAAAGGTAGATATTGGTCTAAACTAGCTCCATGCGGACAGCGGAGACTCTGATCAGACTGGGCGGATGACCAGGTTGATCTGAGTCTTCGCTGGGCGCACATGCCTCTTTGTTGGTTATGTCGTATCTCGGCTCAAATGTTCTTTACAAAATGCAAAATTAAATGCTAACAAATTAAATGCAAGAAAGCTTCTCCGATCAAACCCTACAATGTATACTGTTTTGTGTGATGGAACTTTCAACAATGGGGTAAAGACATCTAAAGTCCAGATGAGGATAATTCTAATTTAATTTTCATATTTCTCATTAGAACTGCCTCGTAGAACAGGTTCTCATGAGGGTTGACAACATACCATAGAAATCTAAAAATTGGGACACCTAAAATATTGGGACATCGAAGTAATGGTCAATAATAACCGTTATTGTCCGAAAATGGAACAGTTTGGTTTTACAATGCATTAAATGCATCCTAAAGATGCTGAGGGAATGGTAAACAGTGTAGACCTTGATCAGACTGCTCCTTTTTAGGAGCAGTCTGATCTGAGTCTGCACTATTTGCTTGAGGCTACCTGTCCCAATACTTAGACGTTTACGGTACATTATTACGGAGTATAAACAGATTTATAACACAAATTGCCCCCCCCCCCCCCCAAAACCAACGTTAATGTCTATAACCTGAGTTTGGTTGACTTGTTAATCATTTACACCATCTACTCTTAATTTAACTTCAAATGCTTCACTCTGAACTATTCAGCACTCACCCTTTCTATAATACTCAGATATCTGATGTCAGTTTCATGAAGTCTCTCTATTACAGGTGAAATTAACATTCAAAGGCATTCTTTAGAAAGGCTCTAAACTGAACAGTGTTAAGTTGGCACATCTGAATACAAGATATAAACTACTTCTTCAGTAACATTTGAATAAACAGAACGAGAAGTGCTATTCAATGATTTCAGAGAGTAAATACTCATTTTGAACCAAATCCCTGCACATGAAATTCTCTCTGTTCCGTAGGCTATTTTGTTAGGCATGTAATTAAAGTAACGACTGCCAAGCAGCAGTTATATTTCTAATTAGCTCTTCTATACGCCTTTACCTCCGTGTACATTTCGTGTACCAGTAACCCGTACTGCAGTAATATTGCATACTATTCATAGCAAATAACTATCAAGGTTTTCAGAACTTATTAACGGTATCAAAGGCGTCAGTTAATTTAAAAGCAAAAGGCATTACTGGTCATGAACAGACTCTATCATTCCGAGTCTGCTATTTTTGCTTCTTTGGTGTATTTCTATCTTCCAAAGGATCAGTCTTTCAGAATTTATTGTTCCTGAACTATGTTTTTACTGTATTACACAGGTTTTCGACCTCGTATTTAAATATAGGAGAGTATCCGAAGTTGGTCGAACCTTTGGAGCGGGTTTAATTTGTCTGAGCAGCACACTGTCCCTTGATCCTGAACTGACTGCAGACGGTGGCCTAGAATAGTCAGGAACACTGGCGTATGATACTTTATCCCAAGATCTTGACTCTCGACCACTGGCTGATCTGTCTTCTAAGTGCCTGCTACCTATATTCTCAAGTATCGGCTCTGGATCCTCTATTGTAGCGTCAATCAGTACGTATGATACTATTCTACCGTCTTCGCAACCAGCTATTATTGTACGCTCATCTGAACAGAGTTTCAGATGACGGATCCTAGAACGAACTTCACAGTCGGCAATCACTCGCCCTTCTGGAAGGCTGACAGCATATAACCGTGTACCTTTGTAGTATATGATCACATTACCATATAAGGCAACAAGTCGTGGTGGAACACCTGGGTTTGTAAGCTGACCAATGTATCGACACCGAGCTATGTCAAAAATATTGTATTCTTCGTCTAAACAGAAACTAACTCCAGCAAATACGACAGTGTCCATTCGAATATCGGGCTTCATGAACGGCTCACAAACAGTATTGATCGCACCGTTAGTGATATCTAAAATAAGTAGACCCAGCTGGGTACCCTTGGTGTTGTCATTGTAATCAACTACTGCTGCGTTTGTCGTATATATAACGACGACGGTATTTAAATTCCTCTGGCATGGTCTTAAATCCTTTATGGTATTTATATGGGCAGCATCTTGGAAACTTTCTGGGGTGTAATAAGAAACCTTCATGTCATTTTCTAGCGAGAAAGCACAGATAGTCGGTGTTTCATACACTGCTGCCGAATCATCGTAGTTCTGGGCTGTAAGAACAACCATATGCTTGTCGTCGCTTGTCAGAAACGGACGGCCAAGAACATACTTCAACGCTAACGGATGGACACTTTCTTTGAAACTATCTGCCATGAAACTAAAATGTGTAATGTAGAATGGTGCCTTGAAGCTGAGCTTTTCTTGGGCTACCAGCAATATTGATTGGGTGCTGTTTGCTCCTAAGCAATAAGCTGTCGTGTTTCCAAGCTCCTTTATAATTTTTCTTCCTTGCATATCCCATACTTTGACAGCGGTTTTCTTTTTCTTCGACTTTGTAGAGACCAACATATAATGACCGTCCGGAGTTGGAGCGAAGTCTACCACGGGAGATTCATGTGTTAGAAGGTCCATCATGATTCCGTTTTTCATATCAACAACCCCTATCTCATCACTGTCATAAGTTCTGACGTAAGCAATAGAGTTGTCCGCTGTGATCTTTATATCCGATATAACACCTGTCAGCTTGTCAAGCATATTGACTTGATTGACAGCTTCGTCAATATTCCACACTTGTATATCTCTACAATCCTCCATATGTGTTATAACCTGGCTCCTCTGTTTTGATACGAGTAATTCTGAAATGATTCCAACAGGCGCTTGAATTGACGTAATCTGATTTCCAGTTGATATCTGCCACAGGTAGATGTTTCGGAAAATGGTACCTATAACAAAGTTTCCATCTCTTGAAAAGTCTGCATTAGTAAAGAACAAGTCAGTATAATGCTTCTTTGGCAATTTGAATTCCTTTGGCACATCGCTTGGCCTGCCAAACTTGGCACAGATCTTTTCGGTAAAGCGATTGTAGGCTAGAATATGATTCTTTCCTCTGATCAGAACCATATCATCCTTGGGTGACACTTTGAGATCTGCAATCTGGTCATCCGGCATGTGTTCATCTAACAAGGTCTTATATGCCATTTCGACAGCGCCACGATGGACATGCATTACAAGCAGTTTTGATTCAAAGCTGTTGGTCAGGAATGCTCTGAATCCATCCTTTGTAAATGCAATTGCATTCGGAACATGTCCAACAGAAACAGTACAAATATGTTCTAAAGAGTACATGTCGTAGCACAAAATGAACTCATTGGAATTACAGAACACATACTTTCCACTGGGTGTAACCTCGCAAATACTGCAACGTCCATCAAGTCCTATGATTTGTAAAAACTGACAGCCAAGAAGATCAGCGATACAGAGATAGCTTGTTTCTGTTGATACAATCACGCTCATGCGTTCGTTGGTCACACTTACTGCTCCCATTCGATACTTTTCTTTTGGACGTAGCTGAATATGGTTCATTACTATCAGCTGACCAACATATGCGCCTGTGTCAGATCGGTGAATCTTTATGGCCTTTTCGGTGATATGATCCACAATAATGAAGAGCTCTCCGTTTGGCGTCACATATAAATCACCGTTTGATGCAAACACGCTACCCTTTGTTTCACCAGTCGCAACGTCAAACATGTAAACTAATGAACTATCTCTAACTTTCGTAAGTAGGTTTCTGTCATCATTTGTGAAGCGGAAAAATTCTCCAGAGACTGGTGCTGTGAGCGTATACTGCAAAGAGCTGCCTGGTACTTGAAGGTACGGGAAGTTTGGAATCAAAGCACAATGTTTCAACCCCGCAGTATCACACTGCTTTACCAACGCCCTGATATTTGGATGCGTTTTATAGTATGGTAACAAATGTCCTGTGATTTCTGGCGCTAAATTATTTATATCATTCTCTATCGTCGTCTCAGCGACCCTCAAGGACTCTTCCACTAACGTAGCTTCTTCTCCCGGATTGAGTACGAAATCCGCCATTATATGAGTCAGTGACAAAGCCTTGATTTTGTTGTACAGCCATTCATAGTTGAATAACACTAGACTGTTTAACTCTTTCAATCTTCCTGCCAGGAAAAGATGTCGTGGTACTTGGTCATATTTTCTCTTGTTAAACCTAACAGGAGCTCCTGGGACTTCAAATGAAAGTGGCTGCGATGCAACCAGTCTATCTGCTTCTTCACCACATGGCGGCATCACCAAATCATCCTTCTCTGGTAATTTCACAGGTTTTTTCTTTCCCGCCCATGTGCCAAGAAAGTAATCTGCCAACATGTAATGCATACTCTTTACCACATCAGCATCGTTTAGATACCTTTCTCGAACAACGTTCTCCAATTCATCATGATACCACAAGTGAACAGTTACTCCATCTGCATCTCTGTAGTTGAGAAAATGTTCAATGTCGTCTTTGATTCTTAGCCATTTGATGCACGGAATTCTCCTAACTGGTGGATGGTATGTTTCATATACTGAATTTAGTACATCGTCGTCAAGGGACAGTAAATCATCCATTTCACAATCACTCAAGCCTGTAACAGATTCTACTAAATAACCAAGAGCTCTTGAAACAAGAACCTTACCATGCTTTTTCTCTAACAAGTCAAAGAAATAATTTATTGCAGCTTTGATGTTGGATGGAATGTCTTTTATTTCAAGTTTATCAGTGGATACAAGTGTCCGTGCCATATCAGCTAGTAACTGAACATACATAGGGTAAGAACATATCTGAAATGCATTTCGGAACACATTCATTTGTGATTTAGATACGGTTCTGCCGTATAGACCCATTATGTATTGCAGAAGAACCTCCGCGTCATCCATAGACATGGGAGTCATTTCTAACATATACTTATCGTCCTTCACGATTTCGTTTTTCAGTCTATCCAGAATATTATGCCTCACTGGATTGGTCGAAATGATGATCTTTACGTTTGGTTTCAGTTTAGATGGTAACCAAGACATAAAATGTGCGTTATATTCAGGGATGAGTTTATCAACAGCATCCAGGAAGATAACAACATTAACGCCTGGCGGCACAGTGTTGAGGAGTTCACTAAAGTATCGCTGAAGCTCTTTAAAGTCATGTGGAATGTCAGTAGCACTTCGTCGAAATGTATGCATAAGCTGTGAACATAGACTTATTAAGATTTGCTTGATGTCTGAACTTTTAGGGGTGTAGCCGACATATCTAGCTGCGCAAATGGTTCGTCCGCCAAGTAGACTATTGACCTGCAATAAAATGGGGTATCATTATTTATTCAAAGCTCTAAACGTCGAAGCAATTTCGGCACAAGCATCACTCGAAATGATGTCAGGTATGACCTAGTATCTTTATGAGCTTAACTGTCGAGTAAGATGAGTATGTCATATCGATTTAAGCTGAGAATTAAGCTCAAGATGAAGTCAACCGCAACATAAAAATAACATTACTGCTCATAAACAAACTCACACCCAGTCTGCTTTTTTCGTTCCTATGGTGTATTCATTGATTTCAAATGATCTAAGTATTGAGAAATTATTCGTGTGTATATATGCAGAGAAATCAGTCATAATAGGTTGTCATCCTACCCATACACCGATGAAATCTATTTATGGCCTTTACTGTGTTCACACATCATAAGAAATCTAGAGGCAAAATGATGGCTTCAGCTAGACTGCACGGTAGCATCAATTTGTCTGAGTCATTTTACAGAGTCTTACACCTCAGTACTTTCTTGTTTCAGCAGTGACATGCAGGATGTGTGTTAATATCACTTTAATATTTTCACATTTCCAAAAATGACATAATTCGCCTAAATATAATTGTTCCGAGGTGAGATCCTCTCGTAGTATCAAAGAAGAGTTGAAATAAAACTTCAGAAATACCTTTTTTCAGTGCCTTTTACGTAAAATTTATGTCGGGGAACCAAATTAAAATTGTCTAAGCGAAGCAATTCTAAAGACAGTTTAAAGGTTTACTGTATACATAAAACATCCCGATATAATCAGTAGCCCCATCGTTTTCAGGAGCTTAAAACCCGATTTGAATATCTAGAATACAAAGGCAATATCAAAGAAAATCTAACCTCTGTGGATATTTTTGAGAGAAGTGTTGTTTTCCCCGAGCCAGCTGGTCCGTATACAACAAATGGTTTATCAGTTTTCCCTGAGATGTATCGTCTAACTGACTCCAGTAAATTTGATTGACCACAGAAATCCATCACCTTTCGTTTACAACACGTCCAATGATGTAATGCTTCTTCAAATATTTCTGGTTCGATGTCAAACTTTGTGTTTGGAACCGTTTCATCAATCAGACGCTTCATAACGTCATGAAAGTCAGTAGACAATTTGTCAAGATACTTAGCGTGAAGTTTAGGATGAATAACATCTTCATATCGCCACAGAACGTCGTATTCTAAAGAGTTTTTATTGGAAATAAGAGCTTTGGCACGTGATTTCAGCTGACTTAACAAAGATTTGCATGTTTCGTCAATTTCTAACCGATCTGTTTTCTCACTTTCTGATATTTCAGTATAGTCAGTTGCTTTAGGATCCTCAACATAATTTTTCAGATCAACTATAGTTCTCATTAACAAAACACATCGACTCTGGGGTGATCCAGATTCCTCAGTGCCGTGTTGGACTGTCATGTCTTGGCCTGAAACATGAACAGATGAGCCGTGACACGAGAAACCAACAAATTGGTCGTGCGCCCTACGCAGACTCAGATCAGCCTGGGTATCCACCCAGTCTGGCTAGACTCTTCGCTAAAAACTTAAAAGATTGCCAAGGGACTAAGCTACCTTCATGCCGACAGCGAAATCTCTGATCAGACTGGGCGGATGCCAGGCTAGACTCTTCGCTAAGCACTTAAAAGATTGCCAAGGGACTAAGCTACCTTCATACTGAGAGCGAAATCTCTGATCAGACAGGGCGGATGCCCAGGCTGATCTCAGTCTGCGCTGGACGCACGATCACATTGTTGGTTTTCTCGTGTCGCGGCTCATATAGTTGACTCTCCTTATCTCAAACACTGATATCTCAAAGGATCAAAAAATATGGTTAGACCATTCATCCTCAGTATCTTTACCTTTCAACTCCGCCGGATATCTCAAACAACTGTTATCTCAAAGTAATTTGAGTAATTACTTTGAGATATTAGTAGTTTGAGATAAACTTCGACTTTGTGATATTATTATTATTATTATTTATTTTACAATATTTTAAGAGGGTAACACATTTAGCCAGATGGCTATTCTACCATGTGGCCCTCTATAAAACATATAACAACAATATATATACAATATGTACATGGGATACTAAAATATCATATCACCTTGTTTGAGGAGCTAAAGTAGAACTACAGCATTCATTATCACAGCTAGCTGATTGAAACAGGCATCATATACCCTGTTTTGTTGGCACTGAATTGCACCTTTGAGCCCTACGGAGCAGCCAACAAGTGGCGGAAACCAATGTCCAAACAGCAAGTGCTACTCCGTGGGCTCATTGGTGATGGTTTCTTATTGATTATTTACTTTAGAATTTAGAAGACTGTGCTCCTTAAATTATAAAATGTTGAGAGAAACATGTTAAAAGGCGCATACAAACTCCTAGGTAAAAAGATGCAAGCACATACAGAGGTAAACTATGCTTAAAATATAAAATGACTTGTTAAAATATAACAAATTGAAATTACTCACTAAGTGAGTTTGTCAAAGAACATTTGTAAGACTGTTTTTAAAACCATTAAGTGTTGCCGAGTTTCTAATATCTATAGGAAGTGAGTTCCATAATCTCGGTGCTGAGACGACTGAAAATGAGCGGTCAAATACAGACGTACGTGATCTCGGAACTGCCAGAGTGCCATTGGACGATGATCTCAGGTGACGATCGCGCGTTTCAGATACTGGTTTTAATAATTCAGATATGTATTCAGGCGTTTGGCCGTTAAGAGCCTTATATGTAAATACAACCTTATTATATTCCAGTCGCTTGTTAATAGGTTGCCAACCTAATTTAGCAAACATGTATGAGGATGGGGTATTATAATCATATATGTATGACTGTATACCGTCAATTTCCTAAGTACATGTATTAGGATTTGACTGGTAATCTATTGAATTTCAACAATGACCAAAACTTTAAATTAGCAAAACGAAACACGACTTGGTATCTTTATGCTTTCATATTAGGACATAACTATAACTTGTAAAAGATGACCGTCATACGTCTTAAGACGTCGCGCACGGTATTGGGGAACAAAACGTAACGTCAAACTGTCAAGCGGCTACTTTTTCCGCCTTATGAGAATGATAACCGCGGGGTTTGACTGTCTTATACCGAATGTAGTGAAACTAAACCAAACACGCCACGGAAACAAAAGAAAACCAGTCCGATCCTTTAAACATGCTGCAAGGACGACATCAGTGAGAATTTATTTACAGTTTTGCTTATCCATTTGCTTTTTCAGTATAGGACGGATCTATTTGCATTTATAAACACGATATGAATTGAGTTTGTTGTACAAATTCTATCGGAAGCTGCAAATATGAACCACACAATAAATAAATAAATAAATAAACCACACTATATCCCGGCACTGTAGCTTTTAGCCGTTTCACGATAATTTATTTCGTTATACCATACTATCCTACGGTTTCCGTGTCGAACGAATTATATCTCTTGCGTCACCTTTCCCGTTTCTTTTCTTTCTGCTAGTCATCTTGCCAGGAGAAAGATTTTTTATGCTGGTGAAATATCATATACATGTATTTTTATATTTATTGGCTTCAACTTTGAGAAAATTTTTCTCCGATTGCAAGACAAAAAATTTGGTGTAAAGTCAAGCCTGCCTTATTAAACAAGTACCCAAGGGAGGTGCAAAAACCGCTTGCTTGAGACAGGTGGTTGCTTAATACAGGTCAATTTGTAAAGAAAATGGTACTTTTGGAAATGAAATTTTTGCCTTTTGATACAGTTACTTGCTTCACAGAGCTGACCTTTAAGACGTGTTAGACTATAATGGCGCAGACCTGAAAATTGCCAGACAGCCACTTATAACTATAAGGTTTCATATGCATGTAACGTTTGAAATTCATTATTTGACGCCGCGTTACAAAATTTAAGACCGATGTAAATGCGCATAAAAATTTTATTGTTCAAGAGCATTTAATCCCAATTAAGCAGATAATACAAACAGACCATGTACATTTTGGAAATTTGCTTTTTGCACATATTGCTGTAAGTATTTTGTCCAAATCAGCTTAGTAACATAGATAGGTGTAAGAGTTTGGTGTCAAATTTGAAATTTGTTACAAAAATTAAGACATCGGATTTTTTAATTTCTTTCCGTGTCCGTAGAGAAAAAGTAATTATTCTTATATAACTTATAAGTGATGCATAAGTACATTTGAATCATATACAAATATTTTCAAAATTTGTTTATTCCGATACAATAAATACTCTCCGAAGTAAATAGCCCTGCAATTTTGACGTTAATTTGAGCGTGAGTTACACTTTTTTACTTTTAACAATAAATACTTAAGATGACGATTGTTGAAGAATAAACAATAAAATGAATATGGAGTTAATCTAGAAAAAAAGCTTGGACTCAGAGCGATCTGTGCAGTTTGATCTGATTCCCATTTGTGCTTTCTGCGGAATCTATCTGACAAAATGCGATGACACTGATTGGCCTGCACAGGAGTACAGGCTGATCTCTGTCACTTGCGATGACAAATGATGCAGGGCCGTGCTTCTCGGACGTGGTTCTTTGTATCTGTCTCGTATAGTTGCGTCGAGGAAAGTCAGGGCTCGAGTTTCTTACAATGACACGTTTTGCGGGAGTTTATGGGACGCTGGCCGTTGTAAACTTTCCTTGTATCGGTTATCCTATTGTGCGAGATGAGAAGGATCTGATCAGTCAGCGCAGATGCGCAGGCTGGCCAGTGACATCTGTATTAGAGTGCCGTTTGGTGCTTCTTCTTATGAGCCGTGCCACGCCGCAGACCGCTTACGATTCGGTGTTGTTAAAACAGTCGGCGGAGCTCTGCCGATTGCCACCGTTGTAACTTGTATGGAACAGACCAACTGCCAGCGTTTCTTTATTTTTTTTTCTCTCTTCAGGATTGATAGTTTAATGCGACTGAATGCGATGACTTCGACCAGTTTGTACGGAAGCGCAGGCTGATCGGTTTCATCCGCATTCACATGTGCTGTTGGGCGACTTTTTTCTCGCAGACTGAGTCATTCGTGGCGCCTGCTACGATTCCATTGTTTAATGAAGAAGGAAAGAAGTAATAGACATGTAAAACATGTAATATAGGTGACTGATGGTGGAAAAGGTGGAAGTGGTAATTGTCTTGATATTGGCAGTTGTTGTGACCGGCAGTGGTACCAATGATGGCAATGATGATGATAATTATTGTTGCTATTATTGCTACTATTGTTTTTGTGTTTGTGGGCAGTGATATTAGAGCTTTGTTACCATTTCCAATTTGTTTGCTAATCTTAGTTTGTACCTTACATAGTATGATGATGAGAAATTAATCAGTTGTACTTTTTCCAATGTATATCAGAATATTTTACACGACAGTAATCATGTCTGCAGTCCTGGAAGCTTAGAATCACCTTGTTCCATTTTTCTCCTTTTTTCTAATTATGCTTATTTGTATCTCTCAACTTTTTGTTTTTCTTAAACTGTCTTATTCTTTCCCACTTGACCGATTTGCTCATAACTCACTCTCACGGCTTACTTTAACTCGAAGATATACTACTACCGGTTATGATATTCCAGACGGGCCATCAACACTTGTCTTGATTTTCTTACAATTCTTACTTTGTAGTATTTAATGGTTCGTAACTTTAAGTCAGACGGTCTTGGTGGCTTCTCTGGAGTGTCTGCTACCTTAGGGCTAGGAGCCAAGAAAAGGATAAATCATAACAAATTACATTTAGTGCTCGTTATTGTACTGTTCACTTTGTTACATACTAACGATAGCGGTGCATTCCTTAGCCTTATACTTACCTTGCAGCGCAGTAACGAAATATACAGAAGTATTAAGCTACCCTATAGTAAAATTAAATGTTTTCCGTGCAAGAATCGGCCATTTACCCTAAAGTGTATACGTTTGCTTACATTAGTTGTTCTATCAGCTTGGCTTATATTTCTCACTGTGCAAAGTGGAGACATAGAAGTTAACCTTGGCCCAGGCTCAGTCGAAGGCAGTGCTGATTCCAGTTCAAATATATCTTTTAATTCCGTTGAAATGCTGTCCAATCATCTGAGTATATTTCATCTAAATATCCAAAGCATAATACCGAAATTGGATCTAGTCAAGTGCGAAGCTGATGCATACGACGTACTCGTTTTCTCTGAAAGCTGGTTAAAACCGGAAATTCGCGATGAAAGTATTATTATTGATAACTTTTTGCCACCGTTCAGAGCAGACAGGTGCGGTCGTCCTGGCGGAGGGGTTATAATCTATGTCCGTGATTCCTTTTCGTGCAAACGTCGATCTGACCTTGAAATACAAGGTCTTGAGGCTGTGTGGATTGAACTTCGTGTTAAATCAAAAAACATTCTTATTGGCGGATTCTACAGACCCCCTAATAGCAATAATGGCTATTTTGAACTTATTAATGAAAGCATCGATAGGGCATATAATACCAGTACACTAGATATCATCATACTGGGTGATTTTAATTTTAACATGTCCTTAAATAACAATAACAAAATGACAGACCTTTTACAAAACTTTAACTTAAAGCAACTGATAACTGAACCTACTCATTTTACGGAAAACTCGTCTTCTTTAATAGATTTGATTCTTGTACGGAATAATGCTAATATTTTGTCTAGTGGAGTCATTGATCCTTTCATACCTGATCTAACTAGATACCACTGCCCCATTATTGTATTATTAAAGTTTTTACGGCCATCTACCAAAACATTTAAAAGGCGTATATGGAATTACAAAATGGCTGATTTTGATAGGTATAGAGCAGTTCTCTCTGAATTTAATCTTTTATATAAGCTAGAAACAAATAATAATATTGATGAAAATGTCCAACAAATTACAGAGGCCTTGTTATTAGCCGCAGAAAGTACTATACCAAATAAAACAGTTACAATTAGACCTGCAACACACCCCTGGATCACCTCTCACATAAGACAGTTAATTAGAAAAAGAAAGCATGAATTCAGAAAATTTAAACGAACGTCAAACAATCGGTATTGGAATAACTACAAATACATTCGTAATAAAATTGTATCAGATATTAGAAAATCTAAAAATGATTATTTTGACAAACTCGATACTTTGCTCTCAACTGAAACTACAAATATGAAGCTGTTTTGGAAGACATCAAAACAATTGCTTAATATAGCAAAATCTTCAAGTAGTATACCAACTTTAGTACTAAACGATGAATATGCTGAGGACGATTATCAAAAGGCAAACATGTTAAACACTTATTTCAGTTCACAGGCAGTGGTGGTCGATGACTGCAGGCCACTACCTGAACTTTTACCCGTTCAATGCATGTTAACTTCGATATTAATTTCAAGCCAAGATGTCGACGATACTCTTCGTAACCTTAATATTAATAAAGCTTGTGGTCCAGATTTAATAAGCCCACGCCTTCTTAAAGAGGCTGCCGGAACCTTAGCAAGGCCACTCTCCCTCTTGTTTAATCGTTCCTTAGAACAGGGCCACTTTCCCACAGATTGGAAGCAGGGAAATGTCTGTCCACTTTATAAAAAGGATGATAAATCTGCACCTTCTAACTATCGACCGATCACCCTTCTAAGTATACTAGGTAAAACTATGGAACGCTGCGTGCACAAATATCTTTATAACTATGTATTAGCAAATCAGGTTCTGACGCCATTTCAGTCAGGATTCGTACGAGGCGATTCTACAACATGTCAGTTGATTCACACTTATCATACTTTCTGTGAGGCTGTAGACAAGGGTAAAGAGGTAAGGACAGTATTTTGTGACATCAGCAAGGCCTTCGACCGAGTCTGGCACAGGGGTCTGCTTCATAAGTTATCAGGGATTGGATGTTCTGATAAAATCATACAGTGGTTCTCAAGTTATCTGTCTGGGCGTAAACAGCGCGTCGTTCTTAATGGGCAAGTTTCTGACTGGACTTTCGTACAAGCAGGAGTACCTCAGGGGTCAATCCTTGGACCTATTTTGTTTCTTCTCTATATAAATGACATTGTTAATAATATCGGTTGTCCTATACGATTGTTTGCAGATGATACAAGCTTGTATATTGTAGTAGATTCTCCGCTTTCAGCTGCAAATTTCTTGAACTCTGATTTACGTACAATTAGTAATTGGGCTGCAACATGGCTTGTTGACTTTAACGCGAGTAAGACAGTGGCTATGACCATTTCAAGGAAAGCAAATCCACTTCAACATCCACCTCTATTTATGAATGATGTAATTCTCACTGAAACAGATACTCACAAACACCTAGGTATTACTTTCTCCAAATCATGTACTTGGTTAAATCATATCGAAAATATAACAAGAAAAACTATGACAAAATTAAATCTCATGAGAAGTCTTAAATTCAAAGTAAGTCGAACTGCTCTTGAGCGTATATACATATCATTTATACGCCCACTTCTTGAATACTCCGACTCAGTCTGGGACAACTGCTCAGCTGAAGCGAAAAAACGGCTGGATGCAATACATATAGAAGCTACCAGAATTATTACTGGAGCAACTAAATTGTGCAGTATTAACAAACTTTTTGTAGATATTGGTTGGGATTCGCTCCAAAATCGTCGAAACAAGCATAAGCTTGTCATTTTTTATAAGATCATGAATGGCCTAACTCCTGACTATCTTTCTGATTGCGTACCTCCTTTAGTACAAGACACTACGTCATACAATCTTAGAAACTCGAATGACATTCAATCCCTTCATGCTAATACTAATTTATTCTATAACTCTTTCTTTCCTTCCACTATTCGCGCTTGGAATTCTTTACCCGAGGACATCAAGCAAGCGACATCTGTAGCTTCATTCAAATATCGCCTAAACAGGGATATAAAGAAACCTCCCAAATATTATAATGCAGGTACACGTATTGGACAAATTCTTCAAGCTAGAATGAGGATGGAATGTAGCTCTCTCAATTCTCATCTTTACAGGAAAAATATAGTTCCGAGTCCTTCTTGTCAGTGCGGAGGTTTCGAAAGTCCTCATCACTTTTTCTTCCAATGTCCTATCTATACTGCCGCTAGAAACAGATTCTTACCACATGACATCAACCATTATAATACTCATGATTTTTTATTTGGAATAGAAAGTAAAACAAACCATGAAAATGAGTCACTGTTTATAAAAGTTCAAGATTTCATTGTTAAGTCGGGAAGATTTGTTTAATAATACTCTACTAGATTGGCTTCAGATCCATATGCTAGCCATATGTTTGAACTTTGTTTTCAAACCGGTAGACTAAGAGATGTAATATATCTGTTCCAGTCGTGAGAGTGAATTCTGAGTATCAACTGGTCAAAGATGTTTCCTTGGTCTTTTCCTAGTTTCTGCTGTGTTTCTTCTGGTTTATGTCGGATATATCAATCTTGACATGGCTTCTATATTGTATATCCATAAATGTCATTAGAAGCTGTTTTTTACTGTAACTCTTCTTTGTAAAACATTTAAAACTAAATGCTCTAAATGTCGATATTGAATCAAAATGTATTGAATGTACTGATATATTGACATAAACTCTCTCTCTCTCTCTCTCTAACTGTTGTTATTTGTATATATTGAAATTATTGGTTTTGTTAATCTGTAGCACATAGCCATTCACATATATTGTAACTTCTAATTCGTTTCAGGAGATGGCTTCTATATAAGCGTTACGCTTACCGTCAGATCCTGTACCATGCTGTATAATACTTGATATATGTATTTTCTATGAATAAATATTGTTTAAACCAATCTAGAAAATTTCCTCTTTTTCGTAAGCAAATTTCCACAAAAATTCACTAGCATTCCTTCGAGTATGCCCACCATGCCGACTTTGTTACAAAGTTACACGCGTTTTAGCGCAAAAACCAACAGTTTTGCGCCCGCATTAGGATTTACATCGTCTCAAAACCAACTATTATTGACCCGAAAATGAATTAAATACCAATTGACGATTTCAAAACAGTTTATGGCATAAAATCCGAAAAAGTATTGCTTCTGTAGGGCCCATTTCATATCTGTCCGTAAATGTGCCCCAATACCGTGCGCGACGTCCAAGCATTTACGCTTCATAAGGATCTTACTATTCAGAACATATTTATCGTCACTGCAGCTGGTGTTTGTGCCGTGCGGCGGCCGTAAAACGTCTCCCTGCACATCATCATAGTGCAGATTATATTTTCTGGTCTTTTGGGATCATTGAGTTCATCTGAGTTATTTTGAAAATAGAGTTCCGCTTAAGCCGGTGCTAGGGGCGTGGATGGTGTCGCACATTTACTTAATGGCCATGAACAGACTCAATTAAACCGAGTCTGCGTTTTTCTGTTCTTTGATATATTCCTTGCTTCCAAAGGATCTTACTATTCACAACTTATTTACTTTAATATCGGATATTTTATTCTTTTTTTTTTGTATTTTATCTGAACCACACTATAGTATACGGAACTTGTAAAAACGTAGGAACTGAATACTAAAATGGTGATACGCACACACATTTCTGTCAGTACGTCTTTTTCTCTGAGCAAATGCGCATCGGCATGAAAATACAGCCCCTTGTTAATCAAGACCATCATACCTGACATGTTATACTTTTGTCTCGTATCTTCATCAATAAGCCCCTCCAGGCAACAGAGTTCTGCCCCTTTTTGAAACAGCCTTCTCATTTCGTTTTCGTCCTCTTCCCACTGTGTCCGGGCATTACTCCTCTTTATTTCATCTTTCTGTCAAAATACACATACAGTTCATAAGGCACTTTATTCATATTTAAAACTGGTCACTTACTAATGGTAAATTGTAATGCGCTAGTAGATGTTGGACGAAATGAAAATGTTTTAGATTCCCTGTCATTTTTCTGTCAAAACAGTTCTTAAGTGGCTAAGTGGTCAATTTATCAGATAATTCAACAGTTCACATCTTATGTGAACATGCTCCATACTGATGCAACATCAGGTCTACATACATGTATATGTGTTGATAGTCCGTACTGGTACCTGTGGACATGTGTGCCTCTGGCATTCTAAACAGCAACTTAATGTTCGCCTACAAAATTTGCTAAGATTCCGTTGCTCTATCAGCATGCAATTTTTTATCGTGAGGTATCGCTGTAAGCGTCTTACCATAGTTTCGCCACTGTAAATGACCACGATTAGCCAGCTTTAAACAAATAAAACATTCTTGAGTTTCGCAGAAATAAGGCTTGAAAACTGATATCGGTCAGTGTAGTTGGCAACTAAAATGACCTACTTCCGATTTCATAAACTTAATTACAATAGAAAAAATACAAAGTAGAGGTGTATGTTTCCGTTCAGTATCGCGTTTTTGTTTATATTCCATCACTCGACGGGGAACCAGAAAAAGAATATTGCATTTTGTGGAGCGATCTGACTTTTTTCCAAACAAGATTCCCCTACTTTTTGCCAGCTATATCTGACACAATATTATGCACACCAGACAACATTTTATTACCAAACGTAAACGTTGAAGCGCTTTTTATAATAATTTGTGTTAAGACGTTTTTTTACCTTTGGTAGGACTATGGTGACTTTAGTTCTGGAAAACAGAGCTAAGCCGTTTTCCTGAGGCGGTTCGGCGCCGAAACTGTCAAATATTTGTCCATGTCCATTGTTGCAGCATGGCAACAATACACGGGATAAGGAGTTTCGGCGTCGAAATCGCCTAGAATTCATTCCATAGAAATTCCTTCTACATTACAGATTGAGAAAACTATAATTCAGCCGCGACACGACATAACCATTAAAGTGGCATGTGCACCCAGCGAAGATTCAGATCAGCCTAGGCATCATCCCAGTCTGATCAGAGTCTTCGCTGTGCGCTTTAATTGTGGCTAAGGGTCTAAGCTAGCTCAATACGGAAAACAATGACTCTGTGATCAGACTGGGCGGATGCCCAGGTTGATCTGAGTCTTCGCTGGGCGCACATGCCACTTTGTTTGTTGTCTCGTGTCGCGGCTCATTTATGTGTATGAAGCGAGATTCGGACTAGTAATCGTAATGCATACGAGCTATGCGTCTGATTACGTAAGTTTATTGTCTGTAATGTGCTTAACTGTACTTGTCTTACATCTATCCATCAGCACACAACGTCAAAATGTCACTCTGTTGCCATTACGTCGATGTGACGTCAGGCGTCAATGCAACATCATTTTGACGTTTATGCCCGATATGCTCACCTTTTAGGCGTCGTGGGTGAGCTTTGCTAACCTCTGTATTTACTTTTCCCGGAGTAAGGCAATTTATATTTTTGTTCTATTGGCTACTGACTCGTATGCATAGAAAACGTGACGCAAAAAATAATTAAAAACAAATTAATAAAGAAGAATAAACAACGTTTCTCTTTTATAGTCAAGACAAAAACACATTTTATAGGAAGGCAATGCAATAACAGCCTAGCCCAAATTTAAGGGAGCAAAACACTTGTATGTGAAGTTTGATTTTACTGCATAACTTACAAGAGCAAACTCAGGAATTCTTTCCGTCACATTCTGAAGAACATATACAGGTGGTACTGAGTTATCGTCCCTGATGTACCACTTGTCTAGCAGCGGTGCCGCTCGAGTTTCTCGGCCTTTATGCATTTGAAGAGCTAATCGAATAGTTTCAAATTCTTCAGCAGGGATGATGGCTGGTAACGGAATATCGCCGTATTTCTGGCCAATGAACGCCTGTAGATAAAAAGGGAGAAACGCATTGAACAAATAGGTACTAGTCAATTTCCATTTTTCAAAACACAAAGTTGAGCACACATAAGAAATGTGTATAAGATATGGAACAATTAATAGCCTGTAATAGCCTGCAATATTCCAAACACACAGTTCAGGAACGGAGGCTTAGGCTGATGAATGTTGTTTTCCGTTACATCGCTGAATGTTATATACAGTACCGTGCCAAAAGTGAGTCAACTTTTTCTAAAAACCCATAGACTTACATGTTTTTTTCAGTACGCAAGAAAATTAACTGTGTTGAGTCTGCTTACAGGGTTTAAATTAAAAATTATACCGTTAGAAAAATTAATGATTATGACAATAAAAACATGTCTCATTTAATTTTTTTTTAATGACGCATATTTGAACTGCAGTATTTTAAATGCGGTTGGTCCTGATTTTTGTCCGTTTCACGGCGACGTTACCATTGACGTCAATGGAAAATTCGTGTTTCTTAATTTTCAGCGTTGTATAAACTGCTGTTTTTCGCAAACTAAAGACTCTAGGCTGTTGAGTAATTTTTTATATATTGCCTTATTCACCCACCTTTCTAACAGTATACATTTTATTGCGATTTGCTGAGCAGACACAGCGCAATTAATTTTCTTGCACACTGACAAAAACGCGTAAGTCAATGGGATTTTAAAAAAGTTGGTTCACTTTTGGCACGGTGCTGTATATACAGGACAGCAACAATGTCTTTGATTACTTGTTTTATTACTTATAATATATTCAACTGACAATACAAGGGAAGAGAACTTTTGTTTCTGAGAATATGCATGCTCAGCAGGAACTGAGTACAAGCAATATCTGTAAACTGTGCGAGTGCTGATGCCTGATAAGACGGGATCGACATATTTTCATGTGACGATGCAGTCGTATGCGAACACTAAACAGGTTTTTTCTTGTTACTAGTAAAAGGCTATACAGAAATATACTTACGACAAAGCTTGGTCCCACAGAAATATCATGGCACTTTTGTAACTCTTTAGCCTTGAACTCGCTCGCGGCTGTACCAAGCTCGCGGTCACGATTACTCAGGCCCCATTCTAGGTCCACCATCTGTGAAAATGAATAGAAGTTTGATGTATGGGATGAAGTTACGCATTCAGCAATACATAAAGTGTCTAGGTAGCAATGTCTTGGCTTCAGTTGTGACCTCGTCCATGCCAAAATATAAGAACACAACATTTTTTTTTGGTTGGACCGGAATAAAATGCAATTGGACACAGCCCCGGATCCAGGGGTTGGCTTTAGGGCTTCAGCCCCGCCATCTGGGCCCGGTAAGATTAAAATATATGTTGTGACATCTCATTAGAATCGCCTCCGCAAGGCGATTCAAATGAGATATCACAACATATATTTCAAGGCAAAAAAGACATTATCAAAAATTCTCATCAAATTGAACCCTAATTTTGTCACATATTTTCAAGCCCAACTCCCCCTCCCCTATACACACATATACATCTCGGCACCTCCCAGTCCCACCAGTTGTCTAGAGCCCCACCAGTACGTAGTGGTCTGGATCCGGGCCTGGGACATCTCAGATCAGCTTTCTCATCCGAGCTAACTTTGAATCATTCTATAATTTTTGAAAATAAATAAAAAATATGTTTCGTCCAAGCTGTCATACCGAGATTTCAAAGGCTAGGTGACAAAGACTGTAGACCCAGATTTACTAGTTCATCATGCGCTGCTTCATTTTTATCAACAGTGTTACTGAGGGCCCTTTAAGAAGTATCTGTTGTGCTTATGTCTACTGCACCAGACTCGGATCAATATTACAGCATATTTCGTCCCTCAGTCTGGAGAGAAAGTCCACTTCGTGCCCTCTAACTTTATGAGTGTGTTTTTTTATCCGCACTCTCGTCAGCAAGAGTCATGGTGTAAAGATTTAAGAAATTACCTGAAAATCAACACCATATCTTTGACTACAATATTCTCGTAGTTTCGGATAGACTTTCTCAACAAATACATTTCTCTCCGTCTGGGAATCTGTAAAAGAAAGAAACGTTCATTATAAATACACAACATGCATGCACATGTAGCACTTTTGAGCATACAACATGCGTTTCAAATTGTGTCCATTATTGTATACTTCAAAGAAGCTAACACGTTCCTTCTTTGTTCCAAGATAAATCTGAGACAGATTCAGTCTTCATGGCGTGTAGCTTTCAGAATTAAAATTTGATTTTTCAACGTTCCTCACATGATGAAGCTAGTGAGCTGAGATAAAGTTCCATGACGCGCAAAGCGAGTCTTGTAGAATTTTACCGAGCACTACGATCGTAATCACACGAATAAACTTTGAATTTACATTTCATCGGTCAATCGTTTCAACTTTTTAATGTTAATTTTATCAAGTAAGAGGGAAGAAAAGAGTTTGATCGACGAGTTCCACACACAATGTTAAACAGCCGTCCCACCCAGTGTGATTGCATGGGTACTTCAAATACTGATATAACTTAACATTACAGAAAACTGCCCAGGCCATCAAATACTAAGTAAAATGCCAATAAAGTAACTTGAAACAGTCCTGTCGAGGCAGATTGTGAAGCAAAACAGTATGTTAAAACAATAAACCAAATAAACAACTAAAATATATACATATTTTATAATGTTAATTGATACAGTTTTTATCAGTAACTGTAGGGAGTTCGTAATTTTATCTGTAACACTGTTCTTTTGCATTATGGTTGTGTGTGTGTGTGTGTGTAGGAAAGCGGGGGAGCTGTTAAATACAGTTCATTCGAAAAATATATATATGTCCATGGTGTGGCTGGGGATAGTCGGGTGGTGCGATGGTGCGGTATGTAACCTCCCGTGTCGGGGCGTCCTACTGATTTGGAGCATTGTAGGACAAGGGCCTACTGTACTTGCTGTAGGTGCGGGTGGGGGTTGTTTTGACATTTTTTTCTCTCGTCTATCATTTCTCCTCTTTCTCCCTCTCTGGGAGACGGCCCGATATAGACTGAAATACTGTCTCAAAGGGCCGTTAAACCCAAAACAACCAATCAATCAACCATAGTGTGGCATACACTCTTGTGCTACGATTTAAGTTTTAGTATTAGCAGACCGATAGAGATTTTTAGAGAGATTATAAAATTTCACCATAACGTTACAGGTATAGGGTGAACACTAATCTCCCAAAATAAGCCTGATAAAGTCCCAAAGAATTTTCCTCTAGAAGTTAATAACAGATTATTGCTTAAGTAATCGATAATATAGTTTGATCTTTTTATCTTCACCCACATATTGGAAATCATATCCGATCAGCTGAGATACGAACAATGAATGACATTTCTGCTTTTATGTCATACGAACCCGAATTATTTCGCGTTTTTATTTTAATTCCAGGCTTCATGCTTGTATTACATGTACAAATGGAATGAGCGTTGTTAGAGCTTGTATTACAAACGAAATGAGCATTGTTAGAGCCTGTATGACAAACAAAACAAGAAATTGTGTTTGTGAAACACTATGTCCCCAATCATATGCTTGCCACTAAAGGTGTCAAGCTTTAAAATGTCTAAGTCTGAAAAAGGCTTAACCTAATCTTTACTAAAATATTTGACTCATCAAGGACTACCAATATACCAAAAATCACCTTCCTAAATCAAGCGGTTCAGCAGTTGGAAAAATGCCAAAATCAAACAAGGGCCATAACTCAATCTAAGTTTTACGGAATACCCCCAAAAGTTATTCAGGCTATTTACTCCTGAAATCCAACCAGTATACCAAATATCAAGACCATAACTCAAATACTTTTTGAGATATCTTGCTCAAGATATTCATATCGTTCTCTTAAAAGGGGCGTACATGTAACTCCAAAATGAAGCATAAATCGGAAAAGAAAAAAAATGTATTAGCTGCTTTTCCATGAGGAATACGTTTATCCAATTTCAATACCCTACCCCCAGTGGTTCTTGAAGCCTGTAGCTGCATATTTTGAATTTGAACTTGTGGGGAAATTTTGAACTTGTGGGGAATCAATTCTGCAATTAATGAATACAGAGTTATCTATACTAAAATATTTAACTCATCTAGAACTACTATTATACAAAAAATCAGCTTCCTATGTCAAGTGGTTCTTAAGTTGGCAAAAGGCCAAATTCATACAATGGCTATAACTCCATAAAAATTTTACGAACTTCTCCCAAAAGAGAATCTCATATCCGATCAGTACTTAGAGGTTATTACACGCCTAGTGTCGCGTTGTCAGGCATATCGGCCCGGATCGCACCATACAAAAAGGCCCTCGGGCCAATATGTAGCGGCCGGGCAGATATGCCCGGCAATGCGACACTAGACATGTCGTAACCTTTTTATTACATGTATTCTGCACTTTCCCCTAAATCATTACACTGAATGAACCAAACGGAACTATTTTGGACGATACGTCAACCCGATTGTTTTTGGCGTTATGTTACGTTGCAAATTACGCACGCACGCACGCACGCACAAACACACAGCCGCCGTGCTGACGTCCTTCAATAAACATGACGTCATTAAAACTACATATATGCAATCATTTTCAAACAAAGTTAGAAATACAAAGATTTAAAGGGGATTTCATAGAGAGCAATTCTTAGAAAGAGAGACAGAGAATAAAACTTACAATATGCATTTCAATTTCATTTAGGAGGATTGTTCCCACTGTCGGAGTCTGTAAAGACTGTCACATTGTGTTAACGATTTTCGATTTCTCTACAAACAATCGCTACAAACTTTCTCAGCCGTTTAGCAGTCCCTGTCGGTCTGTTCTCCCCCATATTAATAAATCCAGTCGCTCATGATCAAGCCATAAATTTACATCTGTTCCAGTTTGCTTTCCGCCATCTTGTTTTCGAATGAGCGGGCTGATATGACTGCACGAGCGGGCCGATATGGCTCTGCACGAGCGGGCTGATATTGGCCCGAAAGGAATCACGAGCCATATTGGACTGCGTATCCAAGATATTTGTTACCATATTTAGTAATACACGTAATAAACCTCAGTACACCCAATATCAAGGCCATAGATCAAATACATTTTGAGATATATTGCTAACAAGATTCGCATCTCATTTTAAAGGGGCATAAATCCAAAAAGAGAGACAATTCGAAAATGAAAAAATACGGGTCAGCTGTTTATCTATAAGGAACCCAAAAATGAAATTTCAAAACCCTACGCCTAGAGGTTCTTGAGACCAGCAGCTGTAAAAGTGTTATCAGGGGAAATAACCCCATATTTAATAATGAGTAACCTAACCTTAACTAAATTAATTTACTCATCAAGGACTACTAATATACCAAATATCAGCTCCCTAAGCGGCTCAGCAGTTGGAAAAATGCCAAATTGAAACAAGGGCCATAGCTCCATCAAAGTTTTACGAAATTATCCCAAAAGTTCATCAAGTAATCAACTCTTCATACCCAATCAATATACCAAATATCAAGGCCATAGCTTTAATACTTTTTGAGATATCTAAGATATTCTTTTCATTTTAACTCAAAAAAGGGGCATAACTCAGAAAGGAAAAAATACGTGTCTGCTATTTTTCCTGAGAAACCCATATATAAAATTTCAAGACCCTAGCATGCACGTTGTTAAGTAATTGGAGGCATTAAAAAGCGTGACGGATGAACGAACGGACGGACGGACGAACGGACAAGCCGTAAGCAATATGCCCCACCAACTTTTTCAAAGTTGGGGGCATAATGAGCGTTGTTAGAGCTTGTATTACAAATGGAATGAGCGCTATTACAGCCTGTAATACACATGGAATGAGCGTTGCGAGAGCCTGTATTACAAATGGAATGAGCATTTTGATGGAGTTATAGCCCTTGTATGAATTTGGCATTTTGCCAACTTAAGAACCACTTGACATAGGAAGCTGATTTTTTTGTATAATAATAGTTTTTGATGAGTTAAATAGTACAAATGCAATGAGCGTTGACAGAGCCTGTATTACAATACAATTAGAGTTGTTACAGCCTGTATAACATATGCAATGAGCGTCGTTAGAGCCAGTATTACAGATTGAATGAGTGTTGTTAGAGCCTGTGTTACAAATGGAATGAGTGTTGCTAGAAACCTTATTACAAATGGAATGAGCGTTGATACAGCATGTATTATGAAAATGGAATGAGTTTTGTTGGAGCCAGTATTACACACGAAATGAATGAGCGTTGAAAGAGCTTTATTGCAAATGGAATGATCGATGTTAAAGCCTGTACTTCAGATGAAATGAGAATTGTTAGAGCCTGTATTACAAAAGAAATGGATGGGCGTTGTTATGGCTTGTATTACAAATGTAATGAGCTTTTTAGAGCCTGTACTACAGATGAAATAAGTATTGTTAAAGCCTGTATTTCAAACAAAATGTATGAGCATTGTTAAATCTTATATTACGAATAGAATGAGCGTTGTTAGAGCCTATGCAACAGATGAAATGAGTATTGGTAGAGCCTGTATTACAAAAGAAATGAATGAGTGTTAATAGAGCCTGTACTACAGATGAAATGAGTGTCCTTTGAGCCTGTATTACAAATGGAATGAGAAGCGGCAGTAGTTTAGTGGATAACACGCTGGACTACCAATGCAGGGGTCGCAAGATCGACCCCCTGTTTTTATGGTCTTTTGGATGAGACTTTAAACCGGTCACGCCTCCGTATGCCCTAGTTATTGGTGGGACGTTAAACCCGAGTTCATTCACAAATGGAATCAGCGTTTCTAAAGGCTCTAACAACGCCCATTCTATTTGTAGCTATCATATCCTCATATGCTTTCATACAAAACCCGTTTCTTTTATACTTTTCAATGAATTATAGAGATTTCTCGGTGAAATCGAAACTGATAACCTCACTGTTTCAAACAGTGAAATTAGCACTTTAGATTTCACTGTTTCAAAAAATAGAATTTTCGTTAAATAGTCTTTTATTTGTTTCTTAATTGGCTAAACCTTATCCGGCTTGACTTAGATTACATCATGCATGTTTGCACGTCAATTGATACGACGTTAATGACGTCACTAAAAGCGCCAACGTAACATTGTTAATGCACGCGACGTCAGGCTGCCTAAGTCTCCTATCGGCATTCCTTCTTAGCAAATTTCTTGAGATTTGTATGTCTAAATGAGATTTCAAGCTATTTTTCAGTTGCAAACTGTGTTTACAACCCATATTATACCCAGTAAACATGCTGGATTCATCGAATTGCCCATCACCTAAAAAACTTTAACGTAAAACTTTAACACTTTGCTAACGCCGACGCCGCCGCCAACGCTGACGCCAGGGTTAGTACAATAGCTCTTCCTGAACTTCGTTCAGGCGAGCTAAAAAACTGTGTCTCTGTCGTGATGACCAACACATTGGAATAAGTGATTTTGTGCAATTTTAAAACATAAAGGAAACAGAAAAGTTGACTATTTCAGTGTAATATAGGTTTTTGGGAACAAGCTGCTCACTCGGTTGGCCATATATTCTCTGTATCTTGATTATTTGTAATCTTAGTTGTTTCCAACTATGGTTTGAGGGCTGGATTTGGATTTTGATTGTTTCAGTTCCTGGTCTTTGCATACTTTTTACTTTTATATTTCACTCATGAGCACCAAAAGTGGTATTTTCACTCATGGCTTCGCCACCCGTGAAAATACTGCTTTTGGTGTTCATTCGGTGGAATAAAAATCGGTCTTGCACTGAAAAAGTCAAATATAACCCTGACTTTACCCTGACACATTTAGGTAATTATGAAGCAATAGGTATCGTATAGATGGATGGATGACTTCTGTAATTTGACTCTTTAAACGACTCTTTCAGTTATATTTCAGTAATATCGAGGTCATGAACTAATATAGGAACCAGTGCATAGAATGCTAATAAATATTTTTTTCGATGGAATGTCGTACTTTACATCAGATTTTGGTCATTTTCGGTGAAATGTCGCATTCCGCAAAACATCGCATCGACGAGATGTCGCGTTCGGCTAGTGGTCGCAATGATGAAAAGGTTTCCGACCAAATGTCGTGCAGCGCGTCGTGTAAACCGACATTAAAGCGCGGCCGAGATTGCAATTGCTTTATGGCATCATTAAATTCCAATCAATCATTCATGCAATTAGATCGGATTAGATTTGACAGAACAAATGAAATATTATTGATCATATAATGAAGTGTATTTAGCTGAAATCAATGACTTCCGCATGTTTACAACTGAAACCTCTAGGGACAATTAGTAAGTTATCAAATAAACAAACACACCATTGTCAGTTAATGTGGGAAATGAACCATGGATATATTATCTTGCCTGCATGCATGCTGAGTATAATAAGCCTTTTGATAAAAATTAAAACAATAATAATAGTAATAATCCTAATAAAAAGAACATGAAAATAACAATGTAGGTTCACACAAATAATAATGAACCCAATGTTATTGTGGGATTCACCGCATAAACATCCCAAAAACCATGTGATTCTTGACACAAATCTGTTGCGTGCAACATTTCAAATCGCCAAAACATGACCTAAAAGGCGGATTTACAAAGATTGATTGTTTTGGGTTTAACGACCTTTTGAGACAGTATTTCAGTCTATATCTGGCCGTCTCCCAGAGAGGGAGGTTGAGGAGAAATGATAGACGACAGAAAAAAATGTCCAAACATTCCCTACCCGCACCTACTGCAAGCACAGTAGGCCCTTGCCCTACAATGTTCCAAATCAATAGGACGCCCCGGCACTGGAAGTTACACACAGCACAATCGCACCACCGACCACCCCCAGGATTTACACAGAAAAACATGTTGCATGGCATGTGTCATGCAACTATTTAGGTTATGTTAAGTCGATAAAACATGTTGCATGCAACATATCTGTGTCCTGAAACACGTACTTTTGGCAAGTTAACGCGGTGATATAAATGTGTCTTGCAACTATTTAGGTCTTGTTAAGTCGATTAGACATGTTGCATGTAACATATCTGTGTCCTGAAACACGTACTTTTGGCAAATTAACGCGGTGATATACATGTGTCATGCAACTATTTAGGTTATGTTAAGACGATTGCATGTAACATATCTGTGTCCTGAAACACGTACTTTTGGCAAGTTAACGCGGTGATATACATGTGTCATGCAACTATTTAGGTTATGTTAAGACGGTTGCATGTAACATATCTTTGTCCTGAAACATATGATTTTGGGGTGTTAACGCGGTGATACACACGTGTCATGCAACATGTCTCGCCGTGTAAACCAAGCTTAAAATTGAGCCACGACACGAGAAAACCAACAAAGTGGTTGTGCGCCCGGTGCAGACTAATTGCAGCCTGGTCATCCGCTCAGTCCGATCAGACTCTTAGCCAAGCGCTTAAAGGGTGGCCAAGGGTCTAAGCTACCTCCATGCGGACGGCGAAGACTCTGGTCAGACTAGGCGGATGCCCAGGCTGATCTGAGTCTGCGCTGGGCGCACATTCACTTTGTTGGTATTCTCGTGTCGCGGCTCAAATGTTTGCATGACGTCGGTACAACGTCATGTGTCTTCTGGCAAGTGCCTCTAGTTTTTATCGTGCGCTGAGCGTAGACCAAGTTTTCTATAAAAAGCTAACATTTGGTACTCTTATAACGTAACAATCAAAGAAATAGGAGAAACAAGAGCTGTCGCCTGACAGCATAGCTCGCCTGAATTGGTGCTTGCCCATCACACGGCCGCTATGGTGGTGTGGACTGCTATGCATATAACTTCAGGCAAGCATGTCCATATTGAAAACACATTTATAAACAAAAGCTATCTCATAAATAAGTCTTAAAATAAAATCAAAATAAAAAAAAATGAAATGAAATTGAGCTCGAGGTAGAAAAAAACAGGGGTAGGGGGGAGGGGGGCTAGGATGTATCAAAACCCTGAACCATTATCTAACACCAGTCCAAGTATTAGTATCAACTGAGTCCATCATCGTGGCACTTCATAAATATAAAATTTTAACCAAAATCTTTAAGACAAAATTCTAAGTTGATGACCTTGACTTCAAGGTCATCCAGTGGGGTAACTATAAGGTGTTTTGTGAAAACTCAAAAAAGTGTCTAACATCAGTTCAAGTATAAACTAAATCTCTGCAAAGCATTATAAATCAGTATGCAATTACAAAACTTTAATAAAGACCAAAATTTCCTAAGTCCCTGACCTTGACATCAAGGTCACTGAGCGGGGTTGGGGTAGTACTCTGTAGATCTAACTACAGTGCAAATATGAAAAGAATTCATCTATGGGTTCAGGAGATTTGTGTCTTTAAAAAACTTTAACCAAAACATCCAATTAATAAAAAGACAATTTTCCAAGTCCATGACCGTGACATCAAGGTCACTGAGGGGGACGGGGGTAGTACCTTCGAAAACGTTAGACCAATATCTAACTTTGGTGCAAGTATCAAAGGAATCCATCCATTGGTTAAGGAGATATTGGGCTTTATAAACTTTTAACCAAAACATCCAGTCCAAAAAAACTCCCAATTTTCTAAGTCTATGACCTTGACATCAAGGTCACTGAATGGGGTGGGGGTGGTACCCTGTTAAACTTTAGACCAATATCTAACTACAGTGCAAGTATCAAAAGAATCCATCAATGGGTTAAGGAGATATAGGTCTTTGAAAAACTTTAACCAAAACATCCAATCTGTACGCCGACGCGGACGCCGACGCCGTGGTGACAACAATAGCTCTTCCTGAACTTTCGTTCAGGCGAGCTAAAAACGATTGAGTGAAATAGTTTGGCTGTAATCCATTAGAAATATTTACCAAGGGTCTTCAACTTAAACTTACATTTCAAAATTGGATTTAAAATTTCGATTTTTAAAAGTTCAGTGCGCGATAATGAAAGCTTAAACAAGATGAATACATATTTTCATTTCAGTGAACTGTCAACAAAATGGTGTTAAAATTGAATCTTTAAATTGAAACCAAATATACATTTAAAGCCAAAATCAAATATGACTAGAGCAAAATTAAATGTCTTTACTGAACCAGAATAGAACGTTGCAAAAGCTTTTGCTACAGTGTACAACGGATGGGATATGGATTTGGAAGTGATTCAGAGGGTGAATTCAACGTTGCATCAACACGAACGTTATACGGAGACGGGTCTCGTCCGCAAGAAGCTGGAGCCGGGGAACGATAGGCGACTCCAAATTGCCAGTGAAGCACGAAGCCACTAAATTAGCATAGCTCATACAGCCGCACGAAGAAGAAAGCCATTAGCACAGACATCTGCACAAGCAGCAAACTCTTTGGCCAAAATACGAAGTTCTGAGTTTTTCAAATGTGCATGCAGTGACTGAAACGTCACTGAAATTGATTTTATGAAAAGCTCCATCTCCTCCCGCCCAAACCCAGGCCTACTAGAAGTGAAAGCGTTTACCATTATAAAACAATTATATATTCTCCGTTTAAATTACGTTTATGCATGCAGTGACTGAAACGCCACTGAAATTGATTTTATGAAAAGCTCCACCTCAGTCCAACTAGAAGTGAAAGCGTTTGCCATTATAAAAAGCAATTCTATATTCTCAGTTTAAGTCGAATGTCATAAAAATGGAAAAGAGTATAAATGTTAGCAAAAGTCAGAGTAAAGGGGGTCAAAGGTCACAGTGTTCTACCAGTGTTGAAACCGTCTATACAGAAATAACTTAAAAACGGTTCTACCTTCACATTTGCTGATAAAATGTCGGCTGATCGTGTAATATAACGGGCAAAAGGTAGAAGGAAGAGGTTTTTGAAAAAAAAAAAAAATCTGACCCCCCTGTTCAGAAATAAAATATAAACATAAACGAGACAATGAACAGGGTCCTTCGCGTACAACGTATTCAACCACATGTATTAAGTTTATAATATCGAAAGATCGAAAATAGGTGTTTTGTTTGCCAACTTAAAATGATCAAAATATTTTTTAAACTTTTGTTTCACAACAACATAAATGACTTTTTTTATTGTTTTTTTTTTTAACGCTGTTGTTTCTACAACGCTGACCAATCAGAGTCATTTGCAATGATGAACCTGAACTATAGCGCTTGCAACGATATTTCACGATAAAATAGTAGCATAGCGCCTGGCCTAAGGGTTGACTTTTCGCGTTTAACACAGGAGTCATGAGCTCGACTCCATTAGCAGCACACGTCCGATAATCTGCTTCAATTGCTATGAGCAGAAATAAGTGGTATCAGGTAACGGTTGGTGATTACAGTGTCACTGAATGTCGGCAGTGGAATTACCCAAGGGCGTAGCTACCTATACGGCAAATACGCAAGTGCGTATTGAAATTTTGTCAAAATTGACAAAATTTCAAAACGCACCTGCATATTTGCATGCTGAATATTTATAAATTAGACAAGATTTCAATACCAATTACCAAAGTGGCTGAAATACTAGCTTTCCCTTCAAGAAGTAGGGAATAAAACATGGTCGTGCGTATTATGAAATTGCCCCTAGTTACGCCCCTGTTACCAAACCAGCAAACCTGTCCATGTGCACGCAAAACACCGAGGTAATGTGCCTGCCATGGTTTCGTTGCCAGGGACTATGGTTTCGACAAAAAACACAGCTGGAAACACGATAAAATATTTAATGAATTTAAACCACTAGTCGAGCAAAATGGTCTTAAAATATACCAAGGGCCCGCATTAGGTTGGAGAGTCTTTTTGTGGCAATTCAAATGTTGTAACGTATGTGGCCCTAAAGTCGTCAGGGTCCTAAGGTCGTCATCATTCTTTTTGCTTCATTCTTTTCCATCTGTGTCACAGAAATGTCTAGAAGCGGGCGAAATTCAGAAGATAAATATCTTAATTTTGTTATGCAACTTACATTTAAAGCTGGTTTTAAATGTTCTTCCAATTATCGAAGAGGAACCAAGGTAACCCCTTTTTACGTAAAACTCAAAGTCTGTCGACGGAGCAAGCTTGATTTGGTATCGGTCTGGCGAACCAAGATTGTCACGCTAGATTCAAGTTTCAGATGTATTTTTGCATTCGCCCAAACGCATTATACATTCAGCCATCAATATTTTCTTACCTTTGGCGATCAGAGAGGAAATTAAACGAAACAGACACCAAAGAACAGTGATGACGACTTTAGGTCATACCTGACGACTCTAGGGCACATACTACTAGGCAACAAAGAAATCATTTCTCCACTTCTTATATGCTCGTCTTTCACTCCAATTTGACAAGCATACATTGTGATTATTTCAGTATAAATTAACAATTTTATGTTGGTTTGCCTTCATATAAGCAAATGAAACAAAAAAGGTTTACATTTAAAGGCAGAGAATGTAGAAAAGTTGTCTATAAAAACAGGCACAGTTTCAGTTGTGCCGGATTTGGTGTGAAAAAAGGAAATCACCCATTAGTAAATGTTCCAGAAATACAGCATTTCCCGTTTATTGTCACTTTTTAACCTCTTATAGAAATATAAAAACACATTTTCTCTTTGTGCAAGTCAAGTATTTTGTTAATGAAAATAGAAAAGTAAAATAAAATGAAAAAATCTTTCATGCCATGAAACTTCAAATATTTCAGTTGGTTAGCCACATCCCAATAATTTTATATTCCATTTTCGCCGACAACAATGTTATCTGTCAAATGATTTAGAACTTTTGACAAGAAGGTAACCCAAAACAAAAGAATCCGTGTGCAGTCTTATCGGGATCTTCAATGATCATATTTTTGACATTTTAAAGCATATACCTAATACCACCATTGCTACAGGAAAACACTCTGACCAGAACCCGGACCAGACTCAGTGTTTGCATAGGCCAATCAGGTTTTTAAATCAACATTATTATAAGAATCTTTCTGTTTTATGATCATTTAACGGCAAAATTAATAAATATTTGTTAATATGCTTCTTGACATGAACTTTTTCTTTAAAAACATGAAAAAAAGACAATACAACCCCATGACGACACTAGGGCCGCACTGATGACGACTCAAGGTCCCATAGGTCCTAAGGTCGTCAGGCCGACCCTTCCTCTGTAAACTGTCTGTTTTTCGATGTTTTCTGCATTAAATTGACCAGTTTCTTTATTGAACATCCCTTCAGAATGGCTTGTCTTGCCAGTACCATAACGCAACTATAAATAGCTGTCACCATATGCATGAGGTATTCGTTTAAATGCACTGAGGTGACGACCTTAGGGCCACGTACGTTAGCGCTGTTTTTATCAGCAGTTCAACCTCGGGCTTCAACATCACCCTTGGGACCTAGCAAACGTTAATGTGTGAAAACCATGTTTGATCCCTATCTTGTAAGGGTGTGCTAATTCATAGTGTTTCTTGGGCAAAGTTAATATTCAGGGCAATCACTGGTGAGGTGTATATTGATCAAATCTAAGGTGTACTGATCAAATATCACTTCTTACAAGAGCTAGGTAAGGCTCTTAACGCAGCCTTTTATGTCAATGTGTGACTGAAAATTCACAAATATTGATATACCCTATTTGAAATATATTGTACAATAGGAGTTTTGAAGTGTTGAAGAAGACAATAAATTCAATTTTATCTCACAAGATTGAGGATTTAAAATCGAAGAATAGGGTACTTTGAAGATAGCTGGGAAAGCTAGAAAAGTAATATAACAGCTAGTGAATGGTTGATTGATTGTTTGGGTTTTAATGGCCCTTTTAGACAGTATTTCAGTCTATGTCGGGCCACCTCTCAAAGAGAGGGAGAAAGAAACGAGAATTAAAGATGAGAGAAAAAATGTCCAAACAACCCCAACCGCACCTACTGCAAACATAGTAGGCCCTTGCCCTACTATTACCCAAATCAGTAGGACGCCCCGACACTGGAAGTTATACCCAGCACCATCGCACCACCCAACCACCGCTAACAGCTAGTGAAATTTGCCGTCATAATTTCCCATTCTTAACATCCTTGAATAGTATACAAAAATGTAATTTAGCTAGTGTCTAGGACAAACCAAAAATACGCAAGTTGGGCATACGAATCGGTTGAAAACAGACGTTTGTTTCGATACCAGACCGCAACCCAACAGGCACATGACGTTGAAATGACGTCGTACTGATTACGTCGCATCGACGTCAGTATGACGTCATTTTAACGTCACGTGCCTGCTGGGAAAGACTCAGATTAGCCTAGTACATAATACCATTTCTGGTTAGAGTCGCTTTAGTCATGAGGAACACATAGAGGAAAGCACAATTATGTGCTGTTGCATGCAAAATGTATGCTTGAATCTGAAAAAGCTTAGGCTCAAGCAGTTTGACCATCTCTTGCTACAGCAAAGGCATTTGCCAAAGAACGGTACTATACAGCTGACCTCTCTCAAGAGACTGTCTGCTGTGATTATGTGCCATCCGTACTTAAGATCTTCGCCAGCCACCCCTGACAATAAAATGTTGCCACATTGTTAATACCTTGTGGCGGCGGTCCGAACTACAAATCTCTACAGTTTGCTTGTACAGCTTTTGCATTGTCGCGGCTAAATATCCCAGTTATGTCTTGTGGAGTATTATATGCCTATCAATTGGATGGGTCCATTTATCAATTTTGGGCGGACTGGCTTATTTCTTATCGCGTTTTATAGAACTTGCGGTTGATATTACGCAAACAGTAAAGGCCCTGATCAGACGCCGCGTTCTGCAGCGTCTAGTCGTGGCCTGCACTATTTGCCTGTGTCCTTTTTTGGGACTCTAGGCATGAATTGGTTATATTCATATGTTTTTTATCTCCAAATATACAAGAGTGTGGCTTGCAACAACATTCAACAATCTCACCCCTGCTTAACTATGTATAATCAAGGGCTGTTACGAAACAAACATGAGCTGTTACGAAACGATTAAGTTATAGTTACCAAACGACCTGATGACCAGGTCGTTTGGTAACTATGGCTCTTTTTCGTTTGGTAACAGCTCTTTTTCGTTTCGTAAATCAGGTCGTTTGGTAACTATGACTTTTTCGTTTCGTAACAGCTCTTTTTCGTTTCGTGACATCCTTGAAACAATAGTTAACCAGGGATGAATCTGTGGTTCTGTCATAGTTATCGTATGGCTTGAACTTTTAATTGCATACCTATCTGTCTTACATTATTATTATAATTACAAGTTGCATCATCAGAATAGTCTAAAATGCCTAGTAATTTACTTACCAGCGCCTGTTGAACTTAGGAACACTCGGACAACCCGCTGAGGAATCTCCGGAATTTCGTCCAACCGGACAGTCCCAGCCAGGACCTTAGCTACGATAGGATCCCAATTCTTCGGATCCATGGCAGCGAGATCCCGAATATCCTTAACACATGCTGGGGGTCCTTTAAATCAATAAATCAATCACGTAGGTTACAAACTATCAGGTTACATTCCAAGATCGGATCATATTGCACAAATTGAAACAGTTAGTCTAAACATTTGTTACAGTTTCGTTTTTTGACACCTTATATGGTTTTTAAAAGAAACAAATATCATTTTATTCAATTTTCACTAAGCAAGCACCGATAGTTGCTAAGCACAACTTTAGTGTTTACGCACTCTAAATATAGATTTTATATCGTTGCCTTTTCATATTTTGCGACGGTAAGCTAACGGGTTTATTCTATTGAATGAATGAATAGATGGCTTTTTGTACCTGTAGAAGTTTAAACTTTTGACCCTAATCACAAGAAAAGATAACTTAGACTAAAACTTGCGCGAAAACCAAATACTCAGATCAGCCTGCGTATTCACGCAGGCTGATAAGAGTCTTCGCTTTTCGCTATGGTCCAAGAGATATTTTATGCGAACAGGGATGAATAAGATAAGACTGCCTGAAAGCACAGACTAATATTTGACTTCAACGTGCGCTAATCCTACGGCATATTTTCTTATGCTGCCGTAAATAAGAGATCCATTGAATCAAATTATTAGGCTTTTAACGATACTTTCAATATCGTAAAGATGACTGATTGGTAACAAAACTGAAGCAAGTGAGAACAGCGTTTTTTACCCTTTCAACAGTATTTCAGTGATATCGAGCCAATACAAAGGGCGATAATGAAAGAACCTCCGTCTACAACGGGATCGAACCCAGACCGCCAGCTTAACAGGCCAATTCTTAACTGAGCTACAGGTGTTCTTAAACACTTAAAATCTTGGTCCAAGGAAGGACAAAACAAGGTTCACATATTATACTTGGAATAAACAAACTTCTTTTTAATAGGACTTATAGGAGAACTAGAAAATTGTGTCTGACACAGATGATGCCCCCGTGCTGCACCTGTCCCCAACTTTCCCTTATCTCCCACTAGCCCCTCCCCCATTTTTGTACTTCAAAAAAGGCATGTGCATATCTTTAATATGTTGGTAACATGTGTAAAAGGTCTCAGAGATTGTTTAAAAGCTGTTGACAATATTGAATATACAAACTTATCATCCTGTATTCACACCGGGAAGGCGGCAATCGAAAACGCTCTTAACAATCGATTAACGCGGATCAAAAATAGCGTTTTCGATTGCAAATTGTCGCCAACGCTGTTTCTAACTGTTTTTGATCCGCGTTCGTCTTGTCAGCTTGAATTATAAGGCAAAACCCAAAAAATTGCTAAGTTTGAAAAGGTCGTAATTTTGTCAATTATTTTTTTTTCCTCTTTTTTTGTGAAAAAGACACATGCATATCTTCATATCATTTCTGGAACATCTGTGCTAAACTTCAAACTGACAGCTTATAAACCCTGGGAGAGTTTGATTTTACAAACTTGCAATCGTGTAATAGGCAGAACCTGTACGTTTTCAAAGTTTAAAGAGCTCGTAATTTTGTCATAATGAATGTTTTCTGTTCAAAAAGACATATGCGCATCTTCAATATGTCTGTAATAGTATTACATTGTGGAAGGAGATGATTATACAGTTTTGTCATACTGTAATAATCAAACCCCCAAAAATTTCTCAGTTTATGAAAGCCAGTAGTTTTGTCATTTTTTTTTTCTCTTCAAAAAGACACATGCACATCTTCAATTATTCTGAAACAACTGTACAAAGTTTTGAATTGATAGCGTAAAAACTTAGGGAGGGGTGATTATACAAAATTGCCAGTCTGTATTAGCCAGAGCCTGTAAAAATTTCTAAGTCCGAAAAGGCCATAATTTTGTCAAAAATCATTTTTTTCTGTCCAAAAAGGCACCATCCGACCACCCCCAACCTAACTTTGGAAAATCGACTTTGACTGGTCGGTTGTTTTGGGTTAAACGGCTCTTTGAGGTAGTATTATGCAGTCTCCAAGAGAGAGGGAGGATGAAAAGAGATATGATACCGGAGAGAAAAATATTTCCTAAGAATCACCATCCGCATCTACTGCAAACACAGTAGGCCATTGCCCTACCATGATCCAAATTAGTAGGACGCGCCCGCCACTGAACATTGCCCAGCACCACCGCCCGACCACGACCCGTAAAAATCGACGTAACTCTTTCGGTATATAAAATTAATAAGCTGTTGGATTTGCCTCCCTTAGACAATGCTGCTCCGGTTATATGGTTCTGGGTTTTGCGATATCTGCAACACTCTAACAGACAGTCATCCTTCTTCCTGACGTTAGCTAACGTCAGCAAGAAGGATGACTGTCTGTTCGGGTCTGAACAGATGGCACTTTCAAGTGCAATCCTCCTAATTTTGCGAAGTATGACCTGCTAATCATCAAAATTGTCGCACGCCTACCACATCGCATGAGAACATCACTTTCGCTCTAAAACCTGGCATTAGTTATCTTACAGTGGAGAGAAATACAGAACAGACCATGTGTTGTATAGACTATTAGCCAGATCACGCACTCGTCGTCAGCAAATTTTACATGCGATTCAACCTGCTCTGGGACCGCAAGTAAATACAGCAACAGAGAGCATGAAAGTTCCCAAGCTGAAATATCGGTAAGACATCATCAGCAAATTCTTTACTCGCTTTTGACTTTACCGCTGGTCACGTCTTCTGATTTCTCACGCTCCAAGTTGTTTGCATGAGCTACCCTCGACTGCCTGAAAACAATGAAAAATAAATCGATTTTGCTGGAATTTCCCATAGAAAATGCAATACGTCTTATGCTAAAAGTCGTGGTAAAACGTCAAAACACAAATTATTATGAAAAAAACAGTGCAGCCTTCCACGTTTGGTGATAAAACATAAGATGATGTGCATCTGTTGAGTCATACAACCAGCAAAAAGCATGGAAATTATGCTTTTGAAAAAATGACACATTGCACAATAAAATGCAATTTTTCATACCTGGTTTCCCGTCGAGCGATTAATACAAACAAAAGCGAGATAATGAATGGGACACCATTCTTGTACATTGTATTTTTACCATTGACGAGTTAGAGGGGTATCATGCGAACCGAACAACCAACTAAATGTTTTGTACCACTTCAGAAACTGAGGGTGAGGTTGGGCCTGTAAAATCGATTTAAGCCCCCCAGTAATTCATTACTGACCGTTCCAAGGCGGTAGTTCTGTTGTGGTTCTCTGTTGCCTGTTTTTGGTGTCAGAGTTTCTGTGATGTTTTACCTTATGTATGTTCTTATTATTTTTGGTTCGGTTTGGGTTGCTGAGTGGCCACCTTTTGGGAACAAGCTGCTCACTCGGTTGGCCATATGTTCTCTGTATCTTGATTATTTGTAATCTTAGTTGTTTCCAACTATGGTTTGAGGGCTGGATTTGGATTTTGATTGTTTCAGTTCCTGGTCTTTGCATACGTTTTACTTTTATAAAATCGAATGTAGGTCAAAGGACACAAATATTTTAAAACCAACTCGGTGATGTTTTAGTTGATTAAATATTGTCAACCCGCGGTCATTTACATTGACGAAACTAATCAGAAGCTTGCAGCGATACCTCATCACAAAAAAAACAACAACAACAACAAAAAAACAACAACATTTTTTTCCCTTGATAGGGCAATAGGGCCTTTATGGAGTTGTCCCATTTCGTTGAGAATAAACTTTTTTTTTTCTCGACTCCTGAGTTTGAAAAGATACCACACAAAATGGCTTCCACGTTATTTTTGTATATGGAGAGTCATTAGAGGTGCCGATAATATGGAAAGCAATAAGCTTGGAGGGTCGCAAAATCGTAGAGAGGAGTTCAAACCAACTGAGACTCTAACACTGGGGCGATGGCGATCTTATAATTTATGATGTATACCGTCGTCGCTTCAACAAATAACACAGACATTGTACCTATCAGTTGGTTTGTAGATAAACGCAATAAATTTAGATGCAATCACCTTCTCAGCACTTTCTTTTACAGATGATGAAATCTTATGATGCACTGATTGTGAGCCATGTAAATAAAGAACTAGAAATATCACAAAGAAGCTGTATGGTCAGCTAAAGGATGTTTATAAGCCGTATACTTGAAGAACCTCACACAAACACACGGGTCTGGCATTCAACACAGGCAACGAATATGCCAACAAAAATTTCTGATCATAAAACTCGATTTTTTTGCTCACCTGAGCCTTTAGGCTCACAGGTGTGCTTATAGTATAGCCAGGCATTCGTCGTCCGTCCGTCGTCAACATTTTCAAACATCTCCTCTGAAACCACAGAGTCGATTGAAGCCATATTACATATAGAGCGCACCTAGGTTGGGGGAACGAAAGTTTGTTCGGGTATCTGGGTCATATGACCAAGATGGCCGCCACGCCCACACATGGTAAAAAACCCTTCAAATATCTTATTCTCCAGAACAAAAAGGCATATGTCATTGAAACCTGGTATGAAGCATCGGGCATACGAGCCCATCATAGTTTGTACAAATGATGACCGTAGGTTGACCTTGACCTAATTTACGACACGGTCAACTTTGGAACTTTATGCTTTTGTATAGGAAAAGTGGGTTTCTCAAAAACTATTTAAGTCTTAAGGTATAATATTTGGTATACATGGTTAACTAAAAGACCAGATGAAGAAATTATGTTGCTTTAGCTCAAGGTCATTCTTTGACCTTTGTTCAAGGACATTGAGATTCTGTCTCCTATCAACATTTTCAAACATCTTCTCATTTGAAGCCACTAGGCCGATCGAAGTCATATTTGTATTGAGCCTACCTTGGTCTCGGGAACGAAAGTTTGTTCGGGGTATTTAGGTCACATGACCAAGATGGCCGCCATGTCCACATATGGTAAAAAGCCTTTCAAACATCTTCTCCAGAACCGAAAGGCATATGACCTTGAAACCTGGTATGTAGCATCGGGCATTCGAGACCATCATAGTTGTACAAACGATGACTGTAGGTTGACCTTGACCTAATTTACGACACGGTCAACTTTGGTATGCTATGCTTTTGTATGGGAAAATGCTTAAACAGTGGGTTTCTTAAAAATTATTTGTGTCTAAGGTATAATATTTGGTATATATGATTAACTAAATATCCAGATGAATATTTTATGTTGCTTAAGGTCAAGATAATTCTTTGACTTTTGTTCAAGGACATTGAGATTCTGTCTCCTGTCAACATTTTCAAACATCTCCTTTGAAGCCACTGGGCCGATTAAAGCTATATTTCATATGAAGCTTCAGTAGGCCAAAGGTAGGCCACTGAGCTGATTGAAGTCATATTTTATATGGAGCCTACCTTGGTCTCGGGAACGAAATTATGTTCGGGTATCTGGGTCACATGACCAAGCTGGTCGCCACGCCCATATATGGTAAAAAAACCCTTCAAAAATCTTCTCCAAGACCAAAAGGCCTATGACCTTAAAACCTAGTATGTAGCATCGGGCATTCAAGCCCATCATAGTTTGTACAAATGATGACCATAGGTTGACTTTTACCTAATTTACGACACGGTCAACTTTGGTAGATAATGCTTTTGTATGGGAAAATGCTTAAACAGTGGGTTTCTCAAAAACTATTTAAGTCAAAGGTATAATATTTGGTATATATGTTAACTAAATGGCCAGATAAAGAAATTATGTTGCTTAAGGTCAAGGTCATTCTTTGACCTTTGACCTTTGTTCATGGACACTGAGATGCTGTCTCCTGTCAATATTTTAGATCATTTTCTCCTTTGAAGCCACTGGGCCGATTGAAGTCATATTTCATATGGGGCCTACCTTGGCCTGGGGAATGAAAGTTTGTGCGAGGTATTCGGGTCACATGACCAAGATGGCCTCCATGCATATGAAAAAAACCCTTCAAAATTTTCTGGTACTACGAACGGGGTAATTTTAATCTTTTACGTGATAAAGCTTCTAACTTGGATTGGGAGTCTCTTCGTAACAATGATATAAATATCTATGCTGATAACATAAATACCGCCATTAACTCTATAGCAATCGAATGTATTCCTAATAGGCATATAAAAGTTAAACCTTCAGATCCTCCTTGGCTGACTACTGTTCTGAAAAGACACATTCGTAAACGCAAACGTGCTTTTAGAAAGGCTAAGAGAACTAATATTGAAACTCACTGGAAAAAGTTTAAGAAATTACGAAATAAGGTTACTACAATGATCCGAGATTCCAAGAAATCGTATTATGATAAGTTGGCAGATAAACTAAAATCCAGTACTATTACGACAAAAGATTGGTGGTCTACTCTTAAGAATTTTATTAATCCAAACTCAAGTTCTTCCATTCCTCCCCTTGAATATGAAAACAATATTTATACAGATGAAAACGATAAGGCAAACATCCTCAATAAATACTTTCAAAGTCAAACCATCTTAAATGAGACAAACGCTGTTCCTCCAGATCTGATCTCACCTGCTCTTAATTCAGAATTGAACATAATTGTGCTCACTCCACTTGAAGTTGAATCTGTTCTTAAAACTTTAATTGTTGGTAAGGCATCTGGTCCAAATGGACTCAGTAATCGTATTCTTAAAGAACTTTCATCCCAACTCTCCACTCCTTTTTGTTCCCTCTTTAATCAGTCCCTACAGACCGGTCATTTACCAGCTTTTTATAAAGAAGCAAATGTATGTCCTGTCCATAAGAAAGGAGATTTATCGAATGTCTCTAATTACACACCCATATCTTTGCTTAATGCGGAAGCCAAAGTTTTTGAGAGGCTTGTTTTCAAATACTTATTTAATCACCTTCGAGATAATAATTTGTTATCGTCGTTGCAATCTGGGTTTATACCGGGTGATTCAACGGTAAATCAATAAACATTTCTTTATAATACTTTCTGTCAAGCTCTTGATTCCGGTAAAGAGGTTAGGGCTGTCTTCTGTGACATCAGCAAAGCATTCGATCGTGTTTGGCATCTAGGCCTCTTGCATAAACTTAAAGCAGCTGGTGTCACAGGGGAAGTCCTTGAATGGTTTAAACATTATCTTTCTGACAGAAAGCAACGAGTTATCCTACCTGGTACTGTTTCTGATTGGGTTTTTATTAGGGCTGGAGTTCCTCAAGGATCTATACTGGGGCCTTTACTATTCTTGTTGTATATCAATGATATAGTAATTGATATTGGCGCAAACATTCGACTGTTTGCAGACGACACGAGTCTTTATATAGTTGTAGACGACCCGACAACTGCAGCGAACTGTCTAAATACAGATCTTGATAAGATTTCACGGTGGGTCGCAACCTGGCTAGTATCCTTCAATCCTGCTAAGACTGAATCTCTCCTTATTTCTTGTAAATCTAATAGACCATATCACCCCGCTCTCTCTATGCAAAATCACCAAATCACCGAAGTTGACTCTCAACACTTGGCATCTATCTTTCAAATGATTGTACCTGACATCAGCACATAAATTATATCAAAGAAAATGCTTGGTTTAGGATTAGCGTAATGAGAAAATTGAAATTTAAATTAGACAGAAAATCACTTGAAATTATTTATACAGCATTTATAAGACCTCTACTAGAATACGGTGACGTTATATGGGACAACTGTACAGAGTACGAAAAAAATGATTTAGATAAAATACAGAATGAGGCCGCTCGTATTGCTACGGGAGCAACGAAGCTCGTCTCACTTAATAATTTATCTAATGGAATTTGCTGGGAATCACTAGTACAAAGGCGGAAAAATCACAGACTTACCTTATTTTATAAAATGATGTACAATATTACTCCACTTTACTTGTCAAATCTAGTGCCTCAGACTGTTAGCAAACTTTCCCGTTATAACTTGCGTAACTCAAATGATCTTCAAACTGTAGCTGCCAGGTCTAGTCAATACTATTACTCTTTTCTGCCCTCAACAACTAGAGACTGGAACAGTTTGTCCATAGAGACTAGACAATCTGATTCTGTTAATTCCTTCAAACGTCTTCTCAATAAGGATAAATCAACAGTGCCTAAACACTATTATATTGGTAGCAGAAAAGCTCAGATTCTTCACACTCGTATTCGTACTAATTGTAGCTCATTGAATCTAGACCTTTTTCTAAAAAACATTACTGAATCTCCTCTGTGTCGTTGTGGTAGTATTGAGAACGCACAACACTTTTTCTTTCACTGTAGGTATTATGAAATGCAACGTAGAGAATTGATGACTTCGGTTTCTACATACGTGAACCCCTCTCTTAATATTTTTCTGACCGGTGATTTAACACTGTCACCAGAGATAAACAATATCATTACTTTAAAGGTACACAAGTATATTATAGATACGCATCGTTTCTGAAAATTATTATCATCATGTGTCTAAACACATGCGACTTGTTCCTAGTGGAAAGTTATTGCCAAAGTTTGAAAGCCCCTAGTAACCTGCGCCCCATCTCTCTTTTTTTTCTTTTCTTTTTTTTCCAAAGATGCTGACTTTCTGTTTCTATTTACTTTTTTCTGTCTTTTTTATTTTTTGTTCAGTAGATGTATCTTTTCTTATCCATTTTGTGAAGTACTTGTAATTAATGTTTATGTCAAAATGTTTGCAGTGAATTAATGTTCGTGAACTTGACATCCACATAGCTAGATGACTAGTATCGTTGCAGTCTTAGATCTTGAACTTCATTCACTGTGAACATGATTACAGCTAAAGATTTTTTTTTCACTTACATTTCTGTTAAAAATACATGTTTAGTATATAGTACAAGAAATGTGTGCTTAAACAAGTTTGCACGGACCGTTTTACTTTCTGCCTAATAGTACACAATTTATTCGTGTTCAGGAGAAGAGCTATATAAGCTACCAGCTTTCGTTCTGATCCTATTGCTTTGTGTAATTGTGTTATTTGTATGTTATTATGTGTATTTTGAAAATAAAATATGTTTAAACCCAAATTTTCTTCTCAACAACCGAAAAGCTTCTGACCTTGAAACCTGATATGTAGCATTGAGCATTCCGGCTCATCATAATTTGTACAAATGATGACTATAGGTTGACCTTGACCTAATTTACGACACGGTCAACTTTGGTATGTTATGCTTTTGTATGGGAAAATGCTTAAACAGTGGATTTCTCAGAAACTATTCAAGTCTAAGGTATAATATTTGGTATACATGGTTAACTAAATGTCCAGATGAATATATTATGTTGCTTTAGCTCAAGGTCATTTTTTGACCTTTGTTCAAGGACATTGAGATTCTGTCTCCTATCAACATTTTCAAACATCTCCTTTGAAGCCACTGGGCCGATTAAAGCTATATTTCATATGAAGCTTCAGTAGGCCAAAGGAGCCAAAGTTTGGTCAGATGGTTTTGGTCACATGACCAAGATGGCCACCACGCCCATATATGGTAAAAACCCTTCTTGTGCATTGACCTTGACCTAATTTATAGCAAGGTCAAGTTTGATGCCGAAAGCTTATATATGGGAAAATGCTTAAACCGTGGATTTCTCATACACTATATGATGATAATGATATTTAAGTCTTAGGTATAATATTTGGTATATAGGGTTAGCTAAACGAGCAGATGAAGATATTATGTTGCTAAAGGTCATGGACATTCTTTGACCTTTGTTTAAGGTCACTGAGATACTGACACCTGTCAACATTTTCAAACATCTTCTCTGAAGCCACAGGGTCGTATGAAGCCATATTTTATATGGCGCTTCACTGGGTCACAGGAGCCAAAATTTATACAGATGGTCATGATCACATGACCAAGATGGCCATCATGCCCATATCCCTTCAAAAATCTTCTTCTCGAGAACCAAAGGCCCAATGGCATTGTGGCATGATATGTAGTACTGGGGACTCAGGCATATCATAGTTTGTACAAATCATGACTGTTGATTGAGCTTGACCTAATTTATGGCAGGGTCAATTGTGTAATGTAATGCTCTTATATGGGAAAATCCTTGAACAGTTGATTTCATGGAAAGTTTTTATTAAGTCTAGATGGATACATGAAGACATAAGGTCATCAAAGATCAACGTCATCTCTGAACTTTGCTGAAGGTCACTGAGATTTTAAAATTGAAATAATTATGCGCTCCTTATAAGCCACTGGTTTCAGATTTGTAACAAATGAACAAAATGACAAATTGTGTCAGTTGCTAGAAGGTGTCAGGTGAGTTACAGGACCATTGGTCCTCTGGTTTCACATACTACTTAACTTATATTCGAATTGTCATTCTTACGGACCCGACAGTTTGTTAGACGTCAAAGTAGGACCAGGTTTCTGAACAAAAGCCGCCTAGAATAAATACAGTACGAAAAACTAGAAACATGGTTACTAATAGGGCCCCGCCTTTATGAAACTGTTGACGACTTTTAAGTCATATGTGCCCAACCAGAAATAACAATACCAGCTTTGTATTATCATGTTGTTCCTTGATATTCAATATTTTGTTGGAAATTAAGCCTCTGGTAGTGTCATTAAGATATGGGCAAAATACAAAATCATAATTGATTGGAACATGGGCAACAACTCTGCGAAGCAGGAAACTGATGTTACCATTCTTGCAGTCTGCACACCTTCAGGTCATCTAATGATGCTTTATATTTGTACCAAGTTTTATAAAAATATCTTCAAAGGCTTTAAAGTTATACAGCGGACAAGATTGCCATACCTAAAATACAGAAGGGAATGTGTAGTTATGGTTCTTTTTCTCTGCACATTGTCTGATGATGTTTATATTTGTACCAAGTTTTGCGAAAATATCTTTAACAGTTTTAAAGTTAGAGAGCGAACACGTTTTCTAGACTGTAAACTACAAAGGGGAAAAATTCTGTAAAAAATGTAGATGAAGTTACAGTTCTTGTTCCCTGCTCATTGTCTGATGATGCTTTATATTATGTACAAGTTTTATGAAAATAACTTTTATGGTTTTTAAGCTATAGAGCGGGCAATAATTCTATATTTAAGATTACAAAGGGGCATAATTCAGTAAAAAATGTAGGCAGAGTTAGGATTCTTGTTCTCTGCACATTACATGATGATGCTTTACATTTGTACCAAGTCTTGTGAAAATATCTCTAACAGTTTCAGAGTTAAAGAGCGGACACGATTTTTGGACTCAAAATTACAAATGGGCATAATTTAGTAAATAATGTAGGCAGAGTTATGGCTCTTGTTCTCTGCACATCGTCTGTTGATGCTTTTCATTTGTGCCAAGTCTCGTTAAAATATCTTTAATGGTTTCAGAGTTATGTAGCGGACACGATTTCTGTTCTCAAAATTTTAAAGGGGCATAATTCTGTAAAAATTGTAGACAGAGTTATGGTTCTTGTTCTCTGCACATCGTCTGATAGTGCTTTACATTTGTACCAAGTCTCGTGAAAATATCTCTAATGGATTTAGAGTTATTGAGCGGACACGAAATGATGACGGACGGACGGACGGACAAGGTGATTACTATAGGGCCTCCGCAGACTTCGTCTGGCGGGGCCCTTATAAGTTTCTTTGCCAGTTTGTTGTAATGGTCGTTGTACAACAACCATGACAACAAATTGGTCAAGAAACTTTATTTTTTGTACGAAATTTACTAGAGAAACTGGTCTGACTAAATAGCGTAACAAGCTGTCGGTCCGTAAGAATGATAATTTGAAACTACATTCAAACTTGTTCTAAGGGGTCACCCAGGGGAAGGACAAATTTGGCTGTTTAAGACAGGTGCCTTTTAATACAGGTTCATTTGCACTGTATTTTGGTTTAAGGGACCCAGAAAATGTGGCTGCTTAAGACAGGTGACCCAGAAAATGTGCCTGCTTAAGACAGGTGATCCGTTTAAAGCGGTGACCATATGAGCAGGTTCGACTGTACATCAAGTAGTATGCGAAAAAAATCGGGGTTTATAGTCAGAAATTTCGTTGGCATGTACGTTTCCTTCGTTACCTGTATTGAATGCCAGACCAGAGTTAGAAAGATGAAGACGAGATTTAGTTATCTACACACCGACATATAATATCTTGGAGTTTTACGATGCTTTAATGACCCACATAGACCTAGTTAAGGATTCACAGAGAAAGATCTTGAGAAATGTGTTTTTATGATGTGCTAAATACTTTGTGGTTCCTAAATTACTGTATAGTGATCATATAACAGCCTTTAGTATAACATAGAACTTCTTCATGATCTTTCTGTGTGGTTCCTTTATTATATGATCCAGTAAACTGCCATTAGTGCAATATGCAATGTTTTCATGATATTTCTGTGTTATTTTTACTATAAGAATCACAAGCAGCTTTTAATGCATCATAAAACTTTATCTTTCTGTGAAGTCGTCACCTATGTAGATATCCGGTATAACAGTCTTCTTCCTGTCATAAAACTTGATGGTATTTCTGTGTGGTTCATCACCTATGTAGATTAGAACAGTCTTTTTCGTACTATTAAACCGTGTGGTATTTCTGTGTGGTTCATCACCTATATATTATTACAGTCTTCTTCGTAATATAAAACTGTATGGCATTTCTATGGGGATACATCACCTATATAGACAAGAATTCCGCGGAATGCGGTGTCTCGCCTGCTGGCGCTTTGTCACAAAACAGAGCTAAATCAGCAAAGACGTATGCATGAACCAAGTTTTTTTTGGCTCTAGCCCTTTTGGTTTCTGAAAAACAGACCCAAACGCGAAAACTTGACAAAAAATTGCAAAGTCAGCCAACCGTAAAATGTAGTAAAGTCTCAACATTGATGATGACTTTTAGCTCTTCTCTTCCAGATGAAAGCATGGCCAAAGTTTCATGGCTCTAGCCCTAGACCTTGAGCTGACAATAGACCCCCCCCAAGGGGGAGTTTTGTACACTATAATTTTCTGAAACTACATTACATAAGAAACAAAAGGACACGTGTTAGCCCTCTGTACGTTGGGGCGTTAACGTATAACGTCAACGTCAATTACACTACCCAAATTTACATATTCACGTTATAATAGAAAAAACGCATTGTTATACACATCTTAGTATTGGCCCTAAACAATGTCGAGTTTTGTCTGCTAGTACATAAACCGCTGTTTCAAGGTAATTGACAGTGTCAAGGATAAGTTGACTAATCCATATAACGTAGTTTACCTTATATTTGAGGTTTTCCCCCTTCAGTGTGTATATACACGTAATATAAGGAGCAAATTGTAAGAATTGAAGTGTAGAGAAAAGTTAATGTCATATATATGACTATCTTAATATTCTAGTACATTAAAAGCAATCTGAAGGCTTACAACACGCGTCAGCAGTCACGATAAATATGTAACGTATATAACCACAACAAAAAAAAAAATAAAAAAAATACAGAATCAGACTAAATCGCTGAATTGGTGGACTGAAGTTTATACGTGCTCCATCAATCTTCTTCGATTCATGCCCAGCTTAGATAAGTAGCAGTTATCGGTGGATATATTAAATGGGGACAGAAAATATCTTATTTTGTAGAATTTAACCTACAAAATAACAAGAAAAGCTAATAAGGCCAACATCAGCTGCATTTTATCTTTCAGTGTTTTCTGTATTATGTCCTAAGTAGACACTGTTGTATATGGTAATATGAAAAAACGCCAATGCTATGTGTCTTGAAACTGAAAAAGAACATCGGATAGTGTATATTTGAAAAGCAAACTAACAGTAACGTTACGTTACATAAGTGTAATATGTCTGGGGATAAGTCTTCTGTTCTCAAAATTTTAGTTCCCGGGCGGCTTGAACTTTTCATTGATGTTGTTTTAGCTTATCACTGGTAGTCAGATGGCAAATTTAGCTCTTTAAAATACACAAGAACTCAGCAAGATGCAGATAGATTGTTACAGCTGAAGCAGTTCGACCTTGCCTTTAATTCAGTGTCACTTAAAAGTGACTTCATAAAAATGATTTTTTCTATTCTGAATTTTATACATGGAATGAAGTAAGTATAAGTTGATATATGCTTCAATTGATTAATATTTAGGTTTGGTCATGATGGGGATAAAACCAATTTCGCTACCTGTGCTGTTGGCTGAGCAATTCAATTACCCTACATACAAATATGAAACTGTGACTGCTAGCCGAGGCAATCAAAAGAAGTATCAACTCGGCTGATAGGCTTTAACACCATTTTTCCTATGCTGTCAGTCGAATTGTCAGCCAAGAGCCTCTTTGCACAGTAACTGCTTTACATAGGTTAGCAAATATTTGTGGCTCCATTGATCATAACTTTAAGTTGATTTGTAAACTACGTGAGCAGCTCCCATCAAATACATTACAAAATATTAACATTGTGAAAATTCAAGGATTAAAGAAAGTGAGATACTTAATAACGCATACAACATTTTGTCATCAGCCTGTTCAGGAGGTCTATTTTTCATTCTGTTGTTACAAATAATTAAATGGTCAGGTAATTTTGCAAACCCACTGGTTTTATTCCCACTTGTTGTTACTATCAAGGACTATAGGTGTTACGAAAGATAAATTTTGGTCAGACAATTTTCAGTGTGTAAGCAACTAAAATTGGTGTTTGGATATTGCCAAAATGCTGTATTCTCTAACAGTAATCAAAACATTTGGACAAGGATGATTTGATAAGCAGTAAGATATCATAAATAAGCAGATTACAAGCATATTTATTGCTAAATAATATGGTACATATAATACAAGGTCACGGAGATCAAATGCAGAAAGTTATTTAGGTTAGCCCTTCCTTGGCATGTACAGGTATGCGCTATTTCTATTATTTGATTATTTGCTCTTCAGAAGTACTGTATTGCTGGTTAAGGATAATGGAAATGAAGAATTTATAAACTCTCAATGACTGGTTGTATACGTTACTTGTTCAGTCTTTCTTTTCTTTTTTCTCAGCATAACTACATGTACAATGTAGGTAAATACATTTTGAAGGAGAACAACTAAGATTTGCTCATAAATATCTGAACAATGATGATCAACATTAATATATTCTGCCATTTGCATACATCACTTCATTATGTGGGAAGAGCTTACTGGAACACTGTACTTAGAAAAAAACAATAAAACATTTTTGTCCAACTAAACGTATCTATATGTCCTTTCGTGAATCGATTCTTTAAGAGATGATTGAATGTAACTAGTTAGGTTCTTTAAGAGATGGTTGAATGTAGTTAGACTTGAAAGAGCAAGAAACAAAAGCACAGAAATATAGATCATCTTAAACATAGCATTTATAGGTTGCTACAGTATCGCTAGTAACTGCCCGTGTCTCTTTTTCTGTATTAAACGTTTCTGATACTATTCTCCCAAACTCCTGGTTGACACGTTATTGTTAGTTACATAAATGAACTGAATAAAGCAACGCATTGACACTACCATTAAACATTTTCAAAAGTATTTTTGTTTCTTAACTGTCACTGAGCAATGTTGTTTCTCTTGGTAACGTAACATATACGATAGTCTTACAAAAGTAAGTATACTCTGCCAGCAAATATCTATCTAGCTTTGATGCAGAACTTTATTGGATGAAGTCTTCATACTTTAGGTTTACTTTCTGCTCTACAGGTTATCAGTGTGCATGTAAAAACTAATCAGATCCTGTCAATGAACAAAGTTGTACCACATTTTTTATTGTTGATTACTAATAATTTTATAGTTTTAAACTAAACAGGTAAAATTGCTTAGGGTTTAACCTTATCATACTGATTGTCTTTTGTTTGAGGCCAATATGCAAAACCAGCGCTGGCTTTTAACAAAATTTACGTATGTCACTGTCTTTAAAACTCAAATGTACAAATTGTAAAAGAAACAAACTTGGCAATGCCATAATGAAATACTTTGATTTTTGATATAATAACAAAGTAAACAGCAAAACCCGTTTTACTTGTGCAGAATATGTAAATGCCCTTAATATTACAATTTAAAGTATACTGTGTTTCATCACTTATAAAACACACCTCACGAGTCCCTAAAAGTAATAACTGAGAGAAGTGATGATAGGTCCAGGTAAACAATATATCATAAGAACTCCCAGTCTTATATGTGGTATTGTTACATGTGGCAGTGAAAAAACAACTGATTAACGGTATTATAATGAAATATCTTAAGTGCTAAATGTTATTTACGTGACTACTAGTAATAGCTAATGATAAAAAATGAACCAAAACGCATTTTTCTCTTATATTAAAAGATTTTTAATAAAGAAACTGCTACCAAAGAAAACAAAATGATTCTAGGTTCAAATTATATGATTTTAACAAAAATAGCCCTAGGTAACGTATATAATCGATCATTATGGCCGACTAAAATGCGTTCAAACATTGTGGAACTTTTCCTTGCCGTTTAAATAGACTGACCTATTCAATTTTACCATTTACAGTTGTTTTCGATTCCAACGGTGTAGTTCAAGCACTTAAACCATACGGAAAGTGATATCTGTAATATAGAACATTTATAAGGGGGTGCTGTGTTCAAAACCCTATTTCTCCAAAAGTATACAAGATAGGATAATAATTTTTGCGGATCTGAAAAGACCAATAAATTTTCTTTATTACAATAACAAATATATGGTCTAATATTACACGAATAACTTACAAAAAGAAAGTATCCTGGATGGAAATAGCAATTTTAATGGGGTGTAAAGTTTAATGTCACGTATATTACACCATGTAGGCTAAAGTGACCTTTCAAACATCATAACTTTTAGTTCTTGGATTGTTCTATTAGACTCTATTATAATTTTAAACATAGGAAAGTGACTTATATTTTTTTTTTATAATTTTTATGTTATGTTTTTTTTTTTAATGGGTAACGTTTGTAACAGGCTGTTACAGCTTAATGCCCCACTCGCCAGAGGGCTAACATGCTGCAAAATACTTCTAAGATGCTGGACTTTAAGAAAAGTATGGTCGACAAAACTCCCCCTGGGGCGGGGGGGGGGGGTAAACCATATCTGGCCCATGGCCTACCCTTATTGTTTCTGAAAAACATACCTAAACGCAAAAACTTGACAAAAAATTGCAAAGTTAGTCAACCGTAAAATGTAGGTTAAGACTCAATATTGATTATGGCTTTGAGATTAACTCATCCAGATGTATGTATGAACAAAGTTCCATGGCTCTAGCCCTTATAATTTTTGAGAAAATGACCTAAACGCGAAAACTCAATAAAAAATTGCGAAGTCAGTCAACCGTCAAATGTAGGTCAAGACTCAATATTGATGATGGCTTCGAAATCTACTCTTCCAGGTGTATGCATGTACCAAGTTTCATGGCTCTAGCCCTTATAGTTTCTGAGAAAATGACCTAAACGCAAAAACTCGACAAAACTTTACGCCGACGACGACGACACCGGAAAAGCAATACATATGTCTCGCCTCTGCTTTGCAGGCGAGACAATTATAACTGTCTTCTTCGTACCATTCAACTGTATTTCTTTGTGGTTCGTCACCCTATGTACATTATAACAGTCTTTTTCGTTCCATAAAACTGTATGTATTTCTTTGTGGTTCGTCACCTATGTAGATGATAACAGTCTTCTTCGTTCCACTAAACTGTATGATATTTCTTTGTGGTTCGTCACCTATGTAGATGATAACAGTCTTCTTCGTTCCATTAAACTGCATGATATTTCTGTTTTTTTTTTCACCTTTGAAGATTATAATAGTCTTCTTCGTACCATGAAAGTATTTAGTATTTCTGTGTGGTCAGAAACCAATTTGGAGAGCTCACAACATATCTTTAGGATCAAAGGCGAAACCCATGCGCCCCCTTGTCATTTCCATATTTTGTACGCCTGCAAATCGAGGACCTTGATAGCATTCTGAGAGAAGAACATAGACCTTTGAGATGAGGTACTACCGAAGCTTACTGAATATTTCGTACAAGGACCACTTAACCGATGAGGAGGTTCGCAGAAAGATCCAAGCAGACATTGAAGAATATAATGAACTCCTGACCCTGGTCAAGAAACCGAAACTAAGGTGGGTTGACCACGTCTTAATGGCTTATGGTTTAGCAAGGACAATTCTACAGGGCACAGTGAAAGGGAAAAGAAGAAGAGGTAGACAGAAGAAGAGGTGGCAAGACAATATTAAAGAGTGGACAAGGATGGACTTTGCCAGCTCAACTAGGGCAGCTGAATACAGGGCAAGGTGTAATGGGATTGTTTCGAAGTCATCCAAACGACCTTGTAAGGTTATGGGTCAGAATAAAATAGAATAAAAAAAAAATAGTTTATATTACCGAAATATTTTAGGTTTTTAATTATGCGATCGTCATCACGAATATTTGAATAGAAGCGTCACAGTAAAATTTCTTTTACACTTGCAATGCACTTAAGTCAACAGAAAATAAATTTTGGGGGAAGACTTTTGATTCTTGGCTGTATTATGATGTACTAAAGATTTCACTGTTCTTTTGGGAGGCGGACCTTAGTTTCAATTGCGCAACGTTCTGTTCTCATCAGTCTAATGTGTTTTTTTTTTGCTTTGTTTTTTTAGGCAGAAGCAGTCCAATTGTTCAAACTGCTGCTGTTTACAGTAGTTCAGCTTTCAATAAATATGTCACACCAACTCAACCAATTTCAGAAGCTGCTGCAGAAGTTACTAGAATTAAATATGACGCTGCAATCAACATCATGGCTCACCACAGAACTCGAGTTAAACATACTAATCCTTAGAATGTCATTTTAGATTTTATTAATTTTATTCAGTCAGTTGGTATTTCTTCTTGTGGCCCACAATAAAAGGTCATTTGATTCTTGTGTGTTTTTCAGTCAACTGAAATTGTACAATTTGTTTTTTTTATCTGTTTATTTGCTGTTGGATTTTTATTGGAAATTTTGGTACGTTGCCTTTTTCCTGATACAGAAAATCGTAAGTCACTATTGTCCATAAGATCTGAGAGACGATTATGTTGCACATGATGCAATGGAAGACTGTAAAATACTGCAAAAGTTTGTTGAAACAACAGGTAAACAAAACGTGTTGTTACAGAACTTTTATTTTGAAGTCACCCAGGCAAGTTGTCGGACGTGCAGCCAAAAAAAGAGTCTGTGGTACGGCTATGCAAAATAAATATCATTTCAACAGCCATTGGAAAGAAAATAAAGAGTTCTGGACTCACACATGGACGTTTTATTTGGCTGGTCAAAGAGATGGTTATGACGGGTTGTATTTTCTGCTAAAAGAAACAGCACCTAATATCCGGAAGCCGAATGTGACATAGACTTATGACAAGAACTAACAAAAAAAACTGAGAAATTATCAACAGTTTAACAAGTCTACGCTTACTGTCAGATCCTGTTTTGATTCACTGTATTATGTATATGTATGTGCAAAATCTTTAAATAAAATATTGTTTAAACCAACAAGTCTACTAAACGAAACCCCGATTAACCCCACTTTATTCTGAGGAAAATAAAGATTTACAGGGATTCACATATTATTTAGTCTTATAACTGCCCCCAAAAACACACATTATGGATTCTCTTAAAAACCACCTCGGCGTGGTTTAATTTTTCTTATGCTCGAAACAATTTTTACATAACTTGTTTGTCTCTTACAATAATTGACTGGAACTTATCTATGGGGATGGTCGGGTGGTGCAATGGTGCTGCGTGTAACTTCCAGTGCCACTACTGATTTGGATAATAGTAGAGCAAGGGCCTGCTGTGCTTGCAGTAGGTGCGGGTGGGGGTTGTTTTGACACTTTTTTTCTTTCGTCTATCATTTCTCTCTTCTTTCTCCCTCTCCCTGGGAGACAGACCGATATAAAATGAAATACTGTCTCGAAGGGCCGTTAAACCCAAAACAATCAACCTTTAAAAACGCTGTCATAAAATAAGCAAGGAAGGGCTGGGATGGATGTTTTGCTTGTTAAGCACATGTCTCTTGTGCAGGCTATACTTATCTAAGCGGCTTACATGTACTTTAGTGCCGACTCGTTCAACTGTAACTGGCAAATGCTTCGTTTGAATCAGGTATAAGAACATTTCTTAAAAAGGTTGCAAGACCTAGGGAGGCAACCGCGAGCACATGCTCCGCAGTCAAATGGGCATCTGACTGAAAATTTTAGAAAACTATCCGAGTTCAAAAATGATTTTATTCAGGGTTTGATGAACGCCGAGCGAATGTCTTTTAGCGTATGAAAACATCGAAGGTGCAGGCGGGCCTCCGCATAGTCTCGCCAGAAGTTTTGCTATTCGCCGCAAGTAGTGAACCTGAGAGAATCTGATTACACGACTACAATTCAAAATAGACTGGAATACTGTCTCAAAGGGCCGTTAAACCGAAAACAACCAACCATCAAATTGTAGCCGTGTCTTTATCAGTCTCATAAGGGCCATATTCTCTCGTTCGCAAACTGTTGGCTTCATGCGCTCTCGAATATGAATTGTAGCGGTATGTTCATAAGGACAGAATATAGTATCGCCATTCTCGCGTTGACAAACATTTGAGTCAACGCACCCATTGATTGATTTGATGCTTAAAGGCTCCATATCCATAGTCCTACCAGTGGGTAAATTCGTCAAATCATTATGAATTAAAATCTGAAAAAGTTCCTTCAAGAGCAGAGAATACATACAGAAGTAGGAACATGGGCCAGACTACGTAGTTTCGACTAATAAAGCCTCGTCAGTGACCCTTTGCGATATCTGGTGACGAAACCAGAAAAAAAACACCCTGTAATTTCTTAATTTTAATTGGGCAGTCGATTCAAAGACTGATTAGTTTCAAAAGGATCAAATAATATAAAAAGACGATGATCTAGAATAATAGTCTAAATCGATCGTTAATTTTAGATTTCTCAGAATATATTCTCTGATCTCAAAGGATGTAAATAAAATATAATCTGCACTATGGATGATGTACGGGGAGACGTTTTACGGCCGCCACACGGCACAACACTAGCTGCAGTGAGGTAAAATTAAAATCTGAAAAAGTTCCTTCAAGAGCAGAGAATACATGTACATACAGAAGTAGGAACATGGGCCAGACTACGTAGTTTCGACTAATAAAGCCTCGTCAGTGACCCTTTGCGATATCTGGTGACGAAACCAGAAAAAAACACCCTGTAATTTCTTAATTTTAATTGGGCAGTCGATTCAAAGACTGATTAGTTTCAAAAGGATCAAATAATATAAAAAGACGATGATCTAGAATAATAGTCTAAATCGATCGTTAATTTTAGATTTCTCAGAATATATCCTGTACAGCCTTCAGGATTAATGAAAATATGTCGGTTGATGTGCTTTTTTGTATCAGATAACTGGCAAAAAAGAAGGAACAAGGCATTTTGGAAAAATGATAAGCCTCTCCATAAAAATACGCCTTTCGTTACTGGTTCCCCGTTAAGCAATGAAATAGTGCAACCGCGACACAGTCAATGGGATCCTCGATTAACATTTTTGTACATTGTATATTTATCATTTGTTAAAACGCCTGTCACTTGTATTTTTATCTCTTGTACCTTGTGTTTTTACCATGAAATAAAGCTTTTAAAATCGAAAGTGGGTCATATTACCTATGACCTCGTTATTTTTTCAAATCTATTTTAAGGTAAACTCAAGGATGTTTTGATTTTTCAAAGCCGGCCAATCACGATAATAATCAACGGCGAAACTGTAGTGAGAAGTTTGCAGCGATACCTCACGATAAAATATTTCATGCTGATAGAGCAATTGGGCCTTTAACGTCCACGGTAAACAGCTATGGTCATGTCGGGACGGTCAGTTAACCTAACCACACTATTCCTGGGCAGGCTTAGACGTCCTAAGCGGTTAACCAGTACTAAGTGCACATACTTTCGTCAGTAACTGACAAATGCCCCTCTTGAATCAGCGGAAGGATAAACGAAAGTATGTGGCCAGACCGGGTCAGGTGCCCTACCCATTGCGCTTAGCGGCCCGGCATCTCAAACACTTTTTATGTTGATATTAATTTTGTAGTTTACTCAATGAAAACTACCGCAATGATTCCAAAAATAGGGACACACTGAACATGTTCTATAATCATTTTTAAGTTCTGACAGTTTTATTTGATCATATAATCCGAAAATTCAGACAAGTGATTATGCATTCAAGAGCCATTTGATTCCACTGTGTCCCAGTTTTTTTTTATATTTACGGCAAAGGCAGATGACTAATTTGGTGTATATACCTCCTGTAATTTAGTAGTTACTTTTTAATTCAGGAATATATAAGGACATTATCAGCAGGCAACTAAGACAGCAAAATAAATAACTAGTTGGAGAAAACAAGTACCCTTAAAGAGGAACTAAAATCATGTATCAAACTCAAGAAATGTAGAGAGGAATAAAAAAAAACAAAAAAAAAAAACACTGCTGAATGAAGAAGTATTTCGCTCATAAAGAAGTGACCAACAAATTACTGATAATTGAACTTTTTATACCAAAGTTACCATAATTTATAATTAAGAAATAGATCAGCTCTAGCAGTGAATTGTTGAGTAATAATTCACTGTTTGGAGGTCAGTTGTAAAGTAGATCATATCACGAGCGTGATTGGTGCTTACAACTGACCGACAAACAGTGAATTATTACTCAATAATTCAATGCTAGAGCTGAACTATTTCGATTCTAACACTCAAAAACGCCGAAAAACTTTTCTTTTCATTCAAACTATCCCAACCTTCCTGTCAGCGCGTTCAAACTCCCGCCAATATTCTAAACTGTATCTAAGACAAATGTACGTTTAAATTGCGATTTTAGAAAGAAAAAGAGACGTTCGTCCCCAACAATTCTCCTCACCTCGATATAGTCACGCGCGGTACTGAAAATTCAGTTTTTGGATGTAGGGTAGTATTAAGTTTGTAAAAAATGACCGCACTAATATTTCTTTGATTTTCCTACAAAATATATCAAAAGATGTGTACGATAGTGTAGAATACTAGGATAACACAACATTTTTGACTTAAGATCCGTGCTTTAAGAAAAACGTAGAAAACTGAGTAACTTTTTGCTCATTTTCTCTGTTTTCCCTATATACTATTAGGAAATGATGGCCATATCAATCAGAGCAAAAATGACCGCATTAAATGTAAACTTAAAAGTTTGAAAAAAATATCTATGTGCAGCTAAAAAAGTGCACTATATTGACCTAACACAACATTTTTCATTTTTTATTCAGGGAAGACAAAAAAAAAGAGAAAAACTGTCAATGTCCTACAATAACATGATATAATAACATAAAAAATCTAATGAAAAAAAAAAAAAAGGAAAAAAAGATAAATAAAAGCGGTGAGATTCGAACTCACGACCCGAAGATCAGTAGTCTAGAGCTGTAACCACTAGACTATGAAATTTACTGAAAAATAAGGTAAAAATTTGAAAGACATGACAAGATTACTGACTCTGCAAATACCACTGGTCTCGGGATAGTTTCGTATTGGCAGTGGTCAGGAAAATGATACTTTTTGGTAGAGGGTTAGAAAAAGCATGGTTGCTCCAAAAAATTGAGGTGTTTTAATATTTCTTTAATTTGTAAGGTTGCAGGAAGGGTAGTTATTTCAGCTGGAACTGGTTATGAAAATTTGCTGTTAGCTTTACTAGTCAGGATCAGTCAGGGGAAACCCCTAAGTAACGGCGAATATGTCGAATCACAGCAGACAACTTCGTGGAGAGAAATAGGCCTGATCACAGGGTATAATCGATTCCGCTAATTTTCGCTTCCTGCAGAGACTGTATATCATATTTGGCTTCCGCCGAGACTCCGCGAACTCTTGCTTCCTGCAGGATTACTGTCCTCGAACATTGGCTTCCTGCCGAGACTGTCCGCGTGACTCTGCCTCCTGCCAAGAGCCTCGGCAGGAAGCAGAATCACGCGGACAGTCTCTGCAGGAAGCCATTATCATGTATTCATACTGAAATACTGAAAAACTTCTAAGGTTATGACCCCATTTGGGATTTTTGTTTGACTGTACATCATATTTGGCTTCCGCCGAGACTGTCCGCGAACTCTTGCTTCCTGCAGGGACTACTGACCTCGAACATTGGCTTCCTGCCGAGACTGTCCGCGTGACTCTGCTTCCTGCCGAGAGCCTCTGCAGGAAGCAGGATCACGCGGACAGTCTCTGCAGGAAGCCATTTATCATGTACAGAAGTCTCGGCAGGAAGCAAGAGAACGCGGACAGTCTCGGCGGAAGCCAAATATGATGTTCAGTCTCTGCGGGAAGCGAAAATTAGCGCAATTCCATTCCCAAACTGCTAATATTTGATTGTGTATGGTGAAGTTGCTGATTTTATGAATTTGAGCAGGTTTCAAACCTGTCAAAGTGTGTATTTGCATTGGTTTTTAGGCTGTGATTATTTTGTCTTTAGTGTGACACGATTACTAGAAGTGTGTAATGCTGTTTAATAAAAATGTCCGTTTATTAACTAATCCGAAGAAAGCCTCCCCTGAGGCATATGCAATAATGCGCATATATGCACTCTAGTCAGACTGCGCATATGCGGTGCCAATCATCTTTGACGCAGCCTGATTGTATCGGTACGTCGGTACCATGTTGTTTTAACAATTAAAGCCGCCTTTAGAGTCTATGTATGTCTCGAACAAAATTGTGCATGCTGATCAAATTGCTTGGTATGGTTGCATGTAGGGAATACATCTATGAAATCCTGCTTGAGCGTATACGGTGAATACCCAGCAAAGACCAGCATGCACATATTAACCTTTTTTCGAGAGTGTACATAGTCTCGAAAAAATGTGCATGCTGATCACAAACTGCGAATAAACGCATTATTGGAAGGTCAAATTCGCATCAAGAAGACAGGTATATTGGTGGCGTCCCCAACAATTCTCCTCACCTCGATATAGTCACGCGCGGTACTGAAAATTCAGTTTTTGGATGTAGGGTAGTATTAAGTTTGTAAAAAATGACCGCACTAATATTTCTTTGATTTTCCTACAAAATATATCAAAAGATGTGTACGATAGTGTAGAATACTAGGATAACACAACATTTTTGACTTAAGAGCCGTGCTTTAAGAAAAACGTAGAAAACTGAGTAACTTTTTGCTCATTTTCTCTATTTTCCCTATATACTATTAGGAAATGATGGCCATATCAATCAGAGCAAAAATGACCGCATTAAATGTAAACTTAAAAGTTTGAAAAAAATATCTATGTGCAGCTAAAAAAGTGCACTATATTGACCTAACACAACATTTTTCATTTTTTATTCAGGGAAGACAAAAAAAAAGAGAAAAACTGTCAATGTCCTATCTAATTTAATGCTATTTCAAGCTCACGCGATATCGTCGTTTACAGGTAGAATATACGGGGCTGAGGAAAAAAGTTGCCCATGGAAGTTAATATAATCGTGGTGTTGCAAAAGCTAATACATGTGACTTATTAAGTAAAATTAGAGGCTAAATGATAAAAAAAAAAAACTTAATAACATGATATAATAACATAAAAAAATCTAATGAAAAAAAAATGAAAAAAAAAGATAAATAAAAGCGATGAGATTCGAACTCACGACCCGAAGATCAGTAGTCTAGAGCTGTAACCACTAGACTATGAAATTTACTGAAAAATAAGGTAAAAATTTGAAAGACATGACAAGATTACTGACTCTGCAAATACCACTGGTCTCGGGATAGTTTCGTATTGGCAGTGGTCAGGAAAATGATACTTTTTGGTAGAGGGTTAGAAAAAGCATGGTTGCTCCAATAAATTGAGGTTTTTTAATATTTCTTTAATTTGTAAGGTTGCAGGAAGGGTAGTTATTTCAGCTGGAACTGGTTATGAAAATTTGCTGTTAGCTTTACTAGTCAGGATCAGTCAGGGGAAACCCCTAAGTAACGGCGAATATGTCGAATCACAGCAGACAACTTCGTGGAGAGAAATAGGCCTGATCACAGGGTATAATCGATTCCGCTAATTTTCGCTTCCTGCAGAGACTGTATATCATATTTGGCTTCCGCCGAGACTCCGCGAACTCTTGCTTCCTGCAGGATTACTGTCCTCGAACATTGGCTTCCTGCCGAGACTGTCCGCGTGACTCTGCCTCCTGCCAAGAGCCTCGGCAGGAAGCAGAATCACGCGGACAGTCTCTGCAGGAAGCCATTATCATGTATTCATACTGAAATACTGAAAAACTTCTAAGGTTATGACTCCATTTGGGATTTTTGTTTGACTGTACATCATATTTGGCTTCCGCCGAGACTGTCCGCGAACTCTTGCTTCCTGCAGGGACTACTGACCTCGAACATTGGCTTCCTGCCGAGACTGTCCGCGTGACTCTGCTTCCTGCCGAGAGCCTCTGCAGGAAGCAGGATCACGCGGACAGTCTCTGCAGGAAGCCATTTATCATGTACAGAAGTCTCGGCAGGAAGCAAGAGAACGCGGACAGTCTCGGCGGAAGCCAAATATGATGTTCAGTCTCTGCGGGAAGCGAAAATTAGCGCAATTCCATTCCCAAACTGCTAATATTTGATTGTGTATGGTGAAGTTGCTGATTTTATGAATTTGAGCAGGTTTCAAACCTGTCAAAGTGTGTATTTGCATTGGTTTTTAGGCTGTGATTATTTTGTCTTTAGTGTGACACGATTACTAGAAGTGTGTAATGCTGTTTAATAAAAATGTCCGTTTATTAACTAATCCGAAGAAAGCCTCCCCTGAGGCATATGCAATAATGCGCATATATGCACTCTAGTCAGACTGCGCATATGCGGTGCCAATCATCTTTGACGCAGCCTGATTGTATCGGTACGTCGGTACCATGTTGTTTTAACAATTAAAGCCGCCTTTAGAGTCTATGTATGTCTCGAACAAAATTGTGCATGCTGATCAAATTGCTTGGTATGGTTGCATGTAGGGAATACATCTATGAAATCCTGCTTGAGCGTATACGGTGAATACCCAGCAAAGACCAGCATGCACATATTAACCTTTTTTCGAGAGTGTACATAGTCTCGAAAAAATGTGCATGCTGATCACAAACTGCGAATAAACGCATTATTGGAAGGTCAAATTCGCATCAAGAAGACAGGTATATTGGTGGCGTCCCCAACAATTCTCCTCACCTCGATATAGTCACGCGCGGTACTGAAAATTCAGTTTTTGGATGTAGGGTAGTATTAAGTTTGTAAAAAATGACCGCACTAATATTTCTTTGATTTTCCTACAAAATATATCAAAAGATGTGTACGATAGTGTAGAATACTAGGATAACACAACATTTTTGACTTAAGATCCGTGCTTTAAGAAAAACGTAGAAAACTGAGTAACTTTTTGCTCATTTTCTCTATTTTCCCTATATACTATTAGGAAATGATGGCCATATCAATCAGAGCAAAAATGACCGCATTAAATGTAAACTTAAAAGTTTGAAAAAAATATCTATGTGCAGCTAAAAAAGTGCACTATATTGACCTAACACAACATTTTTCATTTTTTATTCAGGGAAGACAAAAAAAAAAGAGAAAAACTGTCAATGTCCTATCTAATTTAATGCTATTTCAAGCTCACGCGATATCGTCGTTTACAGGTAGAATATACGGGGCTGAGGAAAAAAGTTGCCCATGGAAGTTAATCTAATCGTGGTGTTGCAAAAGCTAATACATGTGACTTATTAAGTAAAATTAGAGGCTAAATGATAAAAAAAAAAAAACTTAATAACATGATATAATAACATAAAAAAATCTAATGAAAAAAAAATGAAAAAAAAAGATAAATATAAGCGATGAGATTCGAACTCACGACCCGAAGATCAGTAGTCTAGAGCTGTAACCACTAGACTATGAAATTTACTGAAAAATAAGGTAAAAATTTGAAAGACATGACAAGATTACTGACTCTGCAAATACCACTGGTCTCGGGATAGTTTCGTATTGGCAGTGGTCAGGAAAATGATACTTTTTGGTAGAGGGTTAGAAAAAGCATGGTTGCTCCAATAAATTGAGGTTTTTTAATATTTCTTTAATTTGTAAGGTTGCAGGAAGGGTAGTTATTTCAGCTGGAACTGGTTATGAAAATTTGCTGTTAGCTTTACTAGTCAGGATCAGTCAGGGGAAGCCCCTAAGTAACGGCGAATATGTCGAATCACAGCAGACAACTTCGTGGGGAGAAATAGGCCTGATCACAGGGTATAATCGATTCCGCTAATTTTCGCTTCCTGCAGAGACTGTATATCATATTTGGCTTCCGCCGAGACTCCGCGAACTCTTGCTTCCTGCAGGATTACTGTCCTCGAACATTGGCTTCCTGCCGAGACTGTCCGCGTGACTCTGCCTCCTGCCAAGAGCCTCGGCAGGAAGCAGAATCACGCGGACAGTCTCTGCAGGAAGCCATTATCATGTATTCATACTGAAAAACTTCTAAGGTTATGACCCCATTTGGGATTTTTGTTTGACTGTACATCATATTTGGCTTCCGCCGAGACTGTCCGCGAACTCTTGCTTCCTGCAGGGACTACTGACCTCGAACATTGGCTTCCTGCCGAGACTGTCCGCGTGACTCTGCAGGAAGCAGGATCACGCGGACCGTCTCTGCAGGAAGCCATTTATCATGTACAGAAGTCTCGGCAGGAAGCAAGAGAACGCGGACAGTCTCGGCGGAAGCCAAATATGATGTTCAGTCTCTTCGGGAAGCGAAAATTAGCGCAATTCCATTCCCAAACTGCTAATATTTGATTGTGTATGGTGAAGTTGCTGATTTTATGAATTTGAGCAGGTTTCAAACCTGTCAAAGTGTGTATTTGCATTGGTTTTTAGGCTGTGATTATTTTGTCTTTAGTGTGACACGATTACTAGAAGTGTGTATTGCTGTTTAATAAAAATGTCCGTTTATTAACTAATCCGAAGAAAGCCTCCCCTGAGGCATATGCAATAATGCGCATATATGCACTCTAGTCAGACTGCGCATATGCGGTGCCAATCATCTTTGACGCAGCCTGATTGTATCGGTACGTCGGTACCATGTTGTTTTAACAATTAAAGCCGCCTTTAGAGTCTATGTATGTCTCGAACAAAATTGTGCATGCTGATCAAATTGCTTGGTATGGTTGCATGTAGGGAATACATCTATGAAATCCTGCTTGAGCGTATACGGTGAATACCCAGCAAAGACCAGCATGCACATATTAACCTTTTTTCGAGAGTGTACATAGTCTCGAAAAAATGTGCATGCTGATCACAAACTGCGAATAAACGCATTATTGGAAGGTCAAATTCGCATCAAGAAGACAGGTATATTGGTGGCGTCCCCAACAATTCTCCTCACCTCGATATAGTCACGCGCGGTACTGAAAATTCAGTTTTTGGATGTAGGGTAGTATTAAGTTTGTAAAAAATGACCGCACTAATATTTCTTTGATTTTCCTACAAAATATATCAAAAGATGTGTACGATAGTGTAGAATACTAGGATAACACAACATTTTTGACTTAAGATCCGTGCTTTAAGAAAAACGTAGAAAACTGAGTAACTTTTTGCTCATTTTCTCTATTTTCCCTATATACTATTAGGAAATGATGGCCATATCAATCAGAGCAAAAATGACCGCATTAAATGTAAACTTAAAAGTTTGAAAAAAATATCTATGTGCAGCTAAAAAAGTGCACTATATTGACCTAACACAACATTTTTCATTTTTTATTCAGGGAAGACAAAAAAAAAAGAGAAAAACTGTCAATGTCCTATCTAATTTAATGCTATTTCAAGCTCACGCGATATCGTCGTTTACAGGTAGAATATACGGGGCTGAGGAAAAAAGTTGCCCATGGAAGTTAATCTAATCGTGGTGTTGCAAAAGCTAATACATGTGACTTATTAAGTAAAATTAGAGGCTAAATGATAAAAAAAAAAAAACTTAATAACATGATATAATAACATAAAAAAATCTAATGAAAAAAAAATGAAAAAAAAAGATAAATATAAGCGATGAGATTCGAACTCACGACCCGAAGATCAGTAGTCTAGAGCTGTAACCACTAGACTATGAAATTTACTGAAAAATAAGGTAAAAATTTGAAAGACATGACAAGATTACTGACTCTGCAAATACCACTGGTCTCGGGATAGTTTCGTATTGGCAGTGGTCAGGAAAATGATACTTTTTGGTAGAGGGTTAGAAAAAGCATGGTTGCTCCAATAAATTGAGGTTTTTTAATATTTCTTTAATTTGTAAGGTTGCAGGAAGGGTAGTTATTTCAGCTGGAACTGGTTATGAAAATTTGCTGTTAGCTTTACTAGTCAGGATCAGTCAGGGGAAGCCCCTAAGTAACGGCGAATATGTCGAATCACAGCAGACAACTTCGTGGGGAGAAATAGGCCTGATCACAGGGTATAATCGATTCCGCTAATTTTCGCTTCCTGCAGAGACTGTATATCATATTTGGCTTCCGCCGAGACTCCGCGAACTCTTGCTTCCTGCAGGATTACTGTCCTCGAACATTGGCTTCCTGCCGAGACTGTCCGCGTGACTCTGCCTCCTGCCAAGAGCCTCGGCAGGAAGCAGAATCACGCGGACAGTCTCTGCAGGAAGCCATTATCATGTATTCATACTGAAAAACTTCTAAGGTTATGACCCCATTTGGGATTTTTGTTTGACTGTACATCATATTTGGCTTCCGCCGAGACTGTCCGCGAACTCTTGCTTCCTGCAGGGACTACTGACCTCGAACATTGGCTTCCTGCCGAGACTGTCCGCGTGACTCTGCAGGAAGCAGGATCACGCGGACCGTCTCTGCAGGAAGCCATTTATCATGTACAGAAGTCTCGGCAGGAAGCAAGAGAACGCGGACAGTCTCGGCGGAAGCCAAATATGATGTTCAGTCTCTTCGGGAAGCGAAAATTAGCGCAATTCCATTCCCAAACTGCTAATATTTGATTGTGTATGGTGAAGTTGCTGATTTTATGAATTTGAGCAGGTTTCAAACCTGTCAAAGTGTGTATTTGCATTGGTTTTTAGGCTGTGATTATTTTGTCTTTAGTGTGACACGATTACTAGAAGTGTGTATTGCTGTTTAATAAAAATGTCCGTTTATTAACTAATCCGAAGAAAGCCTCCCCTGAGGCATATGCAATAATGCGCATATATGCACTCTAGTCAGACTGCGCATATGCGGTGCCAATCATCTTTGACGCAGCCTGATTGTATCGGTACGTCGGTACCATGTTGTTTTAACAATTAAAGCCGCCTTTAGAGTCTATGTATGTCTCGAACAAAATTGTGCATGCTGATCATTTGGTTGGTTGGTTGATTTGATTCTTAACGTCCACGGTAAACAACTAAGGTCATGTCGGGACGGTAAGTTAACCTAACCACACTATTCCTGGGCAGGCTTAGACCTTCTAAGCGGTTAACCAGTACTAAGTGCACATACTTTCGCCAGTAACTGACAACTGCCCTTCTTGAATCAGCGGAAGGAGAAACGAAAGTATGTTGCCAGACCGGGATTCGAACCCAGGACCTCTGACTTATGAGTCAGGTGCCCTACCGATTGCGCTACCCGGCCCGGCGCATGCTGATCAAATTGCTTGGTATGGTGATTGCGCTACCCGGCCCGGCGCATGCTGATCAAATTGCTTGGTATGGTTGCATGTAGGGAATACATCTATGAAATCCTGCTTGAGCGTATACGGTGAATACCCAGCAAAGACCAGCATGCACATATTAACCTTTTTTTCGAGAGTGTACATAGTCTCGAAAAAATGTGCATGCTGATCACAAACTGCGAATAAACGCATTATTGGAAGGTCAAATTCGCATCAAGAAGACAGGTATATTGGTGGCGTCCCCAACAATTCTCCTCACCTCGATATAGTCACGCGCGGTACTGAAAATTCAGTTTTTGGATGTAGGGTAGTATTAAGTTTGTAAAAAATGACCGCACTAATATTTCTTTGATTTTCCTACAAAATATATCAAAAGATGTGTACGATAGTGTAGAATACTAGGATAACACAACATTTTTGACTTAAGATCCGTGCTTTAAGAAAAACGTAGAAAACTGAGTAACTTTTTGCTCATTTTCTCTATTTTCCCTATATACTATTAGGAAATGATGGCCATATCAATCAGAGCAAAAATGACCGCATTAAATGTAAACTTAAAAGTTTGAAAAAAATATCTATGTGCAGCTAAAAAAGTGCACTATATTGACCTAACACAACATTTTTCATTTTTTATTCAGGGAAGACAAAAAAAAAAGAGAAAAACTGTCAATGTCCTATCTAATTTAATGCTATTTCAAGCTCACGCGATATCGTCGTTTACAGGTAGAATATACGGGGCTGAGGAAAAAAGTTGCCCATGACACCGCCTAACATCTCTAATTGTCACAAAATTACGTCAGTAATCCCAGTGACGTCAGCAATTAGACTCACGCGCTCCGAAACAGTGAATTGTTGCAGAATAAAACACGACAACTTTCTATTGCTTCTATTGGCGCACTGTGTTAGAATACAAAATAATTAGAAAAGTACATAAATAATAGCAATAAAACACTATACCAATACCAAAACTTTAAAGTGTATCAAATTGAGAATAAATGTACCACATGATGACGGGCCGGGCCGCGTAGCACAGTCGGTAGGGCGTCTGACGTATAAGCCAGAGGTCCTGGGTTCGATATCCGGTCCGGCCACTTACTTTCATTTCTTCCTCCGCTGATTCAAGAAGGGTAGTTGTCAGTTACTGGTGAACGTAAGTGCACTTTGTACTGGTTAACCGCTTAGGGGGTCTAATCCTGCCAAGGAATAGTGTGGTTAAGTTAACTGACCGTCCCGACATGACCATAGCTGTATACCGTGGACGATAACCAATAACACAACAACAACCACAAGATTACTTCTCATTAAGGATCCCATAAGGACCAGCAGATAAAGCTTGTGATTCTTCACATAGTGGAATAACATATAAGAGCTGCAATAGACTAAAGATCTTTGAAAACTAGTGAAATCTCTCGGCGCCCCGTTACTGCGGCTATGGATTCGTTCCGCTGGGGTGCAGGGAGAACGTCGATAGGAGAATTGATATACTACTACTACGACCACCATCCCTAAAGAGAAAAATAATTGACGAACGAAAAATGTACAAATATCCCTCACCCGCACCTACTGCAAGCACAGTAGGCCATTGCCCTACTATTATCCAAATTATTAGGACGCCCCGGCACTCTTAGTTACCCAGTACCAGTGTCCGACTCGACCACCCCACGTGTCTTGAAAACTAGCCATTAATAAGTTTTCGAGAAATAGTGTTGTGTTTATCGATTGAGTACATCCCAAGCGGAGCCACAAGCTAAAAACTAATAATCATTATTAATAGTTTACAAGTACATGTATAATAGACGATCATGAAATTTCACACCTAAAAGTTAAGGTGCTTATCTGATTACCTTAAAGATTGATGGTACTGTATCATTTGGTACACTATCTGATCACCTTAAAGTTTGATGGTAGTGCATCATTTGGTACACTATCGGACTGCCTTAAAGATTTATGATAGTGTATTAGTTGGTACACTATTAGACTATCTTAAAGATTGATGGCAGTGTAACATTTGGGACACTATCGGACTACCTTAAAGATTGATGATAGTGTATCAGTTGGTACACTTTCTGAATACCTTCAACATTGATGGTAGTGTATCGTTTGGTACACTATCAGACTACATTAAAGATTGATGATAGTGTATCAGTTGATACACTTTCTGAATACCTTAAAGATTGATGGTAGTGTATCGTTTGGTACACTATCAGACTACATTAAAGATTGATGATAGTGTATCAGTTGGTACACTTTCTGAATACCTTAAAGATTGATGAGTATGCAAGGACTATGATGCATCAAAGAGGTCAAAAGCTACAGTATCGGTACAAGTGTATCATACCGTTTATTGCCAGTGCTTTTGAACCCAAAGCCACATGCTCGATAATGTAATAATTGAAAGTAATGAACTAACAAAAGTGTTACTACACAATATGATCACTGCCGGACAATCTGTCCAGCTCTTGAACTAATGACTCGCCGTTATAAAGCCGCTTCATGACAAAGTCACATGTAGGCCTTGTCAATCGGTCAAGCATGCGGAAGTTATACTCGAAAAAAATAAGGCTATAAATTTAAACTGCAAGTGAATAAAACTTGCAAAATGAATAAAATGGGAGGTAGAAATGATTTCTTTTACCAAATGTTTGAAATGTTCCAGAAATCGCAGGGTTTGACCCTTTAAATATTTTTTCCAAGTATATACACTGTATTGGGCATACCGACTAGAAATGATAGGATACGTTTATTTAATAAGTTCAGAAGGTTGCAAAGCCCGAGAAGAAACATACATTCATATACACCGACAGACTGGACAGGACAGTGACAATAATTATATAGAGGATCTTACACGAGTTTTCATGTATTATTGAATTTATTAAACTCGTTGGTGAAAACGATAAGATGCTCGGCAGAGGTATTACTGAATTTATTAAACGAGTTGGGGAAAAAGATAAGATGCGAGGCTCTGCCGAGCATCTTATCGTTTTCACCAACGAGTTTAATAAATTCAATAATACAGGAGCACGAATGCAAGATTCTATTTATAATATGACACTTAAATCGCATTTTAATAGCAAATTTTGCACTAAAACGCCACGAATTCGCCATTAGAAAACGCGACGTTTTATGGACGCCAACGCATAACGTTACGACGTAATTTGCATATTTAATCCACTAGTGGATTATCGTTTTTAGTGCATGGCTTTATTAAACTCTCAGATGTGACGTCATATGATAAACACTAAATACAAACTGTAAAATGCACTCGAACAAAATAAGCCATCGAACAAAATAAGCCATTCAATCGGGTTACTAAGATTAACCCATTGCATTCTGGGTACTTCTTTGTCGTCTGGTGAGATTTTCGTCTGCGTAAAAAATCAAGGATATTTTTACAGTATTGGTCTAACCAACTCTTGTAGAAATGATGTCTAGGCAGCAAACAGTTTGGATCACAGATCAGGCCCCACGTTTGTGGGGTCTGATCTGGATCCAAACTGTTTGCCCAGATACCCATACCCCTAAAGGGGTATTCCGAATGGAATGGTTTAAAATATACAAGTGGAGACTTTTCGCAATCATGAATTTAGAGAACCAATAAATGTTAAGACGCATGTTGCTTATTGTGATGTAACGTCAGATGTTGGTGACAATAAGCGTGACGTCAGAAAGCGTCAGATTTTGAGCTCTGTTGCCAGTTCACTGCAACCGCCTCATCGAATTTTTTCAAATTTTCCTAAATAAATACTGGGGGTGGTCGGGCGGTGCAATGGTGCTGTGTGTAACTTCCAGTGCCGGGGCGTCCTACTGATTTGGAACATTGTAGGGCAAGGGCCTACTGTGTTTGCATTTGGTGCGGGTGGGGGTTGTATGGACATTTTTTCCCTCGTCCGTCATTTCTCCTCTTTCTCCCTCTCTGGGAGACGGCCCGATATAGACTGAAATACTGTCTCAAAGGGCCGTTAAACCCAAAACAATCAAAACTAAATAAATACTCGTTAAATGTGAATTTAATTGCCAACTGCAACTGCTACATGTAGCAGAATGCGAGTATATCAGAAGATATTTATTTTCGGGACAACTTACGATTTTGCTCGATTTCAATAGGGAGCCCCGGTAGCTCAGTAGTTTAAGGGCTGGTCTGCTGACCTGACAGTCCCAGGTTCGATCCTTGCTTGAGATGAGAATCTTTTCAAATGTAAACGGAGTTCCATTGCACACAACCTTTCATTATCGACCACTCATCGTCCCGATATGACTGAAATACTGTTGAAAAGGACATAAAATCGCATGTCATCCATCTTTCCATTGATTTCAATAAAACGTAACCAACGTACAAATGCAGTTGCGGACAAAACCGCTAGATTTGCTTATTCGTTAATTACACCGGCTTTCCGAAATAAATTTCTAAAACATTCCAGGTAAAGAACTATTCGGAATAGGTATATTTCATGTCTGCCTGATTTTAATTTGCTTTATGTTAAAGTTCGATATGATTTTTATGCTCAGAAAATGACACCCAGTATGCAAAATAAAGAAATCTGGCATTGCGGACAAAACCGCTAGATTTGGAAAATTTGGTATTACTTTAAACCGGATTATACATTCCGAAGTCTTATTTCACAGTTCAAAATTCCAAATAGGTACTGTATGCTAGTAAATTTTCTACTCTTCTTCTGCTGCGTATTGTTCTTTAGTGGTCTCTCGATCTTCGTCGGGTGCCGTTTTTAGTGCCAAAAATCTGAAGTATACGTTTTTCTTGAATCGCTAAAACTTAAGTTTTCTTCTAGACGGAAAGGCTTAACTTGTTGGCGTTCCGATGTTAGTTTACATTACTTCACTCGCACTGACGGTGAAAAGTTTGTTGGTTTTCATGCTCTGGTTTTCAATTTAAGCTGAAACAACTAATTTGCATTGCGAGCGCGTTGCAACGTCTTACAACGTAAAAACTGACGTTGTTTGGTATTTCAAGACGATGAATTTATTTTTATGACTCATAAATGAAGATTTTTTTTTACTTTCTAAATACACAATAAATAACCTTTTAAATGGTTTAAAATTTATTATATTTGCTCGTCCGTTAGATATACTAAATCAGGGGAAAATAATAAAGATGGCTTGAAATTGTCACCAACACCTGACGTTACATCTATGCTTTGAGACCAGCTACTATATTCTTGTTTTTGCTGTACGAAAACTTTCTCGCCGGAAACAAGTCTCAAGTTACTGTCCGGTCATGACATTTCCGACGTGTGCTACGATTCGATTTTCTAATTATTACCGTTACAATAGCAATTGCGTAAATAATAAAATATTGGTATAGATAAAGTAAACAAACTATCACAATAATAGCATCCGTAATGAAAGAGGTGTTGTGGGAAAACATGGGGTCAACAGAGGTTTAACATTTCCGTCCATTGACATCTCCACGAAGATCTGCACGTATATATATCGCAGCTGGTCTTAATGTTTCTACGTAAACCAGTTAAAGATTTGAAAAAGGATGGTGTACTAAAATTAGGTCCCCCATACACATACAACTGAACGGCTACCCAGCGGGCACATGACATCGAAATGACGTCACATTAACGTCAATGCGACGTCGTGACGTCGCATCGACGTTAGTACGACGTCATTTGACGTTATGTGCCTGCTGGGTAACAGTTCGACGCTTACCGCTTATTTTCAGTCCTTTCTGTCCAATATTTACATGTAGGCTTACTGCAATATACCTGCGCCGCGACACGACAAAACCTACAAAGTGGCTTGTGCACCCAGCTCTCTCAGATCAGCCTGGACATCTGCCCAGTCAGATCAGAATATTTGCTGTCGATCGAATGAGCACTGGAAGCTCAGTTAGTTAAGCCTACTTATCTAGCGGTTCCGGATTCGAGCCCTGCTGGAGGCAGAACTATTTCCAACCGTAAACGAGGTTCCATTGCACACAGCCTTTCATTATCACCTTCCTATCGTCCTGATATAATTAAAATACTATTGAAAAGGACGTACAATTGCAAGTCATCTATCCATCGCTGTCGGCATGGAAGTAGCTTGGACCCTTACCTACCCTTTTAGCGCACAGCGAAGACTCTGACCAGACTGAACTTTGTCGTTTCTCGGCTCATATGTATATACAAATATACCGTTTTGTTTCTCTGCAATCAGAGCTCAAGATAAGGAGTTTGGATTTTGGTTGAGTATTTTTTCATTATTAATTGGGTATTCTGATTTTTTAATTGGGAAATGGATCTTGTATTACCCGCATTTTTTATTTTAAATTGGGTGTTCTAGTTTTCTTTTGAGCAATTTGGTAAAACAGAACAATTAGTTATTAGATTAACAACTCGGAAACACTCCAGTGCTGCAGTCTTTATTATTCATTACCATTTGCAGAGGTATCATAGCAAATACTGGAGAACTGCAAATATCATCAACAGAGAGGTTGTTAAAACGTTACATATACGTGTCCCAGCTAAATATAGTGTGTCTTGTTACAAGACCATTTCTGACTTGTAAAACCAAATGCCTGTTAGTTTTCTCCGAAGGCTAATGCTCTCAAACAGTGTGGTATACAGTATTAAACGACGGTCTGTCCTCAGTAGATATTTTTTTTCACTTCAGTTGACTCTTCTTCCATTCTCTCGTCTTTCTGTAACTTTGACTCTACCGAAAACTTTTCCAAGAGCATGAAGACCTCTTTGTGCTGTGCGCTAATACTTTGCCGATTTTTACTTGAAATTTGTTTCCTTGGTGTGTGTGGTGGTGGTGTGTGTGTAGTCCTTCAAATGCCCATACATTGGTGTTTCTGCTTTGCTTAAGCTGACAATCATGTGCTATTCAATATTCTCGTTTTTCATTCCACTTCACGCATGATGGACCATGGAAATTTATATTTCCAGCCATAAACCGTTTCTTGTGCTAGTTTAATACCGGAATATTCCTTGATCCAAAAGAAATGTCAGGGCGCGACTATCTTTATACCTTCCCCTAGACCTTCCCATTGTACAACAAGGGCTTAGCAAGCGGCGCATAATACGCCCGTTTTAATGTCATAAAGGAGTTACAGAATGAACAAGACTGTTAACAAAAGGATAGACAGGTAGACAAACAGGGGAAACCACTCTATAATTAATGATGGCGACATTATTTAAATATTTAACACATCAAATACTATTAGTATAACAAAAATCAGCTTCCACGGGGAAGTGGCTCCTAAGTTGAGTAATGCCAATGTCAAACAAGGGCGGTAATTCATAAACTAAATATACTAGCTATACCATTCTTGGTTCTAATACATTCCCTTGACAATATACACATCACCATCAAGTTGTGTTAGAATATTCTAAACGATTAATTAAAGGAAATTCATGCAAGGGCAGATAATTCAGTAAGTAAGCCAGAGTTGTGGTTCTTGCTCAGGATATATTTACTTATTATTATACACATTCCTAAAAAGTTTCATTATAATATTTCAAAAGGTTAAGGAGATGTGGAGTGAATGGAAAAATCCTAAAAATACTATTCAAAGGGAGGTTACTCCAAAATTAAGAAAGGGGGAGCAACCATTCTTATATGTGACACATCATCTTATGATCATGCACATTGTTTTAAAGTTTCATCATGATATACCAAACAGTTACCGAGTTAAGGGATGCCCAAGATAAGTATACACAAAAATAGTCTAAAAGAAATAGTAAAAGGGATGTAATTCTGAAACGAAGAAAGGGAGAGCAACCATTGTTGTGCGCGACACATCATTGGGACTTCATACACATTGCTACAAAGTTTTATGAAGATATCCCAAACAGTTATCTAGTGCGCAAGTTGGTCTGAGCATTTCCTTCTGCACATGGAATAAGGAATCTTTTCAAGCGATGCAAATCAAAGGTTACTTTTTTTAAATCGAGGATGCGCAGACTGGTCTGAGTCTTTTTTGTTCACACTTTTCATAAGTTTTCTTTTTTTGGTAATGAAATACAGTCAGTCCTGCTTATGTGGGTACCTCTTTTAGGGGTCTACTGTGCAAACGAACATGTGCTAAGAAATTACACGAAGCAGCCGTTTTTAAGTCCCCTTGGGACCCCATCAGACAGGTTGGAATGTAATTTGAAGACAAGAAATCCGCGGAAAGCGGTGTCGCACCTGCGGGGCTCAAGTCACACGAGTTCCAGTTGGTATTGAAATCTATATCGCCCATGCCAACGCCGGTGAGACAAAGATGACAAAGTTAAACATGTAAAAAAGGCGGCAAAAATTCATCTGGGAATTATGTGCAAACAATATTCACATCTTCAGACCATGGCCAAAATATCTGTGAAGTCTCAAAGGGATTGTCCAATATATGTAGGAGTTGTGCTCACAAGACACCCACTATGGAAGGTATTGTGTGAAAAATTGACTAAGTAAACACGTGAAAAAAGTGGCAAAAATTAATTTGGAAATGATATGCAAATAATATGCACATCTACAGACCATGGGCAAAGCATCTGTGAAGTTTCAAAGGGTTTGTTCAACAAATGTAGGAGTTGTGCTCACAAGACACCCAAAATAATTGATCAAAATGTGTAGGAGGAGTTGCGCTAACAAGACACCCGCTGTGAATTGTTGACGGACGGACGGACGGAAACTTGCACGCCTATATCGCCCCAGCTAACGCAGGTACGACAAAAAGCACAAAACGTTGTGATAAGATTGCGAAATCCAATAGGGGTGATTCGAATGCACAGGCTGATCTGCCATTTGCACCTGCTATACATCCCTTTTCTCTTGGTACATGTCCAGCCCAAGTCCTGATCGTGATCATACGACCTGTGTGAAAACCTGTCTATGTAAACGGAGACGACGACTGTTCTCGTGAAAGTAACAAGCTTGATTTGCCGTTGCATTAAGAAAAACTTTTCAAAGCGACATAGCTGATAGAATGTCTTCTTTAAAGTAACATCAAAGAAGCTGCATAGTTGGAGGATGGACAGGCTGCTCTGAGTCTTCGCTGTATTACAGTATTTTCCGGAATTTTGCAGCAAAACATTCGATGACTCCTTATGATTTAAGCTAAGTTTCTGTATTCGCGAAATGTGTCATTTTGCGGGCAAATAGAGATTCGCGAATATAAGCGTAAATAAACTGCCATGGGTATTTACTTATAGGTTTTCATACATGATGTTATATCAAAGTATATATACGTTAACATGTACGTAATGTGCCTTGACAGAGCAGTCGGTTAAGACTTGGTTTACCGTGTTCGAATTCCACCGGCAGCAGATCACATGAACAATACTCCATTGCAAATTGGGCGCAGAATTACATTATCATCATTAAAATGCACATTCTTTCTTGTAGGCCTATGGATTGCTTGGCAATGTATTAACATCGTCGCTCATATATGACAGTAAATGTGGTGATAGGAGGTAAACTACCAATGCGTTATGCTTAGTGAACTTGAGTAAGCGTGCAAAACTTATTATACCGAATCTTCTAGTGGACTGATCGAATTTGACAGATATTGGCAGCGCATATTTGTCACCACCCTGACATTTCTTTTAGATCAAGGTATATTTACTTCTACTTTCACGTGCAATCACGTGGTTCACAATGATAAGCGCAATAGCCTTCGATTCATCTCCAGTATCACTCGAATCAATGAGTCAGTCTAGAATATTATGAAGTATCGTGGCAGTTTGTTTTTGCTTCGCAAAGTCGCCCAGAATTTTGTTTGACTTTTTTGGTTGAGGGAGTTTCCTTCGACCTCGTTTGCGGGTGGCCATTTTTTAAATAGTAGGTCTGGTTGGCTTGACGGTCCGGTTAAAAACCCATACCGATCGCGGTACTGTTCTGGTAATGGCTTAAAGAACCTGGTTTGCCACAACGTGTAACCATAGCAAAGAAATCAACATTTTCTCACAATCTGACAGAGAACGGTGAAAGGAAAACGGTTTCGTTTTTTTATTACTGCCCAAGTACACCCATAGGCAAATTATATGACATTTCACACTTGTCTGTATCTGGATGTTATTTTCTGTATTAAAGGAAGTTTAATAGATAGAATTAGTTAAACTATCAAAACCTACTTTTGAGCTCATTGGGATTATTTGTTCTGATATAATTAGAATCAGCATTTCATCAGCTTTCTAATGATACAAAATTTAAAGCATTTTAACTGAATTTACTCCTGTCAAAATCGAGTGAAGGCAGCCCCTATAATTTCTATTCAAAATCTGACATATATACTAAATTTTTTGGCCCCTGGCCTCTTTCGACATATTACGCATTTCTTTCTGATTGTCAAATTTAGTACTCATATCAAACGATAAAGAAAGAAAAATCACGCATTTTGATTTTTTTAATGTTTTGGTCGAATATTTTGTCCTGTTAAATTGTTACTTTCTTACAGCCATAAATTTTTATTCCCCGACCGAAAGGTTCGGGGATATAGCGATGAGCCTGGCGTCCGTCCGTTCGTAAACATTTTTGTGTCCGCTCTATATCTTGAATACCCTTTGAAATATTTTTCATGATACTTCACAGTTATGTAGAACAGGTCATGACAATGTGTCACGAAAAAGAATAGTAACTCTTGCCACTGTACTTTTTGAGTTATATCCTCTTTGGTGCTATTTTGGCAGATTCGTGTCCGCTCTGTATCTTGAATACCTTTTGAAATATTTTAATTATTTACAGATATGTAGAACAGATCGTGGCGATGTGTTGCGAACAAGACTAACAACTCTTGCTTTATTACTTTTTGAGTTATTCCCCCTTGATGGTTTGAGGTGTGATTTCGTGTCCGATCTATAACTTGAATACCTTTTTAAATATTTTCATGATACTTCACAGATATGTAGAACAGGTCATGACAATGTTTCGCAAACAAAAATGTTAACTCTTGCTCTTGTAATTTCTGAGTTATATCCTCTTGATGGTTAAGGTGTGATTTCATGTCCGCTCTAAAACTTGTTAGCAACTAAAATGGCCCACTTTCGCTATTTTAAAATGGTAAAAATACGCTGTACAGGCACGGGGTCCCAATCATTGTCAGCTTTTGTATATATTGCATAGCTGGACGGGAAACCAGATAAGGAAACTTGTACTTTCTGGAGCGATTGTCAATATTTCAAAAACATGTTCTTTCTTTTCAGGTTATGTGACATTATTTGCGCATCAGTTCACTTTTTTATCAATCGTGAAGACTGAAGATTTCATGATGATTTTTGTTTAGACAGCTTTACCAATTATAGAGTGTAAATGACCAATATTAGCCAGCTGATAACAAATAAAAAATCCTTGCGTTTCACATAAAAAGGATTTGAAAACTTATTTGAATCATTATAATTGGCAACTAAAATGACCTACTTTCGATTTCATTAAGCTGAATAAAATGGTAAAAATACAATGTACAGGCATGGAGTCCCAATCACTACCCCGCCTATTGTTTATATAGCATTGCTAGACGGGAAACGAGACTTAATGTCTTTACCTTTTGCCAGTTACATGTCTCAATATATGCACATCAACCCCACATTTTTTTACCAAACGTGAAGGTTGCACCGCCTTTTACAATGATTTGAGTTTAGATAGTCCTATCAGTGGCCAGACTGCAGTATAAAATCGTCGAAGCACAAATCCTTACAAAATTGGTACATTCTTCAGAAATTATTAATGTATCGATTGTTGTGATTTTTTTGTCATAATTGGCAAACAAGAATCTAAGGTAGTTGGAAAAAAAGACAAGTCTCTACGTTAAAATGCGGTTTTCGTTTCTGGTTCCCCGTTGGACAATTAACTCACAGAACAGCGAGACAAAGAATGAGATCCTTCAGTTCAGTTCAATTCTCTTAACGACGTTCCCCATCCAGTAGTAGTATTTCAATTCTCATATCGACGTTGCCCCCGCACCTCAGCGGAACGAATCCATAGCCGCAGTAACAGGGCGCCGAGCGTCCGTCCAACGTTCGCCATCCTTGCCTTGCATTGTTTTTTATAACTATTTAACGGCTGTACATTGTATTTTTATCTCCTGTAGGTTGTATTGTTACCTCTTGTACCTTGTATATACCATGCAATGAACCTAGTGAAAGCGAAAGTATGCCAACTAGAATGAACTAGATATTTTTTTGAGAAAAAAAAATTTATGAGAAACTCAAGGACGTGTTAATTTTTCAAAGCCGACAAATCACGATCATATTCAATAAAGAACCTGTAGTAAGAAACTTGCAGCAATACTTCAGGATAAACTAGGCATATTTCATGCTGATAGAGCAATGGGGTCTCTTAAAAATGAGCAAAAAAAAATACAAAGTCTATAGGAACGCTCAAGGGTCACTAACTCAGGGATGGAAAATTGGATCTGGCTGAGTTTTAAAGTTGTCCGAGTTCTTCTGCCTGTCCTCGTTCCCTGCAAATCTGAAAACGATCCGATCAAAGATAGCGGAGAAAATCCGGAATCACTATTTTCCCATTATAAGTCAATGGCACCTGTTGGTTTCCATAGTAATAACAGTTTCGGCCACACATGACCCAAAACCTAATGCGCCTTTCCCCTTGCCCAGTAATGCTACACAGGCAATTTTATTGAAATTGGCCTGAAAGTTTTAGAGAAACACTTGTTTGAAAATGTGGACGGACGGACGACGGAGCCTGCCTAGCATATAAGACCCCCACCCCTGGAGCCGCTGGCTCAGGTGAGCTAGAAATGTATCTAATCTTATGCGTTGCCGACAGACAGGAGAAGAACAAACAGTAAATCCTCAAGTAACGTAAAGTGCACTGAGGGCGAACCGTTATGCATATGTGCTTTATTTTCAAGGGCATGCACAATGTGGGCGAGATATTTCAAAGGCAAACCAACAATTCCACTGTTTTATCGGCAATATCTGAAACTCCGCCTGCAGATATGGATCTGACATCTAAATTCTATTTCAATACCTATAATTTCTGTTCAGTTAATGCAGTAAACATACAAGGAACATATTAATCAAATAATTTGCCAAACAGCTGATTATCTCTACTAAGCAAACCTCAGGTCAACGTATGGTCACTAAAGGTGGCTAAACCGGTTCCTTATCAATACACCGCACCTTTATTAAATTCTGTCAGCATGGTCAGTAGCATCATTTATGTTGCTCCATGGGGAAGGGTCCCTTATACGCAGACTTGTTCAACACAGAATGTATTTGAAGCTAAACTGAGTACTTGCTTGTTGTTATACACATTTATCATGACCTGTATGCTTTCCGTGCATACAGAGAAGACTGATAAGCATGCACATCCGTGCTGCCTGATCAGTCTTCTTTTGCACATGAAATAACTCCATTTTCTCATATAACATCTCATATAATTGATATTCACATAATTGATATTCAGTGACGCTGCTTTCATAAACATATCATTGTACTGGTTAAATTAGCTATAGGCCATACGAATGCTGATGAAGCCGTGTACAAAGACATTGGCATTTGTGTTTGGCATTTTGCAAGTGAAGTACCTTTTGAAGATATATTTGACATCAAAAGTCAATTATTCTGAATATATAGCTAGTGGTATTGACAGCCGTAGTTTCTTACACTGTAAAATTAATGTACAAGGAGCGATCGAGAAGTTCTAAGCCCCACCATGGTTTGAAACCTTTAGAGCGTTGTACAGAGCAAGTCATATCACCAAAGTTCGGGAATTTATCTCAAATATCAATTTGATAACACTTCACCTTTTACAGTTACCCCATGAGTGCACTGTGTAACTCTTTGACCGACCATAACTTTAGCAGAGTCAAACATTTGCAATTGCTTTTTTTGCAAATATATGTTCTATAGCATGCCGGTAATTGATGATGTATGCAAACATAAATTTATTCCATTTCAGAATAAAAAGCAAAATTTTCATTTTCAGAAAGTGTCTGTTTTGAGAGTTTCTGCAGATGGTGCCCAATCGGAGTCGCAAGCTCTGCGTCAACTAAAGCGGGTTCTTTTAACTCTTTTTGACAAAAATCATATAAGATGTCAATGTTTTATGTGTGAACATTATTTGATTTTGCTCACCATGTTCCTAACAAACACGAAAGTAGGATATGGGTCTCTAAATTTCAGGGTTGCAATATTCCATCAAACTGTAGACAAATCGTCATATTTTCATGTACTACAACAAGAACCGTTTAAATCTTCTGGAATGTGAAGAATAATTTTTCCAAGTAAGGCAAGACAAATAGATTCTTAATGTTATTTTAATAATATGCCACCCCTCTTGTGTTTAAGGCGCTGTAAAAAAAGAAACTTCCGCCAAATATTTTTGAGACTTCCATCGAAAGCTAGTAAAAAATAACTAATTACATTCGTGTTAAGCATGCATGCGCAGATTTACTAGAAATATCTAAGGCGCAGAACTTTTCGATCGCTCCTCGTACACTAGTGCAGATAAAGCATTCTCTGCTTGGTAAACGTTTCACGTCTCTTTGCAAACCTTTTAAGTGTAAGTCAAATGTCCTTTCCGTTTTCTGCCGAGACCTACCTTTCACATTTTCTCAAACTTTTGAGGTTTACCGACACTAAAGAAGTTAAACACCTAAATTCATATGTCCACTAAATTTGGCAAAGCTGAGTTTTAACAGTATATAAAAACTATATAAAAAGATATTTTAAATGAGAGCAATGCAAGCAAAGACATGATACACCGTCTCTCGTCGCTCTTCCGATTCTATATATTTGTCCGTTATTCTTCTCATTGGTGTTATACTTTTCTCAGCTACTGCAAGATCTAGAGCTTTAAAGTTGGAATACAGGTAGACAATGAATAGCTGATATCATGGCACTGAGTATCGGGCTCCTGGCTTTTAAAATATCCCCGGCCGAAGTTTTCGTCTTCCCGTCTCTTCGCCCGTCTATCAGTGAGTCCGCCCGTCCTTCCGTTCTCTTGTTGATATTTGCGTTGAAGTTTTACTTTTGTTCAATCCTTAACTGGAACCTATTCATATTATTATGTGCGATACTGATCAGTTTGCTTCAGCCTGATGCTGTATGACAGACTTTCAAGGTTGCACACATTTTTTGCGTTAGGTTTTCTCTGTTTTTCTAAAAGCTGCAACTGGAATTTGTTCATGCGTGCTTAGTAGTAGTACAGGACGGATACATCATATTAGTTGACATCATTTGGATGCTACTTTTGACCCAAGGTCTCAGTCTTGGAAATTTGTCCTTTTGCGTTATGTTTAACGTTAAACTGCATTTGTTCACACATTTTTAATAATAAAGCTGAATGGAACCTTTTGACATGCGATTAGGTTTGGGTTGACTGACATTATCTTGATGCTACTATCGACTAGGTCACAGTCGCAGATGTTGGGGATAGGGTTTGGGATCTGATTCAGTCAGTTCCTGAAGTGTAGTTACTCTTTAAATTAGAAAGTTGTATAATATTTTATATTAAATCGCAGAGGGCGAGGTTTGGGCCCAGTAAAACATGTTTAAGCCGTCCAGTAATTTTTTCTGACCGTTCCAAGGCGGTACTTCTGTTGCGGTTCCTTGATGTTATATTGTGCTGTGTCCGCTTCTTTATGGTCTCTGGCGGTTTGGTCACCCTTATTGCTACCCAGTCTTCCTTCTGTTTTGTTTTGTAACTAAACCAAAAAATAAGTAAAAATATATGTTGATGCTGTTATTGGGTTAGCTGAATGACTATCTGTTCGGGAAAGAGCTGCTCATTCGGCTTACTGTGCGTGTCTTTCGTAAACTTGTGTCACTTTCTGTGTGTTTGTGCTTCTTTCCCTATACACAGTTCCGAGAATAGCTGCTAAGCTCCGCCTGCTGAGTTACTGTTACTACGTCTCACAAGCTTACACAAAGATGGCGGAAAAACAAATGACAAATGCAAGTGCCTGCTGAATGTTGGCGATCTATGGCGAAGAATCAGCCTCCTCGTGGCCTACACATGGCAGTTGGCGCATCATGCATTTCCGATGCGTTCTGTTCTTGCAAAGCAGGGTAAATTTATTTAAAAGTGGTGTTTATTAGTTTTCTTTAAACAGGTATACAACCCTTCATTAGCTGAAAAGTAAAATCACGGACTTATGTTGTAATTGACCACGTGCGATTTGTTTGCGAGACTATGTCACGTGCTAAGTTGTCGTTGCATTGGCCAGGTATTCGATATCATGTGATTTTGTGTGACATTCTGGGTGTGGCTCGGAACTGTGTATTGGTTTTGAGAGCGGAATGTGGGATTTGATTGTATTAATTCCTGATCATTGCCCATCTTTTTACTCCCCCAATATCCTCAAACCGAAAGTAGGCTGTGACACATGAATGATGTTGTTGCTCCAAAACGGGGGAGAGGGAGGAGGGATGGGGTTAAACGTGAAAACAAGTAAACTTTCAGGAAAAACAAGAACACCAGTAAAAATGCAGGCGGAGGGTCGGGGGGTGGGGGGGGGGGGGTGGGGGGGGGGAGATTAAACGTGAAAACAAACTCTCGTAAAAAACAGTAAAAATTACTGGAGCACGCATTCACTGTGCCTAATGCTATTAGAATGCATTCGGCAACAAAGAAGTTACCTTGAAAAAATAATCACGCAGCAATCATTGTACTGGAATTTCCAGTATTTTCTGTGACTTCAAAACCACATGATCATCCACCCGGACAATATCACATACAAGCCGTCGAGAACTGATACTCGTATATGCCCGACAACATATTTGTTAATAGTAAATATTTGCAGGTATCACAAGACAATGTCGATTCTGGCATTGAAAATATAAGATCTTTAGAAAATTCTCTCAATTAGAAAGGGTGTTTGTGAAACATTATGCCCTAAGCCCTATGCTTGCCACAAAAGATGTCAAACTTTAGATGTCTAAGCCTGAAAAGGGGCATATTTCTGTTATTTTTTATGGTAATTCCGCCTACGTTAATCATTTCTTCATACTGATTTCCAGCTCTATGCTAAATATCCTAGCTCAAACACTTCTCTACATACATAGGTAAACTTTTTGTTTTAGCCAAATGCCTAAGTCTGAGTCTAAAAACGAAATGGTGGTCGGGTTGGGCAGTGGTGCCCAGTAGCTGCTAAGTACTGACTTAGCATGGGAATAATTCTGTTATTACTGCATGTAAAACTCAAAGAAAGGGTGTAGATCAGTCAGTTTTTGACGGAATATGCCCATAATTAAAACATTCCTTGCAAATTTCACCATCAACCTGTATACAAAATATTACCATCCTTGCTCAAATACTTTTTAAAAAAGCCTGGTAACAAGATTTTAACCACGGGGGCAGCTGTAAAAGTACAAGTTTGACAGAGGTAAAACCATATGGGTCTGCTTATTTTTCAGGATTTATTCATATACTAAATTTCAAAATCCTACACCCAATGGTTCTTTAGCCAAATAGTTGCATAAGTACTGACCATAAGAGAGAATAACTCTTTTATCACTTTATGCAGTGTTACCTAACCTTTATCAAATTATTTTCTACATCAAGCAATACTAATTTACCAAAAATCAGATTCCTAGGTCAAGTGGTTCAGAAATTGGAAATAAAAAACACCAAATTCAACAAAGGGGCATCATTCAGTCATTTTGTTACAGAATTCGTCCAAAAGTTAATCAGGTGATCTTCACTTAGCCCCTAGCAGTATGTTAAATATGAGCATCTTAGCTCAACTGGTATTTCCAGGGTTTTGGAAACAGACTTTCATTTAATTTTTCGATGAAGGGGCATAATTCCGTAAATATATGGCCGACGGAAGAGAAAAAAATCGGGTCTGTTTATTTTTTTATGGTCTATCCATCATATCAAGCCCCAGCAGTTGTTTTTGAGAAAAAACCACCCATTATTATGTTTTATACAGATGAGAAAGTGAAATAACTCTGTCAATAGCGAATGCATTATAACGCAATAAATGCCAGAATGATTAGCACATCAAATACTAATAGTATACCAAAATTAGGGTTCTAGGTCAAATGGTTCAAAAGTAAGAGAAATGCCAAATTCATCAAAGGGACATAATTCAGTTATTTATTTACGGACTTTGCCCAAAAGTTAATCGGGTAATTTACACATTAGCCCCTAGCAGTATGCCAGATATGAGCACCCCAGCTAAAATAGTATTCACAGGATTTTGGGAACAAACTTTCATTTATTTTTTTTTTTGATAAAGGGGGATAACTCTGCAAGTACAAGGATGATGGACAAGAGAAAAACATGTGTCCTCTAGTTTATTTTTATTATAGTCTATCCACCTATGAAATATCAAGGTCCCATCAGTCACGGTTCTTGAGTAACTGTAGTGTTACTTACGGAGAGGCCCAAACCAATATGCCCCATCATCTTCTTCGAAGTTTGGGGCATAAAAACAAGACATTCAATTAATTTGGGTTAAAGCCAAATGCTTGGTATGTACATGCATTTCAACCTACGAGTGGCCGCTGTCATCAAGCAGCGCACGTGATTGTCTGCTCTTTAAGTACATGTATATAGCGATGGCAAGAAACCACACGAAAAAGGTTAAATTTCTAGACTAATGCATATTTCCATGTGTCTGTGTACGTGTCCGTCGGCCTCGGTTTGTCTGGGAAGAGATAAGGACGAAGAAATTTTATCATAAGTGCATTCGGGTCCTTTGTGCCAAGCAAGAAAGAACATGACGATATGTCCTTTGTTCCTGTGTACGTGCCAATATGAACGTGCGTGATCAGGTGTATTTGTATGTACTGAGCTATGAGAAAAACTTGAAATCCTACTACGCAACACGCTTTTATAAGCCAATTTTCCGGTGGGGGAAGAGGACTATGGAGGAAAAATGGTTCTTTGAGGTCCGGGGTCATGATTGGACCATTTTTGCTAGAGTTACGGACCCTTAATCTGTAAATCGGCGGTCAAATCTTGTGTACGCAGCTCTTCCCTCAATTTCGAACCGATTTTCATAGAACTTTCAGGATACTGTTATCTTTGTTTGACATGGATCATATCAAGATCAGACTTTTGCTGCAAGGGTTACAGCCCTTTATCTTTAAATCTGTGGTCAGATCTTATGTCAGGAAATTTTTTCAATTTTTAACCGATTTTCATAAAAACTCTCCGGATATTGTTATAACCATTTAATCTGATTTAAATTTTACTGGAATCATGATACATGTACGACGCTTTCCTCCAGAGGAACGACCCTTTATCCGTAAATATGTAGTCAAATCTTGAGTCCTCAACTCCTGCTACACTTGTCATCCGATTTTCATGAAACTTCCATATATGATACTGATATTGTTATTACCTGACCTCGGTCATGATGCATGATGATATTCTTTTTATTAGAGTTACGTCCTTCAACTGCCCGGTGATGCAAATGTTGTGGCCACAGGTCCTCCTTCCATTGTCATCTGGTTTTCATCAAATTTGAAGAATACTATTATCACCATCTGAGGTAGAACATATTATATCGGCGCAATGTTCACACCCTTATGCTAGAGCTACATCCGTTGATCAGTCCAGCAACACGCAAATCTGTCAATTAACAGCTTGTTTTGATAAAACTTATAAGATATTGTCACCGGCTGAAAAAGATCATATTTCATAATTATGGCCTTTGCTTTATCTCTTGACTCTGATATTGGGATCTACAATTTTCATTATTCTTCAGAAAGCCACTTAATTACATAAATTACTTTCCAACTTGTCATTAGCAGAGTCAAATTCAAATATTTGTAATTGAAAAGGCTGAAAACTTGTAGATGTAGAGCTTCATTACTATTCAGAAACTGTCCAATATTTTCATGGACAACTGAGCCTCGTTGTGCTCTTAAAGCACATCTCTAAGTCCTTTGGTCCAATGTCTACCTTCCGTTTTGCATATCTGATCTGTATCTCTAAAATGATACTGTCGTGCTTTAATAAAGACGTAAATATGCGATTTCTTTAAACCAGCAAACTCCCAAAATACGCGAGACTCAGAACGTGGCATTTTATAACGTGATGTCTGTATTTCAAAATGACGACTGCATTACAAGTATCTATGAACAAACATTGCTTATGCAATCCGACGATGTATTCATAAAGCCCTTACGGGGAGAGGACGGTGGGGTGGCGGGCGGGAATCTCGAAAGGCCGAACCTACCTGACCTTACTCTGCCACATTATATTATTGCCTCAAATAATGACTCGTACCTATAAAGTAGGGTAAGAGACAAGACCTGTCCGCGTACAGGATAGCTCGCCTGCAGTGCATTGCCCATCACATAATAAAACTTTAACCAAAACATCCAATCCGGACGCCGACGCGGACGCGGACGCTGACGCCAGGGTGACAACAATAGCTCTTCCTGAACTTTCGTTCAGGCGAGCTAATAATGATCACGAACTGATACAATCAAATTCCATAAGCCGCTCATGTTATCAAATGGGAAATAGTAACATAAAAATAAATCGAGCGGATACTAAAATGAACAGCTCTTTCCCAGTAAGGTAGTCACAATGCTAGCTTTCAAGGCCCATAGCTTTATCAGTGGTACAAATTCATAAATATACAATGTACACGACCGGAGAATCCCGTCTTGGTTTTGCGTTTGTTATGTTTCATTGCTGGACACAAAAACGCGTTTTTTTCATCTTAATTAAATAACCTCAACCCCTCCTCGTTAGCATAGTATATAAAAAATATAGATTCGATCTTATCAGTTCACATACATCGGTATGATAGCAGTAGGGACACACTTTGGGCTGAGATCGATGACATTTCATTAGTTTCCGTATACGTGTATACATGTACATGTACACGTAGTTGTAACCATTGGTTGACTGTCTTGTCTGAACTGTTTAAAGAATGCCTGAAAATTTATCCCCATAAAATATATTGTGACTTTTGACAGGTCCTATTGCTCAATCATGTTATAAACTCATGAAGTGTTTTATCCTGAGGTTTCACTGCAAGCCTTACTATAGTTTCGTCATCGTAAATGACCTTAATTAGCCAATTTTGAAAGCCCCATTGCTGTATAAGTGGTTAAAAATGTAGTTGAAATAGGCCTACATGTAATATTTTTATCGTGAGACCGTTGCAAGTTTCGTCTTTGTAAATGACCGTGATTAGCTAATTTTTAAAAGATACAAAACGTCCTTGAGTTTTACACATAGCGGATACCATGTTAGTGTCTTTTGATATCAAGTTTAGCGGGCGAGACCTGAAACAGCGTAGGAATGGCGAGGCTCGGCGTTTTTCTGGTCGAGCCTGATAAACTTGATATCGAAAAACACTTACATGGTTTGTCTGAACTGTTTAAAGAATGCATGCTTAGTGATTAACCCAATCACGGTTGATAACTTTGCTGCACTCTTTAATTGCACACCGGGGGATCGGTCGTCAGACTCTATGATGGCCCCGACCTAAAGCTATATATTGTAGTTGGTTGGGACCGGAGCCTTTTTTGTCTGTTGCTTGGTCCACCGGGGCTCAACTGGTGACCGTCTTTTGCTTCAGATTTCCAGTGGGGTTGTTTGGCAGGACAGGGATCTCCACCTGTCAGACGGCCCGTTGTATCTGTTGAGCCCTCGTCTTTGCTTCTTCATGGTGTTGAAATTTGATTTATGTGTTTACCGTGATGATTCATTGACGAGTTAGAGGGTTATCATGCGAACCGAACAACCAACTAAATGTTTTGTACCACTTCAGAAGCTGAGGGTGAGGTTGGGCCTGTAAAATCGATTTAAGCCCCCCAGTAATTCATTACTGACCGTTCCAAGGCGGTAGTTCTGTTGTGGTTCTCTGTTGCCTGTTTTTGGTGTCAGAGTTTCTGTGATGTTTTACCTTATGTATGTTCTTATTATTTTGGTTCGGTTTGGGTTGCTGAGTGGCCACCTTTTGGGAACAAGCTGCTCACTCGGTTGGCCATATGTTCTCTGTATCTTGATTATTTGTAATCTTAGTTGTTTCCAACTATGGTTTGAGGGCTGGATTTGGATTTTGATTGTTTCAGTTCCTGGTCTTTGCATACTTTTTACTTCTATTTATCATGCATCGTAAGATTTTACAGCGTAAAGAGAGTCAAATAAATGAAAAGCAAACGCAATTATGTCGAACTTGCTGGCGTCGCGAATGAGTTATGACGTAAAGTGGTGACGTCATTTAACCAATCGAACGTTGGTATCACGGCTAACGTCAGTATCTAGCCAATTGTCTTCGGAGATCGCTTTTAAAGGTATCGCCTGATAAGATTCGCGCAAACGCAGTTCTAAAGGACATGATATCACATTATGTTATCATACCCCAGTTATCAGGTAAACATGATAAAAAAAAACAATATTGGGTCAATTTTCTTGATAACTAGTATAAATAAAATGGTAAAAAGACAATGTACATTATTTCATTATCTCACTTTTTATTATAGATCTATTATTTTATTGCTTGATTAGGAAAGGGCATCGTATTTGTTTTTTTTTAGCAATTTGTAATTTAAAAAGATTATGTGCCAGTTATATGACTCAATAGAAATATGGAACTTTAAATGAAAACAGGCTTGAGTTTCACTCAAAATGAGTTGAAAATTATTTTAAAGGTAGGTTCCTGGACTAGCGATAACATTTATGTTCACAAAATAATTTCGTTTTTTTTTTCTGGGTAGTATTGAATTCTCTTATCTTTCTGAATCTGATGCTACTGAGAAAATCGTCAGATGTTGTAGAAAATAGTCGTTTTTCCTTTGGTTTATTTTCTTTCGTTGGGATTCCAGTTCTAAAAATAATTATGTTATATGTCTATATTAAGTGCGCGATTTCTGATGCCAGTCTCCAAAGGTCAATTTTCCCTCGCCGTGAGCTCTCCTAAAGGTCCTGACATGGCGGATGGGTTAAAACTATCCCAAAATGCAATACAGCATGACGTCAGCTGTGTTTTCTATTTTTGGCGCGAACTAAAAATAGCACTAACTGGTGTGCGAAGCAGAGTTAGGAAATCCCTTGCAAAACAACTTTTCTAATATTTTTTGATTTACACTTTTTAGAGAAACTTATTCATTTCCGTTTTATAAGTGCTTTCCAACAACTTGGATAAAAATCATAAAAAATTATGATGCATTTCAAAGTACAGGAACCTACCTTTAAGGTGTCTTTAGTATTCGAAGCGAATAAAACGGTAAAAATACAATGTACACACCTTTTTTTTCAGCTCACCTGAGCCAACAGGGTGAACTATTGTGATCACCCAGTGTCCGTCGTGCGTCATCAACAATTTGCTTTAAATGACATCTTCTCAGAAACCGCTAGGTCTATGGCTTTGATATTTGGTATGAAGCATTGTCTAGTAGACCTCTACCAAGTTTGTTCAATGGTGGCCCCAGGGTCCAAAAATGGCCCTGGGGCAGGGGGTCTTGTGTTCGAAACTAAAATATACTTAAAAATCTTTTTCTCAAGAACTGCTTGGCTAAGATGCTTAAAATTTGGTTTATAGCATTGCCTAGTGATCCTCTACCAGGTTTGTTCAAGCGTTGGCCCCAGGGTCCAAAATGACCCCGGGGCAGGGAGTCCCAGGTTTGAACCATAGAACTACATAGAAAAATATTCAAAAATCTTCTTCTTCAGAACCACTTGGCTCAGATGCTTGAAGTTTGGTATGCAGCATTGCCTAATGGTACTTTACCAAGTTTGTGCAAACGATGACCCCAGGGTCCAAAATGGCTCCGCCCCAGGGGTCCTGGGTTTGACCCATAGAAATACATAGAAAATTATTCAAAAATCTTCTTCTTTAGAACCGCAAGGCTCAGATGCTTGAAATTTAATATGTAGCATTGCCGAATAGTCCTTTACCAAGTTTGTTCAAATGGTGATCCCAGGGTCCAAAATGGCCTCGCGGCAGGGAGTCCAAGGTTTGAACCATTGAAATGCAAAGAAAAAATATTCAAAACTTTTCTTTTTCAGAACCGCAAGGCTTAGATGCTTGAAATTTGGTATGATGCATTGCTTATTAGTCCTTCGCCAAGTTTTTGTAAATGGTGGCCCCTGGGTCCAAAATGGCCTCGCGACAGGGAGTCCTAAGTTTGAACCATAGAAATACATAGAAAAATATTCAAAAATCTTCTTCAGACCCGCTTTGTATAGATGCTTGAAATTGGGTATGTAGCATTGCCTAGTGGTCTTTTACCAAGTTTGTTCAAATGATGACCCCAGGGTCTAAAATGGCCCCATCTCGGGGTCCTGGGGTTGAACCACAGAAATACATTAAAAAATATTCAAAAATCTTCTTCTTCAGAAGCACTTGGCTCAATGCTTGAAAATTAATATGTAGCATTGCCTTGTAGTCCTTTATCCCGTTTGTTCAAATGATGGCCCCAGGGTCCAAAATGACCCCACAGCAGGGAGTCCTGAGTTTGAACCATAGAAATATATAGAAAAATGTTCAAAAATTTTCTTCTTCAGAACCACTTGGCTCAGATGCTTGAAATTTGGTATGATGCATTGCCTGATGGACTCCTACAAACTATATGTAAATGGTGGCCCTCGGATCCAAAATGGCCCTGGGGCGGGGAGTCTGTGGTTCGAAATTAAAATATATTTTAAAATCTTCTTCTCCAGAACCCTTTAGTGCAGATGCTTGAAATTTGGTATGATGCATTGCCTAGTTGTCCTTTACCAAGTTTGTTCAAATGATGGTCCCAGGGTCAAAAATGGCCCCGCCCCAGGGGGTCCTGGGTTTGAACCATAGAAATACATAGAAAATTATTCAAAAATCTTCTTCTTCAGAGCCATTTGGAAATTGTTGCAAACTATCAGGTTTGTTCAAATGATGACCCTAGTTTGACCTTTAACCTTCGGGTGAGCGATTCAGGGCCTCTTGTTTTCATATTCCCTCTCTCGACGGGGAACCAGAAAAGGGAAAGATCTACTTGATCAGTCATTTTGCAAACACATGCCTCCATCCCCTCTACGTTCTGGCAGTTATATGACTCGATATATGCTAATTAACATATTTTTCACCTAACGACAGGCCTAGACATGGTTGAATCACTTTCATAACGATTTGTGTTTAGACTTTTTACCGCTGGTAGGACTATGGACACTGGAGATTCCTTAGTCCTACCAACGGTTAAGACGTCTGAATACAAATTATAATGATTCCGTTGTCGTACAGTAAACTCGACAGTATCGGGTCATCGACAGTATCGGATCATTATGTTATCACCCATTTTTCTCACAAATGAAGCGAATATTTTTTACCATTATATTACAGTCTTCAATTCAAGTGACCAATGACAAAATGCAGAGTGAAGACTTCGCTGTGAAGCAAATCAGAGTTTTTGAAAAGCTTGGCCCCTCTTCAGCGGCGCTTGCCTTTCGTCTGTTGCTCGTTACCCCAAGAATAGATTTCGGTTATTTAAACTATTTTATCATTAAGCGATTCAAACCAATTCTCTTTTTATTTTCTAATGTGTAATTGCAGGCAGTCATTATTTTTGTGACATCCAAGTATTTGATGAAACTAAAGACTTGAAAAGTGCGGCACCGATGTGCGACAGTAACGGATCATTATATAATTTGAACAGAAATACAGGCATAAGCTGGAAAACTTTATGTTGGATGCATGGTCTGATGCCGAAAGCAAGTCATAAATCAACTACCTGAGTGGCTGCTGTGTCTACTTTCCAAGAAGATCTGCATAAAAATAAGACAACATCCTCTTCGTAAAATATCCCCATCCCACGCTCCACACACTAGCGCATGCTTTTGAAGGTTATGCGTAGCACAACTAAGCTTCTGCTAATCATTCTGATCGGCTCTCATGTGTGAACCCATCAGTGACTGGCTTTCATCGGTAGGACATATGTACACGGTGTAGACTCAGATTAATGCCGCAGAACTCGTCGAATGACCAGGTAGTGCTTATACACTGATTGCATAGAAATATAAATGTTAAGGCGGAATATTGTTAATCTTGAGCAGACATTACGGTCTTATCAGGATCTACACTTTGCAAAGGCAGATTATGGTTACAGTTTGAGTAGTTTTTTCGTGCTATGGGGCGCTGTTGATTACTAAGTTAAGAATTTTTGGCATGCATGTACATTTGTATTCATTCAACTACTATTTAACAGACATTATCGTTGCCGGTGAAGGACCACATGAAAAATATCGTTGAAAGGCCGTAAAAGTTTAATAGGTCCAACTGTTTATGTAGCAAAATTATTGAAACTAAGAAGGTTGGCAGAATGCCTCGGAGGAACTCTCCTTTAAAATAATATCATATGATCCGATACTGTCGCACCAGATTTGTTACTGTAGTAAGACCCTCCTGTAAGACTGGATAGGTTATCTGCCCTTAAAGGAATAAATTTCGTAAATAATTTGACATTGATAGATAGAAAGGTTATTTTGAAATTATTATGTAATAACACACATAATTTTAGCATTCATATACAACAAAATAGATTTATTGAATTTGATCCGATACTGTCGAGTCCACTTTACCAGCGGTAAAAATGTGCAAGTAATCCGCTATTATAGAGCAACGGGACCGTTAATATAACCTGGGGACACAACATAAGGTTTAAATGGTGACTGAACAGAAGCTGCCAAAATCAACTTTAATAAGCGACTCTTGTTTTCATTGCAGTATTCGCCTTCTCCGAGTATATATAATTACAGTAATTGCGTTTTTGGCATGAACGTATACATATTACAGGTTCTGTTATATATATAATTCCGATCTCTGGTCAGTGGTCAGTGTACTCTTTGTACTATCGTCGTCATTGGTATTATTTGATAACCGAAGGGAAGGTCAGCTAAGGTGGACATGGTCACTACAATAGTGTAGATAATCTTCTAATGGACTGCTGTTTTAGTTATTACGTGTATAATCTGCTTGGTACACAGTGAAGCGTGTATATTTCACTATTCTGAGTGTGACTGGAATTTTTATCTTTGAAATTTTATATCAGAGGATTTTATACATGAGTATTTACAGTTAGGTAGGACTGTTTCATCTTAACCCTTCCCCTTATGTTAGAGCTCCTGATAATTAGGGACAGTTAAAATGAATGGATACCCTTTCCAAAGCCGCAGGGGCTGGAGGGAGGCAACCCCAGCGGGCACATGACGTCATTTCAAAGTCAAGTGGCCGCTGCATGGAAACTTTATTATTTTCATGCTGCATCTTTTTGCAGTGGGGTTCAACTCCTAGAGGAAAACAAGTTGCTTCTCTCGAAGCAAATTCTTTTCCTTTAGAGTAGAACCCTTTTGTCTTGAAGGGGCTTGACGCCCAGGAAAACATTCTATTTAATTAAATATATAATGCTAGGTTATTTCGGATTAATATCTCATAACCCCTCAATTGACTGTTATTCCGAGTTAAATTTATCCACAGAAGCTTAATTATGCTGTGACTCCACACTTGGGGGTAATTCTGACATACATGTACTCTGATAATTCTCATTAAAAAAGGTGTCTGGTGATCTTATATTGGTGGTAATTCCAAAGATAATTATGTTAATTTTCCTTCAAAACTAATTGTGGCCGGTCTTTGGGGTTTTTTTTATGAGCCGTGCCTCATTAACACACTTTTAAAAGAGAAATCAGAATTATGATCAAATACATTTCCTATTTTATCTCTGCTTAATGATAAAACATATAAATCAGAATTATTCAGATCAATGACATGGTATGTGCGGTGCTTGGAATGTTGATGTTTCCATTCTCATAACGATGTCCCTCAGGAGGCTTTACGGAACGTATCCATTCATGTAGTTGCACTGTCCTCAGTCTCCTGACACCGAGTTTGTCCATGGTGCCGGGCATGCAATATTACGATATATAAAAAGCACTCTGTGCAAATCAACTCAGTTGTTCTGAATAGTTGCAAGTCAGCAACAACAACAACAACAAAAATCTTGTATGTACATATATATAATATCCCCATTCTAGAAAAAAGGAGCGTCTGAGAATTCGTAGGAATTGAAAGTTCTATGACAAAATGCGTTGCATTTCAGGTAACACTTAATGCAGTATCAATATATAAATGTCACGAAGGTGGAACAACATGTGACGCTGAATCAGTGCCACGTGCTGATGAGGTCCACGAAGGTCGTAAAAAGGTCTTATTTAGATGAAATCGGATTCCGTTTACATGAGTAAGCTTAAGCATGTTAAAGTCAGAAGTGGGATCCAGGACCACATGCTCGCTATTTATATCATTTAAAGTATATTGTGTATTATATATTTGTAAAGGTCTACAATACGTAAAATGATTCACGAATAGGGAGCAGAGCGACAGACTGTATTATTTCAAATTTACATTATGAAACTTTCAAGGTCACTCCGTATCAGCGACTCGGAAGTCATTGCTCCTTCGGACAGTAATAAATAGTGAATGAAAGTTATCTCGAAAATGTTTACGTTATAAATTTACACCTGGGGACAGCGAAAGTTCACCTTAAATATTGTATGAAAATTTGTCTAAAATGAAAATAAACTACAAAACTTAATACACAAATAAACTCCGGTTATCTAACTTATATCTACATATCAGGTATCGGTCATTTCTGATCACTGTACGTAGTTTTCAAATTGATTCATGGTTGATGTGTCTTCCTTACTATCTTAGAACATGTATATATTGCAAATTTTTACTTTTCGTTTTAATTACTTCTAATACCCGAAACAATTTATAGTTTGAACTTTTCACCTCTACAATACTTCTATTTGATCGAACTCAGTATTAAGCTGTTTGATCCTCTAATAAGTTTTGTTTACTTGTAATATGGATTATGTTTATATATACTTGCTCAAGCCAAACAGCTGTAAAAGCTTCTGCTATGAAAACACATGTGCGAACATCAAAGGCCAAGACTAGTCCATGCAGGCTGTTTAGGGTCTTTAGTTTCGCTGTCTGATAAATATTCGAGGAAAGCAGAGTTCTATGTGGTAAATCAATGTCGGTCCAAATCATTGTGTATATTAATAACAGGCTGATCAGGAGCATTGATGATGATTATGCTCACATTTTACTCATTTTCCCACTATCAGGCACATTTATGCAGTTTATGTTGCTGAACATATGTGGAAAATGTTTTAGGAAGTTATTTGCCCTTAAAGGCCCCATTGCTCTGTCTAAGGTGATAAATCATGAAATATTTTATCGTGAGGTATCGCTGCACGCTTCTCACTACGGTTTATTCACTAAATAAATAAAATGTCATTTAATCTCATACATAAAGTTTAGATCAAAATATTTTAGTTACTTTCCGATTTCATAAGCTTGGATTAATTGGTAAAAGCGGTGTACAGGCGTGACCCGATTTATAATTGCGCTTTCTTTTATATTGCATTGTTTCGGTTTGAAACAGAAAAAGGAAATCGTATTTCAGGAGCAGTCAACATTTTCCCCCGATTTTTCTCATTAATGTGACCCGATATACGAGTATCAACTCACAAATCGTATTAACGTATTACCATCGAACAAGCTGAACTGTTTTTCATGATTATTTGCGTTTTGCCTTATTTTTTCATCATGGATGAACTATGGAGATTCTAAAAAGAGCAATCAAGACTAAAGCATTGTTTGGCTGTTTGGTTGTCTTGGGTAACCGGTTAAACGGCACTTTGAGGCAGTTTTTTGGGGCTCTTTACAGTCGTCTGCTAAGGAATAGGAGACAGAAAATACTGGTACAACAAACCAAACAGCTCCACTCTGCACCTTCCGTAAGCATAGCAGGTCCTTGCTCCACTACTAACAGAAGCAGACGGGCACCGGGCTTTGAAATTTTCCCGTACCAGCCAAGGCCATGCCTTTTTATGCCCCCGAAGGAACTTCGGGTGGCATATTAAAATCGAACTGTCTGTCCGTCCGCCCGTCCGTCCGTTACAAATCGTGTCTCAGCGATAACTTTAAAACTACAGAAGCAAATTTGATGAAACTTCATAGAAACACAAAGCATAATAAGAAGGTGTGTCGCGCACAAGACTTAGGTCCCTACACCCAAGGTCAAGGCCACAATTGGGTCAAAGGTCAATTTGTGTCTCTAAATTGTGTCTCAGCGATAGTTTTAAAACTACGTAAGCAAATTTGATGAAAATTCACAGAAAGATAAAGCATAATGAGAAGGTGTGTCGCGCACAAGACTTAGGTCCCTATGCCCAAGGTCAAGGCCACAGTTGGGTCAAAGTCAAAATTGTATCTCAAAATTGGGTCTCAGCAATTACTTATAAAGTGCTGAAGCAAATTTAATGAAACTTCACAGAAAGTTGAAACATAATGAGAACGTGTGTCGCACATAAGATTTGGGTTGCCAGGTTCAAGGTCAAGGTCACAATTAGGGGTCATAGGTCAAATCTCGACTCTGGGATAACTTAAAACCTGCTGAAGCGAATGTCATCAAACTTCATTGAAAGGTAAACCATAATTAGAAGGTATGTTACACACAATATTTATGATTCCAAATCCAAGGTCAGGGTCACAATCTGGATTCAGAGGTCAAATTATGTCTCGGCAATTACTCAGAAAAGTACCAAAGCAAACTTTAATGAAAGATAAAGCCTACTGAGAAGATTTGCCATGCACGACATAGGTTCCCACACCCAAGGTCTAGGTCATAGCCAGAGGTCAAAGGTCAAGTCATTTATCCGCAATTACCTTTAAATTTTTTTTCTTAAGTTCTATCATTGTTTTAGCGAGATTTTTCTTCATCGTGGCGAAATGATTTGTAACGGACATTCGGATGAAACAATGGCGTGATTACAGTTCTTAACGGGCCTTCGGGGGCATTTCTTACATACTGTAACAGCTCTTGCTGTCGTTAGTAACTAGGGTACCCAACTACCCATGACCGTCTTCTTCTAGACTCAAAAACAAATGTCAAAGGTATATTAATGAGCCACGACACGACAAAAGCAACAAAGTGGCATGTCCGCACAGCGAAGACTCGGATCAGCTTGGGCATCCGCCCAGTCTACTCAGTCTTCGCTTGTGTTTAAAGGTAGCTAAGGGTCTAAGCTAGGTCCATGCGGACACCGAATACTCTGATCAGAATGGGCGGATGCCCAGGCAGACCTGAGTCTTCGCTTGGTGCACAAGCCACTTTGTTAATTTTGTTGTGTCGCGGCTCATTCATTAAAGTCTTCATTCTACTCCGAGGGGTAAAACATCAAACAATAAATCTTTATGAAAACCGGTTCAACCGACATCGCTTTATATGATAAAATAGGGATTGATGTGCATATATTGACTTAAATATAGGCTAAAGGTAGAGAGAACATGTTTTTGGAAAACGATAAATCGCTGCACAAAATATTCATTTTTTTTTAGGTTTTCATGCATGTGTACCCTGTATGTTTATTATGATATTCGGGTTTAAGTACGTGATTTTACCCACATAATTTCTAACACCTTGCTATTTTGAAACTCAGTGATGTATTATTCGTTTAAATATATTGAGAAGCTTACGACGATACCTCACGAAAATGTATATATTTTATGATTTTGTATCACTGATAGAGCAACGGGACATTTGAATCATTGTATTACGGAGAGATTATTCCAGAATTTGATAAGTGATCGACCGTTCAGACAGACGCACTATGCGAAGACATTAAATAATGAAGCTCATGTTTGGAGATGGATAACGACAGTTAACTCACGATATCTCGAACATTTATATCCAAAAGTATCCATTTATAGCAAAGAATAGAGTTTGGACACTTTTCTGAATTTTATTTACATTTTAATTCCCGTTAACTCAAACTACCGATGTATCAAAGTAAATGGGACCCGAAAATTTTCTTCCAAATATCTGCAGCTTGGGTGGAATTCGACTTTGAGATACCGAGATTTGACTGTATATACGCACACCACGCAGAGCCCATTAGGACACAGTTTAAAGCATGGAAAGACTCTCTGTGAACCACATACAGATGTATTCATTGTACCTCTGAACAAATTTTGGTCGTATAATTCCATGCTTATTGGACACTTATTACATTTTAAATGTGAAAAAGGCAGTGTGGTATGTAGCTAGTCAAGCATTTAGTTTGGTTTGAAAGCTAATTAATAGGAACTTGGGTGCTGCTGTTTTTTATTGGCTTCAGTAGAGAAGTCTGACATACAACTTACACGTATAACACTAGACAAGCTCATTTGAGTTTTGGGCTGTTTATAGCTTAGGTGAGAAATTGAGGATCTTACACGAGTGGTCATTTCATATGAAATTTATGAAACGAGCCTTTGGCGAGTTTCGTAAATTTCATATGCAATGACCTCGAGTGAAAGATTCTGTTTATCATAATACCCTTTAAAATGGGGTTTTAAAGCCTTCAAACTGAACTTTATTGCAATAAGAAAACGCATTGTTGACATGGACGTTGTCAATGACGTTACGTGTACGTACCAAAGTGTTATTACACGTGTGGTCATACGATTTTTATGACACGACGTTATCCACTGAATAACAGCGACTTCATATGATAAATCTTTTCCTTTAGAGTTAGCCCTATCGATAAGGGAGGCAAAAAGTAGTACAGTTGCTGGCCCTGAAAGTATCTAATCACCTCAAATTTGAACAAGTCCAGGTCTAGCGATATGTAAAACATTACTTTGAGATGGCAAAAATGCAAACCCTAATCAGACTGATTCTTAAGCGCAATCTGATTTTTGTTGAGGCATTTAGTCCAAGATATGTAAAGCAATAATTCCGAAAGAAGTTCTTCTATTGAATGTCTTCTGGAGAATCTTGCTATTGATATACCTAATTAAGGACAGAACAAATGAAAGCTTGGCTGGAGGGAAGTGCAACAATGAAAAAGATCAGGCTAATCAATCCGGTTTTATATCCATTAGTAACACAGAAAGGAAACGAAGGAAGAAAATGTAAAAAAAAAAACTAGGGAAAGAGAGGAAAAGTTAAGATTATTCATAAAGTACGCAAAACCTTAAGGTGAATGAGAACACAAATACATCAGAAGGTAAAGATAAAATATATACAGTTGACTCTCGTTATCTCAAACAGTTACTGTGATACCGCAAAGTATCTTTTTAAATCAAAGATAATGTATGGAAACATTTATTTTTCATTTCATTGTAAAATGCTGGTATCTAAAAGTAAATTTCTGTGGCCAGAAAATTTGCTTTGATACAGCAGTAGTTTTAGGTGAACTTCGATTTTGAGATATCGAGAGCTGATCGTAATGCCTTTCACCCTATCTCCAAAACCTACCAGTTTCCATATATTGCTGAAAAAACAACAACAGATGTAAACTAAAGAGATCTAAAAACTTTAGCCTTTAATTTTGAATATGCAAACATATATGCAGCTATGATCACTAAAATTTCACAACATGTGTACTCATTATACCTGATCATGTCCTTATTCAGAATTTGAAATCGGTCAATCGAATCTGTTAAGAATCAGCATGTGTTCATCGCGTTCTTAATACAGTTTACACACAGATGAAACATTTCATGTATATGACTTCGAGATTTTACGTCCTTTTTAACAATATTTCAGTCACGTCAGGACGATGGGATAATGAAAGGCTGTGTACAAATGAACCCCGTTTACGATTTAAAAGGTTCCCGCCCACGGGACCGCTAGATCAGCAGCCCAGCGCCTAACCCACTGAGCTTATGGGGCTCCTACAGTTTTTAGCTCACCTGGCCCGAAGGGCCATAGTGAGCTATTGTCATACCAATGCGTCCGGCGTGCGTCGTGCGTCGTGCGTCGTCACACAATGTGTCCGTCAACACCTAAAAACAAATATTCAAACATCTTCTTCTGTAAAACTACTGGTCCCATGGTTCTCAAATTTCACATGGAGCATGACCTGACTCCAGGGTCTCAGAATTGTAAAATTGGGTCAGGTTGAAAATCCAAGATGGCCGCCGTTACTAAAAATAGCAAAAACAACAAAATAAACTTTTTCTCCAGAACCACTGGGTATATTTGTCTGAATTTTGGCATGGAACATCAGTAAAACCTTGGTATTCAAAATGGTAAAAATGAAAAAAATCTGTAGCGGAGTTTTGTCACAGTGACCTACTTTCTGTTTATGAATGTAATTTTGCTCAAATGCCAATGTCAAAAAAGGACCTATTTAAACAACTTCAAACAACTTCTTCTCTAAAACCACTGAACCCATGGATCTCAAATTTCACATGGAGCATGACCAGACTGCAGGGTTTCAAAATTGTAAAATTGGGTCAGGTCAAGAATCCAAGATGGCCGCCGTTACTAAAAATAGCAAAAACAACAAAATCAACTTCTCCAGAACCGTTTGGTATATTTGGTTGAAAGTTTGCATGGAACATAAATGGGGCCTTGGTATTAAAAATTGTAAAAATAAAAAAAATCTATAGCGGAATTAGGTCACAGTGACCTACTTAGCGTTTACAAGACCGATTTTGCTCAGTGTCAATATCTCAAGAAAATGCAACCAATTCTGACCAGATTTGGTCAAAAATGGTTCTTGAATGGAATTATTTCAATTTTATGCCAGTTGACTATCCAAGATGGCCACCATGGGGGCCGTTACTAAATATAGCACAAAGATAAAAATGACAATTACTCAAGAACCCTTGAATGGAATTGGACCAATTTTGTGTCAGAATGTTCCTTGCATGAAGCCGTTTCGATTAATTGCAATTCGGCATTCCAAGATGGCCGCCATCTGGTGTTACTAAAAATAGCACAAACATAAAAATGACAATTACTCAAGAACCCTTGAATGGAATTGGACCAATTTTGTATCAGAATGTTCCTTGCATTAAGCCATTTCGAGTAATTGCAATTTGGCATTCCAAGATGGCTGCCATCTGGTGTTACTAAAATAGCACAAACATAAAAATGACAGTTACTCAAGAACCCTTGAATGGAATTGGACCAATTATGTGTCAGAATGTTCCTTGCATGAAGTCGTTTCGATTAATTGCAATTTGGCATTCCAAGATGGCCACCATCTGCTGTTACTAAAAATAGCACAAAACATGAAAATGACAATATCTCAGTAACCGCTGAATGGATTTTGATGAAATTTGTGTCAAAATGATTTTTGCATTGAGATGTTTCAAAAATATCTAACTGTAGACCAGTCATATTGGCCTCTGTTACTAAAAATAGAAAAATGTGAAAATTAGAAAATGTCAATGGAATTGGGCTAATTTTGTGTCAGAATGTTCCTTTCATTAAGCTTTTTCGATTTTTTCCATTTTGGCATTCCAAGATGGCCGCCATCTGCCGTTACTAAAAATAGCACAAAACATGAAAATGAATATATCTCAGTAACCGCTGAATGGATTTAGATGAAATTTTTGGCAAAATGATTCTTGCTTTGAGGTGTTTCAAAAATTAACAAATATAGATACGTCAAGTTGGCCGGTGTTACTTAAAATAGCAAAATGTGAAAATTGGAAAATTACTATGAAAATGGACCTAATTTGTGTCAAAATGGTCCTTGCATGAACGTTTTTTGATTTTTTGCATTTTGGCAATCCAAGATGGCCTCCATCTGCCGTTACTAAAAATAGCACAAAACATGAAACTGGCAATATCTCAGTAGCCCCTGGATGGATTTTGATGAAATTTGTGGCAAAATGATTCTCGCATTGAGGTGTTTCAAAAGTAAATAAATAAAGACCAGGCAAGCTGGCCTCTGTTACTAAAAGTAGCAAAATGTGAAAATAAGAAAATCTCAGTGGAATTGGACCAATACCGTGATGATTCATTGACGAGTTAGAGGGTTATCATGCGAACCGAACAACCAACTAAATGTTTTGTACCACTTCAGAAACTGAGGGTGAGGTTGGGCCTGTAAAATCGATTTAAGCCCCCCAGTAATTCATTACTGACCGTTCCAAGGCGGTAGTTCTGTTGTGGTTCTCTGTTGCCTGTTTTTGGTGTCAGAGTTTCTGTGATGTTTTACCTTATGTATGTTCTTATTATTTTTGATTCGGTTTGGGTTGCTGAGTGGCCACCTTTTGGGAACAAGCTGCTCACTCGGTTGGCCATATGTTCTCTGTATCTTGATTATTTGTAATCTTAGTTGTTTCCAACTATGGTTTGAGGGCTGGATTTGGATTTTGATTGTTTCAGTTCCTGATCTTTGCATACTTTTTATTTTTGTATCAGAATGGTCCCGTTGCATAATAGCCAGGTGAGCGATATCAGGCCCATTTGGGCCTCTTGTGAAAGTTTTTTTTTCATTTTGTTTCCTTTGTTAAAATGACAGTAAAACATGGAGGCCCACCCATAGACCTTAAAGTTTAGTGAAGAAGAGAGACAACTCTGTGATTAACATGAAAATGTGCAACTGCAGAGTGAAAGTGAAAGATACAGTATACTACATATAATTTGGGTGTTCACTCATGGCATATGCATTTGATTGATTTCCTTTGGCCATAATTAAGAAAACGGTTAAAGTCAGAACCAGATTCAGGACATGTTCTGATGTTCCTGTTGTGTTATGTATCATTAAGCTCACCTGTGCAACAGTTGTGTATTGCTGAATGTTTTGACATATGAACAGCAACACGACAAAACCAACAAAGTGGCATGTGTGCCCAGTGAAATCTTCACTCAGCCTGGGCAATTCGGCCCAATCCAATCAGAGACTTCACATGGAGATAGCTTAGACCCTTAGCTACTCTTGAAGGACGGCAGCAAAAGCTATCATCAGACTGGGCGGATGCCTGATCTGAGACTTCACTGGGTGCGCATGCCACTTGAATAGTTTTGTCATGTGGTGGCTTGTATGAGCCTGTTACATGCATAAAGAGGTCTACATTCATTCAGTCTGGTTAGAGTCTTTGTATAGTTACAGATTTTCAAGAATGATCTGATGGCAAATGGAGAAAGTTCTGGGTTACGACTGGCCATATGCTGCATTGATGCACAAGCTGGTCGGAGTCCTTACTGTTTGCAACATGCTGAAAACCCATCAGGCTGCCTGTTGCTGCTCATTATTGGCATGCAGATATTGCCATCTGGTTTGTTGTAGAACTCTTGCCTTGACATTTAACAAAGCTTATAGAAGAAGGAAATTAAACTTTTTTTCTCTTATTTCCCTGTAAAATGAGGTATGTTAGGGGATCTTCATGATAAAGCAGTTTTAATATTTTTTAGTGCACTTTTACAGATGCAAAGGAATGCTTATGTCATACCTCTTGCGCTGGGCCGCGAAGCGTAGTGGGTAGGCGGCCTGACTTGTAAGCCAGAGGTCCTGGGTTTGATACCCAGTCCAGCCACTTACTTTCATTTCCCCTTCTGCTGATTCAAGAATGACAGTTGTCAGTTACTGTTTAAAGTAAGTGCACTTAGTACTGGTTAACCTCTTAGGAGGTCTAAGCCTGCCCAGGAATAGTGTGGTTAAGTTTAACTGACCGTCCCGACATGACCAAAGCTGTTTACCGTGGACGTTAAACAATAACACAACAACATACCTCTTGCATCATAGTCCAAGTAACCATCAGCATCTGAGCTCCCATCTTTGTTGGTGAGTCCGACTGTGTGATCAGTTTAACACTTTGATCACCAGAGACAAAAATAGTAGAATTTGCAAACAGTGTAGATCCTGATGAGGTGGCTCATGATGAGCCACCTCATCTAGATCTGCACTGTTTGCCCTCTTGTTTGAAAATCTCAATACAGTTACCATGGACAAGGCATTTTTAGCTCACCTGAGCCGAAGGCTCACAGGTGAGCTTATACTATAGGCAGGCATCCGTCATCCGTCATCCGTCGTCTGTCGTCCGTCGTCCGTCTGTCAATATTTTAAAACGACATCTCCTCTGAAACTACAAGTCCATTGTTACCAAATTTCATATACAGCATTTATTGGCAGGGGGAACCAATAATACTGTTTTTTTTATCCAAATCGGTCCAGAACTCTGGTTGCTATGGCAACTTAAAGTTGCCATTGACTTGTATGGGAAAAATTGAAAATTTGCATAATTCATTGCTATTTCTCTGGAGATAATTAAATAAATCTTTTACAGAAATGTTTCTTGAGTTGCTCTCTATCAGCCACATGAAATTTATGTTAATTGCACAATTTGGCTGGTTGCCATGGCAACCGAATGGTTAAAAATAGAAAAAATATTAAAAAATCATCTCCTCAGAAACTATGCAACCAATAAAACTCAAACTTTACAGAAAGGATTTTGGTACTATCCTCTATGAAAATACTGTTTTTCTTGGCAATTGCTCCGGCAGTTTGGTTGCAATGGCAACTTAAAGTTGCCATTGACTTATAATGGGAAAATGGAAAATTTGCATTTATTGCTATGTCACTGCAGATATTTTGACAAAACTTTCATAGAAATGTTCCTTGAGTAGTGCCCAACCAGCCATATCAAATTTATGCAAATTGAGCGATTTGGCTGATTGCCATTGCAACAGAATGGTTAAAAATAGAAAGAATATTCAAAAATCATCTCCTCAGAAACTATGCAACCAATAAAGCTCAGACTTCACAGAAAGGATCTTGGTACTACCTTCTATAAAAATACTGTTTTTCTTGGCAATTGCCCCATCAGTTTGGTTGCTATGGCAACTTAAAGTTGCCATTGGCTTATAATGGGAAAAATGGAAATCCGCAATTTTTGCTATCTCACTGCAGTTATTTTGATTTTTTTCCTACAGAAATGTTCCTTGAGTACTCCTCTACGATTCATATTCCTATTAATTTTGTCCAAATCACCGAATTTGATTAGTTGCCATGATGGCAACATAAAGAACAAAATTTTTGAAAAAATATTCAAAAATCTTTTCCTCAAAAACTATTTAGGGGGATGAAGCTGATTCTTTGCATACATGTTCATGACATAAGCCACTACATAAATATTGTTTTCTATTATTGTTGCACACGTGGTTTCATGGCTATGGCATTTTAAAGTTTCCATAGACTAACAACTCCGTTAACGTTGAAATTAGGCCACATTGTACAAGTTACTTTAGAGTTACCTACCCTTGAGTGCTGAGGATGGATGGACTCAGGTGAGCTACAGGACCAATGGTCCTCTGGTCTGAAGAAACACTAATCTTGCAATATCAAATTGAATTTTAAAAGTTTGAAGTCAGTCTGTGACTTTATTCGACATACCGTGCCGAAATATCGAAAACAGATGCAGATATTGTTTTGGTCTGTTGAAAGCTGCAATTCAAAAATGGCGTCGCGGGATAATTGTATGAGTTTATTATTGCATTCAAGATTGCAGACGAGGTGCTTAGTTGCCACTTCCAGAACTTTTCGTAAAAACTCCACCAGTTTATATTTTACAGAGTCGAAATTTTGCTTTTGTTCAGCTACTTGATATAGTCGCCTGGATAGGTTTGAATAAAACTGCGCATTCACCAGCCGCATTCTGTAGGCGGCATTTGATAATGAAAATGAGCCACAACACGAGAGAACCAACAAAGCGGTTATTTACCCTGCACAGACTCAGATCAGCCTGGGCATCATTCAAAGCTGTTTTATGTTGTTTGCATCCATGCCTTTCAAAATTTACACATTTTAACAGAAAAAATACTGTGCGGATGTGCATGCTAAGTGTTGCATCGCCGTCACAAAGCAGTTGATGCATGTATTTACTTGGCAACATCCTTAAACAATAATTTGTATTTGCCACGGTCTTTTGAGAGTCTATGCGCTACGAGAACTACTTAAATTTTAAGACATAGTCTTTACAATTTGTCTAACATCAGTGCATCATAATGTAACTCTTGGGATAGGGACGTGAGAAGAACACAAACGACTGAGTTAAAATCGAAGAAAGCAGTCAAAACGAATAAGTAAATGATAAATGATTTATGTCTTTGGAATTTTGAAAACTCCGCCATACTTTAAAGAGAGCAGTTCAAAAGCCTAACCAAATGACATGGGTATCCATCTGGAATATATATGAGCCGCGACTCGAGAAAACCAACAAAGTGGATGTGCGCCCAGCGCAGACTCAGACCAGCCTGGGCATCCGCCCAGTATGATCAGAGTATTCGCTGTCCGCATGGCGCTAGCTTAGACCCTTAGCTACCCTTTAATCGCTTAGGAAAGAGTCTGATCAGAATGGGCGGAAGCCCGGGTTGATTTGAGTCTGCGCTTTGCGCAAAACCACTTTGTTGGTTTTCTTGTGTCGCGGCTCATAATATATTTATTTTTTAATCTATAATCTTCTGTAAACGCTAGTTTACTAAAGAATACAACATATGAAATACTTTATGAGATACATTTGCATATTAGGTAGGGGTAAGACCAAGTTATTATTACCCGCAAATCTTGCAAATTATTATCTTCTCTGATTCCATAAACTTAGTAAAAAGCCGCAGAAATAAGCAATAATCTACTTATATATTATAATATAGGCTTCGGGCAAAGTGAAATAAATTAACACCTTAACTATATACAATTACAATATAATCCATTCAGGCATCGTGATCTTTCACTGTTCTAATGCATAAACAAAGTGCGCATACCAAGGTCAGTCTGCACATTTGTAGAGTCTGCTCATTGTTAGCTAATATGAAAGATTCTTTTTGATAAAAGTGTCTCTAGTGTTCCTCAACCAAGATTGTTGAAGCCCTGTGATTTGTAAAACGTGGCCGCCGATGGTGGGCCTAGTATTCCTTACACAACATGTATGTCTAATGTAAGGGCTTTGAAAATCTCATACATCCAACCGTAAAATTCTACATTTTGGAACAGATGTGACACAGCAAACAGTACAGATCCAGTCAAACTGCTTTTAAAGAAGGGTCTAAACTACACACAGCGACCACATATGTTCTCAAATATGTTGACGTTAAACGTAATGTGCTGTTATAAAGAATACACATTTTGAAAGCCAATCCGTGCAAATCGAAGTAATGTTAGAAAGCATTTTGCTGTTGTTATGAGAGCCGTTGTAAAGAGGGTTGACTGTATTTGACATCAAGAAAGTTCTTAGCATAAAAACTCCAGCCAACATGACCACTTGTTTTATATTCCACAGCATTTTAATCCTTGTCCAATAACTAAAGCGAAATCATTTTTTCCTTTTTGTCTCGAAGGCCAGTCTTTTTTAAGAAAAAATATTCAATATTCGCCTACTGGAAATTAACATTTTGTGACTGCAGTATCACGCAGCAACCACGTTCTGTTGTTTAACTGACATTTTATTTGACATGGTTGCTGTAACATCATATTACCAAATGACATACGGAAAACATTACTAAAAGAAAGACGAAAAGCCAACCAGGAATACTGTTCATGCAATAGAATTGTAACACTGACTTTTTTCGTTTGACAAGTAGGCTGGAAACTTCAAGCTTCCGTGGGGTCATTCTAATTTATGCTGTAAAACGAAATTTGATTAACAATTGCTTTTCCCTTAATCTGAATACAAACCGAACAGAGAAAGTTCTGATGCGGTTGCGCCAAAAAGCAAGCTTTTCCCTTAATCTGAATACAAACCGAACAGAGAAAGTTCTGATGCGGTTGCGCCAAAAAGCAAGCTAATCAGAGGTTGTTGTTTTGTTGCTTTATGCCCCAGTAAACAGCTTTGGTCATGTCGGGACGGTCAGTTTACCTAACAACACTATTCCCGGACAGGCTTACAACCCCTAAGCGGTTAACCAGTACTAAGTTTACATACTTTCGCCATTAACTGACAACTGCCGTTCTTGATTCAGCGGAAGGAGAAACGAAAGTATGTGGTCGGACCGGGTATCGAACCCGGGACCTATGGCTCTTGAGTAATGTGCGCTATCGACTGCGCTAAGTTACCCGGCAATCCAATCCGAGTCGCAGAAGACTCGTGCAAAGTATGATGCGCCTCTAATAAGTACGGAATATAGGCGTTTCTCCTATGGAAACCGCATCATGTAGGTTTAAACTGTGTCTCAAAAGGCCATTAAATTCGACGACCAATCAATCCAACGCCCTACGGTCGTTGATCAGGACAGTCTGTTCCCGAGATTATATAATAATTGAGCCGCGACACGAGAGAACCAACAATGTGATTGTTCACCCAGCGCAGACTCAGATCAGCCTGGGCAGCCGCCTAGTTTTATCAGACTCTTTGTTAAGTGCTCAAACGGTAGCTAAGGGTCTAAGCTACCTTCATGCGGACAGCGAAGACTCTGATCTGACTGGGCGGATGCCCAGGCTGATCTGAGTCTGCGCTGGGCGCACAACCACATTGTTGGTGTTTTCGTGTCGCGGCTCAATATTATTTTGTCATGCTCAGCTAAATTGTGCTCAAATTCTAATAGTGAGTGAAAGTAAGACTACTAAACAAGGGTGGTTTAGAGGGTTCAAATAAGAGAAATAATGTGAAAAGCAAATGTTGGAAACCATACAGGTCTCTGCAGAGTGCTCTAAATCTATTTAGTATGAGTTTGAATATTCATGTTCAGTTGAGTTAAGCATGAAAAAAGGTTTTATAATCTCGGGGCCTGGTCAAACCATCCACTCTTTGTTTCATGGGTTCTTCCCTCGACTGTATTTGCTGTTTGCGTATGCAGTACGATTCTTTTTCTAATGGTGCAGCTGAAATGACAGACACAGTGCAGATAGATTGATACATGTAATAAATCAGTAGAAACCGAGGTAAAATACAAATAATTTATTAACCATGACACGGCACATTTTATACTGTTTGAGTAAAACAATTGCTTTAAAGGTTGTATTTGTTCATGATAATTTCATTACATCGTCAATATCTAATACTGCGAACCTAAGTTGACATTTAATCAGAGAAATTTTCATCAAAATTATTTTTTGATCGATTATTTATTGCTGATAAATTGTCTGTATGTTACATAACAGTCAACGTATGCTAAAATAAGATGAAATTGGAATTACAGAGCTCCGTATTGGGAATATTTCATGATAATTCTTGGATATAGGTAGAAGTACATGTCCCATTTTAGAGCCAATAGGTAACTTGGAACTGTCTTAAAATACTCTGTTTATCAAGGCTGTATCAAAAACAACATTAAAAGCCCCATGGAATATTTTATCTAGAAGTATCGCTGCAAGCTTCTCACTGAATATGGTCGTGATTCGCCGGCTTTGAAAAATTGAAACATCCTGGAGTTTCTCATAAAAACGATTTGGAAAAGTATATCGGTCATTTCAGTAGCCAGCTAAAATGACCTTTCAATTCCACAAGTTCAAGAGGTATCAAAACAGGAGGTTAATATATAATGTACAGTCGTTTAACAGTTGATAGAAATACAAAGTAAGGCAAGGATCTCATCTCTTGTCTCGCTGTTGTGTGAGTTTATTGCCCAACAGGGAACCAGAAACGAAAACCGTATTTTTAGGGAGACTTAGCTCTCTCTTTTTTTTTTCAAAAGACCTTATTGCTTCTTTTTGCCAGTTATATGATACAAAAAGCACAACAATCGACATATTATCATCAATTCTGAAGACTGTACCAATTTTATAAGGATTTGTGATTCGACGATTTTTACCACTGATAGCACTATGGAGACTTTAAGGTGAAAAGGCTCATTTCCCAAGCTTTCGCCATTGCTTCTAGGGGATACAATGGGTACAGTCCTTTTTTATGTCCCATTATGTCAAAGGGATGCAACTTTTTGAACTTGCTGTTCGCTTGCATTGACAATGAAACTCTTCTTAGGTCAGGTCTTGTCTAAACTAAAGAATTTGCTACTACGTGGGTTGATCATTAAATAATGGAAACACCTTTGTAGATTAGTTGATTATATATAGAAATAAGTATCCATCATATATTACCAAAGAGTGTCTTTCGAGCTTTCGAATTCATGTTTGAAATTTAAAATCTAACGTGTTACCATAGCAGTGTTACCATAGCAGCATATGACGTCTCGTTCATGCTGGGTACCGCCCGTGAATTTTTTCGACGTCATTTTGGTAAGGAGATGCGTGTATTATGCTTATTTTATGCGCTATGAAACAGAAATTGAGAATTTAGGAACACCTTCCGTTTAAGTTAGGTTTTGGCTTTGGAAACACATATATAATGATTCTTTATGAAAACGTTCTTAAATTTTGCATGAATAAAAGCTGAAGCAAGGGTTAAAATAATTGACTTTTAGAGAGTTTGACATTTTATTCGACTATTTCAGGTATTATGCTAAAGTTAATTGATCGGTTGTTAAGTACAGGATGATTTTGGTTGCTTCTGCTATACAATGCTCCCGAGACCGTGTTTGCTAAAATGCAATGACGTCACAATTCTGGTCCCTCCTGCTTAAAATCAGCGAAAAACGTCAAATTTTGAACGATCAAATGTCTTTCACGGCCTGTACTTCTGCTAGGTTAGACAGCAAGTCATGAATAACTATATATTTCTTTTAGTATCTGAGCCTTGCATGAAGCAGTCACACTATCACAAACTTTTATCCATTCTTTGTTACTAGTCGGCAGCAAATATACATGAAAATATTCAAAAATTTAGAGACTAAACCCTTATAAGCTTAAGGCATCGTTTCTATGACAACGATATCCTTAAACAGTACTTTTGGATTTAATTATATGTCATATGCTTGCTTTTTAGGTATACTATATCTGAAATACTGTTTTGACACATAACTTATGAAATAAAGGCTAGTTTCCATTATTTAATGATTACTCCTCGTAGAGGAGTAAATTCTTCCTTTAAGAGTTGAAGCCTATTTAGCGGGGAGGGAAGAGTGAAACAGTATAAGTGTTTGTCCAGAAAGTGAACCCATTCACCTTAATGAAAATTGGCCCAAAGGCAAACTGGAAAACAATTCAAAATATGAGCCGCGACACGAGAAAACCAACAATGTGGTTGTGCGTCCAGCGCAAACTCAGGTCAGTCTTGGCATTTCCCTGGTCCGCTCAGACTTTTCGCTAAGCGCTTAAAAGGTAGCTAAGGGTCTAAGCTACCTCCTTGCGGAAAGCGAAGACTCTGATCAGACTGGGCGGATGCTCAGGCTGAACTGAGTCTGCGCTGGCCGCTCAACCACATTGTTGGTTTTGTCGTGTCGCGGCTCATATTACTAACATGTTATTGGCCCAAAGGCAAACTGAGACCCAATTTAAAATATTACTACATGTATAAAGTTATTTTATATGTTGTTTGTCGGATTTTGACTGCAAAGTTCGGTATATGTATTTTATCTGAGGGTAATGCAGCATGAAAGACTTAACCCGGCGGGCATATGACGTCATTCATGGGCTTTGCTGATTGGTTACCAGGCAATAAGTTGGCACAGAGATATATTGAGAGATCGTATTTATTGTATAAGTACTTAAGCACTAATTGTACTTAAGCACTGTTGTTCACTTCAGCGACTTCTTTACATGCTTCATTTGGCTCTCATTATGCATCAGTAATTGGTGTTGTAAATAAAGAGAAAGAGAAAGGCCAAGGGGATATTAAATGATGCGCAGTAAAATCGGAAATTAGACATCTTTGTCTGACAGTAGACTTTTGTCCAACAGTCTTGCAGATAAGTCAAAGAATTATAAAACGCTTGCGTTCATTTGTTTTTTTTTTGCCGGGCCGGGTAGCGCAATAGGTAGGGCACCTGACTCGTAAGTCAGAGGTCCTGGGTTCGAATCCCGGTCTGGCCACAGACTTTCGTTTCTCCTTCCGCTGATTCAAGAAGGGCAGTTGTCAGTTACTGGCGAAAGTATGTGCACTTAGTACTGGTTAACCGCTTAGGAGGTCTAAGCCTGCCCAGGAATAGTGTGGGTTAACTGACCGTCCCGACATGACCTTAGTTGTTTACCGTGGACGTTAAGCATCAAATCAACCAACCAACCAATTCAAATCATTTGGTTTTTACATTTGTTCTATTCTATTCTATCCCATAACCTTACTAGGTCTACGGAAAAGTGCTGAACACATACATTGTACTGCTGCATAGCCGAATGTGAAAATGTTCAACAGGTTTCTAATTTGACGCACAATCAAATTAAAACGATATTATTTTGATAAGTCAAATAAAGACTCTTGATGAAGACTGGCAGCTTTCATAAAATCGACATCTGGCACCTGGAATCATAGTTGAGCCGCGACACGACAAAACCAACAAAGTCGCGTGTGCGCCCAGCGAAGACAGATCTGCTTGGGCATCCGTCCAGTCTGATCAGAGTCTTCGCTGTCCGCATGGAGCTAGCTTAGACCCTTAGATACCCTTTAAGCGCACAGCAAAAAAGCTCTGATCAGACTGGGCGGGTGCTGAGGCTGATCTGCGTCTTAGCTGGGCGAACATGCTACTTTCTGATTTGGCCCTCAAATTTCATGAAAACGGGACAATGTGATTCAGGCCTTAGCGATTGGCATGTTGAGAATCACGGTCTTAAAGGGGTGATTTATCCCCTTTAACTGAACAAAAATTCAGTACAGAAGTTTTAAGGGGTTTGATAGGGATGTTTTCTTGCAGGAACTCGAACGAGTACCCTTTCATGTGCCCCACGTCTTTGATGACATTGATGATGTCTACTGGGCACATGACAGCTTACTCAGGGAGGTCGTGGATGAGCACATCCCAGTCAAACAAAAACAGAGACGGAAAAATAGTGCTCCCTTTATGAATAGTGACCTCCGTAAGGCTATAAATCACAAAAAAATATTTGAAATATAAAACAGATAAAAATTGGTCTAAATATACTAAACAAAGAAATTTTGTTACTAAATTAAAAAAGTAATCAATTAAATTATATTTTGCAGAGAGGTGCGGTGGTGGAACAGGGTCCAAGGATTTCTGCCCAACTATCCGCCCTCTTTTTAACGAATAAAGGTACCCATTTGACAGAAATATTTCACTCTCAGAAAATGGTAACATTATCTCAGATACGCAGGAAGTATGTGAAAAGTTCAATTCATTTTTTGTTAATGTTGCAAGGGACATAGGTGACAGTACTGTGTGCCTTTCCCCGGATGACCACCCAAATGTCCAGGCGATCAAGGCTAGTTAATCATCCTCTGAATCAGAGTTCGTATTTAAGCCTGTGGATGAAGCCAAAATCACCGGATACTTGGGGTCGAGTCGTACTGAGAAAGGCGACAGGATTGGACACCATATCCTTTAAAATACTTCATTTTTCGGAAAAAGTCATTATAGGCCCGACTACTTCTTTGATAAACCGAATGTTATCGGACAGTAAATTTCCAGATTCCCTAAAGTATGCTAGGGTTTCTCCCATTTTCAAGAAAAAAGATCCTTTCGATGTGCAAAATTACAGACCCGATAGTGTTTTACCTATTATATCCAAACTCTTTGAACGTACCATGGAAGAACAACTTAGTTTATATTTTGAAAACCTGTTTAACCCCTATCTATCAGCTTTCCGAAAAGGCTTAAGTCAGTTTTGATGGCCATAACAGAGGAGTGGCGGAGTGCCTTGGACAGAAACGAGTATGTTGCTACCATACTGATGGATCTGTCCAAGGCATTCGACTGCCTTCCACCAGCCTTAGTAAAGGATAAGCTGATAGCATACGGTTTATCAACTCATTAGTGATTATTTTTCAAAACTTAATAAAAGGCAATCCCCAGGGCTCTATCTTAGGCCCCTCATTATAAACATATTTCTGAATGACATATTTTATTTTATTGACAAAACAAAACTGTTTAACTATGCAGACGATAATACCTTGTCTTTCTCACACCCGGATTTCGCCACTCTGGTAGCTGTCTTGGAAAAGGAGAGTTGGAATCTCATCGAATGGTTCTCTCACAACCATATGAAGGCCAACCCTGACAAGTTTCAGGCCCTGGCAGTTGGAGGGAGGACCTTGAATGAGAGGCCAACTTTCATGACTGGAGAGGCGGAAATCGAGTGTGAGACGACAGTCAAACTATCGGGTGTGAAACTTTATTATCTTCTAAATTTTGATGTTCAAGTGTTCAAAATGTGCAAGATGGCATCACAACAGATAAATGTTTTAAAACGCATCGGGAAATATCTTAATTTTCAATCAAGGAAAGCAGTCCATCATGCTTTTGTAATGTCAACTGTTAACGTACTTCAGAGAGCAGTTGCTACCACTCTCCATTTATCTCGTTTAAGAAATCTCGCTTTAGAAACTTTTAAAATCATTTATGGTGAATCACCCATATATCTTCAAAATTTTATATGTCTTAAAGATTCTTCGTATAATTTTAGGTATTCCAACCTCCTTATAATCCCCAGAGCCAGGAGCGCAAGGTACGAGGGGAGTTCAATAAGTTTGTGGAACTCAGGGTATAACTTACAGATTGGAAGATGGTTTCAACATTATTTTTCAATACAATCCCCCTTTACTTCAATGCATTTGGCCCACTTTTCTGTTAAGCAGCCTTCGACATAAAAGTCGTCTGTTTGGTCCGCAAACCAAGCCTCTGTAGCAGCCTTGGGCTCATCATCGCCCGGAAATCTCTTTCCACGCAAGTGGGACTCTAAATTTCGAAACAGATAATAATCACTTGGGACCGGGTCTGGACTGTATGGCGGGTGATTGAACTGCTCAAACTTGCACTCACAAATAGCCGCTTGTGCAACTCTGGACTCCACCCTTTGCTGACGATCTTGCATGTTCAGGTTTCTGGGTACCCACCTGGCAGATACTTTTGACATGCCTAAATGTTCATGGATTATAGTGTAAATACATGTACTTCCATTAGAAATAATACATTCTGAAGCAAGTTCGGCAACTTTGATTCGGCGATCGTTTAGCACAAGTCTCTCAATACGGTCGATCATCTCCTGGCTGATGACATCAGCAGGGCGACCTGGTCTTGGGTCATCTTCTAAGGAGTCTCGCCCACGTTTAAATTCTGCTGACCACTTTGCCACTGGAATACTTTGGGCTACTATCACCATACACATCAGCCATGCGCCGATGGATTTCTTTGGCGTTTGCACCCTCCTTAGTGAGGAACTTCATGACTGCTCTGAACTCAATATTCTGACTTTCCATTTTTGCCTATGGGTATAGGTTTTCAAACAAAAAGTTAGAGCAAAAAATGTACGTGTTGACTGAACGACTGTTATCATTCAACTAACAAAGGTTTACACTGCACAAAAATGAAAAAAGAAAGCTTGAATTGTATAGAAAAATACCGAGTTCTACGAACTTATTGAACTCCCCTCGTATGGTACGAATAGTTTTAGGTTCCAAGCAGCGAAGCTTTTGAATGCGCTGCCGGAAGAAGCAAGGAAAATAACAAGTTTGAATGATTTTAAGCCTTTTATTAAAGAATGGAATGGAGTTCATTGTAAATGTGCAATGTGTCGATGATGTCCTGGTGCTCGTGGAACTGAGTTTTTCCAACTGTGATATTTTACTAGTATGCTATGACTATTTTATATTTTATTCTTAATATATAGATGTTTCTTACCTTGTACATTGCATATTTAATTAGGCTATATGTGAAGATTTTACAGTTCTCACCACCTCTGTAACTTCTTTGGTTCCATTTTTGGTTTCGGAACAAGGTTCCTTGCCAGTCAGCTTGTATGGCTGCAAGGATCCTTTTCCTCTTTCGCCCCTTCCGACCAAAGTGGTTCTGCGAGGGCGATCACAGAACTGCTTTTATATTTAGTCTGATCTTATCCTCACATCATACTCTTTTACAAATTATCTTTATTTATTCACTTAGTTATTTAACTTTCATTTGTTTTAAAATCTGTGTGATAAACCTGTGATATTTTTAGCATGTTAGTCGGTTGAAAAAGCTCCTGGGATCTTGTGTTATTTATGTTGTACAAATGTACCGACTTGAAATAAAAATTACTTGACTTGACTTGACTTGGTGTGTCGCAGCTCATTTAAGCAGGGAACGGCTCACAAGCAATAATTTTTTCAACAATTATGGTGATACGGAAATTTGCCTAATTTCAATATCAGATGTATGTCAGTTCAGTTCAGTGCATTTAACTCACTGTAATATGCCAAGTTTACATAAACCAGGGCCTAGTTCGCAAACTCTTTCCCACTTTGATACAGCAGACATATTAAGTTATGCATGGATTTTTGTTAACAGTCCGAAACAAGCTCTGATGTGCGCCCAGTCAAATCGTTTTTTTCTGTGACTTAACTTGCATGTTGTAAGAAATTTTAGGAACCTGTTTTTTTGTGTGGTTTTTTTTTAAAGATTTACTCCCTTCATAATAATAATAAAAAACGATTTGATGTAATATTTCATGCAACACCTTCGACATGGTCTAACTATCAGTTGAAATAGAGTTTAGATAATAATATTTGCTAAAAGTGACTTTTTAAAAAAAAATAAGAAATTTTTAAACGATCGCAAACCGCGCTCGAAATCGCATTATTGGACAAAAGTAATTTGCATTTGAAAATTATTTTTCATTCCGCAATTATCGAAAAAACATGCATTTTTTCTAAACTTGTACGGTTAATTATTGTCTAACGAAATTTTGTTAAAATAATTGTTTCTGAAAACATGAAGTAAACGAGGCAGACAATCTTTAATGTTTTGATTTATGTAAGAAAATAATTTAGTGAAATAACCTGGACAATTAGCTACATGTATGATGTTTTGTTGTATGCAGCGCTGCAAGTTGTGGAATCTCACCGAATAATACCACTATAATATGCGTAGGCTTGCCATAAATTGAAATGTGCAGACTCGTAAAATCAAGATATTATGCGGTGAAATTGAAAATCGCACTATGCGGAGCCCTAAATGAAATTGGAATATGCACTATATCGATATTATAAAGAGCCCTGCAAGACTTATAAATGTACGTAATATCACGCTATAATGCAGAGGCCTACACGAAACAGAAATGTGCATAATATCACGATATCTTTCGGAGACCGTCAAGAAACTCATGATGATAGTATATTTGCTAAACATTTTTCGAATATATTTCTTTCAAGTCTGAATATGTCAATTACGATTATGCAAATCTAACATGTCTGCCAGACTATTTACGCTTCATTGTCAATATTATTAGTGGTCCATTCACTCAACGGCACTTGACAATAACAATACGGCGCAGACTGCACTCAGTTACATTGCAGATATTATTGTTATATCGAGATTCCTTCATTAGGTCAACCAAGGGAAAGTTGTATCCGAGAAAGTGTTGGACTTCTTGCAAGCTGAAAGAATACACAGGAATGCTTTATTTTGATTTTGTGACAAATGACAAACCTTGTATGCGTATAGTGGGCTTCGCCAGATAGAGCCTACAAGTCTGTCCGCTGGCATAGCTAAACTAGACACATTTTAGCTGTGTGCATAAATGTTGTGCAAAGCTTTGTTGTTTCTGGCAGTGTATGAAGATGTGCACGGGACACTTTATCGGTTACTTCTTTCGCTTGGTTGAACATGTGAAGTTGATCATTTTTGGTTTGGTGAATTATTAGAACATACGTTTTCAAAGTAAAGAAACCAAATCTCAAGTACAATAACATATAGACCGACAATTCTATGACACCAGATTTAACCCATAATTGTCTTTACTTATTGAAACAACTTCTTCCATAGCCAATAGACTTAGATTCAGATTTTATGGTTCAGTTTAGGCCACCTAAGCCAGATGTGCCGTCGGCCATCTGTCAACATTATCAAACGACTTCTCCATCCGGTGAAACCTACCGAATCCAAATATTTAACATGTATCTCCAGGGGTCGTGTGAATAAGGGTTAATACGAAAGTCAGGACCCGACCGTCAGGGAATATAAGTGTTTAAGCCATAAATTGTTCAAAGCCGACTAAGCAATTACGTGCATGTATCTTGTTTATTGCTTGCCGGTATCCGGTGTAACAGTCCTCGTAAGCTGCTCTTGTGTTATTACCTGTATATGTGATATCAAGGCTATGAAAGAATCTCGCAGAGATAATAAGAAAACCCTTGATCTCACATAGATATTGACATATTATGTCATTATCGTAATGATCTATTACTAATTGTTTACTTCAGATGTATTGCATGTAGTAGAACCCAACCTTTATGAGATTGTTACCTATAATGCACAAAACGCAAATTTCCGTTTTCAAAAATCTGAAATACTGACATGAAGACATGAATACCAAATTAATCAAAATGTTACTGTTAAAAAACAACAGACCAGAATGTCTATGTTGCCTTGTTTAAGCTTTCTATTCTGAAATTAGACTTGCTCCAGTCGGATATATTGTTTGTCACACATAAATATATATTTTTTTTATCTTTTTTATGTTCGATATTTGGCTAGTCTGGAAATGAAGGTTTCTCTTGAGGGTTTGTCTCAGATATAGAAATCAGCACCATGTTTATAGACTAACACAAAGAAGAAAAATATATATATTCTAGAAATTTTATTAAAAATTTTTCTAAGCCTTGAGCAAGACTATTCTGAAATGATCTCGAAAGTCCCTCTTTGACTACAGCTAGAAACTAAAGCTACAAATGATTTGATGCATTCACTTCGTAATATTCTACGTACTTTGTAAATGATTTAGTAAAACAACCAAGATTTACAGATTATAAAACTGCTATGAATATGTACAAAATGATCCACGACACGACATCACCAATGGTAAGTGCACCAAGCGAAGACTCAGATCAGCCTGGGCAACCGCCCCCTGTGATCAGAGACCTTACTGTCTGCATGAAGCTAGTTTAGACTACCATATAAGTGCACAGATCGATACAAGTCTTAGCTGGACGCACATACCACTTTGTTGGTTTTGTCGTGTCGCGGCTATTCCCTTACCTTTTTTCCCGACAAAGCCCGGCCGCTTGACCCAATGGAACCAAATTTAAAGTGCGAAAAGAAAAACGATACATCGATATCTGTGCAGATTTCGCGCTCAGACTAAGTACTGTTTGCCTTTACCGGTAGTCTTTTGCAAATCTAGACAGCACAACACCAGAACATGCAATCAAACGCGACAGTTGACTGGTTAGTCCTACGGAGATAAGCATATAAGAGAGGGGCAAAGATAGTTTGTTTGTTCATTACGTGTAGGCAATTTAGTTTCGCAATGGCACAGGAGGCTTTATTCTGGTACCATGCTCACTCTTAAAGTATCACCGTTGACTTTTTGGCGCATCCACTTATTGTCTTAAAGCTTTTGTGTGGTTCTGAACACTTGAGTTCTAACAAGAAAACTCGCAGGATACCTTACACTGCAACCAGCCAGATAGAGGAAGTCACATAACAAACACTATGACCAGCCAGTTGACCAAATTTATAAAGAACTGTGAACAGACAGTAAAGCCTACCAAACGAGAGCGGTCACTGAAAGTAGACCTTATCAAACAAAAGTCGTCACCAGACAGTAATTCATACTTAACAATAAATGTTGCAAGACAGCGTAGCTCACTCATCAAGTGCTAGCACCAGGCAGCGTATATCGCCTCGATAAACATTTACCAGATAATATACAAAGCGTATACTTGACAAATGCAGTCACCTGGGGCCGTATTTATAAAGACTTAAGTGGTTGCTATGCTGTTGATAAGGCTGAATTTCTGTGAAGGAGATTTGCTACAACTATGAAATTTGCTCTGGAGGAACAGTCTTTTTCAGACTGCTCCTCCAGAGCAAATTTCATAGTTGTAGGGAATCTCCTTTACAGAAATTCAGCCTTAGCAACAGCATAACAACCAATTAAGTCATTTTATAAATACGGCCCCAGACAGTTTAACAAACCCACCGAAAGCTGTTTCTGCAAAGTAAAGCGCCGTACAAAACAACTGATTTACTCAATGCTGCACAGTTGCCCTATGCTTTTCAAATAAAAAAATTATTTCATTTCAGCAAATGGGATTACCTTGCAACTTTTTTTTTCCAACTTGAAAACACATTTGCTTGACAGCGAACTCTAAATTCAGATTATTAGGGTTAATGCTCATCATACCAAACCGATCAGCAAAATACAAATTAAATAGAAAGGACCGTTGAGGTTTTATGTTTTGAAAACTAAAAACGAAACAGACTACTCAGTTATAATTCAAAGAGTCAAAATGCAATCTCCGGGGTAAAAGCGAAAGACAAAAACAAAGCAAAACAGTCGAAATCGAAGAAAGAAGTCATAAGGGATAGACAAAAGGCAAATGATTTAGTCTTTTGAACTATGAAAATAACAACCGTGAGCAGTTCAGTCCTACATGTAATAAGCCACTGGGATATTATCAAATTAAAGAAAGAAAATATTCTGTAATATTTTTCATACGCTGAGGTTATCAAACTGTATGATGAATGGACGGATGACTTGCAATTTTACGTCCTTTTCAACAGTATTTCCGCCATATCAGGACATTGGAAGAGTATGGGTGTAAAAGAACACCTATTACGATTGAAAACATTTGAACCGCCACACGAGAAAACCAACAAAAACCAACCGCCCGGTGTAATCAGAATCTTCGCTTAGGGCTTAAAGGGTAGCTTAAAGGGTAAGCATTACCGCTTACAAGGGAATCAAGCCTGAGACCATCTTATCAAGCTATACAGTGCACAGAACCACTATTAGGTGGGTGGGGATAAGACCTAATTATCACGACTCTCACATCTTGTCAGTGCACTGTAAAAAATCAGTAGATTTTACGGTAAAATACCTGGCATCTGGCTCCCAGTTTCTTTAACGATATTTTTACGGGCGTCTGTCTGTAGAAGATTGTCTGATATCACGATATGATACTATTACTGGACGCACTCGAAAATACCTTTATATTCTTAGGGCTATATGACCAAAACAACAAATGTTCTTTTCTATCCTACCCTGCTAGATGATTCCTGCAAATTTTACGGACAGCCGTAAATATAACGGGAAAATGACTGGCAGCTGGTCGCGAGATATTATACCATAAATGTCAAGTCACACTACAATTTACTATACAGACATTTGAAACTGATAATGATAAACCATTCAGTGGCAACGCGCGTTAACATCGTGAGAAAGTCGACCTGAAGACATCATCAAACGTTGCATATGTGTAATTTGGTCTTAATTTTAAGACGCAATGTTTCAGCAGTGTTTCCTTTACTTATTCATTTATTTTGTTTGAAAGCAAATAAAATATTTTGAATTTACGTATTTGAAAATAGAGTTCCGTGACAGTGCAGTGTCACGCAGCAGACAGTTTCTGATGTGAAGTTGGTTATATTAGTTGACCCTGTGGCTGTTACATATATTGGATACCAAAGTCGTAAAATAATAATAAGAAAGAAAGAAATTAAAAGTAAGTTTTTTTCTCCTCTTTTTTCTGCAACTCGAGATTCCTTTGTAAATTTGAAAAACAATGTAATAAATCTTCGACCCACTGAGGGCATTCATTCTATATAGCTCAGAGCAACTACTTGTTTTCTTAGTGTGCATAACATGTGTGTCAAAACAGCAAGAGTTCTGATTAATATGCACAGATATGCACGCCGATCGGAACCATTGTTTTCCCCACTTGTTTTTCGACCACTACAGCCGTTATTCAAACCGCAGGTATCATAAACAGTATTAGATGAGCTAACGAGTTGGAATCGACTTGTTTTCTCACGTTCTTAGTGCACGAATTGTTTGTTCTCTTAGAGATAATTTTGCACAGAATTACAGTCCGTACAGAATTTCAGTCTTCCTTTTATCATCATACTGGTTTGACGTAACCGTATTTACTACTAGTAAAATTGTCTAAATATTCTAAAACTAAGAATGACTTGTCATAGCGACATGGATCACAGTGAAGTTTAGCTTTGGCTCGTTGAAACTCTTGCAGCATCCAGATGTGCTAGCATTTCGTCTTCTTAGAACAATGGGAACTGAAGTACCTCGGTGGGGGGGGGGATGCATTGCCCTTTGGAATCATTGTGAGTAAGTTTGAAAACAAAAGGACCATTCTGAGTCAGTGAGTTGCACGGACGCTGGCGCCAGGGAACGCGCTTGTGGACTGTATTTTAACATCAAAATACTGCATATGAACACTCAGTTATACGGAGCTTGCTGTTTGTCACCTTGGTGTATTCCTTGTTTACTAGAAGATCTGGGGCCGTATTCATAAAGCCACTTAAGTCGTTGCTATGTGGTTGCTAAGGGAAAATATCTATAAAGGAGATTTCCTACAACTATTAAATTTGGTCTGGAGGAACAGTCTTACAAAGACTGTTCCTCCAGACCAAATTTCATAGTTGTAGGGAATCTCCTTCAAAGAAATTTAGCTTTAGCAACAGCATAGCAACGACTTAAGTCGTTTTATGAATACGGCCCCTGCTGTTTCTTTTCCACAAAATAATTAAGCAGCAACCTTGCGGCCGTCTCTTGCGTCTGTTCTGTCTCGCGGATTGTGTAAGTAGGTGGCTTTGAGGGGGATATTCTTTGCTTGCCGAGGCCTTCCTCGTGTTATGGAGCGCAGTGACACCGAAGACGTTAATACAGAAAAAAAAAGAAAAAAATGTTTGGTTTAATACAGAAGGCTGAATGTCGATTTAGACAGGCTGCACTTCGAATAAAGCAAGACTTTTAAGGTCATCCACAGCAGCACGAAAATATCAATACTCATATTTAGGTCATATATATAGTTAATTAAATTTACAAGTTTGCCATGGATTAAGCTGTCGTCCTGAGTTAGTGCTAATTAAATTGACTCTGATTAGAAATTATCACATGGCTTTTGAACCATCGCCGGATTTATCACCCGAGATGTTACGAACAGCTGTCTGTAAGCATAACACGTGTGAATGTTACAGCTGTGTTTAGGCTTTATTCATGTGTGAAGCTTACGGACCTCTCCATAAGTGTTTCAGTTTGTGAAGTTTACGGAGGTGTGACGCTTACAGCTCTTGCAGTACAAGAATCCGACATCAGGTTAAGCAACTGCGCAATTGACGGAACGGTAAACGTAAGGGTTGCCCATAGCCTAGTAGCCGTAGGGTCAGTAGAAGTTAGGGACCCACTGTGTCATGGGCGGAGTCCATCTCTCTCCTTTTGCTGCGTTATCCTAATCCTGATTGGAAACAGGTACCCATTTACTGCTGGGTTGACAGAGAGTTTCCAGTCGTCGGATAGCGAAGCCTGGGTTCGAACTCACGACCTGCCAGCATCTTTCTGCATTATAACCGAGCGTCTCTAAGCACTCGACTACGGCGCCTCTCTTATTGCTGAAAGCTTATGCTAATTTTGGTAGCTCGTATTTTCCGAACCCACTTATGGAATCCATTGTGATTACCAGGACTGTCCAAAAATATCGTGACTTCTCCATCGATATGTCCTTTCCTACTAAACTTTTACAGCAATGATTAAAAAAAATACTAAGAACAAACAGTCTTAATTTCATCAGTGGTAAATGCCTCTTGCATTTGATACGATGGAGTTTTACGGGAGAGGTATTAGAGTGCGGCGCAATTTTAAAACGCTGACTTTCTGACATGTTCTGATCTTTGTAACATTACTTACAACACTTTTCGATATCCGCCAGACGTTTGCTGTGCGTTACCGGTAGAAAGCGTCACATCATTACACGAAATAATGATAATACGCATTACAATACTGTGATAAATAATCGTTTACATATACCCTATTTGCGCATTGTGGTAAAAAATGACGACGTTATCCAGCCCAGTACTCAGGTAGTGGTAGGGCATTTTTTAAAATGTGTGGGGCTCATAGCGAACCGATCGATTAAAACCCGGTAATTAAACTGTTTATATTACATACAGCGCCCCTATGCCTCTCAATAATTTTTCATATGCGAATTTCTTTGACGAATTGTTTGTCGTGAAAAAGACACTTTTTACCTGACCGTAGCTCAGGCGGGGGCTGTAACTAGGTGAGAACTTGTAGCCCGACCCCATTGCTACTCTTTGAGCAAACTAGACCGCAGCTCAGTATTTAATGCCGTTGAAAGTAATGGGACCTGCATTATACCCAGTGACAAGCAAGACCAATAAGACATTGCGTCGTACTTAGATTTAATTTTAGACCTGGGGCCGTATTCATAAAACGACTTAAGTGGTTGCTATGCTGTTGCTAAGGCTAAATGTCTTTGAAGGAGATTCCCTACAACTATGAAATTTGGTCTGGAGGAACAGTCTTTGTAAGACTGTTCCTCCAGAACAAATTTCATAGTTGTAGGGAATCTCCTTTATAGATGTTTAGCCTTAGCAACCACATAGCAACGACTTAAGTGGCTTTATGAATACGGCCCCTGACCTGTACAGCTTGATAGGCTAGAAGAAAGAAACCACTGAAATACATCGCAGCAAAAGCTTCCTATTTCGACAAAATACCTTCGACGATAAACCATCCTGTAGCTCACCAGAGATCGTACTGTCAACAAATACTATATGTCATTTAGCTCATTCGCTACAAATTATGTCTCCCCCCTTCAGGGTCGGGAGACAAATTGTTTTTCCCCGGGCGTCTGTCCGTCCGTCCGTCTGTCTGTCACAAATCGTGTCCGTTCTATAACTTGAAAACCGCTCAAGCTATATTCGCGAAACTTCATATAAATATCAATCAACATGAGACGACGTGCAGAGTGCAAGAATGGTAACTCTGGCATTTATACTTTTTGAGTTATTTCCCTTGGAACTTAGTCCATCACAAAATTGTGTTTCAATCGTGTCCGTTCTATGACTTGAAAACCGCTCAAGCTATATTCGCGAAACTTCATATAAATATCAATCAACATGAGACGACGTGCAGAGTGCAAGAATGGTAACTCTGGCATTTATACTTTTTGAGTTATTTTCCTTGGAACTTAGTCCATCGCAAAATTGTGTTTCAATCGTGTCCGTTCTATAACTTGAAAACTACTCAAGCTATATTCGCGAAACTTCATATAAATATTAATCAACATGAGACGACGTGCAGAGAGCAAGAATGGTAACTCTGGCATTTATACTTTTTGAGTTATTTCCCTTGGAACTTAGTCCATCACAAAATTGTGTTTCAATCGTGTCCGTTCTATGACTTGAAAACCGCTCAAGCTATATTCGCGAAACTTCATATAAATATCAATCAACATGAGATGACGTGCAGAGTGCAAGAATGGTAACTCTGGCATTTATACTTTTTGAGTTATTTTCCTTGGAACTTAGTCCATCACAAAATTGTCTTTCAATCGTGTCCGTTCTATAACTTGAAAACTACTCAAGCTATATTCGCGAAACTTCATATAAATATTAATCAACATGAGACGACGTGCAGAGAGCAAGAATGGTAACTCTGGCATTTATACTTTTTGAGTTATTTCTCTTGGAACTTAGTCCATCACAAAATTGTGTTTCAATTGTGTCCGTTCTGTAACTTGAAAACCGCTCAAGCTATATTCGCGAAACTTCATATAAATATTAATCAACATAAGTCGACGTGCAGAGTGCAAGAATGGTAACTCTGGCATTTATACTTTTTGAGTTATTTCTCTTGGAACTTAGTCCATCACAAAATTGTGTTTCAATTGTGTCCGCTCTGTAACTTGAAAACTGCTCAAGCTTTATTCACGAAACTTCATACAGATATCAATCAACATGAGGCGATGTGCAGAGTGCACAAATGGTAACTCTGGCATTTATACTTTTTGAGTTATTTCCCTTGGAACTTTGTCCATCACAAAATTGCGTCTCAGACGAGTCCGTCTATAACTTTAAAACCATTCAAGCTATATTCATGAAAGTTCATACAAATATCAATCAACATCAGACGACGTGCAGAATGCACTCTGGCGTTTATACTTTTTGAGTTATTTCCCTTGGAACTTTGTCCATCACAAAATTGCGTCTCAGTCGAGTCCGTCTTTAACTTTAAAACCATTCAAGCTATATTCATGAAAGTTCATACAAATATCAATCAACATCAGACGACGTGCAGAATGCAAGAACCATAACTTTAGCATTTATACTATTTGAGTTATTTCCCTTAGAACTTTGTCAGTCACAAAATCGTGTCTCAGTTGTGTCTGCTCTATAACTTGAAAACCATTCAAGCTATATTCACGAAACTTCATACAAATATCAATCAACATTAGAAAAATTGCATAGTCGAAGAACCATAACTCTTTCATTTATACTTCTTGAGTTATTTCCCTTGGACCTTTGTCAGTCACAAAATCGTGTCTCAATCGCTTTATTACTTGAAAACCGGACAAGCTATATTCACGAAACTTCATACAAATGTCAGTCAACACTAGACAACCTGCAGAGCACAGCATTTATACTATTTGAGTTATTTCCCTTGGAACTTTGTCATTCACAAAATCGTGTCTCAATAGTCTAGGCTCTATAACTTGAAAACCGTTTAAGCTATATTCATGAAACTTCATACAAATATCAGTCAACATATAAATAGACGACGTGCAGAGCACTGTAACTCTTGCATTTATATTTTTTGACAAAAACTAAATATGAATATCAGTCAACATTACATGACATGCAGAGCATAACAACTATAACTTGCATTTATACTTTTTACTTATTATGAATCCCTGCTTCAGGGTAGGGAAACATATTGTTTTTCCCTTGGCGTCTTAATGACTGATCCTTTTGACATCAAAAATGGGGGAGACATCTGTTTTTTCGTAGGAAAACAATTCTAGTTTTCAACCAGTGGCTTTAGAGTAGAATTTAAAGAATGACCCTGACCTTTGGTGTACCTTGTATCACACAATACAGTTTGAACTTACTCTTTATTTTTCTTTACTGGCGTTTTAATACCTGTTACATGTATCTCAAGGTACTGATAATTTACTCAGAGATATTAGTAGTTTAAGACGTACTTCGACTTTGAAATATCGAGAGCTGACTAACTTTTTTTTTCAACACGGCATAAATGAGTGCATTTAGATTAGATACATCTAATGCGTTTCAAAAACAAATCAAAATCAATTGGTAATAATGACAAAGCACTTTTATTTTCAATTTGATTCCATCCTTCATTTAGCGATTTTTTAATGTTTATGATAATTTCATTATACAGCCAGTATTTCGTAATTTGTTCTGAGCTTAAAGTTAATCAGAGAAAAGTTCATCAAAATTAAATCAATTATTTATTGCTGATAAATTGCCCGTACGTTACATAACAGTCGTTTTAAGCAAAAATCTGATGAAAAGGGGATTACAGGCCCAACAGGCACATGACGTCGCACTGACGTCGATGCGACGTAATGGTGTCGCATCGACGTCAGTACGACGTCATTTTTAAGTCCTGTGTTCGCTGGGGTCTTATACTGATACATGTAATATTTGTTGACAGTTCTGTTAATATTTCTCCATAATGCGATGTGTCGAGGCATAGAAGCAACCAGGGGCCGAGTGCACAAAACAGACGTAAGCGTACGCTCGACGTACGACCATCGTAAAGTTGTCGCAGGAATTTAATTCGTGTGCACAACCGAGGCGTGTCGCAAACTTAGTCGTAAAATCGCTCTAAAACTCACGTCTGTTTTATAGTAGACTTAACACTGGCGTAAGGTGTTCATTTTGAGTTATTCTGTTAGTGTTTCATTTAAACATGGCCGGAATGTTCGATTGGGTGCACGATTTGCAATATAGAAGGGTTTTAAAGAGAGACAGGATAATCAGAGACAGAACAAATCCTTTGGATACATATAATGATGTAGAGCTATATGAACGGTTTCGTCTGCCACACCATAGGCTGCTTGAACAATGGTGATGACTGGCCTAATATGTCAAGTACCGTGTAAGGTCCTTCTCTGGTGGCTTTGGACCACCCCTAGTATGAGAATACTTTCTGTCGGAGTAGTCCTTCTTTGCTCGGGAGCAGGCCTGTCCATTTATGCTTGATCTCTTCCAGAGTCCGCTGCTGCTTCCCAATTGCATTTACTGTGGACCGTATTTCTTCCCATTTTTGTTTTTTCATTCTTGACGTGGACACATTAGAAAATTTGGAATTTAGGATCTCAGAATTGTCTTTATACATCGCCAATAATTTCAGTATTTCATTATCTTCATTTTTTTTCTGATAGATATTTTACGTTTAGCTCAAAAGCACATGCACATTTGAAAGTGTTATAATGAACATTAGTCATAAAGAAAAACACCAAAAGATCAAAATATGTCGTGCAGATTTATGATTGATCCATAACATGTAAAAAGGTGCATATGCCATATGCGAACATCAGAGGCTCATACCAGCCTGTGCATCCGCGCAGTCTGAAAATTATGCATGGAACCTAAGAATTTTACAGGTATAAAATGAAGGATCTATCTAAAATCACGGACTCACAGACTGGTTTCAGTCTTGTCTGTTCGCGGATGCCTTAAGCAACCTTTATGCCTAACGCGGCTCATATCATATAAAAAAAAACATTCATCATCCCATGTGCTAATTTTATTTGAGAGCACTACGCTATTCGTACTCTAGTCGCAACTACGTCTGACTTACGCCTGCTTCGTGCACTTGGATTTTAATACAGTCGCAAGATTGACTTAGTTGCGCATACGTTCGTAGCCTACGCCGGCGTAGCTTACTCCTCCTTTGTGCACTCGGCCCCAGAATTCCGCAAAATGCTTTGTCGCTACTGCAATGGAGCTAAACGCAATGGGTAAACATTGTTGACGACAACGACGATATCGGGAAAGTTACTCCTTTATGTCGCTGTTGCAAGCTAAAGCAATCGCTATAAAATGAGTCAGCTGAACCCGTCTGTCCATACCCATACCAGTATATAGTTGTGATCTGTTGAGAGACTTGACAAGTTTCCATTACATGTAGTATTAATGTAGATTATAAGGGCGACCTACCTCGGTTAAAGTCTCCATAGTCCTATCAGTGGTAAAAATCGTCGAAGCACAAATCCTTATAAAACTGGTATAGTCTTCAGAATTGATGATAATATGTCGGCTGTTGTGCTTTTGGGCCATATAACTGGCTAAAAAAAGAAGGAATAAAGTATTTTGAGAAAAAATGTTAAGTCTCTCCGTAAAAATACGGTTTTCGTTCTGGTTCCCCGTTGGGCAATTAACTCACACAACAGCGAGATAAGGAATGGGATCTTTGCCTTACATTGTATTTTTATCAACTATAAAACCGCTGTACATTGTATTTTTCTTCTGTACCTTGTATTGTTACCTTTTAACCTTGTATTATTACCATGCAATGAAGCTTGTGAAACCGAAAGTAGGTCATGACCTACATACTTTATGAGAAACTCAGGGACGTTTCAGTATTTCAAAGCCGGTCAATCACGATCATATACAATGAAGAAACTGTAGTAAGAAGCTTGCAGCGATACTTCATGATAAAATATTTCATGTTGATAGAGCAATGGCGCCTTTAATGGCTCTTGAACAGCTTGACATTTTAGTCCATATGGGAACCATGGTTTAAGCGTAGTTTAAGTGGCTACCACGGTTGAACTATTGTAAAGTAAAACGGCATAAAGACCGAAGTCACTTATAAAATCTGTGATTGATGCTGATTTGACCAGTAATTTGTATTGACCGACTCTACATACTGTATTTGTCCCTGCAATGCAAACTACAGGGCAGCAAATGGTAACAATCATGAGAATACCTGTACCAAAATAGCTGAAAATAATGTACGCCATAAGTGCAATAAATAGATAAATATTCAGAATAATTAGATAGATAAAAAAAGGTGTGGTGTAAGATGCAAGGGCGAGTCAATAAGGAGCCAGCCTACCTTGCTTTTGGTCGAAAAAGGTCTCTAATTTTTCTGTGTAATGACCCTCCAGCATGATACACTTTGGCCAACGTACTTCCAGTGCCACTGTCCCTGAAATCTAATGAGGGTTACTACAAAATGTATTGCATAATTCACTTAAATGTCCTTTAACTTATCACCACGAATTGTTTTTTCATCTAATATAAATATATTCATACCAAATTTAGTTGGACAGACGCGCGTTTCTGTATTTTACTTCTTCAGTGTCGCTAAACCCCAAAAGTTTGAAAGAAAATATATGATGGCAGCTCTCGACAGGCAGCGAGCATCCCTCTCCGAGCCACTCTTACTGTCGTATTCCGCGGGACACATTAGCTGCAGACATCAGGTAAGAGACGGCTACGTATTAACCCGCGAGCGCACGCGTCCCCCATCGAGTCACCTCAACCTCTGCGTCTCGAGAAAGGCGACAGACAAGGGCATCAAGAAAGAGATGTCCGATGCAGCATTAACCCGCAAAAAGCCAAAACAACTCAAAAGAATTGTAGCCAAACTCCGTTTAGAGTCTTGTCGCTATGACAAGTCAGTCTTAGTTTTAAACTAATTTAGAAAATTAACCAGATACATGTATATATCAAATCGAATAAAAGAAAATACTATTTAAATCAGTGTTTAAGTAGTGACCCCCATGCCTGAGAACCAGAATCAACACTGAAACACTGAGTTGAAGATATCCTTGGGAACAAATTGTCCACCAGCAGAAATATTGGCCCAGTGGCTCCAATATAAACGCATTAATACCAAATTTAGTGCGACAGACGTGCGTTTCTGTATTTAACTTCTTCAGTGTCGCTTAACCCCAAAAGTTTGAAAGAAAAGATATACAGGTAAGGAGCATCCCTGTCCGCGCCATATTTAATCTAGAGCTCTATATCAAACGAAGCATCTGCGTCAGATAAACTAAAACATTGGATTCAGACTATCAAGGGATTGTGTCATTCAGAAGACACACTGACTTTGCCTCCTAGAAATATTATTTCATCGCAATTAAGACAGAACATTAATAATGGAGCTTGACTTGAGGCCTTGTTCACAAATAAAGATATGAGACCAATTAAGCTTGTTCAAGCTCATTAGTTTTGTAGAAAGGATGTATCTCTGTCCCATTAAAATGGATCTTGATGAATACTTTTAACCATGAAAGCGTCAGAATAGAAAATAGTTGAATTTGCAATCAGCGTAGATCCAGATGGGGCGGCTCATTAACAGACTCCTCATCTGGATCTATGTTGACTGGCCTCCAGTCTTAAATTCTTACTAGATATAGCCTGGCCGAAACGTTTTTTTTTTTAATTTTGCCAACGTTAATTTTGTCGTCTGCTTTTTGGTGCTTTAAGGTTTAAGATTTTTTTGTGAATCCGTAAGCATCCAAAACTGGGCGGTCCAACCGTATTTTTTCGGATTGAATTTGGCCTCTTGGGGATGCCTCTATGATCCATTTGTTTCCTGATTATTACCAACTTCCATTACCTGGCCCCGAGGTTATAAAACTTTTTTCATGCTCAACTCAGCTGAGCATGAAATTTTACCTGCTGGTAAATAGCAAATTACTGATAAGTACAGTTGTTTTCTTGCTTAGTTTAGCTGAGTATGAAATTTTCTCTGCTTATGAATATGAAAATGCCAACATTAGTTGGCATTTTCATATTTATCAGCAGAGAAAATTTCATGCTCAGCTGAGTTGAGCATGAAAAAAGTTTTATAACCTCGGGGCCAGTTCTCGTTACTATACGTTATTGTAGGGCATTAGCATAAAGTCACTTTGTAAAATTGGGATGATTTCTAAACTGTTCTCAAACTAAGACTGACATGCCATAGCTACATGGATCTTAATGGAGTTTGGCTACCATTCTTTTGGCTTAGTTTGGCTTATGGCAGGTTCTCGCGGCCTCGAATATCACCTTCCTCATGTCTTTGTTTGTCGCATTTCAAGAAACGCAGAGATGGAGATGGATCGGTTAGGGCTGCCCACGCTTGCGAATCAAAACTTTGGCATCTCTTACCTAAGGTCTGCAGATGCTGTGTCTCGCGGAATACGTCAGTAAGGGTAGTCCGGCTAGGGTGCTTGTTGCCTTCAAACGTTTGGGTTTTAGCGACGTTGAAGAACTTAACGAAACGAGCGTCCGTCGTATTATTTTGGTAAAGGTATGTTTATATTTTATAAGAAGTAGCTGCCTATGTATTTTCTGGAGCATGACATTTTAGAGAAAAGTTCCAGGAGGCATACAGTATTAACAAGAGCTGTCGCCTGACAGCATAGCTCGCCTGAACTGGTGCTTGCCCATCGCACAGTTGCTATAGTGGTTTGGACTGCTATGTATAAAACTTCAGACAAGCATGTCCATAATGACAACACATTTATAAACAAAAGCTATCTCAGGAACAAGTGTTAAAATAAAATTAATATTTTCATATAACATTTTAACCAAAAGCTTTAAGACAACATTATGTCAATGGCCTTGACTTCAAGGTCATCCAGTGGGGTACGTATATAGTGTTTTATACAAACTAAAAAAAGGTGTCTAACATCACAATTTAATGAATGTCATTCATTAAACTGTGTTATAATTCCTCTACTTGGGATAATTTATGAGAAGATTTGTCTAACATCAGTTCAAGTGTAAACTGAATCTCTGCCAAGCATAATGAATCAGTATGCAATTACAAAGCTTTAATAAAGACCAAAATTTCCTAAGTCCCTGACCTTGACATCAAGGTCACTGAGCGGGGTTGGGGTAGTACTCTGTAAAACTTTGGACCAATATCTAACAGCAGTGCAAATGTCAAAAGAACCAATCCATGAGTTCAGGAGATATAGGTCTTTAAAAAAACTTTAACCAAAACATCCAATCAATTAAAAGACAATTTTCTAAGTCCATGACCTTGACATCAAGGTCACTGAGGAAAGTGGGGGTAGTGCTTTGAAAACTTTGGACCAATATCTAACTACAGCGCAAGCATCAAATGAATCCATCCATGGTTTAAGGAGATATTGGGCTGTACAAACTTTAACAAAAACACCCAGTCCAAGAAACTCCCAATTTTCTAAGTCCACAACCTTAACGTCAAGGTCACTGAGTGGGGTGAGGCTTATACCCTGTTAAACTTTGGACCAATATCTAACTACGGTGAAAGTATCTAAAGAATCCATCCGTGGGTTAAGGAGATATAGATTTTTAAAAAACTTTAACCAAAACATCCAATCCGGACGCGGACGCTGACGCCGACGCCAGGATGACAACAATAGCTCTTCCTGAACTTTCGTTCGGGCGAGCTAAAAAACCATTGACTCAAAGTTGATTCAACGTCATGATGTCGAATAAGCGCTGGTTCAAGGTTATTTTAATGTCGTGCGCCTGCTGGGTTCTTTGAACACAAACGACATGGGATCATGGATTTAGATGTGCCAGCTGTTTTCTAAAATATATATGACTATGTGGGATCGGTAGAAGAAAATCTTCAACTTCCGATGTGCAGTAACTTCCAGGTCAGAGAGACTTTCGTTAGTCTTTCTGCAAAAAATCTGGCTCGTTTGCTGAAAAAAACATAGTTATAAGCAAGCTTCTTTATTTTCTTCTCTTATGTCAGCAAGTGAACAACAGGATTTGATTAACCACAGCTATTCATATGAAAGAGGGTTAAAAGGAAATAAACATGGAATGTCTGTTAGAAACTATTTATGCAAAAAATAGACAAGGTTTTCACATGCACTAAGAGATTAGTTTATGAAAACTTACATCAGTTACATATAACAAAGTCCTTGCTCTTATGCAAAAGAAAAGTAGTTGTAATATTGTTATTTTTAAGCGTTTGATTTTGACACTCAATAAACGCAAAAAGAGAAACAAAAACGATTCAGACAGATAGAGAAGAAAAAAGAAGAAGACAGAATCCAAATAAATTTTGTATAAACCACGTGCTACCGTTTAATAATGTCTGATATTTCAGTGTTCTTTTGTTTGCAAACTCGTAATCTGGAAAACAGATACCAAAAACGTCTTTGACTTCCTTCTGTTTTTTATTCGAACTAAGGTGTATATATGTACTTAAGGTAATTAATCCTGCAAGTGATAGCCGTGCTATATTGTCAAAAAACCGGAAATGAACATATTTTATGCCGCCTACATGTATTCACATTGTGAAATAATCAATTTGTAAAACCTGCAGTTTTAATGATGATAAGTGTAGTTCCGAGTGTTGTATAGTTGAAATATGTGAATAAATTATTTTCTCTAGCCTTATTCGAGACACGACAATAGGTTTCAAAAAACATGTTAGCTATATGCAAGTAAATTACCTTAATCACCATTACTGCATTGAGATGACAAACAATTTACACCATTCAGTTTTTATGTCCGATGTTAATCCATCAGACATATGACGTCGTAAAGACGACGCACTTACGTCGATGCAACGTAAAGACGTCGCATCGACGCCCGTGCGACGTCGTTTTGACGTCATATGCCTGCAATATTTTGTTTGTGCAAATATTCTGCGTGTAGGTCAATACAAGCTTTTACCATTGCAGTTGCACTTTAACGTTCGGCAGGCTTTATTTGATATCATCTTAATGATGCAGAGAAAAAGGAGAAAATATTTTTTATTTGTAGGGATACGCTACATGTATTTATTTCTCCGATAATGCTTCTGCAGTACATGCACATTATGTACCCCAAATATTAGGATGGATAGATGACTTGCAATTTTACGTTATTTTCAACAGTATTCCAGTCATATCAGGACGATGGCATGGTGATAATGAAAGGCTGTGTGTGCAATGAACCCTGTTAACTGTTGAAAAGTTGCCCGCCTACAGCGGGTCTCGATCCTAGGATAGCTAGATCAGCAGGCCAGCGCTTAATTTGCTGAGCTACCTGGCTCCCCAAATATTTTGACAACTTATCCTTTTGTCCCAACATCCAATCACACTACAGTAGGATCTATAATTTAATCAAGGTAAATTCCAACGAAGCAGAAGATCCATGAATTATTAAGGCTGTCAGTGATATATACATAACTGTCATATATTTTGTCTCGATACTATACCAAACGTTAACCATTTGATGGTTAACTTAAAACAGCGAGCATGGCTTGACTTGCAAATATGTGAACTTTAAGCATATGTTTGTAAAATTCAAGCGTAAGCCTGAAGACTAATTCTCCCTAGACTGCATTCAAGGAATAGTTTAAGGGCTTACATGTTTGATCAGTTTAACTTTGAAACTAAATAGCTCTTACATCAGGGAAATAAAAAAGATAAAACTTGTCGCCGGTTGGCCTTTTTGCCCGATGACATACATTCTTTTCCTGTCTATTTATTCTTATGCACAGATCCATTTGCTCTTGGTGTGTTTGCTTCTGGTACCCAACTACGCCATTTTGCTCTCTAAACATTATAGTTTCAGTTTAATGAAGTTCCTTTCCTTCGGCCTTTAGACTTGGACATTTTATCGGTTTATTGATGCTTACCCTAGCTTGGTGGAAAGTGTCTTGGAAAATATTATCTACCGAAGGTTTCTATGCATGTTGCCTAACCCCCATTTATACCGAATGAATGGTGCAAGCATTACTTTTTTAAAATACCACAGTGGAGTTGCTTCTGAAACGGTGCGTCAAATGCTCGAAACTTATGTGTTCCATGCACTTTTAATGAAATGCAAGTATGTAGGTCATATGGGGGGAAACATAAAATTAAAACCAAACCTTTGCAATATAAAAAAATACACACTTCGCAATCGACACATATGGATTGCTAGACCTGGCTTTACATGATATCAGGGGCGTAACTAGGGGCAATTTCATAATACGCACAACCATGTTTTATTTTCTACTTCTTGAAGGGAAAGCTAGTATTTCAGCCACTTTGGTAATTGTTATTGAAATCTTGTCTAATTTATAAATTTTCAGCATGCAAATATGCAGGTGCGTTTTGAAATTTTGTCAATTTTGACAAAATTTCAATACGCACTTGCGTATTTGCCGTATAGGTAGCTACGCCCTTGGATATGACGCTATTTAGCACCAATGACACTTAAGTTTGCGAAACATTTTGCTGTATTGCGCAAGTACATTGTCTAATTTATGAAGCAATTTATGCATACCAACCAAATATCTTGCCATCGAATGAGACTTTACACTCGTTCTATAGAAAATAAAATGTGCTGAACCGATTGGAGAGGAACCGGGCCTGTAGTAGAACCTACTATCTAACAATGTCAACACTAATTGTGATTATGTATATACTCGTACAATGTGTTTTATGTACAATCAACTGTCGATATCTCGAAGTCAGATTTGAGCCCAAACTACTGATATCTCAAAGTAAATTTTCTGTACCAGAAAATTCACTTTGAGATATCAGTAGTTTGAAATAACAGGGGTTGAAAGAAATATAGTATTTGATATAAGAAGATATTTTGAGATATCAGTGTTTGACATATCGGGAGTAGACTGTATAAGCTGTCTGCCTCGTTTTGTTGCACTTCATTGCGTGACTATTCCAGTTTATGTTGGGCAGGATAAGGGTTGTCCTGATAAATTTCTGAATTTTGCAAATTTAAGCTCAATTTACTATGAAAATCATATGTCACAGGGTATAATCGATTCCGCTAACTTTCGCTTCCTGCAGAGACTACATCATATTTGGTTTCCGGCGAGACTGTCCGTGGTCTCTTGTTTCCTGTCGAGACTTCTGTACATGATAAATGGCTTCCTGCAGAGACTGTCCGCGTGATTCTGCTTTCTGTGCGGACAGTCTCGGCAGGAAGCCAATGTTCGAGGAAGTTGTCCCTGCAGGAAGCAAGAGTTCGCGGACAGTCTCGGTGGAAGCCAAATATGATGTACAGTCTTTGCAGGAGGCGAAAATTAGCAGAATCGATTATACCTTGTGATATGTGGTAATTTTATAGAGTTCACCTAGTAATACTAATTTGACTGGTTTACCATCATTAAAGATATAAAGACAGATAAAATAGTTAAAATCTGAGCTTTTACATTTTAAAAAGGAAAAAAGTTAGCCAAATGAGGCATTCTCTCCTTGGCGGTTGTTTATAAAGCTCATAAGAATCACCCACTCATGTTTTATTTTCTTTATATTTCCTTGTCGGCAAATAACAGCGATTGGCCAAGTGTGAAGAAATAAATTAAAAACAAAAAAAAAAAAAAAAAAACGTGCCAGATTTTTTCATATGATATTTTGTTACTAGCCTTTATTGCCCAAATTTGACACTTTATCGGGAAACTAGGGAAAATACTGGTTAACAGTGCGTTTTGCTCTGAAATGTATCTGGCAGAATCGCAAAGTTACATGTAGTGTAAATTGTTCTCATCTGTCACGTTTTGGTACAGCTGATACACCAACCTTCGTATCGAGCACACACCGTTTAATAAAAGTTGAATCAATGTTGATTCAACATTGTGCGCCTGAAGATATTGAATAATAAGATCACACTAATTAACCCATTTATGCCCAGTGGACGGCATCAGATGAGTCAAGTTGTCAATTAAAGGGCGTCTTGTTTATTCTATATCAAATCACTTTTGTCTCGCCTGCGAAGCGGAGGCGAGACGTATGTATTGCTTTTCCAGTGTCGTCGGCGGCGGCGGCGGCGTAAACGCTTGTCGAGTTTTTGCGTTTAGGTCATTTCCTCAGAAACTATAAGGGGGCCATGAGACTTGGGTAAGACATACATGTGAAAGAGTAGAGCTTAAAGCCATCATTAATATTGACTCTTGACGCTTCACCGACTTTGCATTTTTTGTTGAGTTATGGCATTTGGGATTTATTCTCAAAAACTATTAGTGCTAGAGCCATGAAACTTGGGTCATGCATACATCTGGAAGAGTTAAGTTCATGGTCATCATCAATATTGAGTCTTGAACTACATTTTACGGTTCACTGACTTCGCATTTTTTGTCAAGTTTTCGCGTTTAGCTCTGTTTCTCAAGAAGTAAAAGAGCTAGAGCCATAGAACTTGGGTCATGCATACTTCTAGAGGAGTAAAGCTCAAAGCTACCATCAATAGTGAGTCTTAACCTGCTTTTTACGGTTCACCGACTTGGCAAGTTTTTGTCGAGTTTTCGCGTTTAAGACTGTTTCTCAAGAACTATCGGGGCTAGCGCCATGCCACTTTGGTCTTGCGTACATCTGGCCAAGTATAACTCAAAGCTTTCATCAATGCTGAGTCTTGACCTGCTTTTAACGGTTCACTGACTTTGCAATTTTTGTCAAATTTTGGGGTTTGGCTATGTTTCAAAAATTATAAAGGCTAGAGCCATGAAACTTTGGCCATGCATGCATCTGGAAGAGTAAAGCTCAAACCCAACGTTGATATTGAGTCTTTACATACTTTTTACATTGTTTTAGGGTTCACCAACTTTGCAATTTTTTGTTAAGTTTTCGTGTTTAGCTCTGTTTCTCAAGAATTGTAAGTGCTTTAGCCATGAAACATATTGCCACTTGACAGACATTTTAAGGTTCTTCGACTTTGCCACAGTTGTCTCAAGTTTAGCTTTTGCTTCACAGGAATTAAAAAGGTTAGAGCCATGAAATGTGGGATATGCATACATCTGGAACAGTGAAACTGAAAACTGTCATAATGTAGCATCTTGACCTCATGTTAGAGTTAACTGACCATTTAAAATTTGCTGTGCGTTTACTGCTGTGTGTTTAGCTCTGTTTTGTGACAAAGCATCGGCAGGCGAGACACCACATTCCGCGGAAGTCTTGTTAATACATTTCTATGAGAAATACCCATTTGTCCAACCTACTTCATTATCTACCTTTCAAAGAAAAGTCATCTTGACTGCGCCAATGCAAATTGCATTCGAGAGTTTTTCTGTATGCTGTCTGCAGTTTTCATATTACATTACGTGTGTATTCTAGTCACCACTGACCCGAGTAAGGGTTTTCCAACAAGTGTCTTAATGGAGCTAATACAATTGAGACTCATTAGTTGTTAATCTGGGGCCGTATTCATAAAACGACTTAAGTGGTTGCTATGCTGTTGCTAAGGCTAAATTTCTTTGAAGGAGATTTCCTACAACTATGAAATTTGCTCTGGTTCCTCCAGAGCAAATTTCATAGTTGTAGGGAATCTCCTTCATAGAAATGTAGCCTTAGCAACAGCATAGCAACCACTTAAGTTGTTTTATAAATACGGCCCCTGAGCTGCACTCGGTAACATTTGTATCTTAAAATAAGGTTAAAGATCTGAAACTTGATTTTTCCAATAAAAAGAAATTGAATTACGGTGAAAAAAACCCCGTTGAATTCGCATATAAAAATAAATTGAATAACGGTAGGTTATTAAATGTTAGTCTTGCTTGCTATGTCTAATAATATTTATGTTATGCTGACATTTGGGCACGCCATGTCCTGTTTTACTAATTTTAAGGTAAAACATTATGTCTAGTGTCCCATAAAAGGGATATTAGTTAGCAGCGCAAACCTAGATTAGACACCGCGAAACGATCCATCCGACTTCATTATCCACCTCTCAGAAAACAGCTACATTGACTGCGCCAGTGCATATTGGATTCGAGAGACTTCAAAGTGTGGTCCATGCTTCATCTTTTGCATGTTTTCCTGCTTTTGAAAGAACTCTTTTAGATTTTAATTTCTGTGTGCTTTCTACAGTTTTCATTGGAATTTGAGTCGCGACGTGAGAACACCAGCAAAGTGGTTGTGCGCCCAGCGCAAACATCCGGTCAGTCCGACCAGACTCTTCACTCAGCGCTTAAAGAGTAACTAAAGGTCTAAGGTACCTCCATGCGATGCCCAGGCTGATCAAAGTCTCCGCTGGGCGCACAACCACTTTGTTGGTTTTCTCGTGTCGTGGCTCAATTTTCATTACGTATATATTCTAGTCTCTGTTGACCTGAGAAACGGTCTTCCAACATGTGCCCCAATGGAGCCAATTCAATTAAGACTCATTAATTGTTAATCTTACATGTAGCTGCACTCGACAATCATCTTAAGGTAGACGAATGGTGAATAAAGATATTGGTGGGGCATTCATTTCATTATACCAGCTGAATAACCCAAAGGGCTATAAAACATTTGGATAAGAAAAGAAAAATTTTCACCGTTTTGTTTTTCTAAAAAACAAACTTTTGTATTTATACATACTTTTTTTTACACATTTTCCATTAAAATTCATGTCTCTAGCACAAGGATGCACTTTCATTTCTGCAAATCATATAATCCTTAATATAGGGTATTTGAAACAGACTGGTAAGAAAAATTGCAATTATCTTGATTATAAGTAAATTTTTACATTCTTTTAAAAAATGCAAGAAAATTGAATTTCATGAAAAGGGTCATGAAAAATATATTCAGTCGATGGGGCATGCTTATGCATATTGTTTTAGTAAAACTTACATTGTATGATACAGAATAAAACAAAAAAACAAGCATTTCACCGTTTTGTTTCCTAGAAAAACAATGTTTAAGTTATAAAATATCCCAAAAAAAGACTGTCCAAGTACTGCACCTGCTGCAAACACAGCCGGTCCTTGTCCTGTTGTTTATTTTCCTGTTGTTCCGGGTCTACCATAGAGTAATGCCTCAAAAATGCGCAGATGGAATGGAAATTGTAAACATCTTGATCATTCTGGTTCCTAAGGAACAGTCTGATCACGATTTCCACTGTTTATACAGATGTATCTGCCCGAAAACTTAGGATCTTTATGGTAGGCATTGTAAGTGTGTATATATTCCATAGTTGATTGATTCACCATGAACAATAACTCTGTTATGTGTTTTAATAAGTCGATACAGAGTTATTGTGTATCTAAATACCTTAAAATAAGATTGGCCTGATGTGGTGAAAGATCTGAAACTTGATTTTTCAAATCAAAAGAAATTGAATAACGGTTGTTTTCTCAAAGAAAAGGAAATTGAATAACGGTTGGTATTAAATTGTAATCTCCAGTTTGCTATATCTAACAATATTTATCTGTCTTGTTGACTTGCGGACTCATCAAAGTAATCCATTTATATGCCAAGTGCTCCCTGAAAGTGACATGAGTAAACAGTGCAGACCTAGATCAGGCATTTTGCGCCTACACTATTTGCACGAAAATGGGCGTTTCCAAATAAAATGAAACGGATAAAGATAAACTAAACGAGACACCCCTTATTGACAAATGGACTCATCCAATTAATAAAGACAGAAGAGTCCACCAGGCAAAAATGGGTTAATAAATTAATACTAATAGGCCTACTTATAATGATACACAGAAAATACTACAGGACCACAATTATTAATCAGAGTGTACAGCCAATGGCGTCAAGGAAAAGAGTAAAGAAACATTAAAGCCTAGAGAAATAGCGAGAAGCGAAACGGGTCAGCTTTTCTGTTCCTCAGCGAGGTGTTCACTAGCCTCAATAAAGATACCATTTTACTTATCAAGATTATCCGAAAAATGCTGTACTTAGTACATTACATGTAACTAAGTCATTCGAAACAAACACTAGCCGCAGCCATGAGTGTCTAGAGGGGTTTAAATGCTATACGGCTTGATAGGACGAAACATTCCTCAATTGATGAGCGATTTTTGGTAGGGTATCCAGGGATTTTCTCTAAAATCACACAAATAAATACGTTTTAAGGTTCTTAAGGTGCTTAGGCATACTTTCAGGAGAAGCAACTCTGTCATTTCCATTTGGGCCTTCCGTCTCAATAGGGGTCGTTTTGAAATTTGAAATTTCAGGGAATAGCAGTAGGTCTGTTAGTATCAAAAACGAAAGAGACCATTATGAAATATAAAAATCTATTTTAGGTGTTATGTCTAACACTATTTACCTAATCATGCTGCTTATTCAGTTTAGCAAATCAGTCTGTCAGCTGTTCAGACTAATTTACGTGTCGCTTTGACTTTATTTGAGAATGGACTCGGGTTTTATCATCTGGAGTAGTCGAGAGAGCCTAAAACGAACATGAACCACTTTTACAAAAGGGATCTTATTTCTTTATTAGAGCCACGACATGACAAAACCAACAACGTGGTATGTGCGCTCAGCAAAGACAAAGAGTAGCCTGGACATTCTCCCAGTCTGATCTGAGTCTTTGCCGTCCGCATGTTCGTAGCGTAGATCCTTAGCTATCCTTGAAGCGCACAGCAAAGATTTTGATCAGACTGGGCGGCTGTCCAGGTTGATCTGAGTCTTCGCTGGGCGCACATGCTACTTTGTTGGTTTTGTCATGCCGCGGTTCAAAGAGTTTGTTTGTTTTCCTCTAGGACGTAGCCTTTCCGAAATGGGTTTTTAAGGGAGAGAGGTTACTCCCATTGAAAAGGGATGCAGACATAAAATCAGAGGAGTATCTGTAAATTAGAAGTAAATTCTAGTTATCTGAAAGAAGAATCCACTACAAATGGTACCTAAAATGTTGAGGTTTCTACCTCGCGCTGTAAAGTACAGTTCTAAAATAACCACTAGGTTTTTGCCCAGCCTCTAAAATTTTCTAACAAAATCTCTTGAAGGTTTTGGTGAGTGAGTGAACCCGGGTTTAACGTCCAACCAACAATGAGGTCATATGGAGACGGGACCTCGGTTTAAAGTCTCATCCGAAAGACTAGAGAAGCGGGGGATCGATCTTGCGACTCCTGGATTGGTAGTCCGGAGTGTTATCCACTACAGAAGGTTTTGGTCACCTGTTATATTGAAAGTCTTTACATGAATACCATTATGTATATAGGAGGTCGGTAGCTCAGAGGGGTAAGCGGTGGCTTGTGATCTAGAGGCCATGGGTTCTGTTCCCACTAAGGGCGGAAATCTTTTCAATTGTGAATTGGCTTCCATTGCACAAAGCCTTTAGTATCACCTTCATATCGTCCTGATATGACTGAAGTACTGTTGTAAAGGAGGTAAAATTGCTAGTCATCCATCCTTCAGATTATGCATATATCGTACAAAAGGGCATCATGAACAGTTCATAGAGAGATGAATACGTACATATTCATGATCTTGCAACTGATTTGTACTTATAAGGTATACCTGGTATAGATCAACTGGGAACAATAAGTAATGTACAGGTATTTTTGACCGTTTTTTTCCATAGCACCTTATTAAAAGTCCACTGTGTTGAATGCTGAAACATAGTTAACGACCCCAAGATCAGCCGGTCAACAAGGTTTTGTGGACCTTGGCTATTCATAACGAAGGCGATTAAGGAGTATAATGAATGGACATCATGTTTGTGTAAAAATATATGAAGTGCACTTGTACGTATTAAATCACTAAGCGCACTTTCGTCAGATTAGAAAGATTGAACAATCGCAAAAGAAAAGAAGTTGTACTAATATTGACGTCGACTATTTTTAAATAAAGTGGTTTATAGTGCTGTCGTACTAGCTGTAGAGTCTGAGACCCCGCTTAATTTTCTTTTGACTAGTGGACATTTTGGATAAGTCAAATTCTAGATTAAGGTGTGTCTGGTGGATGCTTTCAATTTTGTTCTATTTGCGGAGAACTGCAGTCAGCAAAGAGTTCTGCGGCGTCTGGACTGTGTTTGCACTGTTTGCATACCCCAAGAGGGTTTCCAGTCTTGAAAGGAAGGAGACGTAACATCAATAAATAGAGGATCTTACATGAGTGCTCATGTATTATTGAATTTATTAAACGAGTTGGGAAAAAGATAAGATGCGAGGCTATGCCGAGCATCTTATCGTATTCACCAACGAGTTTTATAAATTCAATAATACAGGAGCACGAATACAAGATTCTATTTATCATATGACACTGAAATCGCATTTATTAGCAAATTTTGCACTAAAACGTCACTATTTCGCCATTAGAAAATGCGACGTTTTTATGGACGTCAATGTATAACGTTACGACGTAATTTGCATATTTAATCCACTAGTGGACTATCTTTTTTAATGCATGGCTTTATTACACTCTCAGATGCGACGTCATATGATAAAATAAAATAATATGATAAAAATACATTAAATCTGAAATAGTTGATAGGTTTCTGGTTGAATTGACCTGCAGTCTCTATATTGGAATAGTTTAGGCCATTTTATCTGAAATAGGTAAACAGGTACTTTAAAGATTTACGCCCTTGTTTATGATTACAAAAACGTTTCCATGAAATATTGTCACAATAACTCCGAAATGACCCATTTGTACTTTTGACAATAGAAATTAGAAGTTTTTGTGAAAAGTAATTTTAAAATAAGAAATAAAATATTTTTTTACAGTCGCGGACCGCGACCGAAATTGTCTCATTGGATAGAATTAATTTGCTCTGACGTCACTAGCGCGTGCACGAATCAGAAAAATACCTAGGTATCGTCATATGACCGTAAGGCGTGGTAACAACTTTCCTATTGGCCGACGGTAGTGTTCATTTACATTTTCAGTTTCGATATTTTATTTTCATTAAGAAATACGTTAAACTGAAACACTTTTTCTGAATTTTTACAATGGATTTAGGTATGATTATATATTATCTAACGAAATTGGTAAAATTGTTTATTTTGGAGAGGGTGAAAAAATGAGGGAGTATACCTTTAAATCATTATTTCAAAGTACTGACCAAACTACAGATATCAGCGCCGCTGTACATGTTCTGATTACTGGATTAGTGCAACCCTCGGGACCAATTGTCCGCCGCAGTAATTTTAATAACTATTCCGTTTGTCCAATATAGTGCAACAAAAGCATTTTCTATCATTGATGTCATAAGTCATCCTTGAAAAGTCACATATTAAGTTTGGCCGTACTGACTCTGACTAGAGTCCTGAAATAACCTACTGACACCTTTATGTGCCTTTTAACAAAATCTCACCAATTACAGTAAAATTCGAAAAATTGGGACGTCGAAAATAATTACCATAATTCTTGTAATGGAGCAAATTAGTTTTAACGATACAGTCCAAAAGATGCAGATGAAATGGCAAACAGTGAAGACCCTGATCAGACTGCTCCTTTTTAGGAGCAGTCTGATCTTGGTCTGCACTGTTTGCTAAGATGTACCTGTCCCAATTCTTAGAATATTTACAGAAATTGCGCCAATGCAAATTGTGATTATGCATTTATACAATAACAACAGACGTCTGCATCGTCAGCTGGCATTTTATTCCAAGGCTATTTTCAGCTAACTTTGGTCACACTAAGGGTTTGACTTAATTTAGCCAATTTGGGCTCAGCAATACGTTGAGAACTCCAGTCTGCACTCAGTAACACCATTTAATAAGTTGACAAATTTGCTGTCGTTACTGAGCCGCGACACGACAAAACTAATAAAGTGCGAAGACTCAGATCAGCCTGGGCGTCTGCTCACTCTGATGAGAGTCTTCGTTCCCCGCATGGAGTAAGCTTAGACACTTAGCTACCCTTTAAGCGCACATCGATTACTCTGATCAGACTTGACGGATGCCCAGGCTGACCTGAGTCCAAGCTCGGCGCACATGCCTCTTTTTTGGTTTGTCGTGTCGCGGCTCATATATAATTCGGAACCTGAGTTCTGCATAGTCACAAAGAAACTGGATAACAGATTAAAGGTAAATGGGTTTTACTTTCAGGGGAAGAAACTTTGCCGTTTTTTATTATTGCCTCCCTTCTCAAGGCTAGTGAACCTATCAGGGAAAGAAACTGGCTCTGTAAGGAGCAAATTCTTTCCGTTAAGAATAGGCTATTTTAAAAGCAGGACATATTGACAACGCAATTTTGAAAGGTTTTGTACAATCTGTCCACAGGACTCGGGTGTTACAGTGAAGTAATTTAAGCAATACTTTAAGAATTTCTTCTTACCACATTGAGAGCATTTTTCTACCTGAGTTTGTCCTTGATAGAAGGTTTTCTTTGGTAATAGTTTGCATTCTGATGATATGACCTGCTGACCTTAGCTGAGCCACCTTCAGAAGACTATATCTGTTTTGCATCACTGCTATCATCAGCAAGAAGCAATTCTGTCATTTTCAGATAGCCTCATTTTTAAAGGGTGTCAATTCCTTAACATCAACATGTGCTCCTCCAGGAGACTCCTTTTTGGAAAAGCTACGTCATCCAGGGAAGTGATCAGGAAGTCACATAAGTGCCAATATATGGGTACATGTCCATATATTACCGTCATTTTGACGAAAATGACTGTAATTTATGGACATGTACCCATATATGTTAAGCACTTTGGCATGGTGCTGTAAGACAGTCCAGGTCATGGATACATACACAGCCTGTTAGATTTTGGATGCAGGATTGACATCCCAGCTGGTCATACCAGGCCTCTGCCTATATCAAAACTTCCCAAGAACCTCAATCTAGAACTGTAAACCCTAAAATATATTTTATAATAAAGGATTTGCTCAGTTGAGCCTCCTGGGAGAAAATCGTTTCGACAATTATTCTGTATTCTATAGAAGCTGTTCTAATCTTAGAGAAGAAATGAAGTTATGATAACCTGAAAAATGTGGCAGAGATATTTCATGTTTATATAATTGCTGTTGTAAGCGCAGACTTCCACCATTTTTAATACATCGGATCTAAAAAGTACTCTTCTGTTTTCAAACGCATTTTCCCTTTTTGTTGCATATGTGTTTTTCAAGAAAAATGCAAACAAATGATACATTGTGAACTAAACAACTGGCAGTCATATCCTTGAACTCTTTTATAAGCACATTTCGCCGAGCTAAATATGTCCAGTGGAACACGTGCACCTATAATCTACCAACGTAATACTGCAATTATGCATATACCGCAGACCTTTCTCGAGGCTGTCTGCATCTTGTCTGTATCTTTCATTTGCATTATACTATGTGGCTATTTCCGGTCATATGGACTGATTAAGGGTTCTCCTAACAAATGCCTTGATTAGGCCAATAAATTAAGAGCCATTAGAAGTAAAATCTAGGCTGCACCGAGCGACACTTTCATGTTCAGTAATTTGATATACTACTGTGGCTATATGTCTATAAACTGTTATTTAAAGTTTTCCTCAAACAGAGAGAAAAAAGCTGATTACAGTTGCAAATATTGTTTCTTATTCAGGTTTGTCCAAGAAAGTATCTAAAATTCTCTATTAGATTCTAGACATTTGAAAATATGCGTTTTATTACATGTATGTTATCGCGAATATCAAATAAACTACATACACCCATTGCAACAGACAAAGCACTGTGGAATTTCAAGGGTATTTTATGAAAACACTTTCACGTTTTTACGCCTTTTACGAAACGAAACAACTGATCATGATTCCGTAGAGAACGTTTCCCTTTAAAAATATAGTATACTCTAAAAAGAAAGAATTTACTCGTAGGGGAGCAACATTTTTCCTTTCACAGTTCAACTTCACAAGAAGGAAGGCAAACATGAAAATGGCAAAATAGTTTTTCCTAGCAGTGTATCCATTCAACTTAAGACAGCATGCGCAGTGTGTCTTGAAGCTGCCTCAAAAAAGCACACCACTAACTTTATTGATATTCCAAAACCACCCTATTGTACTTAAGTACTGGGATACCCAAAACCATTAATTTTCCGTTTGTCCCAAATGGCAAATTAATGTTTTTATGTGTCCTAACTTTTTAAGCACATTAGGGTAATATGTCAAAACCACGCATGTCCTATATCACGATGGCTCCACGGAAAAAAAATGCAAAAATGAATATGACCGACCAGTGTCGCTTCAGCCGTGCACAATGTATTGCCAGTGTGACAAATTTATGTTTGATTCAGAGAAGGAAGCAGTAGCCAGGCTTCAAAATATGATATTTTACCTACAATTAATATAAACAAAATTAATTGAGACAACTTCTTTAATTTTTTCTTGTATCTCAGTAGATGGTTACCGCTGTGGGCCGGATTCAGGACATATGTGGAAAAATATAAACTGCTGATACTCTTTGGGTATTCTGGCTTCCTCCACCATGACCAGCTTGCCCGCATTCTGAAAGCAGTAAAAACATTAAATCATAACAATCAATAAGGAGAAAACTGGATGAGCCCACAGACATATAAAAATATAAAAGTACAAATTTAAGTCATATCAACCGTCTGATTAATTTGTAACACAATACTTCTTCATCAAGAATTATAAAAGATATTAAGCTGCGCAATAGTTTCCTTAGAGGATAATGACTGGCAGAAATCATAGACAACTTTAAGGTGTACAGTGGCACTACCATAACTTGACATCAAGGTCAACAAGGACATTAGCTGTAGCAGAACGAATTTATTTCCTAGGTACATGAAACCCGTATCCAGTGTGGCCTACTCTTAATGAAAAGAATTTGCTATCTTTGAGAGCAAATTCTTTCCATTAAGAGTTGTCCCTTATGAGAAGGAAAGCAAAAAAGGAAATAAATGAATAGCAAAAAAAAAAAAAAAAAGTTTTTTTTTTTTTAAATAACTTCAGTGCCACAGTGCCCTCACATGGAAATGCATCTGTACACATTTTAAAAGCATTATTGCTTAGGAAAAGGTACAGAATCGCACACAAACCCAGCTTTTTATTTTATCCTTTGTTTCTATATTCATATTCAGCTGGAACAGTAACGATTAACAGGCTGACAAGAGCTTTAGATTATCTCTGCCATCTTATTGTTCTCTGATGGTTTGTTTTTATATAGTAATAATGTTGAAATATAAATCTACCTTTACCAATTTTAGTGCGACAGACGCGCTTTTCTGTATTAAACCTTTTTCAAAGTAAAAAGTATGCAAAGACCAGGAACTGAAACAATCAAAATCCAAATCCAGCCCTCAAACCATAGTTGGAAACAACTAAGATTACAAATAATCAAGATACAGAGAACATATGGCCAACCGAGTGAGCAGCTTGTTCCCAAAAGGTGGCCACTCAGCAACCCAAACCGAACCAAAAATAATAATAACATACATAAGGTAAAACATCACAGAAACTCTGACACCAAAAACAGGCAACAAAGAACCACAACAGAACTACCGCCTTGGAACGGTCAGTAATGAATTACTGGGGGGCTTAAATCGATTTTACAGGCCCAACCTCACCCTCAGTTTCTGAAGTGGTACAAAACATTTAGTTGGTTGTTCGGTTCGCATGATAACCTCTAACTCGTCAATGAATCATCACGGTAAACACATAAATCAAATTTCAACACCATGAAGAAGCAAAGACGAGGACTCAACAGATACAACGGGCCGTCTGACAGGTGGAGATCCCTGTCCTGCCAAACAACCCCACTGGAAATCTGAAGCAAAAGAAGGTCACCAGTTGAGCCCCGGTGGACCAAGCAACAGACAAAAAGGCTCCGGTCCCAACCAACTAAAATATATAGCTTTAGGTCGGGGCCATCATAGAGTCTGACGACCGATCCCCCGGTGTGCAATTAAAGAGTGCAGCAAAGCTATCAACCGTGATTGGGTTAATCACTAAGCATGCAGACTGTCGCATAACATTTAAATTATAGCCAATACGTTTGTGACGTATTATTATTTTTCGGAATTGATCAGAAAAATCAGTCCTACCCTTAATCTTTTTGAATTTGTATACTAAGTCACCATAAAATTCTGGTTCCGATAGGCCTTGGTGTAAAAGAAATTTTAATCCGACATCAAATTTTGAAACCAATTCATGGTGTCTGCGATAGAATTTAGAAAAAGCCTTTCTAAGCTTATGATACCGATAGCCCTGTTGAAGAAGTTTAGCAGTTAAACATTTATTACGAGCATTAAAGTCATCTACATGACTACACACTCTAGCAAATCTTATAAGTTGAGAAATATACACTCCATAAGAGGGACGGCGTGGAACGTCACCATCCAAAAATGGAAAATTAACTATATCAAAGTCAAAGTCATCACGTTTATCATAAATTTTAGAAGATACAAAACCGTTAGAAATAGATAGATGTAAATCCAAAAAGGGGGCCTCGGTATCTGAAGTATTAGCTTTATTCAATTTAAGTTCAGGTGGGTAAATTTGGTTAACCATGCTTTCAAAATAAGGATTATCAATATTCAGAAGATCGTCTAAATATCTAGAGGTTGAGTTAAATGCCTCAATGATATCAGCTTGATTATCAACAGAAAGAGAAGTCATGAAATCTCTTTCATAACAAAATAAAAACAAATCGGCCACAAGAGGAGCACAATTTGTACCCATCGGAATACCAACAATTTGTCTGTATAACTTATTACCAAATCTGATGTAAATATTATCTAAGAGATATGATAAGGCGTCACATACATTCTGACATGACCAAAGACTATATCCTCTATATATTTTACGGTCAGTAGAAGTGAAAAACGCTTTCTTATCGTTACAGGCAATATAAAGGGTATCTTCATTTTTGGAGAACTTTTTGAAGGCCCTCTCAATCAAATCAACAAGTTTTTCCTTTATTAAATTATGGGGTAATGTGGTATAAAGAGTAGAAAAATCATAAGTGGACAAACTAGTCGCACGGAACCCTCTTGACTTCAGTTTACTAAGTACCTCACCAGAATTTTTTATAGACCAAAACATATTTTTCCCTGACCTCTCATACACTGTCTCATAGTACCAAATGACACGAGATTTCACAGCAGTGAGGCAAGAAGTTAATAATTTAGATAATTCTGTAGTAGTACAAGAGCTAGAGTTGGCAATGAATCTAGCTTTATACGGTTTTTTATGAAGCTTAGGTAACCAATATCAAAGTTTGAAAGAAAAAATGTTGAAGAACAGGTCTCGGGCATGTAACCAGTATCACTTTCCGAGCCACACTAATTGACGAATTCCGCGCAGACATCAGGTAAGAGACGCCTACGTATTGATTCGCGAGCGCAGGCGTCTCCCACTGAACATGCTGAACCACCCGTCATCCCCTGCCTTTCGAGAAAGACATTACAAAGGCATCAGGAAAGAGATGTCGGATATAGCGAGGAACTGGAAAAGGCAAAAATAATCCCAAGAAATTGAAGCGAAACTCTAGCATTCATGTCGCTATTAACAAATTAATGAAAGAACTTGCTCAAATGAAAATCAAGCAATTTTGATTTTTGCGCATGTTGCTAACCGCGAAAATTAAAAATCGCGAAAATTAAAGTTTGTGAGTTTGCCCCTTAACCGCGAAAATTTGAACCCGCGAAAATTACCGCATATACGGTATGTCATCACTGTTTGTTTTCAGGAAATTCAATATTATGCAAAATACAATAAAAATGAATACATCCACCAGAGACCCGTGAAACTAGAAATGTACTTTTCCAAATAGTAATGATGGACAAGGCCGCTGGTCAAAAAAGCGTTATTAATGTTGAAATATTCAAGAAATTAACAGTGTATGCGCAATGACCTAGCGTTTGTGAGGGTCAGATGTGTGACCGCGATGATGTCGTACTCACAGAGTTTCTGTAGCATTGCGGAAACGACCATGTCACAACAAAACTTGCCATCAAGAACTTACGGTTTGTGCGAAATTTTAATATCCCTAGATATAAGCGATGAGACCACAGTAAAATTGATACTATCGCTTTTCTGTACTTGGTTCATAAGCGTATCGCGACTTCAGCAATTGTTTCTGTCTCAGTTTGAAGCCAGAAAAACAACAACAAAAAACAAACAAACACAAAACCAAAACCATAAAATAAAATAAGAAAAAACTAGAAGCTGGTCTCCTGAACACACTGACGGTTTTCGTTCTTTTCACAGTGTCTGATTTTTCAAGAAAACCTACCATATACACAATGTTGTCACAAATGAAAGTGGAATCATGATTTCGGCCCTCTTCAAATCTTCTGATGATGCTTTATATTTTGCCAGGGTTCGTAACAATACATTCAATTATGATCAATAGAGAGTTACGTGGCGGACAAGGTTTTTGACTGACAGTCAGACAAACGGTCGTATGGACAGGCAGATAGCTTTTGGAAAAACAATATGGTTGACTCTCGTTATCAAAACACCGATATCTCAAAGAAATATCTTACATGCATATCATAAAACGTATATCAAAGATTATATCAAAGATGATAGATTGGACACAGTGCATTTTTTCTGGCACCAGAAAATCTACTTTGAGATACCAGTAGTTTCAAACTACTGGTGTCTCAAAGTACATTTTCTGGAACCAGAAAATTTACTTTGAGATACCAGTAGTTTAAACTGAATTTCGACTTTGAGATATCCAGAGTTCACTGTGCGTCTCCTCCCACAGAGGGGACATAACTGAAATAGCATTTCTTCGGGGAAAATATAGAATCTAAAGTTTGGATTGATGGACATCAGATACTCGCCAGTTTGTAATTTAAGGAGTGTAGTCTTGGAGTTCTGTTATCGGAGTGGCAAAGGTAAATGTTGGAGCGGCGAGATGGAGTGGAGCTTCCAGGCTGCATTTCTGATTGGGTTCTGAGTTGAATAAACACGAATATCACTACTTTTGCCATTTCACTATGAAGTTTTTTTTTTTCTCTATTCAATGCCGTTTGTAGATTTGTAATATCATTATAATCAGCGCTGCTTTACTCAGTTAACCTAACGTTAACAAAGGGACCGCCGCAGAAATCGTTAGTAATGTAGCTGACAGGTATCGTTAAAACAAGGAACAACTGAGCCGGTGTCTGTGAAGAAACGACTTTAATCGTTTGTCGTTTTTTTTTATTATTTTTAGATAACCTGCTCCAACAATGAAATGTTGCATTAGTGGATGGACACGTAGTATTATAGAGTGACCAGAGGTGAGTGAGTGAATTTTGGTAAAATGTCACTGTAAACACTGTATTTGTCATGTTGAAACGTTGTCTCCAAATTTGTAGGACTTTTACCAAAACCTGAGTTAAATGACATTTAGGTTATGCTACAATTGCTTGCAGCTCTGCCGCAAAGGTACCAGGTAGCCCATCTGTTTTGCGGGCCCAAATGGTCAGGGGCCTAGTCGTAGGTAGCTAAACATGTTAGATGCAGTCAGTAAACTCGTCCAGAAGGAATCATTTAGAGATGCAACGTAGTTGATTCTGACCTATCTGGTGGTCAGCTTGCGTCAATTAACTATTTAAACTTTTCACCTCCTTCAAACACATCAATGATATGTTTGATGGTAAATACATCCCGTATTGACCAGCATGTGGCATTGTTAATATCGAACTTCGGTTAAATATTTACATTATTGAAGGAATGTTTATGAGCTGGACCAATAACCACTAATTTAAAAGCATCTTATTATTCTCTACATTGGGATTGAGCATTAGAACATTTACAATCACTATTGCTACTCTATCTAAACATTTTGGCCAAACACCTTTTTTCAGTAAATGGAGTCCAAGTAACTCGCTGGGACAAGCGCTTGCCTACTGTTCGAGAACCACTGGAGACAGAAATCCTTTCAACCGTAAACGGAGTTCCTTGCAAAAGGCCTTTCAGTATGTCCTGATATGACAGAAATACTGGTCAATTGGACGTGAAATCGCAAATTATCAATCCATCCATCTAAAAAAGGAACTTTATGGAGAATTCCATTTTGGCAGCCATTACGCCAGTCTTCAATAAACCGGAACTCCGTGGAGAATTACACAGTAGTAGCCATTACGGTAGCGTAAGCCAGTACGCTAGTCTTCAATAAAACGGAACTTCGTGGAGAATTACGTCGTAGCAGCCATTAAGGTAGAGTAGTTGCTGCTTACATGTAATTCTCAACGAAGTACCGTTTTACTAAAGATGGCCTTTTGCCGAAATATTTCGATAGAGTGGAATTCAACCGTAAACGGAGTTCCATTGCAAAAGGCCTTTCAGTATGTCCTGATATGACAGAAATACTGGTCAATTGGACGTGAAATCGCAAATTATCAATCCATCCATCTAAAACGGAACTTTTTGGAGAATTCCATTTTGGCAGCCATTACGCCAGTCTTCAATAAACCGGAACTCCGTGGAGAATTACACAGTAGTAGCCATTACGGTAGCGTAAGCCAGTATGCTAGTCTTCAATAAAACGGAACTTCGTGGAGAATTACGTCGTAGCAGCCATTAAGGTAGCGTAGTTGGTGCTTACATGTAATTCTCAACGAAGTACCGTTTTACTAAAGATGGCCTTTGGCCGAAATATTTCGATAGAGTGGAATTAGCCATTGTTTAGGTCTTTCATTAAGAAGTTGAAATGGGTTTATTTTAGTTGGTCTTTTGCTAAGTATAAAGATTCTTTACTAAACAAATACGTTCAACTTTGATCTCGAGTTCTACAATAAGGGCATAGCCATACATAATACTATTAGTAAAGATTGCCTTATATGTTGCAAGCTTAAGTTTAGGGGAAAATGGGTATAGTGTCAGGAGAAGCAATCCTGCGTTTTTATCTTGCTTTCCTTTTGGTTAGAATCAAGTCTTGAAGGAATGTGTGCTCCTGTAACAGCAAGTACGTCTCTTTATAAGTTGATTACCTTTAGAAAGGTTTGTGTCCTCCAGAAAAGTACACAGAAAATCACAAATTTGTTCGCGGTAGACCATTGTTGTGCGCTAGATGCTAAACATTGCCCACGCCCCTCGCACCAGCGCCAATGGAACTGTATTTTCAATCTGACGCAGTATGAGTCCAAGAGTCCCAAAGGTCCGGGCAACAAATTCGATGTCGATGGGTTTTGTCGTGCTTGCATGTTGCTCTGGTTTTTAATATCCACTGTATCATTAACCAAGTTTCATATAATTATGTCATCACGATGCTAACCATCCTTGAAACCAGTATCTCAGATTGTATGTATTACCAAGTCATCTGACGCCAGAGCGGAAACAAACGTATCAATTATATTCTGCATCCCCATTAATTAGGTGCACGGTTAATTTGTAGCCAATCATTTGAACCGCGAACGACAAAACCAATAAAGTGGCATGTGCGCCCTGCGCAGACTCAGATTAGCCTGGGCATCCGCCCAGTTCGCTTAGCGCTTAAAAAGTAGCTGAGGTTCTAAGCTAGCTCCATGCGGACAGCGAAGACTGATCAGTCTACGCGGATGCCCAGGCTGATCTGAGTCTTCGCTGGGCGCACGTGCCACTTTTTTGGTTGTGGCGTGTGTTGTGCTCGTTTATGCATTGCCAAGTCCCGTTGCTTAGAGTTAAGTTTCTCACAATTAAGTAAAGAACATTTAAACTTTAAGTACTTACGTTTTTAACCAGAGAATAATACATAGTTTCAAAAGTTAGGAATGAAATGAATACAGAAAGTCTACTCAAGACAATAGGCCAATGTCAGGAATACCAGGAGGACAACTTCGTCAAGTGCAGTTTATATTTTACTTTTGGTCCTTTGAGATCAGCAAAAATTGGAATTAATAATGGTTTACACTCATATTCTAGACTGATTTTTTTTATCGCCTGGGTCCCTTATTGGCTTGAATCGCCTGCATATTTGAAGTTTACAAACCCTGGCTTTCATTACCAGGGGCCGTATTCATAAAACGACTTAGGTGGTTGCTATGCTGTTGCTAAGGCTATTTATTTTTTAAGGAGATTCCCTACAACTATGAAATTTACTCTGAAGGAACAGTCTTACAAAGACTGTTCCTCCAGAGCAACTTTCATAGTTGTAGGGAATCTCCTTTACAGAACTTTAGCCTTAGCAACCGCATCGCAACGACTTAAATTTAAAGAGTAACTACACTTCAGGAACTGACTGAATCAGATCCCAAACCCTATCCCCAACATCAAAGGGAAAGATTGACAAAGACATCCCAACAAACAATAAATTACAAGTGATAAGCCGAGTCAGCAGCTCTGAGCCGCGAACGACAAAACCAATAAAGTGGCATGTGCGCCCTGCGCAGAGTAAAGTGGCATGACATCCCAACAAGACTTAGAACTCGTAAGTCGTTTTATAAATAAAACCCCAGGCCATAGTTGGACCACTGATTAGGCACTCCGGAATAACGGGGGCTCTTATGAATGCTTTAATGCTCTTGCAGGAACTCCCTTATTATTTTTATCTTAAACGAAACAATTTGTTCCTAGAGGAGAAAGTTCTTTCTTTTAAGAGTTGAGTGTCTTTGATAAAAAGGCAAAAGGTTGTTTAGTTGCCATTCCTGAAAATGTGCTCATTCACTTTAGCATCTGTAAATTATTTCGCATCCAAGGTTTGCTCATTCGAGCCGCGACACGACACAGCAAACAAAATGGAATGTGCGCTCAGACTAGAGCCTTCGCTCTCGGCATGGGCATGGCGGTAGGCTAGACTCTTGGTTACACCTTTAGCGCAAAGCGAAAACTCTGATCAGACTGGGCGAATGACTCATCTGAGTCTATGCTTGGCGCACATGCCACTTTGTTGGTTTTGTCTCGGCTAATTTGATCTAAAATACGATAGTTACAGTATCAATGCCCTTCTTGTAGAATTGACAACTGTCTGCAAAGTTCAATTAATTACAGAGATATAAGCATGCGCTCTATGGCGTTGTCACCAATAAATGTCTGCTGGCAATATCTGTGTATTGCCACAGACAGCAGCTGGATATCATATGAGCCGCGACACGAGAAAACCAACAATGTGGTTGTGCGCCCAGCGAAGACTCAGAGCAGCCTAGGCAGCCGCCCAGTTTTATTAGACCCTGTGTTAAGTGCTCAAAGGGTAGCTAAGGGTCTAAGCTACCTTCATGCGGACAGCGAAGACTCTGATCAGACTGGGCGGATGCCCAGGCTGATCTGAGTCTGCGCTGGCCGCACAACCACATTGTTGGTTTTCTCGTGTCGCGGCTCATATAAATGTTACAAGTTTGAATAATGTAGGCTTGGTCTTATAATTGTGATTAAAATGAGTATAACGGGCATCGGACAATGCAGAAAGCGTCTAAATTAAAAAAGTAAACTTTTCATAGCGTGTTTGCCCTTATGTCCATACAAACTTTTTTTCTGAAAGGTAGCATCCGTAGAATGGGCTATACATAGTTTGGTTTTAAAAGCAAAAGGTAATCTGGGGGCCGTGAATATGTCACTTCAGCATTTTCGAGAGTATCAAATGAAGTAGATGGATTGGTAAACACTAAAATTGATTGTTGCTGCGTTATGCATTGCCGTCTTTGTTGAATATGACATAGATGTGCTTGATTTTTAAGCACTTTGTATGATAAGATTCTGGAAGGGCATATTAGCGACATCAGATACTCTTGCCTAAAAGGATGGTTGTTGGTAGGTTGCTTTGGGATAAATGGCTCTTTGATAGAGTATTAGACGTCTCCCAGAGAGAGGGAGAACAACCCCCACCATCCCGCACCTGCTGCACGCATACTAGGCGGCTTTTGCTATACTAATTACATGTAACAGGACGTCCCGAGACTGAAAGTTACCCAGCACCATGGCCCATCTGGGGGATGGGGGTGGGGGTGAATTCTTTCAAAAAGTGACTCTCATTGAGAGGTAGCCAGAAAAGAAACTTTCAAAGTTGGTTTCCCTGAAAGTATGCCAGGCCCCGAGGTTATAAAACTTTTTTCATGCTCAACTCAGCTGAGCATGAAATTTTACCTGCTTTTAAATAGCAAATTACTGATAAATACAGTTATTTTCATGCTCAGTTTAGCTGAGTGTGAAATTTTCTCTGCTTATGAATATGAAAATGCCAACATTAGTTGGCATTTTCATATTTATCAGCAGAGAAAATTTCATGCTTAGCTGAGTTGAGCATGAAAAAAGTTTTATAACCTCGGGGCCAGTTCACATAAATTTTCGTATTTGTTTTCATTGCTCCGAGGGTTCGATAATTTTAAGCTTTTTATGGCATGTTCTTCTTTGGCTGGGAAACATGTTAAAACGCCTCTGGGTATGTTTATTTTCCGAATAATTTAGCGAAATTGTTAAAGTTTTTTTTGACCCAAATAAACCAAAGTAAAGACAAAGACAGAAAATTACTCCAAATGCTTGGTTTTATATAAATTGCCTTTTAGTACATTGAACTTAATTCAAGTAAGAAAACCTTAGTGTTAAACTTTAAGCAATGCATAGTTATGTTTAGTAAAGATGGTACGCTTATAAACTCACTTGGAGCATTCTGTCTGATTTTCATAGTGACCGTTGGTGTCCTTACCTGTAATACAGACAGGATTTTGCAAGCATTGATGATTTGTCACATGGCTCCTCCCCAGTGTAAAAGATTTCCAAAACAAAATTTGAATTATTTGAGAATGGATTATAGGTTCGAAAAAAATGTACTTTCCCACTGCACATGTATAAGTTCAGGTAGAATAAGTTTTATAACTCTAAGGGCACATGACATACACTGTATGCTATGCTCCGACACTAGTGACATCATGGATCTGTTACCATGGCAAGGCTATGGAATTTCCAACTGTTGTGATTAGTACTTTGGCAGAATGTCGTCTTGGTGACATACCTTTGACATGAATATGAACTGTTAGCTGCAGCTATGGTATCATATCTATGGCGTCATTGGTATCAAACCCTAAAGTGTTTATCTGAACATTACCAGAGGTTATACCCTATTCGTCTGATGGACAATCAGCCAGTTAAGTGGTTGAACAACTACCGACCCATCGGCCACATGACGTCATCATGAGCCTGCTGGGAAGCTTCATTAAAATATAATTTTATAACAAAAGCGTATTTGTATGCTTTGAAAGCCACCAGCTACGAACAGCAGGACAATGACATTTTTTCTTCGAGCTCTGAAAAATTAAACAATAGTAATAAATAGAAGACAGTACAAAGAAATAAATACATATAATATACTGACAATATATTTTCATATCTTAAGTTAGATAACATGTCTGTCTGCAAATTTCAATTAATTAACTGAAATACCATACACAGTATCAAAAACGTCTGTTGACATTATCTATAAATTGCTACAGAAAGCAGCTGGCTGTCATGTTTCAATAATCTAGGTTTGATTAATAAGCTTCGACTTAGGCAAGGCACCTTACAGCTTGTGGGAATAAGAAAGCCAGGCCCCGAGGTTATAAAACTGTTTTCTTGCGCAACTCAGCTGAGCATGGAACTTTCTCTGCTGATAAATATAAAAATGCCAACTAATGTTGGCATTTTCATATTCATAAGCATAGAAACTTCATACTCAACTAAACTGAGCTAGAAAATAACAGGCTTATCGGTTATTAGCAGGTAAAATTTCATGCTTACATGTAGCTGGGTTGAGCAAAGAAAATGTTTCATAATCTGTGTATGCGAACAGCGAGGACTCTTATCCACCTGTACATGCAGGCAGGCTGAACAGTACACAGTCTCTCACGGTGCGACTGATATTGAAGCATATATGTACAGAAAGGTTTTAGAATTGAAATTGTATACCACGTCTTGAACATTGTATGTGCCTACGCTGAGTAAGCAGTTAATCCCAAGCAAATTTGAAATAGGTGGATTTATTAGTACTTGAAAAATGATAACAATATATTTGGATTATGACATTTATATATGTTTCCAGGAGAGAAAATACCTACATATGGAGGAAAAAGACTAAACATCTATAATGGCAGTACATTTGATTTATTCGAACCGATGGAAATTTTGATTATTTGAGAATGAAAAACATTGCTGTTTGGGTTGAGTACATGCTCTTAGTACAAAACATCTCTATGTTTTGCTTATATGTTATTTTCTTTATTGGTCTGCTCCCTCATAATTTGGAACTGTTCCTTTGTTAAAGCATTTAAAACAGTCTTGTTTTGGCCATGCTTTGTCAAGGTGACAGGACCAGTAATGTTTTTCCCAAGCAAGCCTCGTTTGAATCAAATAAGCACACATCGTCAAAATGACGTCCATATTTCCCAGTGGCTGCAAACTTATAAAGATGGTTTACGAAGTATGACAAGGGGTATATAGCTTTCGCCCGAAGTCCATTCTTGCGTCCGTCCGTAAGTTAATATTTGCATTAAAGTTTTGCGTTTAAGTTTTTTTTGAGATCTTATATTATCAAAACCTTTTGATGGTTTGGGTTTATATTTGGCATAGTGATAGATAATGGTCCAAAAACATTTATTCTGTACCCCCCTACCTATGCCTATAGCCTAAAGGTCAAGGTCAAGGTCAAGGACTTTGACTTTTCGTGTTAAAGTTTTGCGTTAAAGTTTTTAAGAACTTTACATAATTCAAATCCTATGTTGGGTTGGGTTTATGTTTGGCATGGTGATAGATATTGGTTCAAAGTTTTATTCTGTACCATCCCCACCCATGCCTGTGACCTGGAGGTCAAGGTCACTGACTTAGACATTTTAATTTATGTTTTGTGTTAAGGTTTTGAGATCTCATGTCATCCAAATCCTTTGTTGGGTTTGGTTTATATTTGGTTTGATTAAAGGTAGTGGTCTTAAAATGTATACGTCATGACGTTGAATCAAGGTTGAATCAATATTGATTCATGACGCTGAATCAAGTTTGAATCAATAATTAGCATATTGCCATAGCTGAATCAATAATTAGCATATTCGCATATGCTAACTAAATAAGACATCTATTTTAGATACCTGCTTCCCAAATTTAAGTTGAATAGGTACATGTACGATTTTGTTGTTTAAAACCATTTTTATTTTTGCCTCCCTTTTCAATGGGAATCAACTCGTAAAAGAACGGAGGAGTAAATTCTTTCTTTTAAGAGTTAACCCTGTTTAGAAGGTGCTGTGACGTCAAGGAACTAAACAGGTAATCACGCAAAAACATGGTGAAAATATGGAGATGTACCCTCATACATGTACCTTAAGAATACCATAATATACAGTCATTAACAAAAGCTTATGATCTTCACTGTCTTATGCAGTTATTGTAGCAATTAAATACTATATAGATCTATTACTAAGCTATTTGATGTTAGAGGGGAACAAAACTCTCAATTATTTTCTGTTTCCGCATTAGCTTGATAACGGTAATTTGTAATCGACACTTATGCTTAGCGAGCCATTCTGAAATATTATAGTTTCAAGCAGAGTTGGAAATAAGTCTATAACAACTGCAGTTCTAGTCTTATATAATTGTTATTTATTATTAGTCTTATTATCATTATTGTATAACGACTGAGTTCACATGTAGCCGCAAAGCCTAAAGCCGATTCGTTTTCTACGCGAATTGCGTTGATACCAGCATTTAGTCCATTTCTCTTTCAGCATAATGTGTATAATCATCAAACCTGGGTTCGAGGTTATAAAACTTGAGAATAATCTAAAAACTCAAAATAAAGCACACTGATTGGCTGCTTCCGAGCATGTGCCAATCAGTGTGCTTTATTTTGAGTTTGAGAATGTACTCAAGTTTTAGTCTTTGAATCGACTGCCCAATTAAAATTAAGAAATTACAGTTTGCTTTTTTCTGGTTTCGTACCAGAATTGTCAAGGTCACTGACGAGGCTTTATTAGCCGAAACTGCGTAGTCTGGCCCATGTTTCTATTTCTGTATGTATTCTCTGCTCTTGAAGGAACTTTTTAAGATTTCAATTTTACCACACTGCAGCTGGTGTTGTGCCGTGTGGAGGCCGTAAAAAGTCTCCCCGTACATCATCCATAGTGCAGATTATATTTCATTTACATCCTTTGAGATCGGAGGATAGATTCTGAGAAAACTTAAAATTGAGATCGATTTAGACTATTATTCTAGATCATCGTCTTTTATATTATTTAGATCCTTTTGAAACTAATCAGTCTTTGAATCGACTGCCCAATTAAAATTAAGAAATTACAGTTTGCTTTTTTCTGGTTTCGTACCAGAATTGTCAAGGTCACTGACGAGGCTTTATTAGCCGAAACTGCGTAGTCTGGCCCATGTTTCTATTTCTGTATGTATTCTCTGCTCTTGAAGGAACTTTTTAAGATTTCAATTTTACCACACTGCAGCTGGTGTTGTGCCGTGTGGAGGCCGTAAAAAGTCTCCCCGTACATCATCCATAGTGCAGATTATATTTCATTTACATCCTTTGAGATCGGAGGATAGATTCTGAGAAAACTTAAAATTGAGATCGATTTAGACTATTATTCTAGATCATCGTCTTTTATATTATTTAGATCCTTTTGAAACTAATCAGTCTTTGAATCGACTGCCCAATTAAAATTAAGAAATTACAGTTTGCTTTTTTCTGGTTTCGTACCAGAATTGTCAAGGTCACTGACGAGGCTTTATTAGCCGAAACTGCGTAGTCTGGCCCATGTTTCTATTTCTGTATGTATTCTCTGCTCTTGAAGGAACTTTTTAAGATTTCAATTTTACCACACTGCAGCTGGTGTTGTGCCGTGTGGAGGCCGTAAAAAGTCTCCCCGTACATCATCCATAGTGCAGATTATATTTCATTTACATCCTTTGAGATCGGAGGATAGATTCTGAGAAAACTTAAAATTGAGATCGATTTAGACTATTATTCTAGATCATCGTCTTTTATATTATTTAGATCCTTTTGAAACTAATCAGTCTTTGAATCGACTGCCCAATTAAAATTAAGAAATTACAGTTTGCTTTTTTCTGGTTTCGTACCAGAATTGTCAAGGTCACTGACGAGGCTTTATTAGCCGAAACTGCGTAGTCTGGCCCATGTTTCTATTTCTGTATGTATTCTCTGCTCTTGAAGGAACTTTTTAAGATTTCAATTTTACCACACTGCAGCTGGTGTTGTGCCGTGTGGAGGCCGTAAAAAGTCTCCCCGTACATCATCCTTAGTGCAGATTATATTTCATTTACATCCTTTGAGATCGGAGGATAGATTCTGAGAAAACTTAAAATTGAGATCGATTTAGACTATTATTCTAGATCATCGTCTTTTATATTATTTAGATCCTTTTGAAACTAATCAGTCTTTGAATCGACTGCCCAATTAAAATTAAGAAATTACAGTTTGCTTTTTTCTGGTTTCGTACCAGAATTGTCAAGGTCACTGACGAGGCTTTATTAGCCGAAACTGCGTAGTCTGGCCCATGTTTCTATTTCTGTATGTATTCTCTGCTCTTGAAGGAACTTTTTAAGATTTCAATTTTACCACACTGCAGCTGGTGTTGTGCCGTGTGGAGGCCGTAAAAAGTCTCCCCGTACATCATCCATAGTGCAGATTATATTTCATTTACATCCTTTGAGATCGGAGGATAGATTCTGAGAAAACTTAAAATTGAGATCGATTTAGACTATTATTCTAGATCATCGTCTTTTATATTATTTAGATCCTTTTGAAACTAATCAGTCTTTGAATCGACTGCCCAATTAAAATTAAGAAATTACAGTTTGCTTTTTTCTGGTTTCGTACCAGAATTGTCAAGGTCACTGACGAGGCTTTATTAGCCGAAACTGCGTAGTCTGGCCCATGTTTCTATTTCTGTATGTATTCTCTGCTCTTGAAGGAACTTTTTAAGATTTCAATTTTACCACACTGCAGCTGGTGTTGTGCCGTGTGGAGGCCGTAAAAAGTCTCCCCATACATCATCCATAGTGCAGATTATATTTCATTTACATCCTTTGAGATCGGAGGATAGATTCTGAGAAAACTTAAAATTGAGATCGATTTAGACTATTATTCTAGATCATCGTCTTTTATATTATTTAGATCCTTTTGAAACTAATCAGTCTTTGAATCGACTGCCCAATTAAAATTAAGAAATTACAGTTTGCTTTTTTCTGGTTTCGTACCAGAATTGTCAAGGTCACTGACGAGGCTTTATTAGCCGAAACTGCGTAGTCTGGCCCATGTTTCTATTTCTGTATGTATTCTCTGCTCTTGAAGGAACTTTTTAAGATTTCAATTTTACCACACTGCAGCTGGTGTTGTGCCGTGTGGAGGCCGTAAAAAGTCTCCCCGTACATCATCCTTAGTGCAGATTATATTTCATTTACATCCTTTGAGATCGGAGGATAGATTCTGAGAAAACTTAAAATTGAGATCGATTTAGACTATTATTCTAGATCATCGTCTTTTATATTATTTAGATCCTTTTGAAACTAATCAGTCTTTGAATCGACTGCCCAATTAAAATTAAGAAATTACAGTTTGCTTTTTTCTGGTTTCGTACCAGAATTGTCAAGGTCACTGACGAGGCTTTATTAGCCGAAACTGCGTAGTCTGGCCCATGTTTCTATTTCTGTATGTATTCTCTGCTCTTGAAGGAACTTTTTAAGATTTCAATTTTACCACACTGCAGCTGGTGTTGTGCCGTGTGGAGGCCGTAAAAAGTCTCCCCGTACATCATCCATAGTGCAGATTATATTTCATTTACATCCTTTGAGATCGGAGGATAGATTCTGAGAAAACTTAAAATTGAGATCGATTTAGACTATTATTCTAGATCATCGTCTTTTATATTATTTAGATCCTTTTGAAACTAATCAGTCTTTGAATCGACTGCCCAATTAAAATTAAGAAATTACAGTTTGCTTTTTTCTGGTTTCGTACCAGAATTGTCAAGGTCACTGACGAGGCTTTATTAGCCGAAACTGCGTAGTCTGGCCCATGTTTCTATTTCTGTATGTATTCTCTGCTCTTGAAGGAACTTTTTAAGATTTCAATTTTACCACACTGCAGCTGGTGTTGTGCCGTGTGGAGGCCGTAAAAAGTCTCCCCGTACATCATCCTTAGTGCAGATTATATTTCATTTACATCCTTTGAGATCGGAGGATAGATTCTGAGAAAACTTAAAATTGAGATCGATTTAGACTATTATTCTAGATCATCGTCTTTTATATTATTTAGATCCTTTTGAAACTAATCAGTCTTTGAATCGACTGCCCAATTAAAATTAAGAAATTACAGTTTGCTTTTTTCTGGTTTCGTACCAGAATTGTCAAGGTCACTGACGAGGCTTTATTAGCCGAAACTGCGTAGTCTGGCCCATGTTTCTATTTCTGTATGTATTCTCTGCTCTTGAAGGAACTTTTTAAGATTTCAATTTTACCACACTGCAGCTGGTGTTGTGCCGTGTGGAGGCCGTAAAAAGTCTCCCCGTACATCATCCTTAGTGCAGATTATATTTCATTTACATCCTTTGAGATCGGAGGATAGATTCTGAGAAAACTTAAAATTGAGATCGATTTAGACTATTATTCTAGATCATCGTCTTTTATATTATTTAGATCCTTTTGAAACTAATCAGTCTTTGAATCGACTGCCCAATTAAAATTAAGAAATTACAGTTTGCTTTTTTCTGGTTTCGTACCAGAATTGTCAAGGTCACTGACGAGGCTTTATTAGCCGAAACTGCGTAGTCTGGCCCATGTTTCTATTTCTGTATGTATTCTCTGCTCTTGAAGGAACTTTTTAAGATTTCAATTTTACCACACTGCAGCTGGTATTGTGCCGTGTGGAGGCCGTAAAAAGTCTCCCCGTACATCATCCATAGTGCAGATTATATTTCATTTACATCCTTTGAGATCGGAGGATAGATTCTGAGAAAACTTAAAATTGAGATCGATTTAGACTATTATTCTAGATCATCGTCTTTTGTATTATTTAGATCCTTTTGAAACTAATCAGTCTTTGAATCGACTGCCCAATTAAAATTAAGAAATTACAGTTTGCTTTTTTCTGGTTTCGTACCAGAATTGTCAAGGTCACTGACGAGGCTTTATTAGCCGAAACTGCGTAGTCTGGCCCATGTTTCTATTTCTGTATGTATTCTCTGCTCTTGAAGGAATTTTTTAAGATTTCAATTTATAACCCTTGGTCCTGGAATAAAGCTTATTCTTTGAATGCCTTCCGGGATGCTGCTATTATTTGTTACATTGTACCTTGACCTATATTTCACGTTTTGTTGGCTCTGGATATTTCTAAGTAAACCTGACATTCACATTTGCATGACCTCTAGCACAAAAGTCAATTTTGACTAACTTTCCCACCCACTTACAATCATCAGACATGGCCTTAAATGTTTTCTCAAGCTGGTCTTTTGGATCATTTAACTACCTTAAACATTTAGGGTAGTTAGAGCCGTTTTACTTCGGACAGCGGGTAAATTCGTACATACCATTGCAAACAGTGAAAAACCAGAAGCAACGGCTCATAATGAGCCGTCTCATCAGGATTTTCACTGTTTGCGCCCAGTTATTTTTGTTTTAATTCCAAATAACTGACATATAAAGGAAATAATGTAACTGTCCGAATTTACCTGCTGTCCGAATTTACCCGACTTTACCCTAACCTTTACATGCATTTCACACTCTGTTTACTGGAATTTAACGCCCAGAATTGCATCCTTCCTAGCTTGTAAGCCCGATTCGTTCAAATTTTCTCACGTAAATTCGTCAAATCTGGGAACACTTTCTTCTAACCATGATCTCTATTTGTGAGGAAGCGCAAGGCAGGTGCGATATGGCATTCTGCGGAATTCTTGTCTTATTTCTCAACGAAAACAGATGTTGTTACCTCGTATTAAAGCTGTTTTATGGAGAAATATCATTATCCTAAAACCATCCCTATTACCCATTTTTATCCGGAGCATTGTATGAAAGGCTAATAGCAGGTCTTCTTTCAACATCTGCGGTTAGGGTACATGGGCACGCCTCTGTTTTTTTTTTTCGTCAGATTTTAGGGGCCATGTAACGTGCGTTATTGTAACAAAGTTGCTTTTCGTATTTTTGTTCACGTTACATGGCTCACATTTTGTTTTATCCTATTTGAATATGCCGTTTACCTTTAAGGATCATCACCCCACCCCTCTCCATCATTGAAAATGGATGACAAAACGAAAATGATTGAATGCTTCCGTTACACATGTATCTATATATCTTCATACATGTATGTAATAATTTCAGCCGCGACAGGACAATACCAAAACAAAGTGGCATGAGCCCCCAGCGAAGACTCAGATCAACCTGGGCATCCGCCCAGTCTGATCAGAGTCTTTGCTTTGCATTTAAAGGGTAGCTAAGGGTCTAAGGTAGCTATGCGGACAGCGAGGATTCTTATCTAATCAGACTGGGCCGATGCCCAGGCTGATCTGATTTTTCGCCACTTTGTTGTTTTTTTCGTGTTACGCCTTATTTTGTCAATACATTTAGCATTCACAGGCGTAAAATATTTATATATAACTTCCAAATCCAATTCATGTAATACAGCGCCTAAGTTTTAATTCGTTAACAGTTTTATTTATATTCAAGGACACCTTATTCAGTTCTAATTGTGATTTTATAAAAGACACTAAATTTTGTTGTTTATCAAAGTTAAACTAATGCTGTCTCACAACAACAAGACCGCAATGCCACATTTTTTTCTGTTTTTTGTCTCTAAGTCCATGAATTGTAAGAAAAATAATGTCACGATTATTTTGATAATAGCAATAATTAGAAATAAAGTGGACAGACGAGGACTTGGTCATATTTCCGCACGCGCAACTGCAAGGAAAATGAGACACATAAAAGTGGATGTGAGATGAACAAACATTTCTGTTAAAGTACAGTCAAGTCTCGATATCTCGAACACTGGCATCTCATAGTACCCTCTTGTATCACAGAATATAGTTTGGACAGATTTCCTTTCATTTTTACATTCCAACTCTTATTAGAGATGTTCCAGATAAGAGTAACGTATAACGTTATTTACCGTATTGACGAAAACCAATACGGTAACTACCTAAACGATGACTACGGAGGCTTTTAAGTGATGTAAATGTGTGTGTATTTGACGCAGACCTCTGCACTTGGAATAAAAACCATTTCGCCTCACTATTATGTCCATACGTGCGGATTTTACCACGAGAATTTTGTTTTCATTAATGTTCGCGAAGACAAAAATTCACGGTTTCGCAATTAAGGCATATTCAAGGGTATTAAAGCCCGTGTATTCCTTATGTTTTCGTATTATTCCTTCATAAATCATCGCGTTCGCGGGCATTTAAGTATGCACTTTTCTGTTGGCCGCCAAAAAATGAAAATAAATAAAATGAAAAATACTATACTCGAAAATTTTACCGTTACATTATTTGCCTAAAAATCTGATAAGTTTTTGTCCGCTAGTCTCCTGGATACTGTTTCAAACATTACTTTTTAAAGTACCTGGTTCTTGTATGGTTTATCAGATTGAAGCTGTTTTTTCTATTTTTGAGAATCTAACACACTGGTCTGGCATTCAACACAGGCAACGAAGACAACGTACAAGGAACCTGCTGGTTCTGCTCATCAGGATAAGTTTGTTTCAGAAGTATAGTCTCACGGACCATCCGACCCCCTACTCTTGAAATAGGACTCAAAAGTTTTACTGAATTGATATGCATATTCAAGATATGCTTGAAAACAATTTTTGGGCTACAACGACCAGCCAACGAATTGGTGAAAAACCTTATTCAAGCACTGCAGTTATACTAGACGGAATTTCTTCCTAAATCTGGTCTGACTAAGAGGTCTAACAAACTGCCGGGTCCGTAAGAATCATAGTTTGAAATTAATGTAAGAAGTATGCGAAATAATCGTGTTTTAAAGTATGTTGCCTCGTTGCCTGTGTTGAATGCCAGACCAGCGTGATCTAACCCCTAGGAAACATTTTAATCCGTTTTTAAACGCGAAAATAAGATTACGCAAAATTTTATGAAACACAGCCTTCAATAACCCAGAAGCATGTTTTTCTTTTGTTTGTTTTTTATTTTTGGCGTGTGACATTAAACAAGTTTGATGTACGAGAGTACCCAGTTCGTGGCCTTAGGACTAGGTGGACGGGGCGGGGTGGGGTGGGTTGGGGGGCGGGGCGGGGTGGGTTGGGGGGGCAGGGCCGGGCGGATAAAAAATTAAAAGAAAATAATCTGACATTTAACTATAATGGCCCTACAGGTGTTGGTCTAGAATCAGACCTTCGTATGTTTATTTATCATTATTATCATTAATAGTAGTAGTAATAGTGTTTGTTTAGTAGTAGACTAGTTTAAATAAGCGTCAAACTATCTGCTATCGACTATCACTAAAGACTATCGGAGATCACTGTTTGTGATAGTGTACGGGCAGGCTAAACAAGAACGAGGGTGTATTGACTGGTTATTTTAACTGGAAATGACTGTGCTTGATACGCAGATCGCTGGAAAAGAACGACTGACAAATTTCAAATTTCAGACATATCTGAATTTTACCCGAGAGCTTTGGAGAAGTAAACAGAAAATCGCAAGTTTATGTGCTTTATATTTTTCTTAGAATTCTTGCAATCACCCGTGCGACCCAATGTATACTGGGTATACATTAGTCTAAGCATAAACAGCAAGTAAGCGTATAGTATGTAGGTCTAGAGTGCTGTAGGGTGGACTTTGCCAGCACAAGTTGGGCAGCTGAAAAGAAGACATGAGGGAAATTGTGTTGCAGTCATCTTTGGTGCCGCAACATCCTAGAAAGGTTACTGGATAGACTAGCATAAAATAGAATAGGGCGCTCATATTCTAATGATTTGTGCAGATACTCACTGTAAAAACGTATATTTTACGATAAAAGACTGGCAAATTGCTGCCAGGCGTTTAACCATAAAAGTACCGGATCCTTATGGAATGACTGCACTATATAAAAACTCACTTTTATGTTCTAAATGCAGTCAATATCCATATTGAGAGTTAGGAGTACAATCCATTGCTTTATACGATAAAAATTTTACCGTAAGATCTACGAGAATTTTTACAGTGCAAAAAGCTAAATGCTGGTCATTCCGTGAATTGTATCTTCCGGTATGTGGAAACGGAGTGTGTCGGTTGCACAACCACTTTGTTTGTTTTGTCGTGTCACGGCTCATATATTGCAGGACTTGCAGGTTTAGGCCATGAAATGCCATTAATCAATTCGTACCAATGTTCTTGTCATCATTTTATGAAATGAAGCCAGTTATCAGGAAACTTCGAAATAGTAGAATCCTAATAACTGGATTCATAGCACAAAATAATCATTTCTGCTGTAAACTAAAGGCCACTAGTTTGACAGTAAAATAAACTCAAAACAAAAACTGATTTTCTAACCAAGTTTAAGATATGTGAAATATAAAACATGTCTTCTTTATAATTACGTGATCGCGGCCAACGTTCTTTGAAGGAAGACACACTCATATTGCGCAGTTGTTGTGTTACTTCTCATGCAAGTTATTCCTTTCAGGAAATCCCAAAAGAATTCAAAACATGTTTTTTTGTTATTTTTTCTTATAGGTGTACACACAAATCTTCGCGATCCAAAATTCTTTCAGCCTGCAGATGAAAATGACCCATTATAAAATTTGCGACCTAAAAAGACTCAGATGTGGCATTGCAGTCGGGAAGGGAGTCATTTTTTTTTTCACAGTTAAGCCGTGTTTACATGAGCAAAGTTTCTATGTCACAGAAACTTTAACAAAGAAGGTACGCCAAACGTTTTGCGTTTACAGGGAGCAAATTATTTGTTAAATAAAATATGTGACATAGAATCTGTCAAATAAACTTTGGCAATGAGATGTTTGCTGCAGTGTTCAAACGACCCAATATTATTCGTCAAAGTTAACTGGACTTATAAACTTTATCCGTGTAAACGGCCAACATCGTCACAGTTTCTTTGTTACATAAACTTTGTTGACCAATGCAGCAATGAAACAAAATCTTTGTCACACTTTCCATGGTTATAGCAAAGTTCTTTGTTACAAAATCTTTAGCAAAGTTCTCCGTTTACACGGACGAATTTAATTTATCGAAGAAACTTTTCCATATATATTTGTCAAAGAAATATTGTCATATTGTGGCATTCACACGAGCACACGTTTCTGTGGCAAACCGTCTTTGTCACAGAAACTTTGCCCGTGTAAACGCAGCTTTACGTTGCAACGAACAGTTAGTCCCGGTGTCATTCAGCGTATACATAGTACTTCAAACCTAATCTTTGATCCTGTCTCTGGATCAGTATTACCGTTAAACCCCGTTTGATGCACAATTAGAATAAAGTTCATGCCATTTTAGTCAAAAGATAAAAATACTTTTCGGTTCGCATGTAAGGCAAGCGTATTTTTACACCATAGATATTTTGAACTTACATGAAGGTGTAATTTGATAATATTGTAACAATTTGGCTATCTTGATATTTTAACTTCGAAAACTGAGTTACGCGTTTATCCGGGTCCAACAACAACGTTCAACAAGAAACTAAAAGCATATTCCAAAACGTTTGACGTCGGTTTAATTGATTTTCCACAGTGAAACATGTGTTTGACTGTTGCCAGCTGAAAAGGCACGTCATGAACGTATGAAAAGAGAACATCCAGATCAGACTGCGCTTTAGCGCATGATGATGAGTGTTTTAGCTGTCTGAATAGGTAACCTTTGCCTCCTGTGTAGTATAAGAATGAAAACTGAAGATTCAGATCAGTCTGTAAGCACATACTCGCTGATTAGTTCTTACAAATCTTTAGCAAAGGAAATAACTGACTCTTGACGCATGCGTAATGAGAAATATTTATATCTTAATGTAACGAGGATCTGAATGAGCCCAATGTGGAATGGGTTTTCAATACAAACACAGTTGGAAGGCTATGCATAATGAATTGACTGTTGTGTAAGCATGGTACTGGAAAGCACTGCAAGAGGCGATACTGCTATTCACCGAAAATCAGTGAGTCCTATTTTCAACTTTCAGCCAGAACGACTCAAATGCCCGATATAAAATCATCAGTGTTGACAAAAGTAACGTATAAAAGTAATTGAGAGTGCAGCGCCAATCGACTTTTGTGTGCCAGATATGAACAGTATTCGTAAATGAAGGGCATGCTGGCAAAAATACATGAGGGTAATTTTGTGGCCAAGATAGAACGTTTATCCGTTTACGTTAATTACGTTAAAGGCCCCATTGCTCTATCAGCATGAAATATTTTATCGTGAGGTATCGCTACAACCTTCTCTACTACAGTATCAGCATTGATTATAATCGTGATTGGCCGGCTTTGAAAAATCAAAACGTCCTTGAGTTTGCCATAAAATTGATTTGAAAAAATAACTAGGTCATTTGAGTTGCCAACTAAAATGTCCTAATTTCGATTTCACAAGCTTTATTTCATGGTAAAAACACACGGTACAAGCGATAAAAATACAAGGTACAGGCGTTTATCAGTTGATAAAAATACAATGTACAAAAGTGTTAAGCAAGGATCCCATTGATTGTGTCGCGGTTGCATTATTGCATTGCTTAACGGGGAACCAGAGACGAGAACCATATTTTTAAGGAGCGACTTATCATTTTTCCAAAATAACTTGTTCCTTCTTTTTTGCCAGTTATTTGATACAAAAAAAGCACATCAACTGACATATTTTCATTAATTCTGAAGGCTGTACAGGTTTCATAATGATTTGTATTTTGACGATTTTTACCATTGATAGGACTATGGAGACTTTAATTATACAGTTGCGTCTTCCAAATATACTGTAAGACAAAATTCGCGACAATTAGATGAGACTGATCTACGTAGATCTTCATTCATTATAAAGTAAATCCTGATACCAGTAAGCATGGCAAGGCAAAGTTGTAGGTCACCAATGCCTACATAAGTTAGCTTAGTGGGTTAAGCGCTGGCCTGCTGATCTATCAGTCCCGGGATCGAGCCCCACTGTAGACGGGGATCTTTTCAATCGTAAACGGGGTTCCACGGCACATAGTGACGACGTACTTGGAGACGTTTTACGACATAGCACATTACCAGCTCTAGAGAAGATAAAAGTTGTTAACAGTTAGATACTCTGCAAGCAACGAGTACACCGAAGGAATGAAACTAGCAGATTTGGTTTTACTGAGTCTGTTCACGACCAGTATTGGAATGTGCAACACTGGTCATTGCCGTGGAACTCTTAAAAAGAGTCATAGATTTTTTTCTTTTACCTCAAACCGAGCCATGAGCACGGGAGTTCATGACAATGGAATCATAAATTGTTTCTGTTTTGACGTCTACATTTTGGAAATCGCTCTTTGTCACGATCGAGAAACATTAAACACACGAATAATGTCGAAGCCGAAATATTTACTTGGCATTTTTAAATACTCCAGGCTCCAAAACAAAGCATACCGTCTTGACGCTGTCAGTGTATTTTCTGGAAAAAGAATCACAGCCAAAGTACACCCAGTTGTTATTATTTCATGTTCCCGAATAATACCTCAACCCCGCCACTTTCTCAGTCATTCAGACATATTTACCAATCAGATAGCGTTTGTCATTGAAGGGGGTGGTTATGTGGTGCGATGGTGCTGGGTATAACTTCCAGTGGCGGGGCGTTCTACTGATTTGGATAATAGTAGGGCAAGGGCCTACTGTGCTCGCAGTAGGTGCGGGTGGGGGTTGTTTGGACATTTTTTCTCTCGTCTGTCATTTCTCTCTTCTTTCTCCCTCTCTCTGGGGGACGGCCCGATATAGACTGAAATACTGTCTCAAAGGGCAAACCCGAAACAACCAACCAACCAACCAAATTGTCATTGAAAGTCGGAATGTCATTCTGCATGTAGATCCTGTCGACTTTCTGGCCTGACTGGGCAAATTTTCATCTCATGAGTCGATGAAACCAACTGTTGACAATTATATCGCCAAAATTGGTCAAATCTGGCGTAAATTCCAACTATTCGAACATCTTTAATGTTCTGAGAGTATCGCACTGTATCTCTATTCCCAAGGGTGAAATGCGGCTTGTGGGATACGCTCGATTGATTTACTATCAAGTGGCGGATTCAGTGTTTGTCATTTTTCGCATCTATATTCGATTATGAATTTTGACTATAATTACACATTTTTTTTACATTTGAGATAGTGTTCACCACACGAGTAACAAAAATTAGAAAACAAAATCTGACGAACGCAAAAAACAGCTCTTGAGACTGACATTGTCTTTGTTCTTACACAGTACAGCAGTTGGTCTGAATCCGCCACCCGTTAGTCTTAGTTATAGTTTTAGTATAGTTGATAGTCGAGCGCTATTTAAACTAGTCTATTACCTTTTTAACCTGTAAAACCATTAGATTTCGTGAAATTAGTCCGTTTGTCCGCCTATCTGCCTGTGTGCATGGCTAAAACAATCTTACCTGCCTAGCTACTGTACCTATTAACTTGGGTGCTTCCGAAGCCATGACAGGTTTCATTTGTTCTCGCTGTTTGCACAAGGGACAAAGGTACGATCACTGTTTCATCTCAGCTTCCTCAGCGTCTACATAATGCCCAACCAACATTATCATATGCTATCCTATTCGAATGCATGGAAACGCTAATAAATACCGATTTTCTTATATTTGTTCAGGAAAAGTGTGTGTGTGTGTGTGTGTGTGTGTGTGTGTGTGTGATTGCATTGGTATAAAGAGCTTTACTGCTCATAACTAGTATACACCCCATATAAGTACATGCTCTGCTGTTTACAGATTAACAGCAATAATAAAAATAATTAAATAAATGAAATGAGTATAAAATTAAATAAATCCAAATAAACTAAATACACTAAACTAAATACACTAATTGCACACAGCGGATGGCCTGGTCTGACTGGATTCATTGTTCGCCTTTGATGCACGTGTCCCAGGTTTGACTCCAATGTGTCCAATCATTTGTTTTTCAATCCAGTAAACAAGGAAACCCGAACCCAGTGTACCCAATTTCCGGAACAAACGGTAACACGATGTCGGTCGGAAGTGTCGCTGATGCAGGTCATTGGTGGAGTCCGCTTTATCAAAAATGCAAAATTGTACATATGCACGCAAAACGTAACACAGATTGAGAAAAATGTGTCTGTTATGGTTTCGTACCCATGAACTGTGGCCTGTTTAAATAAGTAAAGCTATTGACTTTTAGGCGCACCGCTTTAAGTTTTCTTCTCGACGCATCCGAGTACAATTTCACTTTTGTTCCACATTTCACACGATTTCATCGGCCAAATAACGCGTATGTCAAAATTTAACCAATAATATCAAAGATCAAGGAATTTTTAATCTGCGCTTTTCCTGTTGTACTGCCCTGCGTTAATACTAGCACTCTGTAAGATGTTAAATTCAAATTGTTTCTCTTTGTAAATTTACAATAGAAATTTTATCGAAAACAGACACATATATTCAAAACTTTATTTTTTTTCAGTGTAAATCTACTTTTGATTTCTACTTTCGGTTTAATACACATAAACATTGAATCATCTTGGTAACTGTTTTTGAATCATGCTCCGATACCCACGGCATCATAAATCTGTTACTATAGCAACTAATAATTCTAATTGATGTCAAAGTGACGTCATGTAGACGCCCGATGATTCTGACAAGGTACTAGGCATAACTGTTGGTAATTTCATAATATCTCTGACGTCACTGGTATAGGAGCATGGCAAACAGCGTCGCCATGCTCCACCAATTTTTTACTGATATACTAAAATTTCTTTAAACAGGAACTTCAGATTTTTTTAAAGAAACAAATATCCTAAATTCATTTAATTCTTTGTTAATTGTGTCCCACATGCGAAATATTTGCTTCTGCGTATCCCACACAGTAGGCCTAATTCATTTTTCAAAAGGAGTTAATTTCAGTCATACACCCATAAACTTCAACAAACAAGAGGGCCAAAATATCCCTAAATCGCTCACCTGAGTTTAAGGTTGTAATTGTTAAAATTGTATGTGTTGGAGAAATTTAGCTAGAAGGCAGTAAATGACGACTGCCTTGGAATTTTAGCTTCAAGGAAGTAACCTACATTCAACTGCCTTTTTTTAAAAAATCAGTATGAGTTAAAGGACCTCTAGGCAATGCTGCATACCATATTTCAAGCATCTGAACGCTGTTCTGAAAGAGTTTTCAGTACATTTTATTTTCTAACTCAAAACCCCGCAACATGCCACAGAGCCGTTTTGGACCGTGAGACTGCCGTTGTGACAGACTTAATAGAGGTACACAAGGCAATGCTTCACACCAAAATTCAAGCAGCTGAGCCTAGTTGCTCTGAGGAAGAAATTTTTTGAATACTTATTCTATGTATTTCTGTGCTTCAAACCCAGGATCCCCTGAGGCAGGACCATTTTGGACCGTGGGTGTTGTTCCATTTGACCAAACCTGGTAAAGGACCACTAAGCAATGCTACATACCAATATCAAGCATCCGAGCCAAGTGTTTCTGAAGACGATTTTAACATTTTCCAGTGTATTTCTATGGTTCGAACCACTCCCTGGAGCGTGGCTATTTTAGATCCTGGGGCCACCAATTGAACAAACTTGATAAAGAACCACTAGGCAGTGCTACATATCGAATTTAAAGAATCTCAGCCTAGCATTTCTCGCGGAGAAGATTTTTTAAGTTAATTTTATTTTCGAACCCAAAACTACGTGCCGCAGGACCATTTTGAATCCATGCCTAATACCAAATTTCAAGTATCTCGGCCTAGGGGTTTTGCCGAAGAAGACATCTGAATAGTTTTGTATGTATTTCTATGGTCCAAACCCAGACACCCCTGAGGTGGACGCTGAGGTAGACAGGCCCTGAGGTAGACCTATGGACCTCTGTTTGAGCAAACTTGACAAAGGATAACCCGGCAATGTTACATACCAAATTTCAAGAGCCTTAACCCAGTGGTTCTGAAGAAGATTTTTGAATATTTTTCTATGTGTTTATATTTTTCAAACCCAGGAACCCCTGGAGCGAGGCCACAAATAAAAGAACCCACATTGCTAATGTCGAGTCCGTTTGGCTTTAGTGCAATCTGCACACATCCGCAGTGTTGTCCGTGCATCTGTACCTTTGTTATCACGTTTCCCACACTGTAATTCGGTTTTCTAAAAGTATTTATTTCAGTCCATACGCCTATTAAATAAACCCACATAGCTTCTGCTAGCATGTCTGGTCTATTGGGCTTAAGTCCGGGATGAAAGACCGACAGTATATGGCGATAATTTAGGTAATAATAATGATGGTGCATATATTTGTCAGTAAAACAGGTCGCGGCTGTCAACTTTTCGGGCAGGTGACCGTTAGTCAAGGACTGGATGTTGTGATGAGGGATGCTTAGTAGCTGAGATGCGCGACACCTGTCAGAAAGTGGTAAAGGCGTGTATGTGGCGTAACCTAGGTCGCGGCGACCTACTTTCTAGAATGGTAGGGTGGATGACATGTAAGAGTTTGGTATAGTATTACACTTTTGGGATGCAAATGGACAGAGACAGAAATGTACTTACAGCCTGTCGGAAAAGGACATGTTCACCAGTGTAAAAATGAACTAGGTTGCGGCAACCTATATTTCGGGTATGTGACCTTTAGTTGTGCTTCAAATGCTTAAACTCCATCACAGAAACCGATCTATCACTCGAGGTCACTTGTTCGGACACTGGAAGACCGCAGCGGCCAAGTGAACTATGCATAGTTTTCTCACCATCTCCTTTGCATAGCAGACACTAGGTGCGTCAAAAAGAATCAAACTCCCCAAAAATTCTACCGACTGAATACAGGAAAAAGGCCTATACTTCATTTGCTCCGGTTTCAGGTTGAGTACGTTACGGCGATTTACTTTTTTGGATAACCACCTGCAGTGGTTGGTGTGTTTGGGATAAAAAGGGGTTGAAAGGGAGAAGGTCGATATTATATGTGCTGCGACACGAGAAAAACAACGAAGTGGTTGTGCGCCCAGTGCAGACTCAGATCAGCCTGGGCATCCGCCCAGTCTGATCAGGGTATTCGCTGTCCGCATGTGGTAGCTTAGTCCCTTAGCTACCCTTTTTAGCGTTTAGCGGAGGCGCTGATCAGACTGGATGGATGCCCAGGCTGATCTGAGTCCGCGCTGAGCGCACAACCACATTGTTGGTTTTCTCGGGTCGCGGCTCATATTTCAAAAGTCATGTTCACATACGCACAAACGGACGGACGCAGCAACATCAAACAGATGTCTATGCCTCGCTCACAAATTCGGCTTGACATGAAATGAAACTATCACACGAACCGCTTTACTTATTGGTTTTATACCTCTATGCTTCCGTAGTTTCATTTATCGGCAATAGCGTCAGTAGCGTGATTAAGGTTATACGAAAACCTTATCTGGAACATCTCTATTACCACAAACTATTTATCTCAAATTAATGTTCTATAACCAGAAAATCTACTTTGAGATATTAGTAGTTTGGATTGAACTTCGACTTTGAGATATCCAAAGCTGACTGTAATCTGAGATCGAGCCAGTGGTTTCCGAGGAGAGTATTTCAAAATTTCCACTTTCGACAAAAAGGACGATCAGCTCAGTTCCTGGCGGCCTTGTTTTTGACGAGATCATTTTGCTCGAATAATTTTCATAGAAGGTATACGGATTCTTTGCAGTCAAAAATTATCTCTCTTGGATAGAAATATACATGTATATCTTCGCGTAAGTAACTGTACCTATGATTTTGCGCACACAGGCCGCTATGCGCAAAGAAGTTTATTCGATATGACTGTACCAGTTTCCTCTATGTAACGTCCCTCTATATACGGTTTATTGCCTGTTTGCGGCCACACAGACTAGAGACAAGAACTCCGCAGAATGCTATGTCGCACCTGCCTTGGGCATCCACAGTAGTAGAGATCATAGTTAAAAGTAAGTGTATGCTAGATTTGATCATGTAGAAAATAAATTCTCAGCGACTTTCGGCTTACAAGCTAAGAAGGTACATCCTTTGAGAACATTCTAAGAAGAAACTTTATGCCAGGTTTGATGACTGTAGGTATCATAGCTTGCAAGAAATGGACTTAAACGATAGGGCCGACAAATTTTGGATGTAAAATTTTACGAAGTCAGCAGAGCATAAAATATAGGTCAAGGGTAAAAAAAAGTACAATAGCTCTCAAGAACATTCCAAGAAGGAACTTTATGCCAGGTTTGATGACCGAAGGTATCATAGTTACTGAGAAATGGAATTAAACACTAGGATCGACGTAAATATTTAAGGACGGACGGACAAAGTTAACTCCAATATCACACCTTGCTAAAGCATGTGCGACATAAAAAAAAACCAAAAAAAAAACATTAATTTATTGCCATTCATATGGGGTGACTGATTATGGAACAAACTGGAACGCCAAAACGACTGCTGCTTGGTAAGTTATCCTTTCTTTCCCTGAATAACGAGCAATCGTTCGTTTATCCGAGTCAAGCAACTATACAAGCTAACGATAGCGTGGAATTCTGTCATAAAGCATACATGTAACATGATAATACGCTGAACATTCAGACAATCAATTTACATCAAGAATTACATGTATTGTTGGGCCATGTCGGAGAAGGGATACACTTAGCCCCGCCTGGATTACACCATGACATAGGGAACAAGAGTGTTGGACTGCATTCTCCAAATATTCCTCAAAGAACAGACAACAGTTTGCAAACCATGCTAGCCTTTTAACAGCACAAAGGCATTTCTAGCCCACAGAGGGAACTTCTCTCAATGTTTTAACTTGTACTGTGAAGTCCAGACAAATTATCCTGTCAATTAAGGGACACTCTGTCACCCTCAGTCCTGTCGGCAATATAAGGTCAGCTCAAAATTCAACTCACTAAGTTCCCGCTGTAAAACTAAACACTGCAGGATACGCGACCCGTTTCGAAGGGACGTCTACGTCCTGATTCCATAGATCAAATTCCCGGCGTCCATGAAATAATGAAAATACTCAGCAAAGACTAGAGATATTGTTCAAGATCGCCAGACGGCAGTATTAAATCCAACAGCTAAGCTTGTATGCTACAAGAGTATTTTCAATACAGTTTTGCTGCAGAGTGCAACAGAACACTTTGTATCGGCATATCTTAGAACCAGGTTCGCTTGAAGCATTTGAATTTGCCGCTTAAATACGAAACCGGTGACAAAGATTGACACACTGTGACAAAATATTAGCCGCGACACGAGAAAACCAACAAAGCAGTTGAGCGCCAAGCGCATGCTCGAACCAGCCTGGACAGCCGCCAAGTCTTTTTGCGAATCGCTTAAAGTATAGCTATAAGGGTCTAAGCTACCTCCATGCGGACATCGAAGACTCTGATCAGACTGGGCGGATGCCCAGGTGATCTGAGTCTACGCTGGTCGCACAACCACTTTGCTGGTTTTCTCATGTCGCGGTTCAATTATATCAAGACAATTTTGTCCATAGCCTATTACGTTCGTGACATCAGTTCACTATTAAAACTAAGTTGCAGCTTCCAGAGTTCAAACTCATGACATTACGGTGCTACAACAATAATGGCTGTGCCCATGCAGCTGTCAGCGTTTTGAAAACGTAAACAAACTTACTTACATAATAATTCGTTTCTTACATAATATTGGCTATTTTTGAAAGATATATAAAGAAGGGTGTAGTCTAAGTTGCTACTCACATTGGCTTTGAATGCATTCAGATATCGTGTTATGGTAATATAGTCGGTATTAAAGAAGAAAGATGATTCAAAACGGCTTAGGCCGGTGACAAATGTATCTTGTTGCAATCGGTGACATACGTATTTCGCAACAGCATCGTTTCGTACACAGACAAATTGTTGTTGTACATGTTGAACAGATAGCGAAAAGTTAAGAATCATAGCCGGGGTGTTTGAACAGACACTGTGCGTGTAAGTGCTACGCGGTCTATTTGCCTTCGCGGTTCCTTTGTCGGGTAACCAAAGAAGCCATAACAACTTGATTGACCTTCCTCAAAGTTTGCTATTTAATAGCAAATTCGAGAGTATAACAAAAGTGAAAGCAGTATTTCTAGAGTAAAACTGTTTGTACTTTAGCATTAATTTAGAATTTCTTTAATGCCTATCAGCTAATATTACAAGTATTGATAATACCTTATTTTGATATTAAATTCTTGTATCATATGCTTATTTTCTCATTCTACTTTCTAAAAGGTAAAATCACTTGGATATTAAGAAAACACTTATACAAATTGAGGCCATAGATTCGGCATTGTCTCTTTGTCACGTTGTACTTTTAAACGTCTACCGGCAGCGACTGACTTTCACATTTGTAAGCCACCAGAGAGCTATACAGAACTAAAGATGATGTTTGATGGATTGTATATCATATGCTTGTGGCCAGCAACAATAATTGAGCTGCGACACGAGAAAACAAAGAAAGTGATTGTGCGCCCAGCACAGATGCAGATCAGCCTGGGCATCCGCCCAGTCTGGGCAGATTTCCGGGCTGATCTGAGTCAGCGCTTTGCGCACAAGCACTTTGTTGGTTTTCTTGTGTCGTGGCTCATAAATGCATTTAGCAGGGTGTGTTACACCAAATCCTGAAGCAAAATTGTTAATATTTGGATTGAGCTTTGAAAAGTTTATGATCCTTTTTCCAGCTAGGCTAACATGAAACAAACGAAAGCAGTAAAGTCAATTTCTAAACATGACTCTTGGTGTTTTTCTACTTTTTTATTGCATGAAATTCAGAAATCGTGAACATAGTATCAAACGCTCATGAATAAGAAACAAGTTTGCTGAAGCTGAACATGAATTTTCATGAAAAACTTGGTACATTATATAACCGATTCTCTCGTGTTCGTAGCAACAGGTTTCAAACATAAATATCAAAATCATGGTTGAAATACCGATCGTGTGGAAAAAAATAAGCATGAATGAAAAATCAAAATATAAGCAAACGTTGTCGAATTCCACTCTATAACTATATAATATTGAGCCGCGACACGAGAAAACCAACAGTGTGGCTATGCGCCCAGCGCAGACTCAGACCAGCCTGGGCATCCGCCCAGTCTGATCAGAGTTTTCGCTGTCCGCATGGAGGTAGCTTAGAACCTTAGCTACCCTTTAAGCACTTGGCGAAGAGTCAGATCAGTCTGGGCAGATGCTTAGGCTGAGCTGAGTCTGTGCTGGGCGCACAACCACTTTGTTGGTTTTCTCGTGTCGCGGCTCAGTTATGATATTTCATCTTGATCAGTGAACTGGAACTTTGAGAGAAAATTACAGTTTAGCAGCCATTACATTTCACAAAAAGGAAATAATGAATTTTTACTATCCTGGAGGACGAAGCTATTTTGAAAGGGTCTGCTCGTTGGGAAAGAATTTCTTCCTAGAGGAGCGAATTCTTCTCTTTTAGAGTTGATTCCTAGGGTGAAGATGGGTAAATTCGGACAGCGGGTAAATTCGGACAGTGGCATTGTTTCTTTTACATGTCAGTTGTTCGGAATTAAAACAAAATTAACTGAGCAAACAGTGAATATCCCGATGAGACGGCTCATTATAAGCCGTCTCATCTGGATTTTCACTGTTTGCAATGGTATGTCCGAATTTACCCGCTATCCGAAACTACCCGACTCAAGCCTACCTTAATTAAAGGAGCAGCACCATTTGCTCTTTCACAAGCAATAATTACGCACTTTCATGTCAGTAAATAGGGTAATTAAAAGTACAGCATTTATTGTATGACATCATGGGTTGCAGGAACAGTGGCATTCAGTGCACTCTTCTTCATATGGCAGTGATTAAGCTGTTTATCATGTCATATGAATCTTATGTAGCCTAAACAAGCCCGAAATGCCACCATGTTGAATGTTTCTCCCTAACCTCTTTTGTATTGTTCATGATTTGATAACCATTATTCGGGATAAGGTTTCCGCAAATCCAATTGTTTGTTAACTGAGACATTAAAATGGATACCATGACTAGCTGGGAATAAACAAATGAACAAACCTCGCGGTCCTTGAAAATATGTTGTTATTTGCAAGAATTGTAAAGCTTTTCCTTCTAGCAGAAAGGAAATTAATGAGCGTAAAGCTGTTTACATATTGCTCATGTAACGCGCCATCACAAGATAAAATTAACGTCACTCCTGGGGTAAAAGAGTGAGCAACTATGTTTTTTGGCAAAAACTGTTGTGCTTCTTACTCCTTAGTACATGTACCATATAATACGTTCAAATTCTTAAGTAAACAGGGGCAATTACTCTAACTCCACCTGATTTTTTTTATGATTTTCAGGGGTTGTTACAACAAAACAGAGGTTAAACTGTACAAACTAACGCGGAAACGATATTTCTAAAATCAACAATTCCATAAAAAAATCAGGTTTAAGACAAAAGAATTTACTTACGAGTAAATGAGTAGTGACACGAGAAAACCAACAAAGTGGTTGTGCACCCAGCGTATACTCAGATAAGCCTGGTCTGACCAGACTCTTCGCTAAGCGCTTAAAGGGTAGCTGAGGCTTTAAGCTACCTCCATGCGGACAGCGAAGACACTGATCAGACTGGGCGGATGCCCAGGCTGGTCGGAGTTTGTGCTGGGCGCACAACCACTTTGTTGGTTTTCTCGTATCGCGGCTCAAATGTGTTATGAGCAAATGGTCGTCGAAACACTCAGTATAACATTGATGCGTTTAAAGTGAACGGTTACTACTCCATGTTTTCTGCCTTATATGGCAGAAAACATAGAGGAGTAACCGTAAACAACTTTTATAATCTCCTGTTTGCTTTCCTAGACATCGGAGCCATTCCAAAATAGCACAGGCTCTTAAAGGAGCAAATTCTTCCCTCGACCGAGGAGGTAGTCACAAATGTAAATGGCACAGTTGCTTCCCTTGAAAGTGTATCAATTCTCATCTTGTATTTTATTTGACCTTGAGTAAGCTGGGGCTGCTTAAAAATGAAAAGACGAGAATGTGAGCGCTTGAAACTGATTTGGCTGCAGGGTTTTAGCCGAAACTGCGTAGTCTGGCCCATGTTCCTTCTTGTGAACGTATTCTCTGCTCTTGAAGGAACTCTAAGATTTTAATTCTCTTGAGTTGCAATTCTGTTTTAATGGGGAAAGTAACGAAAAGTATAGCATCAAACACAATTTAACAAAAGTGACCCTGTTTGTTGAAATTCCTTTTTTCGGAAAAACTTCATCCCACGCTTTGCCTCTGCTATATGCATTTCATGAAAACAAAATCATTATTATCAGCATTAGTTACACGACCGGCTACTGCTTAATTCATTCGAAGATTCAGTGGCCCATTTAATGTTTTGACTCATTTGCACTTTCTCAAACACTTGCCTTTTACTTTCATGTTACTGAGATATGACACCAGTTATTAAATAAAATCAAGACAACTTGGACACCCAGCTGACCAAGTTCTTCAGAAATTTGAGGCAAAATTAATTCAAACTGAGCCACATGAAACGTGCAGTAGTGACAGTTGTCCTAAATATACAAACCAAATATAAAACTATAAATTATATGATATTAAAAACCATTATATTTGCATTTGAATACACCTGCTGTTCTTTAATCATATTATATCTTTCCTTGCAGTGTACATGTAAGATATAGTATACTAAAATTATAATCATAATTGAGCCGCGCCACGGAAAAACCATCGGAGTGCCATGTGCGCCCAGCGGAGACTCAGATCAGCCTGGGCAGACACCCAGTCTGACCAGATTGTGTGCTAGCTTAGACCCTTAGCTACCGAATAAGCGCACAGCAAAGACTCTCATCATACTGGGCGGCTGCAAGGCTAATCTGAGACTTCGCTGGGCTCCCATGCCACTTTCTTGGTTTTGTCGTGTTACTGCTCAGTTATGTATTTACGTACATGAATCTAATGATGAGTCATGCATCTTGCTGAATCATATTAACCTGATGCTCAACAAGTGAGTTTATAAACGTGTACTTTAAGATGATAGGTACACTTTCATGCTGAGCAACTCTGCATTTCGCATTTCGTTCAAGGTTCAACTTTGAAAAGCAAGAACTTGCTGCTAGAAGCAAATTCTGTCATTTGAAAATTGACAATTTTCATTGTCTATAAAAGCAAACAGGAAGTCATAAAAGTTGTCTTCTCTTTGAAAAAATGGCATTCAAACATGGAGATGTATTTATACACCTTAAGATCTTGTGGACATACCACACACCGGGTAGGCGGCAATCGAAATCTCTCGAGCAATCGACGAACGCGGATTAAAAACAGGTTTTCGATTGCAAATTGGTGACAATTTGCAATCGAAAACGCTGTTTTAGATCCGCGTTAATCGATTGTGAAGAGCGTTTTCGATTGCCGCATACCTGGTGTGTATCAGGTTGAGGCAATGTTTTATCAACGTTGATACAGGTAAATGGCAACACTTTCAAGGGACGTACTTCTTGCAAAGAAGAACGTGTCTCTCATATCACCGGAGGCTTTTCTAAATCGAAAAAAAATGCTGAAGAGCAAATGCTCTTAGGGCAACTGTTATTTTGGAAAGTCTCCGTCGTCGTCTAGGGTAGCAGAAAAAATATTTCTAGTTGTACAATTAAGAAACAGATCAGCTGTAGCAGTGAATTGTTGGGTAATAATTCACTGTTTGAAGGTCAGGAGTCAGTTGTAGATTAGATCATAACACGAGTGCAGAAATGCTCAAAACGCTGAAACTGTATCCTTTTCATTCAAATTCTCCCAACAGTCCTGCCAGCGCGTTCATGTTCCCGCCAATATTCGTGACTGTATCACAGATAAATGTACGTTTTCATTATGCTTTACCAATTGTTACCATTAGATACTATTCAGATTTATTGCTAAGCAATCCGATGTTTTCGCAAATGCTTGATAAATGAATAATTTATAACTAACGCTTATGCTAAGCAAGTCGTCATGAGGCTTTGATACTCGTAGTATACACTAACAAGCAGAAAAGTAAAGAAGTATATAACAACAGCAGCTTTAGTGAAATTCATTATTATTTTTGATAAATATTATTATAATAACTATCAATAACGGCTAAGTTTACATATAGCAGCAAAGCATTCTACAATTTCTTCTAAGAATGCATCATCGCTATCGTTCTGAGATGTTGCAAAGTCACGTTCCTCGAAAAATAAAACTTCAAGTCTTATAATAATAATGAGAAGAAGAATGCTAAGAAAAAAAAAAAGACAAAAGACGGTCATTTTAATACTTTTTACGAAAAATATTTGCTTTTAGGCATAATGTGGTTATTTTGTTATTCGCTACAACAAAGCCATTTTTAGACGAAGTCTAATAAAATCATCGTTGCCGCCAAAACTTGACTTGATCTCTGTATGGAAGAGCGCATATGTCATGGAATTGTTATTCACCTGTCAGAAGATTTAGTTACATTAAAAATGTTATTATTTGCACTTTGCATTTAGTTTTAAATAGGTTTTTCACTTTAACGCTGTAATGATTGATAGAGTTAAGCAGAACGCGAGAAACGCAAATGCCGATGGCTTGAGAAAAAAAAAGATTCTATGGTGCGAAAAGTCTTTCGTAGTAAAAAAAAGTAGAAAGGCTGCGTAAATTTACCGGAACGGACCTAATTACCTGGTCGGACCGGAACGGACCCTTATTATTCATATTTCCAGCCGATTTTTGAGATATTTTGATACAACCTACACGCGCAGATTAATTCAAGGCCCTACCTATGACTAACATGTATTATCTTAACTTGCAACCCCTGATTTTGATTTGACAATATCTGATAAGGACTATTGGCGAAACAAATGTCTGTCCGTCAGATCTGACGACTTATTGAAACATGATAATGGTGCTAACTGTACAATCGCTATACAAAGTTTCCCTTTATACATTTAGACCACTGTAATGTTTCAATTTAAATCTGAAACACAATAGCTCTACATATTTTCTATGGCTGAAATGTTGGTCATGATACTATGGAACAAAAAATCGGGAATTTTTGTGTTTTTCATTCGCTCCAAGTCTTGGAAGAAAGATAACCAGATTTTTGTATAAGATTATATGATTTTAAGATGAAACGCATATGCGTGGGGTATTAAGAGGCCTACCCATGGCGCAAAATACTCAAAGAGTATTTTGACTAATGTCTCTAATTGAATTGCGCTAGATGGCATACAGAATATGTATTAATATTAAATAAGAGTTATTTAATAAAAAATATTACAAATATCTACTGAAGATAAGGGAAAACGGGTCCGTTCCGGTGTCCGTTCCGGTAATTCAGTCAATTCCGGTCCGTTCCGGTAAATTTACGCACCCGGCTGTACTGAACCGGGTAAAATACAGTACCGTATCATCGGAAGCATATCGGAATGTACCGAAGAATGTCAATTCTGGTTTCTCGCCATAGTGGATAACCCCAACATAAGGAAAAAAGTAAAAAGTATGCAAAGACCAGGAACTGAAACAATCAAAATCCAAATCCAGCCCTCAAACCATAGTTGGAAACAACTAAGATTACAAATAATCAAGATACAGAGAACATATGGCCAACCGAGTGAGCAGCTTGTTCCCAAAAGGTGGCCACTCAGCAACCCAAACCGAACCAAAAATAATAAGAACATACATAAGGTAAAACATCACAGAAACTCTGACACTAAAAACAGGCAACAGAGAACCACAACAGAACTACCGCCTTGGAACGGTCAGTAATGAATTACTGGGGGGCTTAAATCGATTTTACAGGCCCAACCTCACCCTCAGTTTCTGAAGTGGTACAAAACATTTAGTTGGTTGTTCGGTTCGCATGATAACCCTCTAACTCGTCAATGAATCATCACGGTAAACACATAAATCAAATTTCAACACCATGAAGAAGCAAAGACGAGGACTCAACAGATACAACGGGCCGTCTGACAGGTGGAGATCCCTGTCCTGCCAAACAACCCCACTGGAAATCTGAAGCAAAAGAAGGTCACCAGTTGAGCCCCGGTGGACCAAGCAACAGACAAAAAGGCTCCGGTCCCAACCAACTAAAATATATAGCTTTAGGTCGGGGCCATCATAGAGTCTGACGACCGATCCCCCGGTGTGCAATTAAAGAGTGCAGCAAAGTTATCAACCGTGATTGGGTTAATCACTAAGCATGCAGACTGTCGCATAACATTTAAATTATAGCCAATACGTTTGTGACGTATTATTATTTTTCGGAATTGATCAGAAAAATCAGTCCTACCCTTAATCTTTTTGAATTTGTATACTAAGTCACCATAAAATTCTGGTTCCGATAGGCCTTGGTGTAAAAGAAATTTTAATCCGACATCAAATTTTGAAACCAATTCATGGTGTCTGCGATAGAATTTTGAAAAAGCCTTTCTAAGCTTATGATACCGATAGCCCTGTTGAAGAAGTTTAGCAGTTAAACATTTATTACGAGCATTAAAGTCATCTACATGACTACACACTCTAGCAAATCTTATAAGTTGAGAAATATACACTCCATAAGAGGGACGACGTGGAACGTCACCATCCAAAAATGGAAAATTAACTATATCAAAGTCAAAGTCATCACGTTTATCTTAAATTTTAGAAGATACGAAACCGTTAGAAATAGATAGATGTAAATCCAAAAAGGGGGCCTCGGTATCTGAAGTATTAGCTTTATTCAATTTAAGTTCAGGTGGGTAAATTTGGTTAACCATGCTTTCAAAATAAGGATTATCAATATTCAGAAGATCGTCTAAATATCTAGAGGTTGAGTTAAATGCCTCAATGATATCAGCTTGATTATCAACAGAAAGAGAAGTCATGAAATCTCTTTCATAACAAAATAAAAACAAATCGGCCACAAGAGGAGCACAATTTGTACCCATCGGAATACCAACAATTTGTCTGTATAACTTATTACCAAATCTGATGTAAATATTATCTAAGAGATATGATAAGGCGTCACATACATTCTGACATGACCAAAGACTATATCCTCTATATATTTTAAATACTGCTATTCAGTAATAATATCAGACATATTTACAACATTTTGAACTTAGCCAATTTTTATTTTGTTATTATGACATAGCGACAGGGTTTTGAACTTGGAATTTTTTCAATCACAGTAAAAATTTCTCATAGATACCCCATTAGATTTTGGTCCTTTTTTACATTTTAATTATTAAAGGCGTATAGTGTATTTAAAACATTGAGTGCAGATAATTTTGCGGGACGTATTCTGAAACCTTGCTTGCGGCCAATTTCTTATTTCAACAGAAATAAAAAAAAATATTATTTGTTTCAAATATGTCTTCTTTCACTTCGTCTTATATCTTTTTTTAAAGATATTTCTTGTTATAGAACATATATACGGGTTTCGTAACGAAATTTCTTAACCGCACAATATCTGAAATGCATTCACAATGGACATGATTTAGCGTTTCTCTTAATCTGGTATAATGATTCTTTGTAAAGTATAAACGTTCTGTCACTGAAGGGTGCATGACAGTATTGTGAGAACTGCTTAAAAGATTCGGATTCTCAGATTTGTCTTTGCTTAGAGCTCGGGAAACTGAATAATGAATCCCTTCCAAAGAGAGTGTACTCTTAAAGATAAGAATTTGTTTTCTTTCCTTTCAGAATTGATTCCATCCCATTGAAAATGGGGGACAAACTAAAAATCAAATTTTGATACATCCATTACACGTTATTACATGCCTGTAGAAATGTGTTCTTTAGCATCCATATATGTAGGCGTAAAAATAAGATATTGTTTATGATATACAACAATATCGTTTTATTGGTAGACAGTTTTATATTTAAGGACACCTGAGTTCTAGAAATTGCGACTTTCAGCATATTTTTGCGTAATAGGTCATGGATATTGTTGTTGTTTATCAAGTTTAACGAATGCTGTCTCAGCCTTAACAAGTCCTTAATGCTTTATGTTTTCTAATTCTGCTCTACTTCCATGAATGGTTAAAATATAATTGTCATGATTATTTTGATAATAGCAATAATTAGAGTTATGGTGGACAGAATACGACATGATCAGATTTCTGCAAGCGCCAATAGATTACGCGGAAACTGAGAAACACAAAATTCTGTTAAAATTATTCTGAAATCAGCTCAGCGGTTTCTAAGAAGAGTGTTTTCAAAGTTTTCAGTATAGACAAATATGAAGATTAGCCCCGTAGACATCCCTGACCGCCTTGTCAGCTAAAATAATTTTCTTAGCAGGTCACCGAATTAATTTTTTCCTCCTTTAAATTATTTTCAAGTAGAGCCAGCGAGCAGTGAGAAAAAGCTTTTCCAAGTGACTTCAAACACATGAGGAAAACTAGCTGCGTTCCATAAATGTCGTGTTTTTCAACAAAATCTGAAGTTCATCGATTTTGCAATGGTGCTGGGTAACTTTCAATTCCTTCTAATTCCTAATAATTTGAATATTTGTAGGGCAAGGGCTGGATGTACTTGATGGTGCGGGATGGGGTTTAAACTCTCGTCCTTATCTTTCTTCTTCTCTTTGCGTGACGGCTCGATAAAGGCCGAAATGCCGTTAAATCTCCAAACAAGCAACCAACTAAATCAACGAAATCTCAGGGATATTTCCTTCAAATTATTTTGAAACATGGTCGGCGGTTTCCCAAAAGAGAGTTTTTAGTTTCACTTTTGGTTGCAACGACAATAAAATTTCTCTCTCTATCCATTAAATTACCGAAAGAACAGTGGTAGAGGACGTCCGAAGAAATATTGTGCAGTTCACGAGCTTTGGCTGACAAAAGGTGTGGTCGGACGACGGACAGACGGCGTATGGAGACAGATCACAGTTATCTTAATGCTTACGAGCAGCACTCAAGTTACGCTCCGGTTGTTATAATTAAAATTAGGTTTATCGTCATCGTCATGGCCTCAAAGTAATGACGTGTTTTTGGTATTGCAGAGCAATACACGTATCGACATCTTGTTTGGATGTCCTAGGAATTTTCTATCAGGCTATTTGCCTATACATGTATATGCAGTCCTAGTGAAAAGTATACTTTGGCCTCGTAGACACAGCTGTTACATGAACATACATATTTGCTAAATGTTGTAACACTACATAAATGAAGTCTTTACTACATGTACATGTAACTTACTTAATAAATTACTTACCGCGTTTAGTACATGTAATGTAACAGTAATTTTAAAGGTATGGCAATGAATCTAGTTGTTCCGTAAGAAGGTCAGGCTACCACAGATTCCAAATTATCACACTGTTTCTTTTTTGCGGGTTACATGTATTTCTGTATCGGACACGTCCTTCCTGGTGCCCTTATCCGTTGCCTTTCTCGAGACGCAGGGGTTGAAGTGGCTCGATGGGGGACGCCTGCGCTTGCGGGTTAATACGTAGGCGTCTCTTACCTGATGTCTGCAGCCAATGTGTCCCGCGGAATGTGACAGTAAGTGTGGCCCGGAGAGGGATGCTCGTTGCCTGCCGAAAGCTGCCCATCATCTCTTTTTTTTTATCAAACTTTTGGGGTTTAGCGACACTGAGGAAGTTAAAAACAGAAACGAGCGTCTTTCGCTCAAAATTTGGTAAGGATACGTTTATATTGTTTCGCATATCAAAATTTAAGATTTTAACTTCAACTTTTAAAAGGCAAGATAGGAAGATGAGAAGTTGAAAATTCAACTAAAATACTATCAAAGCGGTCCATAGATACACAAAGGAACATCCATAAGAAATTATACAGATCTTAAAGCGTGTTAGATGAGCACTCGATTTGTCAGTGTTTTGTTTATAAACCCGGCCCAGAAGTTATAAAACTTGAGTATAATCTCAAACTCAAAATAAGGCACACTGATTGGCTGCTTCCGAGCACATGCTCGGAATCAGCAAGTCAGTGTGCATTATTTTGATTTTGAGATTATACTCCAGTTTTATAACCTCGGACCCTGTTTTCGAGAATGTTGTATTTAGATGATAGGTCTGATGATCAAGTGACGTCAGAGTAGTCCAAGACGGTGCTACGTAACACACCAGCTATCAGCAAGACAGCAACCAAAACATTTAATGCTCTGACAAGACTGTTCTGGTGCATAGGCTGATCTGAGTGTTTTATACTGAGGCACTGTACATGTATGTGTAAGCATGGCTCTATCTGCATTGCACGGTTCCCCCTTCGAGAAACCGAATAGGTTATAAATAGTCGACCTCCATGAACAATGTTTCTGTTTACAAGGAAATCAGAGAGTATGATAAGAATGAAGGTAGAATTTCTTAAAGTTGCACTTTAGCAATAAGTTATAATTTTCTCTAATGTGTATTAGGTCATATTACCTATTGATTCAAAGTCATTGGTAAAGCCACTGTGAGATTGACACTGGAATATGAATTGTGAAAACAGATTCGGCATTGTCTTCGTGTCATGTTGTGCTCTTAAACAGCTACCGGCAGCAACGGACTTCTACGTTTGTAAGCCCCACCAGGGAGCTTTACAGATCTAAGCATTATGTTTGATGGATTGTATATTACATGCTGGCGGCCATCAACTAATCAAAATGCATATCGTAGGGCGTGTCGTACCGAATCCTGAAGCAAAATGGATTAATATTAGCATTAAGCTTTGAAAAGTTACATCCTTATATTTACATTCTTTGTGTATTTACTGAAAAGCCCTACAGTAAACCATTGGAACGTAATGAAGTTTACATTCCAATAATTACATTGAGACACGCGACGTCAATGACGTCAAAACAAACAATGGCTCTCTACAACCCGATTGGACATCAGCAACGCCATGACGTCATGCATGCTGTTCTGCTGTTAGAAGAAATGCTGGGTGTACATGTTTTACTGCTTCAATTTTAGCGCTTATGTAAGATTTTTCATGAAAGATTTGATTGAAATGAATGTAAATATAAGCAATGAACTTAATTTTTCTGATGTTAATCGAAGTGTAAACTACATTGGGTCACTAGCAAAGTTTACATGAACCCCTTCGGGGTTCATTCACTTTGCACGTGACCCAATGTAGTTTACACTTCGATAAACCTCAGAAAAATGAAATTCATTCCTTAATTAAGCGTTGAAAAGTTACATCCTTATGCAGCAAGGATTACATTAAAGAAACGACAGCAGTATAGTCAGTTTCTATGTACTGGTGTCTTTGTATTAATTTTCCTATTGCATGGACTTCGGTAAATGTGACCATACTGACAAATACTCAAGTTTGCTGTACCACGAGTTTTCATGAAACAACATTATAGTACATTAAATGGCCGATTCTCTCTTGTTCATACACTCTAAGAAAACTAGATAGTGTACCTCCAAAATAATAGCAAAACATCCTGGAACTATTAATCACATGGAAACAATTAACCTGAGTGATAAATAAAAATATAAGCAACCAATGTCGATTTTCACTTTCTTAAAATATTTTGGCATTGGGCCTTCGTCAGTAAACTCGAACTTTGGGAGAACATTACAATTAAGCAGCCATCACAGCAGGCACACAACATTGAATCAATATAGGGATCAAACATGGTTTTTCATGCATTAACGTTTGCCAGGTCCCGAGGGAGATGTTGGAAACCGAGGCCGAAGGCCGAGGTTTTCAACATCTCCCGAGGGACCTGGCAAATGTTAATGCATTGAAAACAAATGTTTGATCGCTGTTATTGCATAATTCAACGAATTATTCGTTAGATTTTGAGAAAAAACTTGGCACTCTATTTTGTCACCGTTTAACAGCCAAAGCGCTGGTGCATCTGTTGACTAATATTCGTCTTCCGGGCCCGAGAGCATTCATTCTATTCAAAATGGCTGCCATCATCCTATTCAACCTCATTTCGGAAAAGTATCCAAGATGGTCGTTGTAGTTGATGCAAAATAGATGGTAAATTAATCAACAAAAAGCAGATACCTTGAGCAATAATTTCCATGCAGAGCAAGCCTGATCCATTCGTATACCATCCTGCAGTTCTTGATTACTGAAAGCTTAGGATGCATGTTTTCTTTAACACTTATTTACTCTCCATTTGGCATCGTAAGAATGAAAACAACATGGCTTTGAAATCCATGTCGGTACTTTATGACGTAATAAGAGTACAAAGCATGATGACGTCATAAGAAAACTTAGGTAGCACGCGACCAATTATTGTAAATTAACCGAAAAGGGAGAGGCAAGAGTGCATGGCGGTTTTTAGTGGCCCGGCACAAGCATAACGAAAGTTCTGTCATCGTGTTTCAACAGCGCGAGAAAACCATTGTTGAAACACGGCTTTTCGCCTGTTGATGCACGGCTGTTAATACCTCTCGGCACTGCTTTTTATGCAATAACGTTGATTCAACGTTGATTCAACGTCATGACGTTGAATCAACGTTAATTCAATGTTGATTCAACGTTATGTGCCCAGTGGGATCACATCCGCAATGCGTAGCCCTATTAAAGGGGTCTTCTTGTAAGGAATGAATTCGCTCCTCGAGGACAGAATTCTTCTCTTAGAGTTGACCCACATCGTTAAATGGGGAAAATGAACACGGCAAAATTGTTTCTTTTGAAAGCGTACCTAGTTACTTTAATAAGGGGAACATTCCATCAGTCAGCATCCTTTGATTTTTTGGGAATCAGGATTGCTTAGACACTTCCATTCCGGTAATTGGTTTCATTATACATGTAACATTTGAGCCGCGACACGAGAAAACCAACAAAAAGGTTGTGCGCCCAGCCTCAGGCTCAGATTAGCCTGGGCATTCGCTCAGTCTGATCAGACTCTTTACTATGCGCTCATAGGGAAGCTAAGGGGTCTAGGCTACCTCCATGCGGACAGCAAAGACTCTGATCAGTCTAGGCGGATGCCCAGGCTGATATGAATCTGCGCTGGGCGCACAACCGCTTGTTGGTTTTGTCGTGTCGCAGCTCAAATATTCTATGATATCTTAGATTGCAGAAATGGCGACATCAAGTGTACTCTTCGTAATTTGTCATTAATGAAGTTGTTTATCATGTCTTATGAATCCTCAGTAGCCAAAACACCGTAACAAGCCCGAAATGCCACATGTTTACTGTTTCTCCTTAGTTTCCCTTCCTTTGTCACGAAAATAATCGGCATGATTTGAAGGATAAGCTGGACAGAAGATTTGCTCAGGTTTCCGCAAGCGCAATTGTTTGTTAACTGAGACATTAAAAAGGATATCATGACTAGCTGGAAATAAACAAATGAATAAACCTCGCGGTCCTTGAAAACATATTGTTATTTGCAAGAACTATTAGGCTCTTCCTTCTAGCAGAAAAAAAAATTAATGAGCGTAAAGCTGTTTATATATTGCTCATGTAACGCGCCATAACAAGATAGAATTAACGTCACTCCTAGGGTAAAAGAGTGGGCAACTATTTATCAAGCAAAAGCTGTAGTCTCCCTTAGAACCATATAATATATTCAAATTCTGAAGAAAGCAGGGGAAATTACTCTTACACCACCAGATTTTTTATGATTGTGAGGGGGTTGTTACAAAAGCAGAGGTCAAACTGTAGAAACTAGAGTGGAAACAATATTTCTAAATTTACTGATTCTATAAATAAATCCGGTTTAAGACAAAAGAATGTTTCGTTTGAGCAAAGTATCGTGGAAACACCCAGTGTAACACTGATGCATTTAAAGTGTACAGGTAACCCTCCATGTTTTCTGTCATATTTACGAAAGGATACAACTTTTATGACTTCCGGTTTGCTTTCCTAAACATCGTAGCCATTCCAAAATAACACAGGCTCTTAAAGGAGCAAATTTTTCCCTCGACCGAGAAGGCATTCACATATGTAAATGGCACAGTTACTTCCCTTTAAAGTATACCAATTTACATTATGTTTTTTTTTTTACCTTCAGTGAGCCCAGTCTGCTTTTATACATAATTTTTGTTTATTGGGTGTCATAATCTTATTATGCAACAGTCCTGTGAAATTGCTATTTCATCAAAGGAAATATCCCATCTCACATAGGTAATGACATACATGTAACAGGGTCATTGAACCATTATACAGTCGTTTGACCGGTTTTGACGCACTTTTAATCGACTGTGTGGTACACTATAAAATTTCAATTATTCTTTGAGTTCTTTCTACCAGAAAATGTCTAAAAGCCTCTTCTCTAAGGCATATTGTTTTCATGCAGAAATTACATAAGAGTCCTAGAGAAATGTTACGATAACCTAAAGTAGTCATTGCCCATCTTTTTACTTTTAGCCTATTCCGGCGGACATTTTTTTTCAGTTTCGGCGGACCATTATATATTTGCCTTACCGTGAAAGTAACACTTCGGGCTCCGAAACGGTAAATTGTTTGGTTATTACTAATCCTGTAAACGATAATTCTATGCAAAAAGCAGCTTTTTGCTATCTCAATTATTCGAAACAACAAATTATAAACAGCTCTATACCGAAAAATTAATTCAGTGGTCTGAAAACGTAACACTTAACGTTGTTGCCATGAATTACGTGACCTAAGGATGCCATCATTTTCAAATAATACCATCAAATTGTCTTTTACCTTAAACTCGTCCTGAGTACACTAACCGGCATGACGAGAATGTCACTGGGTGCCTTGGAAATAAAAGTCCGTGAAAGCAAAATATTTATCCACCGGAATAGCCTAAATAGGCTTTATGAGTCCTAAATTAAAATAAAGCAAACAATTTTATTTGCCTTCGGCATTTATCAGCAGAAATACCATATAGAATAAGGAATCGACATATTTATATTTTTACTACATATCTGTTTACACAAATAGTGTCCCGACCGTTTTTCACAATTGGTCTGAAAATGCGTCCACGTTGTCTTGCTAAATATGCAATGTTTAGAGGTTTCAAATATCTAATACAGAAACGAACCCATTAGTATGTGGCTTTAACCAGTAAGTGTTGACAAAAATTTCCATAAATATATATTCGTCAGGACATTGTTTACCACCGAGGATAAAATCGAAACGAGTGCGTCGGAATAAGTCAAACAACTGTAGAGTGGTACCACTTTTTGATGTAATTTATGTATCCCTTTAATAATGAAAAGACGAGGCTGTGGGCGCGTGAAAACGTATTTGGGTGCAGCTTTTCTTAAGTTGTTATTCTTCCTATTGGGTACAGACTCTGGAATGTCCCTTCGTTCAAGGATCTGATAAAAGTGTTATGGTTAACCCTTTTTAGACCGGATACTCATTTTGGGGACATTATGCAAACAGTGCAGACCCAGTTCAGACGCCGCAAAACGCGGCGTCTGATCAGGGTCTACATTGTTTGCTTACAGGAATTTCTATACAAAGTACAATAAAAGTGAAAATATTCACCAGAAACCCCTAAAACTAGTAATGGGATTATCTGAATGATAAGAACGGACAAGTCCACTGGTCAAAAAAGGGTTAATTGTTAAATAACCTATAATACCATATAAAGAAAACAGAAGGCTCTTATACAACAAGTAAAATCTTTAACATCAAACAGTTTGACCACTATGTCACAGAAGGATGCCACTTAAGCAACAGTTACAGCAGCTTATCAGCCATCTATGTAAGCTAACAATTCCATACTGAAAAGTTCTCCAGAATCTGAACTTGTAGACTGTGGACAAACGTGTTCTGTTTAAATAAGGAAATTCACGAAAAGTACAACATAAAAAAATTATTTAACAAAAGTGAAGATGTTTGTTGACATCTTAATTTTTCGTGAAAGCAACATGTCACTGTTTGACTCTGCTATGCCTTTCATGCAAACAAATCTTTATCATCAATATTAGTTACATGACTAGCCGCTGCTTAAATTCATTCAAAGATTCAGTGACCCATTTAATATCTTGACTTTGTTGTACTGCCTCAGTTTCAAGCCTTTTACTTTCATGTTACTGAGATATGACACCAGTTATTAAATAAAATCAGGACAACTTTGACTCCCGGCTGACCCAATTCTTCAGAAATATGAGGCAAAATTAATTCAGAATGGGTTACATGAAACTTTCAGTTGTAACATTTCTCCTAAAGACACTGAAAACTAATACAAAACAATAAATTATAATTTTGATATTAAAAACCATTATATTTGCATTTGAATGAACCTGCTGTTCTTTAATCATGTTATATTTTCAGTAACAAGAAGTATACTTAACCCATGGTCTCTTAATTAGATGTATTTTTGTCCATGAACCTGATGAAGAGTCATACGTCTTGCTGAATCCTGCAGCAACATGGATACATAATTTGAATCAACAAAGCTTGTTTTTTTAGGTGATTGGTACACTTTGTATGCTGAGGAGGAACTCATGTTATATTTTGCCTAATATTTCTGCCGTTTGCGTTCTCGCCTCCTTTCTCAGTAGTAATTCGCCTTCTTAGAAGAAAATGCTTTCTTTCAAAAGTTTACCCCGTTTAAGAAGGGGTGTGTTGTCCTGGGATGTAAAAGGGAAGTCACAAATTTGTTTTTAATTTGTAAAAAGAGGCAGTAAAATATAGAGATGTATTCATACAACTTGAGATATTGTGGACATACTAGGTTGAAACAATGTTATGTGAAAGTCGACTGACGTGACTGGGAACAACACCTCCAGGAGATATAACTCTTTGTAAGAGTAAGTTCTCTCCCTTTTCATTGGAGGCTTCTTCTTAGAGGAAACATACTCCACCAGGGAGCAAATGCTTTCTTTTTAGAACAGCTCCCATTTTGGATGAAGTTACCCAGCAGGCACATGACGTCGTAATGACGTTGCACTGACGTCGATGCGACGCAGCGACGTCGCATCGACGTCAGCACGACGTCATCCCGACGTCATGTGCCTGCTGGGTAGTCTTCTCTTGGGCAGCGAACAGGAAGGTTTCAAAGTTGTTTCTCATTGTAAAATGGCTGACAATAAGGAGGATATTATGGTTTATACTGTACTATTAGCTTGTAAATATAATTTTGTTCTCCAAAGCTTACTTTTATACACGCCTGTTGGTGACTAAAGTAATGTTGATGAGGCTGTAAACACCAGATCGTCCATAAACCAAGAATATGCCTCACTTTTAATCTTGGTTGCATGGAGGTTTGGTGCAGTCTTCTGTCATTATAAATTGCATGCGTCCTTTTATCAATGGAGGAATTTTGTGGCGTCTGATCTGGGTATGCATTGTGTGCTAATGTCCCATATATGGGACACCAGACATAAATGGATTTTAGTCATTGGTCAGTGTAACATGTAATCAGTCTGAGCGTGCAGAATTGCAAAATCATTGCTCGTATTTTTTCAATTAAATTTACTTCAATTAAGTTTACTTTTGGACTAAAATTAGTCTGCTGTAATAATCATGCTATTCAACATGTGTGATCCGATTAAGTGAGCCGCGACGCGACAAAACCAACAATGTGGTTGTGTGCCCAGCGCAGACTCAGATCAGCCTGGGCATCTGCCCAGTCAGACCAGACTCTTCATTAAGTGCTCAAAGGGTAGCTAAGGGTCTAAGCTACATCCATGCGGACAGCTAAGACACTGATCAGACTGGGCGGATGCCCAGGCTGATCTGAGTCTGCGCTTGGCGCACAACCACATTGTTGGTTTTGTCGTGTCGCGGCTCAAGTATTTAAAACAATATCCTCTTCTTATTTCTTAAGCCTTTACATATATCAGTCATTAAGTGAAATATTGTTATTTTGCCCACTTTATGACTTAATTGTTGGCATCGAAGGTGTCCTTGTCTTAGAATTAGGTCATAAAGTCTTGGTATTGTTTTTTTTCCTGATATGTGTTTGTTCCAGACATATTACTGACACGATTGAACCGCGACACGAAAAAATCCAACAAAGTCTGATCAGACTCTTCGCTTAGCGCTTAAAGGGTAGTAGCAAAGGGTCTAATTTAGCGTCATGCGGCCAGTGAAGACTCAGATCAGACTAGGCGGATGCCCAGGCTGATCTGAGTCTTCGCTGGGCGCACATGCCACTTTATTAGTTTTCTCGTATCGCGGCTCAAATGTACACGTACATTTTACTTCAGCGGGCTTAAAAGCTTGATGCCTACAAACATAAATATGTCCATATAAGAGTCAGGCACCAGTTTGTATTTGGCATCTACTGAACGAGGAGCCCTGGTAGCTCAGTGGGTTAAGCGCTGACCTACTCAACGAGCGGACTGGGCTCGAGCCCCGCCAGAGGCGAGACTATTTCCTAACGTAAAAGGGGTTTCATTGCACACATCCTTTCATTATCACCCTTCCATCGTCCTGATATGACTGAAATACTGTTGAAAAGGACGTAAAATCGCAAGTCATCCATTTATCCATCTACTTAAATGCTTAACGGATGATGAATGTTTCTACGTATTCTTTGTCGTTTGGCATAAAAATAACAATGTGCAAAACAGATCAATTTTTTTATGAAAAAGGGCAATGTAGGAGATGAAAGAGGACACGCTTTATCCATTGTCTTAACGGCACATGTCTACAACATCAGGGCAGTATGCTGTAGTAAATGCTGTCTGTAAACGAGTCATTGCAAAAACACCAAAATTTTCTCAAACTGTCAGGCTTTCATCTAGTATTTAAAAAGACAGTATCTCGAGTTTAGAAAGGAATTAATCTGATAACAAAATTCTAAATGCTTTTAATTCATATTCTCAGACAAATTTCGAAACTGATACGTCGTGCTGACCGAGGAATTCATGTTTGGAGGCCCCACACACAGGTCATGAGGATTCGAGTTGTTTCAGTTTGTATTTTTCACTAGCCTTTGATGACTTTATCGGCATTTCACTGATTTCCCCATTACCCTTCTTTGACTGAAATTTAAGAAAACACCAGTGCATAATTTATATTTCTCAGAGGCACAGGCATTCCAAGCACGATTGTGAGATGATATTCAACCTTTAAGGTGAATTTCCTATGCGTTATGTGTAACAAACCTGCAGGCACACATCGTTGACTCAACATTAAATCAACGTTGATTTAACGTCATGATGTGAATCGAAATTGATTCAATTTTAATTTAACGTTGTTTGCCTGATGTGAAATCTCCCTGTTCTCACAATTGTTTCGGTGACATCGCAAATACATGTATGTACCTTCTACCACGTTTCCACCAGATATCAGTTATGGCGTGTGTATAGATTTTTAATGGCTATTAGGGTGTTCTTTTGATAGACATGTGCATTGTGTGACTTGACAAGGATTAGATTAATGCAACATATCCCACTTGACTAGAGCTGTAAAGCTTTGCTACTCTTTCAGTGGCTTTTTGAAACGACTCTATTTGGCATTTTGCATTTGTTTGAGAAATGACTACAACGTGGCCAGAATATTTTTTTTCAGTATCTGCGCAGGCTGATCAGTGTCCTTTTCGAATTAATGTCACAATAACCACATCTTTTCTTGTATAGCTGCTGTTCTCTCTTGTTTAACCTTAAAGCGCTAAACAAGCAGACGACAAAATTCTCGTCTGCAAAAATTAAAAAAACAAATTAATAAAAAAAAATGTTATGTCCAAGCTATATTGTATTGAAAGTGCAAACAATGTAGACCAAGATGAGACGGCTCATTATGAGCCGCCTCATCTGGATCTACGCTGTTTGCAAAGTTAACTATTTTCGTATTTGGCGCTTTAAGGATTCAGAGCACAGTGTAAACTTTCTTCACTTGCCTTCTGTATATAGACTTTGATTGACATTATAATAACTGTTAGTATTTTAGAAATCTGTGTGTCATTTAGGATTATCTTTTAATCTCTTCAGTCTAACATGCCGACTTCTCGGAAGAATAAACAATTCAGAATCGTCAGTGTCCTTGGAATACGCCTATACACAGCATACATCTTCTATTACGCAAGATACAGACATTGCGAATGACCTGAAAATATGTCATTATAAAGCACCTACTTCTGAATGTTCAGTGCACAGTCTTGCTGTCGTTGGTTGAGCTCAATTTTCGGTAGGCATTTTAGTGTCTACATTCCTGTTGAGTCTTTATCTTTGTTTCATCTTGAGTTATGGTTGCTGTGATGACTCATTGATGAGCCTAGAAGACATCCAAGTGGACAAAACTAGTTGAAACTAAATGTTTGTTTTTTTTAACAAAAACAGATGTCTTCCCTTCCCAGCCTCCTCGCTCATCAAACAATAGGCGGAGTTATGGTTCTTATTCTCTGAACATCAAATGACAATGCTTCATATTTGTTCGAAGTTTTGTAAAACTGTTTTCAAGTTATAGAGAGGCCACAATGTCCATACTAAAATTATAAAGGTGTCGATTGCATCAAAAATGAAGGCAGAGTTCAGGTTACTGTTTCTGCACATTGTCAGATAATGTTTTGTATTTGTACATGTTTTATGAAAATATCTTCATCAGTTTTAAAGTTATACATGTAGAGAGGATAGAATTTCCATACTAAAACTTACCAAGGGTCCAATTTCCAGCAAATAGGTAGGTGGAGTTATGGTTCTTGTTCTCTGCATACTGTTTGATGACAATACGGTGTCTATTTGATGACACTAATAGATGTAATGCGACAGTCTGCATGCTTAGTGGTTAACCCAATCACGGTTGACAACTTTGCTGTCCTCTTTAATTGCACGCCGGTGGGTCGGGGTTTAGACTCTTTGATAGCCCCTACGTAAAGCTATATATTAATTAGTTGGGGGCCGGATGTTTGTCTGTTTCTTGGCCCACCGGGTCTCAACTGGCGGTCTTCTTTTGCTTCAGTGTTCCAGTGGTGTTGCTGACGCCCCAGGGATCTCCAGGGGTCTCAACACGTTTTGGCTGTCGAGTCCTCATCCTTGCTTCATCACGGTTTTTTCTTGATTTTAATTGTTGACCGTGATGACTATCTGATGAGTTAGGGAACCTCCATACGAAACGAACTACCCACGACGGAGGGTAAGGGTGAAGGTTTGGGCCTAGTAAAACCGGTTTAAACTCCCCAGTAGTTATTACTGACCGTCTCAAGGCGGTACTTTCGTTGCGGTTGCATTTGTTTAATGTTCGGTGCTGAATAATTGTGTTCTCATTTTAACCCTTCTATAATAAAGATAGAAAATAGGTAAAAATAGTTGTTAAATGTTTTTCGTATAATTTGTTTCGTCTGTTGTAACCCTTCTGTTGGTCTAAATTATTTAGTTCAATAAAGATAGCTGAGTTGCCACCTATTTGGGAAAGAGCTGCTGACTCGGCTTATCACTTGTAATTTATTGTTTGTTGGGTTGTCTTTGTCAATCTTTCCCTTTGATGTTGGAGATAGGGTTTGGGATCTGATTCAGTCAGTTCCTGAAGTGTAGTTACTCTTTAAAGTCTCCATAGTCCTATCAGCGGTAACGGCACCGAAATGCTAATGATTGTAAAAACTCTTCAGTCTTCACGTTTGGTTATAAATTGTGGGTTGGCGTGCATATATTGAGCCATATAACTGGCAAAAAGTAGAGAAAACACATTTTGGAAAAATAACAAACCGCTACACAAAATACAATTTCCTGTTCTGGTTTCCCGTCTACCAATGCTATAGCAACACAGGCGGGATAGTGATTGGGACTCCACGCCTGTACATTGTATTTTTACCATTTAATAAAATCGAATGTAGGTCATTTTAGTTGCCAACTAAAATGACCCAAAAAAGTTTTCAAACCCTTTTTATGTGAAACTAGAGGATGTTTTGATTTTTTAAATAGAGGAGATTTGACTTATTCAGTGTAAGATCGATTTTTATTTCACCGAATGAACATCAAAAGCAGTATTTTCACGAGTGGCAAAGCCACGAGTGAAAATACCAATTTTGGTGTTCATGAGTGAAATAAAAAGTGATCCTACATTGAAAAAAATCAAATTTTCTATTTCTTTTATGCTTTAAAATTGCAATAATCCAGTTTGTTCCAATGCGTCAGCCATCACGACAGAGATACAACTATTTTTTTCTAGCCGTTTCGCGTCAAATTTGATGCTTCCAGTGTGTTAACTGGGTATGATATTGGTTATAAACAAGGTTTGCAGCTGAAAAATAGCTTTAAATTTCATTTTGATACACAGATTACAAGAAATTTGCTAAGAAGAAATGCCTACAGGAGACTTAGGCGGCGTGACGTCGCGTGCATAAAATATGTTACGTTGGCGCTTTTAGTGACGTCATTAACATCGTGACGTAATTTTATGTCATGCCGGATTAGGTTTAGCCAGTTTATCAACAAATGAATGAGAATTTTCACGAAAATTCTATTTTTGGAACAGTGAAATCGAAAGTGATAATTTTACTGTTTGAAACAGTGAAATTATCAGTTTCGATTTCACCGAGAAATCTCTATAATTCATTGAAAAGTATAAAAGATAGCTGGCTAATCACGGCCATTTACAGTTACGAAACTACAGAGAGAAGCTTGCAGCGATACCTCATGACAAATGTTTTCATGCTGATAGAGCAATGGGGCCTGTAAATTTATATTGTTATCAAGTGCCATGAAAATATCTTCAACAGTTTTTAAGTTACAGAGCAGTCACTATTTCCATATTGAAAATTACAAAGGGACATAAATCCATAAAAATGATGGTGGAGTTATGGTTCTTGTTCTCTGCGCATTGTCTGATAATGCATTACATTTATTCTACGTTTTGTAAAACTATCTTCAACGGTTTTATAGTCATATATTGGACATGATTTTTAACCATAATATTACAACCGGGCGTCATACCATGAAAAACAATAGGTGGTGTTACGGTTCTGGTCTTCTGAACATAACCTGTATATGCTTAATATTCTTACCAAGTTTTGTGAAAGTAAGTAAAACGCCTTTAAAGTCATAGAACGGACACGATTTCCATACCAAAAAATCGCAAAGGGCATAATTCTTTAAAAAATCGGCGGAGTTGTGGTTCTTGTTTTTTTGCAAATTATCTGATGCTGCTTTATATTTTTACAAAGTTTTGTGAAATTATCTTTTACGCTTTTGAAGTTATAGAGCGGACACGTTTTCTATATCGAAAATTACAAAAGGCCATGATTCCGTAGCTCTTTGAACATCTTCTGAAAATGCTTTATATTTATACTAAGTTTGGTGAAACGGTTTCATAGTAATTGAGCGGACACGATTTGTGACGGACAAACAGACGGACGGACGGACGAGGGACGGACAGACGGACATACAGACAACTATTGGAAAAAAACAATATGTCTCCTCACGGAAAGACATAACTAGGGAGCGGGTTAGAGCTCCGTAAGACAGACGTTAGCCCCGCCTATCTACCCCACCCCCTTACCACCCCCAGTAATTTATTACTGACCGTACCCAGACGGATTTGTTGATGTTATTGATTGCAAAGTTCAGTTTACATGTACGAAAATATAGTTTGTTTCCTTCAGTTTAATGTGAATTTTACGTAGACAAAATTAATAATAGGTAAACATAGGTTCAAGATTCTGTTTCAGATTAGGTGTTGTGGGTGGGCGAAGAATTTCATTGTATCAGATGCTGAGAATTGCCCCAAATCCCTAAACTACTTTAAATAAATTTGCATCGTTAAAGCGTCTCAGTAAGAGCTGAAATGATTTAAAATCTACCAACAGAGTCATAATAACTAAGTAACCAAATTTTCCTGAACTTATAATAACAAGCTTAACCCTCTAGTATCCCATGTACACGTATCACGTATGGTACATCACATATTTCGGTTTCGGCCTCATAGACAATGTATCGATATGATTTCCTGTGTATCTGGAACTATTTAAATATGATATTTATATTTTTCAACATTTGTCTCAAAGAAACTGGACTAACATACTCATTAAAATAAATGAAAAAGGGGACCCTCCGCTTCAATGGCAATAGTTAAATGCGTAATACGGAGCTGTAGCTGACACACCCATTCAATAGCAGAGATGGATGGGTGTATGACTGTTGATTTAAGTCTTTTTCAACAATACTTCGGTCATATCAGGACGATGGAAGGGTGAAAATAATAGTCTGTATGCAATGAAACCCCGTTTATTACTGAAAAGATTTCCGTCTCCGGGAAACGATCTTGGACCGCTAGGTTAGCAGGCCAGCGCTTAACCCACTGAGCTACCGGTGCTCCTTTCCATAACAGGGGCATTGCAGACAGTGTAGACCCTAACCATTGCAGACTGTATGCATTACATCAATTTATATACATGTAAGCTAGACATCTTATGTTACATGTAACAAAGGATCTGTCGAAAAGGGTGAGATGTAAGTGATTGCGAGGCGTCAATGGATTAAGCTATTAAAAGCATCGGGGCTTGAATTATGCTGATGTGGGTAATAGAACGCTGATTGTATACAATCAGTATTCTTTCACATAAATCAGCATGATATATCATCAGTACTTTTTTGACCCACCTCCGGATGATTCAAGCCCCTGCTGTTACAGTTTAGCGAACGACCTGTTTATAAACGGACGCCTCAACACCTCTTTATAAGCTCGTATATGTATCAGATATTTAGTACACACATTATATGAACGACTGAAATAAGTTCCGAATTACATGTATAATTGTTCTGCTGAACGCGTATGATGCATAATTAAACCCACATGCACACGAATACCTTATGGTTCCATGATATGAGCCGCGACACGAGAAAACCAACAAAGTGGTAATGCGCTCAGCGCAGACTCAGATCAGCCTGGGCGTCCGCCCAGTCAGATCAGACTCTTCGATAAGCGCTTAAAGGGTAGCTAAGGGTCCAAGCTACTTCCAAACGGACAGCTAACACGCTGATCAGACTGGGCGGGGGCGCAGGCTCATCTGAGTCTGTGCTGGGCGCACAACCACATCGTTAGTTTTTTTCTTGTCGCGGCTCAATTATGTTTATCGCTGATCATTTTTCTGCAGTAAACATTTTTAACTTTTGTGTTTTCTGTTTTTGGAAAAGTAAGCAAAAACAGTTACTTGGCAAAGTTGGTTAAAACGAATATTCATCACGCATACGTGCAGCAGTATGTAAACTGATATGATAATGGATGTGGAAATTATTAAAAGAAGCTGAGGTTAAGAAATTTCTAGATCCTAATTGTATATACTCAAAAAGTACGCAAGGATTTTTTTTCTCTTTTTTGGTTTCATTTTTCGGTGAGGAAAAACACACTCCTTGTATCACTCAGAGACTAAAATGAACTAACGAATAGGCAATAAAGTGAAAAGGGAAACGGTGATTAAGAGTTGTTTTATTTTATTTTTTTTGCGGTGGTATTAGATAGCTTAATGGTGTATAGCAGCCTTATACTCTACATGTACATGTCAGATATAACCTTAAACAAGCCAATGTTTCCATCAAAGCACTGCAGTGAACAAAAAGTACCTATAGACCAAAACTGAGGAAAAGGAAGTCTGGATCCTTCGTTCAAAGCATTGTTAGTGTTCGATTTGAAACGGAAAGCGATCAGCTACTCAGGTCAAATATATCACTGGTAAACTGAATACGTGATAAGGAAAAGAAAACTGCAGGTTATTGTCAATGGCTAACTGACTAATCATCCATATTTTTTTTAAACAAACGTTGGTTTAATCTGGCCTCATATTTTGAGACAAATATATGAAAGAGTCGGAGAACTGTCTCTGTGACCCAAGATATTTTAGTCTGATGTGAAGTGCACGTTTTAATACATTATTAAATAAGTTTGATCCGTTTAAGCATTCCCTGCAATTTTATCTGATAACATCTTAAGCCTTTTTAGTATAACTATGACTTTAAATATTATTCCCCGCTTTAGGCTTTATGGTTGATAATTTGGCTTACCCTGCTTTAGACCAGGATTCTAGGTTTTGATCTTATTGGCATACTGTATTTATTTTTGACCTCAAAAGTGACTTCATGCAAGTGACTTAAACTGCTGTTAAGTCTTGTCTCTGCACAAAAGTAAAGCGACATCTATCACTGAAGACATATTTAAATCAGTTGATGGTGCGAACAATATGTTTGCTTTACTCATTTTCATTATGGAAGTATGAGCGACGGCAGCTTTTGAAAGTGGCATATGAACACTGAATTATTTTGATTTCCTATTGCTAATTTTATCCTCTGGACCAAGCTACCCAAACTAAAAGAATGTTGATTTCGTCTGTCCACTAAAATACCACAACTAAAAATAACATCCGTTACAGACACATTTCTAAGAAGATTTCAATACAATAAATTTTATTTAATTGGCAAATCTAATGCACTGTATGCTTCATCTCCTCAGCAGAAATTGCGTTCCTTAAATTTTAAGACAACCGCTTCTTCTCAGATAATATCAGAAATTACCAAAAAAGAGGTTGTAGAAACACATTTTTTTCTTTACTTTTATATATATTTAGCAGTTTGCAAACTTTTACAGAAACACTAAAGTTAGCAAACTTCAAAATATATTTTATGAATATCTGTTCAATTATAAATGTGTATTACCCAAAATGACGTGCGACTGAAGAGCATTTTAAGTGATAAGTTAATAAGTAATGGGCAGGTTGATGCTATACTTGAGTCAGAGCAGGGTGCAGACATCAGGTAAGAGAATATTCATAAAGAGCAAAAGTGTCTCTCTCGGAGCCACCTCATTTTTCATGGCCCTCGAAAACAAGTTTCTGTCTTCAGCTACACTGTTTAAAAAACAGGTACATGTACGACTAAATTTTAAAGATCAAATTTTCTGGTACATGTATATGTACTTCAGCCGGGCGACCTCAAGATACCGCCAATTGTCGTATATGCCAGCGTCCGTCTAAGAAGTTGTTTATTACTTGTCTGAAAGGAATTCAATACGATATTCTTTTTATGTTCGCCTTCTTTTTTATATATTTGTCTGCCATTTGGTTATTAAAATGTTTTTTTCCTTCTGTTATTTGTTCAGAAAACATGCATCGTGACGAAGTAATGTCCTACATAAAAAAGCTAAAAGAACTAAAGTTCCGGTCTTTCGTAAGCTGAGATCAAAATTGTATGAAAAAAGTAAATAAAAAAAGAAAGAAATTAGTCAAGAAATCAGAAGCCATTCTGTAGTATCTTATTAAATGTCATTAAAGTTGTTTGTTTTCAAACAATTTACATACTAAAACAAGCGAATAAATCGTTATGTACATATACCTAACACTAATTCTTCGGAAAGAAATATATATCCTTGATGTTGCTTTGTGATGATGTTTGCTATCTAATTTGAATAAATTAGAAGAGAATAATTTTCTTGAAACCTTATTTGTTTAAACATTTACCCCATTATTGCCTAGGGTCCCATAAAAAGGAATTTTGCAAACAGTGCAGACCCAGATCAAATGCCACAGAACGTGGCATTTGATCAGGGCTACTCTGTTTGCATGAGAAAATGGTTACGTCTCTTTAAAAGAAAACAAAAAAAAATATAACAAGTTAAACTTGATACCCCTTAAACGACAAATAGACTCCTGTAATATACAAGGATAGCTAGAAGAGTCCATTCGGCATAAATGGGCTAGCTCTCCGAGGAAGGACACTTATACCTACAAGAGATTTCTTATCGGAGAAGGAGCCTGTATATTTTGCCAGAAGTTCAACCAAACATGCATCAATAGGAAAATAGACCCTCCCACCCCACATACACATACATACCCATCCCCCCACGCATTCTGTCATCAGCAGTCTATTACTGACCGGCCCAAGGTCATACACCGTGGTACTTTTGTTGTGGTTCCTCAATCTTTCTTGTTCTAATGGAAGCTTGTCTGTGATCTTCAAGCAATACGGTCACCTGTATAGCTACAGATTTTGCTTATAGTTTTGTTTTGTAATTTAAAATAGAAAAAAGTTACATGTAAAATAGATGTAACTTTTTTGTTCTGGTGGTCCATGTTGTTGTTTTTGTTGACCAGGGGCCATATTTATAAAACGACTTAAGTGGTTGCTATGCTGTAGCTAGGGCCTAATTTCTATGAAAGAGATTCCCTACAACTACGAAATTTGCTCTGCAGGAACAGTCTCAAAAGACTGTTCCTCCAGAGCAAATTTCATAGTTGTAGGGAATCTCCTTCATAGAAATTCAGCCTTAGCAACAGCATAGCCAACCACTTAAGTCGTTTTATAAATACGGCCCCACTTGTTTGCGTTCTATTCTAAGTTGGGGTAGTTGAATGACCGTCTGTCTGGAAAAGACCCGTTCATTCGGTTTATCGTGCGTCTCTTTCGTGAACTTGTGTACTTCTTTTCCTTTTGGTTTTGAGGACGGGGTATGGGATCTGATTATTTTAGTTCCTGAGCAGTTCCTATCTTCTACATTGCCTGAAGGTGACTACAGCATGGTACAGGTGTGCAAATATTTTCTAATGCTAATACCATAACACTTTGAAATTGATCAGATCTTGGATGAATATATTGTACTTTTACTTTTTTTTTAAATGTAGGTCGGATTGCAAGGTCTTTATGACGGTGGGGATATCTTTTATATAAGATAATACTTCTCGATGTAAATTATGGAAACTAGACAGCCGATAGACCTAATTATTTTGAAAACTGAGGAGAATTTAATTCAAAAATAGTATACAGAAACCCTTTGCTGTAAGGTTTATCCGAAAGTACAATGGCGTAATTAATTGGCTGTTATAGACACCTTGCATATATGTATAAATATCAATCCGAACTGGCTGTTTATTCTACATTCTCCTCATGTCACTGTTTCGCATACTTTGTGACTATGGCATTTCTGAGTATCTCCAGAAGCTTTGGACGGACACACGGTGCCAAGTGCATGCAACTATGGTTACGTACCGTTGAGCCACTTGGGGAACGTCGTTAGGAGAATTGAACTGAACTGAACTGAAATCTCCAGAAGCTACATTTATCTCCAGCTAGTTGATTTATCTTTGACATTATTTATCTTTGTTTACTCACAAATCTTAAAAGCCAACAAAATAAAATTTAGTGGTTCCTTGTTGATGAAGCGCTACCGCGCTTAGCTTTGGTAAGATTTCTCATGCCCAGCGACTTAAAAAAATCTCTGTAGATCCAGCAGTAAATGGGTTCCTGATTCAAATCTGGGAAAAACAGCGAAAAGGAGAGAATTGGGTTTCTACGTTCAAATTTTGTGCCCAAGACACTGTGCCCCTATAATGACCTACTGCCGCTGTGCCCAAAGGGTTGTGGAATCATTTATACAGCCAAACCAAAATATGATATGTCCTTGACGTTTCTAATATGAATTAAAATGTGTTAACTATATGCCTGCTTAGAAGTTCTATAATAAAAGCAACGTTAATGGCGCATGATAGACTCCAAACCTACAAACCATATTTTCGTCTTTTCTTTCTTTTTCTTTTTTTTTAGGTTCTTTCTACTTTTTCTAGCCTCAAGACAAAGGGAGGCAATCTTGCCAGAAACAATTCTGATTGTAATTTGTTTTATCATTTTCTGAGAAAGATTTCCAGATCCATAAAACATTTAAAATCCAATTAAAAAGGTGGTGGCTTTTGTAAAAGCTTGTACTTGTATTTTATGTACTTGAGACACCATGCAGCGTTGCCTCCCTTTAATTTGATTTCTATTTATTTTTATTTCAGTTATTTATTTTTCATACTCTTCATACAAATGAAATTGGTTTTCGAATACTGGATTCCATAAATATTGAAAACTATAAAAAGTAACTAATGTTTAAAGATTAAGCTCTGACATAAAAACAACGTGTAAAGTACAGAAAAAGCGAAGTATATGATATACATACCTTTAAACTATACTCGAAAAAAATATTAAAGGGACAAACTTTTACCCTGCGATTTCTGGAACATTTCAAACATTTGGTAAAATAAATCATTTCTACCTTCCATCTTATTCATTTTACAAGTTTTATACACATGAAGCTTGAACCTACAGCCTTTGTCTTGACTAAGGTCAAGCTTTAAGTCAAACTACCCCTAAAATGAAAGTTGTTTGAATTCCCATAGAGAATTGATAGTGTGCCAGTTTGGTCGGGAATAACTTCTAAAATTGCTATTAGTTTTAAACTTCTTATAGATTGCTGACCTTAAAAATGATTAAACTTGATGACTATTTAGCAATTTTGCAAAAAATTCATGAATTTGCGAAATCGAAAATTTTGGTAAATTTGTTCCCTATGGACTTCAAAAAACTCTGACTTTAGTCTGGTTGCCAAATGAAGATTTTGGGTGCAACCCAAAAAATAGTCCGCACAAAATGTTTTTGCATAAATGTGTTCACAAACATGTCCGCACACTGAAACTGAATGATGCCACCTTGGCATCGTTGGGGAAATTAAAATATTCAAGATGGCGTCCAAGATGGCCGCCAATGGACAAAATCCTCCATATCTTCTAAAGTATATGGGTTAGAAACATACTTCTGGTGGCTTCATGCAGGTTTTCGAGGTCAAGGAATCGATTAAGTATGTTGAAAATTATTTCAGACAAATCAGTTACAAAATGGCGGACGAGATGGCCGCCAAAGCCTAAAAATCTCCATATCTTCTTTGGTATACGGGCTAGAAACATGATTTTGGTGTCTACGTATGGGTTTTCTGGGTCAAGGAATCCATTAGGCATGTTAGAATTTACTTGAAGGCACTTAGTAACACAAAATGGCAGACAAGATGGCGGACGAAGTATCGATTACGGAACTGAATGTCTAAGAAATGCATTTTTGACAGCAGAATTCAGGTTTTAGAAAGTGTTTTTGAAATTACAAGATCTATGAATATAAAAAAAAACCTCGAAGTTACAGACCCCAATTTGAATCTGATAGTGTTACTACCAAGGAGACCATGATGATCCATAAGAGCCCAGTCCAGGTATGCACAGACAGCCCCATTTAGAAAATTTCAGTCGCAACAGAAAGACATTGACATCTCGATCATTTATCATTTTTTAGAATGTCGTTTCTAATGGGTTTTTTTGTTCAAAATTCCATGCATGTACCTTTTGGCAAAGTAAAATGATAGACAAAGATCAAGAACTAATACAATCAGACCTCACATCCCGCCCTCAAAACAAAAATGACAACAATTCGCGAAAGAAAGCATGGTAAACCGAATGAACAGCCCTTTCCCAGATATTCAGCTACCCCAATTGAAAACAACAGTATCTATTTTAACTATTTTATATAGGACAAAACAATAGGCAAACTAGGCAGCTATAAGGTAACCCTATTGCTAGAAGACCACAGAGTAGCGGACATAAGAACACGTATCATTGAGGAACCACAACAGGAGTATTGCCTTGGAACGGTCAGTAATACATTAATGGTGAGAAGTTAACTAGTTTTACTTGGTCCAAACCCTCGCCTTCTGCTTCTAGTCAGCATTTGGTCTGCATGAAGGTCACCTGATCCATCAACGAATCATCACAGATAACAAATAAGTCACGGATAAAACCTGTGATGAATCAAAGATGAGGACTCGACAGAAACAACTTATTGCGACACTTGGAGATCCTTCCAATGTCAAACAACACCGATGAAATCTTGGGGCGAAAGATAACCACCCGTAGAATCCCCGAATGGCCAAGCAGTGGGGCAAAATTTTGATCTTGGCACAAAGGGTTTATTACTTTGATTGCTTCGTTGATTAAGTTTTGTAAGAAACCCCCTCCTCCCACCCCCGACCCCCCCCCCCCCCCACCCCCACCCCGACTTTATAGATTTACTTCTTTTCTGTATATTAGCTTTAAGCTAAAATTCCAGTCGTAACTGGAAAAATCTGTTTACTTTGATTTTTGTCAGAAGTTTAATTACAATCACTTTCAGCTCTGATTCTACGCTGAAATTATCTCAGTTTTACGCTTACAGCATATGGGCTAGAAGCAGGAATTAACAACCCTTAACGAAAAAGTTTGACTCTGGCAGGAAACTTAATTGCAGTTTTGGAACATCCCTTTCAGAGATGGTTCTTACTCTACTTGTACCTTTTCTTTTCCAAATGTCAAATCAGTTATTCAGTTTGTCAATAGAATACGTGACCTGGGTTTTGGGGCATGCGTGTCCCATTGTTATATTTGTACATACAGTCAAACCTGCTCATGTGGTCACGTCTATTAAGGGATCACCTGTCTTTTAAAAGCAGTCACATTTTCAGGGTCCCATAAGCTAAAGTACTGTGCAAATGAACCGGTATTAAGAGGCCACTTGTCTAAAGCAGCCAATTTTTGTTCTTCCCATGTGTGACCCCGTAAGACAGGTTTGACTGTATTAAAGTCTTGAAAGGAGTATGGACTATTACTTGAAAATACATGTACCAACTTATGTGTACTTCAGTGGTTTAAGAGAAGAGGACCTTTTAGATAAAATGGTGACTTCTTGGGCCGCAAGCATTCATACCAACTTTCCTTCTCTCAAACAAATGGAAGTATAGCTATATATCAAATTATCCCAGTAGCATTTGTGCCGTTGTATCAGTGGGTTATTAGATTCTCATTGTGTCTCTGGCATAGCGCTATTATGAAAGGTCGGGCTAAATCTATCCTTGTCCCGCCTTTTGACAATCCTTGAATCTAGTCAGGTACACATTTTTCGCTGAGCCGACAGACAGACTTTTTCAGTTGTTGTCAGAGATAGGATTCTGTACCTAAGCCAACTACTCTAGTCACTCAAAAAGTGATTTTGATCGGCCCGGCGGCTTCGGAGAAGAATCTGAATGTATGGGTGGTCGAAACTGACGGACTATGAAGTCAGTTTAAACTAGTAGCTTTCCCGTAGCACTGCTCGGGAGATTCAGTCAGGTAAAAATACTTGCACAAACTGGCATGACAAGTAGACACTTTTTCAGCTAAAGCATTATAAATGTGCATATGCAAATTTGCTGCAAACTGTCTATCATGGGAAGTACTTTCATCTTTATACCTGAAAGAACTGGGAAAATACAAAAGCTGTTTACAAAATATGTTACTGCTTTGAAGTACGTATGATCTTTTCTGACATGTAAATTTTCTATACCGCCCAGATGCTAAAATGTCTGGCTGTGGCATGGCACGAGCCTGCGACTCTCACACCGCTAGTGCCGACCATGAGCTATTATTTTAAACGACGCAAGCAACCAACTTATATATATTAAAGTTTCTTAACTTGAATTTTTAATTGAAGAAAGTAAAATAGTTACAAATATAGCACATTTCGTTTAACCTTTAGATCATTATTCGTAACAATAACTTTTTGTAATAACTAAAGCTTTGTCAACGGGGTTATCTGCCCCTGCCTGCACTAAGTTCTTGTGAACATATGTTAAAACACTGCCTGTCGAAATGGGGCTTTTATGGTCTTTTATAACTTTATTTTTATATTCAACAATCTGATACATGCAAAATCCGGGTTTCTAATACAAAAGCCTGAATTCTGCTATCGGAGAGTGCATTTCTCCGACATTCAGCGCCATGACCGTTGCTTTGTCCGCCATCTTGTCCGCCATTTTGTGTAACTGATGTGCCTTTTAGTCAATTTTACCATGTTAAACCAATTCCTTGGCCCCAAAAACCCATATGTAGACACCAAAATTATGTTTCTAGCACGTATATTAAAGAAGATATGAAGATTTTTATGCTTTGGCGGCCATCTTGTCCGCCATTTTGTAACTGATTTGTCTGAAATAATTTTTAACATGCTAAATCGATTTCTCGACCTCGAAAGCCTATAGGTAGCCACCAAAATTATGTGTCTAACCCGCATACTTTGGAAGATATTGAGGATTTCATCCCTTGGCGGCCATCTTGGACGCCATCTTGAATATTTTAATTTCCCCAACGATGCCAAGGTGGCATCATTTAGATATTGGTTAAGGATATCCTAAATAATAAGAATCTGCATCAAACATTTGTGCGGACTATTTTTTCGGGTTCTCGTCCCGGCACCCGGACTATTTTGTGGGTAGTATGAATTGAAGTCTGGACTTGGTCAAGATATGGGCTATATTTTCAAACTTTATGTGTACAAAAATTGTAAAATGAATGAAATGGAAGGTGGAAATGTTTTATTTTACCAAATGTTTGAAATTTTCAAGAAATCGCGGGGTAAAAGTTTGACCCTTTAATATTTTTTTCGAGTATATATTAAATAAAACGTGTATGTCAATTTCCTTGCAAGAAAATGTACTTTGCGGAATGTGCGAACATTTAATACTCAGATCTGCCTACACATCCTTTCATTCTAATTAGAGTCCCTCCATTTCGCATATGCATTCTTGGAATGAAAACCACTCTAAACAGTGAAAACAGAAAGTTGCTTGCTAATTTAAGTGCTTGTGTTACACACATCATGTGATTTTGCCAACATCTGACCGATGTAACTCTCGGGTTTAAACTTTTTTTCAGGTTTGGACCCCAGGAAAAAATCTCTCAGGTAAAACGGAGCAAGTATACCAGATCGGTTGTTTAAAATAAAGTATTTTTAGGGAAATTTTTGTATTCTATTTAAATCAATCAATCCACATCGAAGCGACGAGTTAACGATGACTGTCTGAATTGCAGCGTTTCCAAGTGCGGTATGATCTGACCAAAATGCAAAGAAAAGCCTTTCGGCGTCGCCGAGGTAGTCGAGGTGGACAAAATGAGCGATTTCTGAGGCGTGCTCTTTGCTTGATGATCGCATAAGCATCGAAATGCAAGCAATTTTTCGATATTGAGTATATTGCGACAATGATGAACGAGGTGACAAGCTCAGTGTATAGTCGTGCGTTCTTTGTGATGTTATTCGCGTGAAAATGTATTTAACGGCGTGTGCAAACATGGAAAAGTCAGTCACAGCTTGCGCATCCGCGCAATCTGATCAAATACTTTCCTTCTAAATCGTGAAGACTGTGGTCGGTATTCACAGATGCGCAGGCAAATTTTAGTATTCACAAGACGCATACGGATTAAGATCCCTTTCATGCGATTTACAGTACGCACAATGCTTAAGGTTCCTGTCATGCGATGCTGATCATATACATGTATTTTATCTGAGAAAAAGAGACTAAACTATCATTCTTGAAACTTTGTATTACCCAAAGCTTGCCATACAGCAATTGTTCCCAGTTATATTTACATCAAGTACTGTTTAACAAGTTGATTTTGCAGTTGCACTACGTAGTGCAACTGCAAAATCAACTTGTTAAACAGTACTCAAGGTGTTAGTGATGCGTCAGAATTACCGACGTTCTAGCAGACAGTGCAGACCCTGATCAGACTGCTCCTTGGAGCAGTCTGATCTGGGTCTACATTGTCTGCGGTGACACTCATTTCCCAATGATCGCCGCCATTACGGTATCCGTATGATGTCTGTATCTATTTCTATTAATTGTTAACTATTTTGACTAGGATTGTCATGATTGGTCTGAATTACTATGTAATGCTTATATTTGATGATATTATGCGATATTTGAAACTGGATACTTGACATTTCAAATCAGTAGGTATACTTTTTATTTTTACAGACATTCTCATAGCAGAAACGGTGAGGAAAGACAGGAAACTGGAGAAAATCACTGTTTTGGAGTGTGACTGTAAGTATTTTTTCTGTTATATAATATATACATTTTTAATATAATTATCATTATTCAATTCAGTTGTTTATTTACCCAAGAACTTGAACTGTGTTTGACTTGAACACGTAGCAAAAGACAAAAGACAAAATCATATATACGCGAAACATTTAACAAGAAGAAACACAGCAATAGTAAATTCACGGGGGTAATACCAATTTGCCTACCTGTGCTTTCGACCGAGTCAGTCATTTACCATACATGAAAAAAAGTAGCTGTCGACCGAGACAATCGACAGTAGTATCAGCTCGGTCGACAGCCATTAACAATTAACAGTGGTACTATTTACTGGTAATGTTTACGATCGTATTCTCGGTCGAAAGCCACTTTATATAGTACATACTCGGTCGAAAGCACAGTTAGCCAAACTGGTATTACATGTACCCCCGTGAAATTGGTGTCTAACAACGAACTTGTTGTTTGTAGGTTTCATAGTACTGAAGCATCCTAGTGAATCAACACTGAATCAACGTGGATAATTATTATCATTAGTAGTAGTAGTGGCATTAGCAACTTTTAGCAGAAGAGCATTAAGTTGGGAGCAAACTGGAAATACCGTTAAAATCCTAAAAATAAGGACACCTAAGATCATTACCGCAACTGTCCTAAAAGGAACAGTTTGGTTTTTACAATGCAGTAATGCCTCCTAAAGAGTGAGCTGGACTGGAAACAGTGAAGGTTCTGGTCAGACTATTCTGATCTGGGTCTGCACTATTCAGATTTATTTGTCACAGTGCTTATAATGAAACTTGAGATGCTTATTTATTTGAGCCGCGACACGAGAAAACCAACAAAGTGGCTGTGCGCCCAGCTCAGACTCAGATCAGCCAGTCTAGCCAGAGTCTTCACTGTTCGTATAGAAGTAGCTTAAATCCTCAACTACGCTTTAAGCGCAAAGCGAAGACTCTGGTCAGACTGGGCGGATGCCAGGGCTCATAAGAGTCTGCGCTGGGCGCACAATCACTTTGTTGATTTTCTCGTATCGCGGCTCAAACTTTTTTTTTTCGCGTTGCATTGGTTTACAAGAAATGACTTTGCACTGGATATTCGTCAAGACTTGAGCGTTCAAATATCAAATAGATCATGACGTAAATAGTTGTGACAAAATCCAATTTCTGTCACGATCTATCCAATTTGTTAATAACATTGTCGACACATCAAATAGCTATTTAAAATGAAGTTGATTATTTTATTTGATCATTGCTGCACTACTTTAGCGTATTTTCACTCATTCCTGGAACATGCTTGTTTTTTTTTCTTTATGACATAAATGTGCCAAAAGGAAATCTCAAGGATATAAAGTCTGTCGAGGAGCGTTATTATAATTTCCGTTTCGTTCACCCTTTCAATTGTCTTTTCGTTTGTTTATTAGACCGTCCGCCAATCTTTCGTTCGTCCGCCCGTTAGTATTTACGTCCACCCTACGTATGGTTTGAATGCGTTGGCTTTTATTTCTAAAATGCTTGAAAAGGACCTTCTCATTCAGAGCTAGGTTAACTTGTTGGATGATAGAGAACCGATCGTAGGTCAAGGTCACAAAATGGACACTTGACTTAAAGTTTTAGCCTTAGATTTGTATTAAACGTCTTGATAGAACCGTATCAAGCGCAATGCGTAACAAGCGCAATGCGTAACAAGTTAACTTTGGAAATGTTGCTGGTGTTCGGAAATGGCTGTATGTTCATTTCAGTTTATAACCTAACTTTTTTATCAGTATTCTGAGCTCAAGAACTGTAGAAAAAAACACACATAAAACACGATGTTACTTGCAATATCTCCTTTTTATCTGCAGTAAACAGAAAGCATTTTAAAACTTAAAACAGGTTTTTAAAATTTTCAAACATTTTCTCTTTGCATCAAATATGAAGTGTAAATCCTTTCGACCATTGCTTACTTTTCACGACAATGGCGCCGACTTAAGCCCCGCCCAAATATTTGTTTTCCGTTTCATATTTTTAAGTGTCCGATGAAACACCCCAGTGATTTGAGGTTACCGGACACATCAGCCCACAACCGTTTCGGGCCCAATACGTTTGGTTGTTTATGGTGAACTCGATCCATTTTCACAAGTCAGCTCGATACTTGGTCATTTCGCACCTCTGCTCAATGCAAGTCAAGTCGACACTCGGTATTTTGCACGTTCTCGTGTTAAAAATGAAGCAGACGAAATGTCACGGAAAACTGGAAAAAAATAACCAAAAATGTTCGGGATTCAAAATATCCACTAAGTGAAAAGTTTTTTCCTTTTACATCTTATTGCACGAACATGGCAATCTTTATAATTTATGTCTCACATTTTAAACTAGAGTAGTAGAACTGCTGTGTTTTAGATTTTTGATCTTAAGTTCAAGAAAAAGATAATGCAGTCAAAGGGTGGCAGTTTCTGTATATCTGGTTTGTTGTACATGTACATTGTATTAGTTTTCACGACTCTTTCATCTCGACAATGTGGCTGTTTCTAAACTAATTTCCGACCTGATGGCCACGGTCGAAACATAGTGTGGCTGTCAGTTGCCGGACTTTTATTTTCACTGACACTTTCATCAGATATATAGACATGGCGGGTGTGGTGATGCTTACTACTTATGAGCACCTGACCACACTTCTTTTTTGGGGGTCTATGTCTGTGTCTGTAAATATTTCGGTTATTCCAATAATTTTATTGATTATATGAGTTCGGACTTCCCGTTTTGGTACCTTAACCACTCTACTTTGATACATTTCATGCATTTCTTTGAAATCGACACACCAGAATGAAATGAGAATATGCCCCGTTGGCTTTAAATAGCATTCTCTGCGTGTCGCATTTTTTCTGTTTTTTTTATTTTTTTTTTTTTTTTTTTTATCATTTAATTTTCAAAAAAGGGAAATGGCTGAAATGTATGATTGAAAGATTATAGCATGGCGATTGTTCATATTGTATTCCATATCAATCCTCGGACACACAAGTCCGCGGGCAAATGACCCTAGGGCTGATATGGAAGATTGGGTTAATGAAAATCGCCTTGTAATTTTATCATTTCACCTGTATGGTCGACTTCCACCATCAGATTGGGCCAACAAGGCTGTTGCATATTGGGTTCCAAAGACATTGCTTAGTTATCACCGTCATAAATACAATGGTATTAATTAATGTTTTTTTATAGTGCCTTATTGCTGATAATTTTAAGCATCCGTGCGTGCGCGTTGATATTTTATCTGCTATTGAAAAAGGTAATTTAAGTGGTGGCGAAAAAAAAAACAACCCTATAGCGCTTGCAAACAGGGGAGGCTATGACCAGTCTGTGCAACCGCACGGACTGGTCAGAGTCTTACCTGTTCGTATGAACGGTGTTTGAACACTAGGGACAAGAAAAGATTATAGTAAGCCTATAAAAGATGTACAGTCTGATTTGAGTATTTGTGTATTTGCCTGAGATATCTATTCATACCACGCCGATCATTAATGACAAGGTTTCATTCGTGTTTCATAAGCCCCTGTCTGCATCGGCATTATATGACATAATTTTGTAACAAAAAGTCCGATTTGCTTTTAATAAGCTTCGTCATCAAATCATTTGCCGAGATACTCCTAAAGATTCCTTGGCATAAATATGGACTGAGAAAACACGTATTAGAATGCGTAAAGATGAATTTAAATAGAGGTAATGTTTGCCGTCGGTACCTGCTTCAGAAGTCAGAGAGAGTATGATTTAACAAAGACACTAAAATTGCACGAATACGTACGCAGACAGGAGGCGCTGGTGTTCGCAAACATTGAGGCCCCTTTATGCAGTGCTAAGGCACACTTGAAGTTCAGTGTGCCAACCCACATGATATTTATGAGCCATGACATGACAAAACTAACAAAGAGGCATGTGCACCACGCGAAGACTCAGATCATTCTGGGCACCGCCCAGTCCTATCAGTCTTCGCTGTCCGCGTGAAGGTAGCTTAGATCCTTAGCTACCCTTCAAGCGCACAGCGAAGACTGATCAGACTGGGCGGATGCCGAGGCTGATCTTTTTCCTCGATTGGTGCACATGCCACTTTGTAGTTTTTTTCATGTCCTGGCTCATGTATACCAATAGCTCAAACGCAGATTAGTGCATCCATATAATCTACAGAAGTATCTTCTATGATTCTCTAAATCCGTGTTCCAAACACAACTGTGATAAATGGTTTTGACCAGTCAACCAAGGTGCCGTAGCATGACTGTAAGTGCTGTCGGTAAAAGCCTTCTTACTGGTTTTCCCTGCCGAGGATCTACCAGCAGTTTCTGATAATGACTTCAAAGTTTAAAATCCAATACTTTTCCAGCCCATAACTAGTGGACTTACGCTGGTAGCATGCAAGAACTGACATAGATTCTGTCAAGCTTTTCCTTGAAATAAATCCCTATGCACTTTGATAATATCCAGACGGGGTCATATCAGGATTCCTTTTGCTCTACAGTGCTTCTGATACATTTGTAAGAATGAGTAACAGAGATAGCTTAGGAATAAGTTGCCTTAGTTTTTCCATGAATTAAATACATTGTTGTGACCACTTATTAGAACCGCCTCGGCGATGAGGCATTTCTAATAGTAGCCATAATGTACATGTATGGTTCAATAGAAAAGTAAGAAAAAAATGTTACAAATTTATAATAACTTTTCTTTATTATCTGCAGTCACCGTATATCACGGACGGCAAAAGTAATCTGCGCCAGTGTGCAATTTTCATTTACTCACAAATTTTTGATACCGCAGATATTGATTGGTTCACGGTACATGCTCATTGTCAATAGATGTGAGCCGCGACACGAGAAAACCAACAATGTGGTTGTGCGCCAAGCGCAGACTCAGATCAGCCAGGGTGTCCGCCCAGTCCGACCAGACTCTTCGCTTAGGGCTTGAAGGGTAGCTAAGGGTCTAAGCTACCTCCATGCGGACAGCGAAGACTCTGATCAGACTGGGCGGATGCCCAGGCTGATCTGAGTCTGCGCTGGCCGCACAACCACATTGTTGGTTTTGTCGTATCGCGGCTCATGTATTTCATTTGTGTAACCTAAAATAAATATTTCAGACAAGAGGGCGAAAATGACGCTGAATCGCTCACCTTAGCTTAAGCTTACACATAAGCTTTACGCTTACTGTCAGATCCTGTTTTGCTCGACTATGTAATTTATATGTATGTACAAATTATTCGAATAAATATTGTTTAAACCAAATTACCTTCAACAGTTAGTTTGTTTGCACTTTGCTTTCTGCTCTAACAAAAACTAGTTGTAAGCAGGAACTAATGCAAAGCAAAAACGTCACATATATTAGTGTTCCTCAACATTATTGAGATTTTTTTTGCAAAGTGAAAAATAAGCACTGATAGTTGACAGATCATGTGCAGACTTCATAGCTGCGTTTACTTAGTTAACAACATCCCTCTGTGACTGTTTCAACATATCAGTATTACTCACATGTTTGAGTCAGAAATATATCTCCCCTTGAATTGTGCTGCCCAGATATTATTCGTCCAACTGGAAAATTATGTACCCTTACCAAATTTAATCAATATTTATGGCAAAGATAATGAAAAAATGATTGATTTTTGAATGGTTATCTCAGGAAGTGATAAAGTGCTGGCGAACTGAAAAAGAATTTTATGCCAGCTTGTCAGCTGTAGATGCTGCTGGCTTTCAAACATGCGACTTCATGTCGAAAAAGTGCCCAAAATTGGGGGAAATTGCAATTTTGACACGAGGTATTTTGCTCTGATTCATTCTTATTCTTAACATCTAGACGGAAACAGCAAACAACCCATAGTGTTTGAAAGGCTAAGTAAACATTCTTTTTGGGATACGAGTTTTGACATGATTACATGTAGCTATACCTTGCCAGAAATATTTCGTTCAGATCACTAATACATAAGAATTTTTGCTGTTTCTCGTACCTTCAATATTCTTCGTATATTATAATAGCCAGTCCCAGGCTCCGAATCTAGAATTAGTAACATTAAACCATGCAAAATTTTAAAGGTACCATTAATAATTTAGATGATGGTGAACAAAGGAGAAAATAGACCATTTCACAAGATAGTCTATTTCTAGTTAATGTAGTATAGCAAAATATAGTTGAAATCAAGGGACATTATTTTACAGGGGTGTACCCTAGCCCATATTTACCTACCACTGACATAACAAAATGCATCATATTGTCACGTTTGTGTATCAGATTTGAAAATGAGTTTTTTTTTTAATTGTAATTTACTCATTTGAAATATTGTTGAACGTGTACTGCTAGCAACTGTCAGTGTGTGCCAAAATGTAATTCTCAATAATTTTGAGGAATAATGTATAAGTGTACTGAAGTGGGTTTTATTCTAGACTGTTTTCAGTTCATGTGTTCTTGGTAGTTACAAACAAAAATGCTCACAGACTGAGAGCAAAAGTATGGCATCGTAGACTTCAAACAAAAACTAGCAAAATTGCGTAACATGAAACTTAAAGTTGAACTTAACTTAAAGTGTTGACGGTCGTATTACGATGATAAAGCGTCTAGGAAATGGGGGAAAAATTAAAAAAGTATATCATTAGAAACGTTTCTTTTGAATCTCACTACGGATAAGTAACGCGCTTTCAGGAAGAATAGAAATGAGCTGCGACTCGACATAACCAACAAAGTGGCATGTGCGTCCAGCGAAGACTCAGATCAGCCTGGGCATTCACAAAGTCTGATCAGATTCTTTGCTATGCGCTTAAAGCATATCTAAGGGTCTAAGCTACCTCCACATGAATGCCGACAGCGAAGACTCTAATCAGACAGGGTGGCTGCCCAGGCTGATCTGAGTCTTCGCGTGGCGCACATGCCACTTTGTTGGTTTTGTCATGTCCGTGGCTCAAATACGATATGGTATGAAATATAAGGATGAATGGGTACACATTCAGGCATTTCTAATATTTGCTTCCCTTTTCAATTGGAGTCACTTCATGGGAGCAAATTCTTTCTTTTCAATACGTTCATTGACCTCATAGTTTAAAAGGCAAAAAATTGATATGCCATTAATCAGTGACTTACTCGGGTAGCATTGTAGACCACGGTTATAAATTTTGCCTTATAACGTTAACTTGAAATAAAGCCCTGTGCGCTTCTGATACTGTTTTGAGGCTTTCCTTATAAAGGAGTATTACAAGGGTAACAACCTACGTCATAGCGCGCGTGCAGGACCTAGTCATTCGTATGCCATTTTGAAGAAACTCTGGTGGATTTTCAATTTGTAACATGTAAGAAACAGGATTGTAACATAAGATGATACATTTTTTTGATGAGGACATCTGAGTTAAACATGTATTAAGCAGAGTCGATACAGATTACTGTAGTGATGTGTTTTCAGAGTTAGCAAGTTGTTTATGGTTAATTCTGGTGACATTAAGTCCAAAATATCTATCGGTACCTCATCGGCCAGTTATTTGGTTGTTTGAGTGTTTAAAAAACTTTGATTTTACAAGGTATTTACCTTATTTAGATCAAGATGGCCACAGGGGGGGGGGGGGGGGGATGGTTCCGGGGCGAAGTGTGCTTTTGGAAATTTTTACTCTCGTCTGCCATTTCTCTTTTCTTTCTTCCTCTCTCTGGCAACTGGCCCACTATGGACTGAAATACTGTCTCAAAGGGCCACTAAGTCCAAAACAACTAAGTATTATCAGGGTTCTTTTTTTGTTTCTTCAAATACAAGACAGACCATGGTCTACAGAATACCCACACTATGAAGCCAATAATAAATAACACAGATGCACTTCTTGAATTTCAACGTTTTCATTATATAAATTGTTCACTATGTAAGAATCATATGGAAGTAGATGATGAAGATTCCGTTAAATCTCTTGCAAATGTGTAATGAACAAACTTTTTAACTCTTTCGGCGCCAAATTTTTCAGACGACAAATTTTCGTCTGCTCAAATCATCAGACGACAGATTTGTAATTGGAAATTTTAACAATCTAAAGACAGTTTTCATAAAATCAGGCTTTTTAAGTTCATATTTGAAAGGCAAACAGTGTAGATCCTGATCAGACGGCTCTTTTAAGAGCCGGCTGATCTGGATATACGCTGTTTGCACAGTCGCATTTTTGTGACTTTGGCGCCGAAAGAGTTAATAAGTCACTGTTTCCATAACTACTAATGCAAATTTGAATTATTCTGGCTTCAAATTAATGAAAATGAGTTAACCTGTGTTGCCATATATAACATTAGGTCATGAAGCCTCTTTAGTCCTACAAGTGGCGAAAATTTTTCACAACAAAATAATTATGAAAAGCAATTAAACCTTCACAATTGCAGGTAAAATATGGGCTGATGTGTGTATATTGAGCCATACAACTGGCAAAAACTCTGACGATTTTTTTTTAAAAGTGGCAACTTAATAAACTACAGTTACCTTTCTTTGTTTACCGTCTAGCGATGGAATATAGCAGCGGGAAATTGAGCCTTAGCCTTTACATTGTATTTTTACCAGTGTATCGAAAGGAGGTAATTTTAGTTTGCCAACAAAGTGACCCAAATCTTTTTTTCAAAACCGTTTTTGAGAAAATATGTTTAAAGTGGCCAAATCACGGTCACTTACAAGGCCGAAACTGTAGTGAGAAGCTTGCAGCGATACCTCACGATAAAATATTTTATGAACTTATACCACTAATAGAGTAATAGGGTCTGTAACTGATGCATTTGCGTAGCGATTTGGTGCTTGTTTTCGTTTTTTCGCAGTGAATGTGTAGCCACTCCTTTTGAATTATATAAATTCAACACAAAATAAGACGAAAATAATGTCATCCGAGTCGTGCCACTGACAGCAGGGTTTTAAAGATCAACTAGCTATATTCTGACAGTCGTGCCACGAGACAACGTGCAAACCTCTCTTCCTCAAATCAACCTGCGTATCTATGCAGTCCAATCAGTCATCCTTATTAAGATTTATTCTGAGAAATTTGCACAGCGTGAAACCGAAAACTCTGATTAGACTGCGCAAACACGCAGTCTGATCTGAATTTTCGGTATTCACAAAATGCTTTATGGAGAATTTTCTGGTAAGGCCCAATTTTAAAATATTCAAACCTGCTGTTTGTAAGTTATCCTGGATGATTTGTCAAGTAATTAATGATGGTTAAATGACCTTAGCAGAAAGGTGGACGACTCGGTTTCCTGAATTAGCATAATTAGACAGTAAAATATACCTTCGAAAAATTGATACTTTGAGTCCGCGGTCTGCAAAATTGCTTTATGCTGCCTTATATGAACACACGGATCCGTTCACCAAACCTGGCATGCAGTCTGATCAGTTTTCAATATTCCTCAGTATCCTAAGTTGTATGCGCAGAAACATATCTGATCTCAAAGAGGGCTGATTGGAGTTTGATGCTTTTAATTGTATGCATAGAATTTTGTATTCCGTTCGATAGGCTAAGCCCAAATATCGGTCAGTGGGGCACTGGGCTGCTGCGACAATGGGTCAGTTAGGAAAATCGACCATAAAAATAGAGTAATTAGAGCATTTTAAAAGAAGAATGATTCAACCCTATGTACCCGATCAGTCCGGTGTTTGATGTTTAAAGCGTCAAAATGAATATGTCATAAAGTGTCTTTAACCCATTTATGCCCAGTGGAATGTTCTATCCTTAGCAAATGGACAATTTTATTCGTAAATTAAAAGGGTTCTGGTTTAAGTTATTATTTTTATCAGATCAGATTCCGCGTTTTACGCCGTCTGATCTGGGTCTATACTGTTTGCCTATGCCATATTTTTGGGATGCTAGGCATTCATGGGTTAAGCTGGTACTGTTTTAGATATCAGAAGAAGGACGTCTGTCATTTCATTTTTCCCTAATTTTCACTGGGGAGCAATTCTTGCGTTAAGGAATTTCTTTCAAGGGAGGACGCTACTTATCCGACTAATATTTTTTTCTTATTTTAGCCTTCTTTTTAGAACTTACTGCTAGAAGTTCATCAAATTGCTAAGTATTTCTGATACCATATTTTTTTATATTGTAAACAAGTCTGTAAAATCTATAAATTACCAAGTACATGTAAGCATTGTGTTCTTTATTTTACATACTTGTTCTTTTATACTTTATGAAAGTATATTCAGCAGTGTTTATGCGAAATGACCTAAAATGTGTCAAGGAGTCGTAAAAACCATTACAGCCAATCATATTCACAGAAACTGCCACACTTTATTTTTTCTTGAACTAAAAACAAAGATCTCTTCACATTTAAAAGAATGCGAGACATTTATTATAAACATTGGCCCGTAAGTGCAAGAAGATAAAGATAATAATGTATGAGCCGCGACACGAGCAAACCAACAAAGTGGTTGTGCGCCCAGCGAATTTTTTTGTTTTATTCTGTATCATACAATGTAAGTTTTACTAAAACAATATGGAGAAACAAGAAGGAAAATCCAAGACATCTGTCAGCACTTTAATTTACAACAATTAATAGATACACCCACACATTTTACTGAGCAGTCTAGTTCTGTCATAGATTTAATCCTGACCTCTAATAAAAATAATATCATTCTGAGTGGGGTGGGTGACCCCTTTCTCGAGCAAAACTTAAGATATCATTGCCCTACGTATTGTGCATTCAATTTTCACACTGTTACCTCTGCAGTTTTTACAAGACATATCTGGTTGTATGATAGAGGTGATTATGACTCCTTATCTCGGGCCGCGCTAAACACAGACTGGGAATCATTAAAACATAATAATATTAATATTTATGCTTCCAATGTAACAGATCACATAATGGACTTGGCAGATCAATATATACCAAATAGAAAAGTTAAAGTAAGGCAGTCAGATCCCCCTTGGTTAAATAGTAGACTCAAAAGCTTAATTAGGAAACGAAAACGTCTCTATGACAAATTCAAAAGAACTAATAAAAATGCAGATTTAGAAAATTACAAACAATTTAGAAATAAGGTCACAGGTGAATTAAGAAAATCTAAACAATATGAAAACGAAAAATTGGCCGAAAAACTTAAAAATGACACACTTGGTCCAAAAGATTGGTGGAAGACTCTCAAGTCAGTTATCAAGCCTATGCAAGATTCGTCAATCCCACCACTGCATATTAATGGGGAAACTTACACTGATAACAGGGACAAAAGTAAAATATTTCATGATCATTTCTCTGACCAGACCAAATTAGATGAAAATAATGCTTACCTTCCAAATACCAACTTCACATCTGAAAATGTATTAGACTCAATTGCAACGAACCCGCAAGAAGTAGAATCAATGCTCAAATCTCTAAAGATAGGAAAGGCTGCTGGACCTGACTCAATTAACAATAGATTACTTAAAGAACTTGCGTATCCATTATCTTTCCCACTGTGTGACCTTTATAATTTTTCTTTCTCCTCCGGTACAGTTCCAGATTTATGGAAAAAAGCAAATGTAACTCCAGTTTTTAAGAAGAACGATTCATCTGATCCCTGTAACTACAGGCCAATCTCACTTTTAAGTGCAGTCGGCAAAGTAATGGAAAAAATAGTGCATAAGTATGTTTTCAATTTTTTTCATGATAATGTAGTCATAACATCATTACAGTCCGGCTTTGTCCCCGGCGATTCCACGGTGAACCAACTAGCTGATATCTACAATACTTTTTGTAGAGCTTTGGACGATGGTAAAGAGGTACGAGCTATATTTTGTGATATCAGCAAGGCATTTGATAGGGTTTGGCATAAGGGGCTCATTCATAAGTTGCGAAATGTTGGCATTGTAGGTGCTCTTCTAAACTGGTTCACAGATTATCTCAGTAACAGACAGCAACGGGTTGTTCTACCAGGAGCTGCATCTGATTGGACTCAAATTCACGCTGGTGTCCCTCAAGGCTCGGTCTTAGGGCCCTTGCTTTTTTTGATATATATTAACGACATTGTCGAAAACATTAATGCTTGCATCAGGCTGTTCGCTGACGACACTAGTCTGTATCTCATTGTAGAGAACCCCATAGAAGCCGCAGAAAAGCTTAATTCTGATCTAGCTAAGGTACACGCTTGGGCATCTAGGTGGCTGGTCACGTTTAACCCGTCAAAAACAGAATCTCTAATTTTTTCTCGTAAACTAAACAAACCTTACCACCCACCTGTATATATGAATGATCAACCGATCACAGAAGTCAGCAGCCATAAACATTTAGGACTAATTTTTCAACAGGATTGTACTTGGCACGAACACATAGATAATATTAAATCTAATTCTTATTATTGCAACGCGTGTCCGGACGTTCATCAGAACCACTTCGGTGAGGCGGTTCCACTAGGGGCCATGGCCTATCTATCCCTGATAGATGAAAAGAATTGACTCACTCAGAACTCTCAACGGAGCCCGCCCTTGACTGCAACTATTTTACGTGATTGTATTTTGTCCTATTGGCAATATCTTGCGAACACCTTCCAATATGCTCTAAAAATCTTCTTTTTTTCTTATTTATTGTATCACGTTTCTTTTTCATTGATATTGCTCAATTAAACATTATTTATTGTAGCTGACATACCAAATCACTCATTATATATATGCCATAACATTATTGTCCAACGGGATACAGATTTACATAAGTCGTTTGACTTCCTTCTGGATCCTTTTTGTATATTCTTCTGTATATGTCTTTCATGTGTATTGTATTTATATTGTCAGTTTATACAAATAAAATAATGTTTATACTAAAACAATATGCATAAGCATGCCCCATCGATTGAATACATTTTTCATGATGTTTTTCATGAAATTCAATTTTATTGCGTTTAAAAAAATGTAAAAATATACTTATTATCAAGATAACTGCATTTTTTTACCACTTTGTTTCAAATATCCTATATTATAGATTATATGATTTGCAGAAATGAAAAAGAGTTCGTGTGCTAGAGACTTGAATTTAAATGGAAAATGTGTAAAAATGTATGTAGAAATATATAATTTGTTTTTCAGGAAAACAAAACGGTGATTTTATTACTTATCCGATTGTTTTATAGCCCTTCGCCTTATTCAGTTTGTATAATAAAATGAATGCACCACCAATATTTTTATTCAGTATCTATCTACCTTAAGTCGAAACGACCAAAGAGCGAGTTGATAATAAACTAAAACAATCAAAGTGGACCCGAAATGGCTGTGGGCTGATGTGTCTGGCGAGCTATCAGGGTGTTTCATCGGGCCATTAAAATCATAGTTGAAACGGAAACCAAACTCCAAACATTTTATGGATGATAGTAGTGGTGGCGGGCGGGGGAGGGAGGGAGGAGAGCGTGTGGGGTGTGTGGGGGTGAATGGGATGGCTTATATTTGCGCAAGTTTCGTAGAAAATAAATAATGTCATAATCTTCGAAAGAAGTTACGCTTCATGTTCGACGTAAAAAGGTCTAAGTGTTTTCAACAAAATGTTTTATGTGTATACTACAGATAAAAAGAATGCTTTTGCAAGTAAAACTGTGTATTTCTGCAGATCTTCGATTTAACAAATATACAAAATGTCAGGCTTAAAACCGAAAAGAATGCATTCATCCATTTGCCAACAGCAGCATTTCCAAAGTAGCTCTATCGAGCGCCAGGTGCAAATATTGCATTTGTTTCTAAGTAGTACGTCTGTCAAACAATGACACGTTGTTCATGGAAGTTGTAATTTTGCTTAGTCTTTTACCAATTTCAATGAAAGAAGAATTCTTTTTTTAACGAATCAAGCTAATGATTCAGTCGCATGTTCACCCTCTATAGATATAACTACAAAGAATCCCTTTAACTGAATATTTGGGGTTTTGATAAAAAAAGCCTGCATAATTTCTATTATCTTATGAAGAACTAGGCTAAAGATGCCAAGTTAATATTTTACATAAGCTAACCGTCCATCACGGAAAGCTTACTTCCAACGTTTTAGCTCAGGAATAAATCATTTCTGTTCACTTCTTTGCTTCTGACAAGGTCAAGACTCAAACTCAAGCAAGAGAATTTGACTTTTTCCTACATGAATATGTCGCCAAAACTGACTTTGAACACACGCTTCGACGCACTAACCTTGAGCCGTTGTCAAATTTCTTTACCTTTTGTGCTCCTCTTCTGCAAACCGGAAACTCCTCGGATGGATTTGCGGTCTAAGTCGCGGTTTTGCATGCGGGCGTTTGTATAAGTTCCCTATCATTGCCTATCTTTTTACTTTTTCATCGTTTCTAGGTATATGATTAACGAGTTCGGCCTTTTTGATTTTTGTACATAGACAACTTTGTTTATTTCTTAGCGGTGACGTCACAATGACGTCATGTTGCAGCTATATACGGGTGTACACATTCATAATTGTTTGCCATAGTAACCCTGTAAATTGTTCCCAACAGTGCCAGACTCAGTTCATTCAAGCAACACCGCGGACTTTGAAGTATGGCCCATGTTCCTTCTTTCGAATGTGTTCTCTGCTCTTGAAGTAACTCTTTTAGATTTCAATTTGATAAGAGTTTGCCACAAATTCTAGAGAACGCTTAAGAACAGGATAAACGACTTCGCCCCATTTTAATGGGTGAGTCAATTGCAAGGTTGCTTGAGCTGTTTGAAAAAAAAAAGGTATCAAATAAGGTATTAAGAGTAGTGATCAAAGGTTTAGCAAATAATGCAGTCAAGTTGAACACACCACTCACCCTACCTAACCGTAAATACGGTAGCAATACATCTGTAGCATATGCAGTAAGACAGTTTAGTTTAAATGGATGGAAACATAAACAGCTCTTTCCGAGGCACCTGTACTTAAAATGTATATCAGAATGAAAGAGAACGGACAAAAAGTACATAGGGGATCTTACACGAGTGGTCATTTCATATGAAATTTATGAAACGAGCCTTCATGAATTTTATATGAAATGGCCACGAGTATAAGATTCTTTTTATTATGTGACCCTTTAAAATGGGGTTTTATCGCCTTCAAACTGAACGATATTTCAATAAGAAAACGCGTTGTTGACATGGACGTTGCCAATGACGTTACGTGTACGCACCAAAGTGGTATTACACGTGTGGTCATACGATTATTATGACACGACGTTTTCAAAGAACCCTTACAAAATAACATGCAAAAGTACAAAATAATCCCTCTGTTGAAAGCGCAGCCTGGATTGTCTAAACGTGTATAGGAGCTTAATAACAGCTAAATGTGCATTGTAATAGAACAAAGTCATTCATTTTTAATAGCTACCTTTGTCTTTTCTAAGAGTGGAACCTGAAATTTGCTTGATGAAACTCTCTTCTGTACGAGATAAACGTCATAAAAGCCTAGAAATCTTGTGGTACCAATCAACATTATATTCTGATGAAAATAATGAAAACATCTATTAAGCGACACAAAAAGCAAAAAGTTGCAAGATTAAACACATGCGTTTCGGCAAAAGCAAACAACCAAAACTTCTGGGGCCGTATTCATAAAACGACTTAAGTGGTTGCTATGCTGTTGCTAGGGCTAAATTTCTTTGAAGGAGATTCCCTACAACTATGAAATTTGCTCTGGAGGAACAGTCTTACAAAGACTGATCCTCCAGAGCAAATTCCATAGTTGTAGGGAATCTCCCTTATAGATATTTAGCCTTAGCAACAGCATAGCAACGACTTAAGTGGCCCAATGAATACCGCCCAAGATCCGCATGCGGCTGTGCGCGGTATGAAAAGTCTCCTACATTCGTTTTAACAATCCCTGTACTAGATTAATAGAGGATCTTACATGAGTGCTCATGTATTATTGAATTTATTAAACGAGTTATGGAAAAAGATAAGATGCGAGGCTTTGCCGAGCATCTTATCGGTTTTCCCCAACGAGTTTAATAAATTCAATAATACAGGAGCACGAATGCAAGATTCTATTTATCATATGACACTAAAATCGCATTTTATTAGCAAATTTGGCACTAAAACGTCATGATTTCCCGATTAGAAAAGGCGACGTTTTTATAGACGTCAACGCATAACGCTACGACGTAATTTGCATATTTAATCCACTAGTGGATTATCGCATTTAATGCATAGCTTTATTGCACTCTCAGATGCGACGTCATATGATAAAACATTTTACTCAGTCCTGCGCTTCTGCACATGATGTAAAACATAGTTTCTCCAAACACGACTGAATACAGATCAATGTACTTTTGGTTTCTTCTGCGTTTCAACAGTTTGTTTGCATCCGATTCATTATTATCTGCAAGTCCTTCCTTTGCACTAGTCTCAATCTTGGCGCCATTGAATCCAACATTTTATCGGTAATCGTATTTCTAAACTATGCACGACATCGTTTACCGAAATGCCTTATGTTGAACCAGCATAGGAATAACCCGAAAACCTTCGCTGTATGTTCCCATAGTAAAACGACTTGACAAATTAGTTGTACAGTTGACTGTCGAAATCTCACAGTACCCTCTTACATATAAAATATGGTTTTGTCACATTTCCTATTTTTCTACACATTTCAACTGCTGTTATCTCACACTACTGGTATCTCAAAGTAAATTTACGGGGACCAAAAGATTTACGTTGAGATATAGGAAGTTTGAGCTAAACTTCGACTTCGAGATATCCACATCCGACTTAATTTGTACTAAGAGCCAGTAGGTATCTGATTTTGTATCATGGCTTACTGTATTTTCCTTTGAAGTCGCCCGTTCATTAACTTTATTAACTTGCACTGTAAGACAATTCTGAGGTAGGCGGAGCTAAACTTTGCATTCACTTTACATTGAAGTGTACCTGGAGAACTGTGCGGATATCACAGATATACTGCACGGTATAGTTATAGCACGGTTCTGTCAAGTCTGATTTATATTGAACATCTGAGTAGCACTAGGATATAAGAGTCTGTTTGCATTTGCATACAGCATACACTCATATGAGTCTGCGCATCTGCTCATTATGGCCAGTGTCTTATTAACAGTTAATGGAACCTGAGAAATCTGTATTGTGCAAGTCAAAGACTCTGATCAAACTGCAGACTGATCCGGGCTTGAGCAGTTTGTGCATGCCTGAAGACCTATTTTGTTGTGCACAACTCATTTTAATTTTGATTAAAATAATCTGAGATTACTATGGTGGCTGGTTTGTGCCATTTCGTCTTTTCGTCTTTTCGCCGCGAAAAGACGCCACGCGAAAAGACGAAAAGACGAAAAGACGCCATGCGAAAAGACGAAAAGACGAAAAAACGCCAGGCGAAAAGACGAAAAGACGAAATAACGCCAGGCGAAAAGACGAAAAGACGAAACCCGCCACGCGAAAAGACGAAATTGCAGCGCGAAAAGACGAAAAAACGCCATGCGAAAAGACGCCATTTGAAACTCTTAAATTGTCGTCTTTTCGCGTGGCGTCTTTTCGTCTTTTCGTCTTTTCGCGTGGCGTCTTTTCGTCTTTTCGTCTTTTCGCATGGCGTTATTTCGTCTTTTCGCATGGCGTTATTTCGTCTTTTCGTCTTTTCGCGTGGCGTTATTTCGTCTTTTCGTCTTTTCGCGTGGCGTTATTTCGTCTTTTCGTCTTTTCGCATGGCGTCTTTTCGTCTTTTCGCGGCGAAAAGACGAAAAGACGCCATGCGAAAAGACGAAATAACGCCACGCGAAAAGACGAAATAACGCCATGCGAAAAGACGAAAAGACGAAAAGACGCCAGGCGAAAAGACGAAAAGACGAAATAACGACACACAAATACCCTTTCATTGATAACTGTATTGATTCCTAATACTAAGACAGATTTGTCTGAGTAAACAATATAGACTCATATCAGACTACTGCAAACGCAGCTACAGAAGCAGTCTGATCACAGAATTTGCCACTGAAATGCTTTTTTATATATCTTTTTGACAGCTAAAAATTGTAAGGATAGACTATAAAATTAACGTGGGGTCGGCAACATTTTGGGTCACTATGGTACCGTTTAGATTGAATAACAAATTTGTGCCTTGTTGACTGAGATCAAACACAGATTTAATCAAGATAATCAGTATCTAGCAGCAGTCTTATGAAAATTAGGATGGATTTATTTTATCCGACAGAAAAATAAAAGTTGTTAAAAGTGAAAAGGATAGCTAAAAGTATTAGTATGGGGTCGGCAATAATTACAGTTATTGATTAAAATAATCTGGGCCATGTTGACTTAAAAATTAGCAGACGCAAATTTACTCATTCAGGAGCGTAGACAGACCTATTACGTTGTTGTAGCAAGCATTTTTGAGAAATACAATCAAACCTGTCTTAAGGGGTCACCCAAGGGAAGGACAAAAAGTGGCTACTTAAGACAGATGACCCCATAATACGTTTCATTTACACTGTATTTTGGTTCAAAGGACCAAGGTGGCTGCTCAAGATAGGTGATCCCTTAATAGAGGTGACCACATAAGCAGGTTTGACTGTATAGCTGAATGTATACACCTCCAAGAAAGATCTCTCTAATACTGAACATTCTGTCCCCTTCTGTCATATTTACAAAGGGGCTCAACTTTTGTGACATTCTATTTGCTTTCCAAGATAGGGAAGTGAAGCAAACAGAAAAAAATAGATTCTTAAATAGGTCTGCTTTTAAAGGAAAGAATTTGCTCCTAGAGGACCAAATTCTACTTTCAAGAGCTGACCCTCCTTAAGAAAGGATGCAAAAATGCAAAATTGCTTCCCCTGAGAGTGGTCCCGTTCACCTTAAGCACAGATGCAAATATGTTGAAACCTGTGTCTCCATGCATCCTACGTAAAAATAACCGTTTTTTTTTTTTTTTTTTTATTTTGTTTTTTTTTTTTATTAAGTTTGAACAAGTAGATTTTCATATCTCGAGCTGTATCATAACATACGCAGAATGGTTACCAATGCAGAGCAAGACCAGACCACTCTTTTCCCAGGACACATATGTCCTAGGATTTAGGATCATAATGGTAACATGGTCCAAATTTATTACTTAATGCTAGCACCTAATCTACTATTTGCTTGTAATGTATTTTTTTTTTTAGTAAACTGTGTTACAATATTATTGTTCAAACTGAGAGATCGAGAGAATTAGGCAAAACGTCCCACCAATGCTAAGGTCATAGGAAGACAGGACCACGCGGTTTAGAGTCACATCTGAAGGACCACTGAGGCGAGGGTGTGTGTGTGTGTGGAGGGGTGGGGGGGGGGGGGGGGGGGGGCGGTCGAACTGACTGCAAACGCTGGTCTAGTCTAGCCTATCCCATAATCTTGTGCGGTCGTTGGGGCACCACAGATGACTCTAAAACACTCCTTTTCCACCTAGTCCTGTCTTCAGCTGCCCTATTTGAGCTAGCAAAATCCATCCCTGTCGTTTAAAGAAGACTTGAAGAGGAAGTAACAGTAGTTGTGCCCCTTTGTAAAAAAGGCGGAAGGAGGCACATTTTCAATTTAAAATGGATCTCTCACAGAGGAGCATTCAGATTAAAAATACTTCCTATAAGAAAGTGTTATAGCTTGAGCTGCAGCTAAATGATACCATAATATTCTTAAATATTGGGACACATAAGCCAAAGAGAAGTCTAATCAGGCTCTGCTCTGTCTGCGATTGGCACGTCTTTAGAAAACTATAAACTTGTCCAAATTTTGGGTTAGCTCCAGTTAAATGTATGTCAAATTAGGGAAAATACCGTATCATTATTTTTTCATACAGCGAAGTACAACAATGTTTCAATGTTTGTATTTGATAGTTTGAGAGAGATTACATGGTCAACAAGTGGTTAATCTTTTAGGCAGTTTAAGATCAAAATTAAGATAGGATGAAATTTGTTTGGAGTGTTTTACTCCAAAACATTCGGACGGCTCATTTTCTTTTCTGTCCGTTCAGTAGAAATACCATAATGACTTCTTTCCTCATATTTTTGGTAATGTTTTTAAAAGAACAGTTTAGCGGCAAAAGCTGCAAACCGTGATTAGTACACTTCTTTACAGATTGCATTCTGATCAGGGTCTACACAGTTTAAAAAAGAAACACCTGTCTAAGTATTCAGAGTATTAACTGCATTTAGAATAGGATATATTGATATATCTTAATGCAAAACACGTGATGCGAAAAGACGAAAAGACGCCATGCGAAAAGACGAAAAGACGAAATAACGCCACGCGAAAAGACGAAAAGACGAAATAACGCCACGCGAAAAGACGAAAAGATGAAATAACGCCATGCGAAAAGACGAAAAGACGAAAAGACGCCAGGCGAAAAGACGAAAAGACGAAAAAACGCCACGCGAAAAGACGACAATTTAAGAGTTTCAAATGGCGTCTTTTCGCATGGCGTTTTTTCGTCTTTTCGTGCTGCAATTTCGTCTTTTCGCGTGGCGGGTTTCGTCTTTTCGTCTTTTCGCCTGGCGTTATTTCGTCTTTTCGTCTTTTCGCCTGGCGTTTTTTCGTCTTTTCGTCTTTTCGCATGGCGTCTTTTCGTCTTTTCGCGTGGCGTCTTTTCGCGGCGAAAAGACGAAAAGACGAAATGGCACAAACCAGCCACCATAGATTACAGAGACAATTTATCTTGTAGTGTTCAGCAAACTCTACCACAGTAACCCTAAATGTTTAGCAAACAATATAGACCAGGTTAGGCAGTTGAATGGGCAGAGGATGATATGCTCTTTCACACTGCACAATTTGTCATCCTTACAAAATCTTTTTTTTTTTCGAACTCATCATTTGTATCAATACAAAATAAATTCAGTAAAAAAGTGGACACAATTTTTCGTTACTTCCATTGATGCTATTTGTTTAAAGTGATTTATTTGACCTTCAGGTCAAGAACAAAAAGCAGCTGGGGTGGATATAATTACACAGATATGCCACTCTTCATTAACATCCTGATAAGAGCTGTTTTGAATTCAAAATAGACAAAGGCTATTGGCTGCGATGATACAAAATACATATAAAATGGTGCCCCTCATATTTAGGATACCCTTCTCGGGGGCTACGCCCCCTCGAAGGGTATCCTAAATACTCGTGACACCATTCTATATGTATAACTTAGAGTCGTTGCACCAGTGCAATACTGTCAGGCATATTTATAACACAGCCAGACATATTTCATTTAAATTCTCAGCTTCTAATGAATTATTAACAATCATAATCATGGAAAATTAATATGTCAAAAGCGCATCGAGAATTATTATAAAAGACAGGTATTTTATTATTTTACAGAGGAGCTGTCTAACTTGAAATCAGTATTCTGGAGTTGGTTGCTGGTGCAAAAAGAAATTCCGAGTTAACGGTAAGTCCATTTTCAGCTATGTGTTGTACATGTAGTATTCGTTCAGTTTATTTTAATCATACGAAACTGGAGCTACTTAACTCTTTAAGCCCCAGTGACGCAATTAGCAAAATTTGCAAACGGCGTAGATCCTGATGAGGCGGCTCATAATGAGCCGCCTCATCTAGATCTACACTGTTTGCCCTCTAGTTTTTGAATTCCAAATATAAAAAGTCTTGGACAAGGCATTTTTTTTTTAATTTTTGCAGACGTAAATTTTGTCGTCTGCTTTTTGGTACTGAAAGAGTTAACCACTAAGTGATTCAGAGTGCTAGCTGCTGAACCTGTTTTCAATGAGGTAGAAACGTTTAATTGCTAGTGAATGTGTCAAATTTGACTCTAGTGTACTCAAGAAACTTTTTAAATGTTCTGTATTGCCGTTTAAGGTAAATGGGTTAACTTCCAGGGCAGCAACTGTTCCGTTTTGTTTTTGCCTCCCTTCCCATTACCGGTCAACCCTTTTAATGTTTTAGAGGTGACTCCCATTTAGAAGGGAGGCACAGATGCTGCCACTCAGAAAGTCTCCATTTTACTTTTTAATAGTGCGCATGCGTAGGCCAGAGCGAATGTATTTGCTGTTTTGAATATCAACCTTGCCTTACTGCTTGCTGAAGGCTGGTGATTGCTCAGTACAGATCAATTTAAACTGATAATCTTACTTTGGTATATTAGAGTTAGGCCCCTTTAGCCTGGTTTTCGCTTAGCAGGGGTGACCTCTAAGACATCTTTTACTGTATACATGTATGATCCTTTTTATCACGGTACGGGTACACATGTAATATATAACACGTACGGGGGCTGTATCATTACACGTACGGGGGCTGTTTTTTCTGACCTATTTTCTATTACTGTTCTATCTTGCCTTGACACATATATTGTGATTTCTAATAAAACGTCTCTTTATTGACACGATTTTTATATAAAAAAAAAAAGTGTGATTCTGTGACGAAAAAATAAATTCTCATCAAAACTCCTTTTATATTATTATTCAAAAAAGCAGAGTATCTTATTTTTATTATGCTGATGGTGTTTCCTTCCGTTAATAAAGTCTCCATAGCCATATCAGGGATATAACGTCTTGACACAAATCATAATGAAAAACGGTACAAACATCCCACTTGGCACACAAGGTTAAATCAACCTTGAATCAACCTTGATTAAACGTCATGACGTTGAATCAGGGTTGATTCAAGATTGATTCAATCTTGTGTGCCTGCTTGGATACAGTTCGCTGATAAAATGTGGGTTGGTGTACATAAATTGAGTTAGATAGCCGGCAAAATATGGTAGAACATGGTTTTTAATTAATGCAAATATTTTTTTTTTCTTAAAAGTGTCCGCCCTTGTAAATAATGGCGGCAAATTTTTGCGTTAAAGCCATACATATGTAGTGTTACTAAAGTAAAAGTACCGTAACTGCCAAAAGTATTGAGATAGAGCTGCTTGAGAAAAGGGTGCCCATGATCTTCGTTTTATGTAATGTTTGCACAGTGCAGTTCTTGGTCAGTCTGTTGAAGATTTCCAGCTAGTTGGAGAGTAAAATATTAACATGTTCCAAGTCTAGAACAATTGGATGATGACTTGCGTTTTGCGTGTTTTTTTAGCAGTATTTCGATCACTAAAACACGTTGGAAGGATGACATTGGATCGCTGTGTGCAGTGATACCTCGTTTAGGGTTGGAAAGAGTTCCGCCTCCAGCGGGTCCAGAACCCAGGGCCCTTAGATCCGCAAGCCAGTTTCAACCTACCGAGTTACCGGGGATCTATTTGAAATAATAATTACTGAACATTACAGTATTAGGTGATTTTAGGGTAATTACACATGTACTTAAACTAAATGGGTAAATCTTTTTACCGTTTACGCGGGTTCAAATTTTCGCGGCTTAGGGGCAAAAACATAGACATTAATTTTCGCGATTTTTAATTTTGGCGGTTAGCAACATGCGCAAAAATCAAAATTGCTTTATTTTCATTTGAGCTACATGTTGGTTAATGAAAGAACTGGCTCAAATGAAAAAGACCTGACAATACCGAAGCAAACAGAAACAAAATACCGGTATATGGACGCTGTGTCCACTGATAATACTTGTAAGAATCAGTAATTCAGTTCGCGATTTTAATATGTGTTGTTTCTAAGCAATCACGAAATACCGCGAAAAATGGAACTCCGCGAAAATTATCGCGTATACGGTATTTTCAAAACATTTACAGAAGAGAACTTTTTGTTTGCTTCCTGGTTCCGCACTACCATTAATTTCGACCATTGACTTACAGGCAAACTTATAAAGATTCGAATACTTAACGAATGATGCCCATCCCAAATCTGTTGACGCTTCCTGTCTCAGTCTTTAGGCCATGCACAATCAAACAGATCCTGCATACTTTCACCATACCCTCACCACCATCTTTTTCCCGTGACACGTCCCAATTGTTGGCTTGTGTATCCCAATGCACTTTCTAGGTGGCAAATTTTGGGACCCCCCTAGGTTGTTGCCTCTTTTTGAAACAAAAGATAGGTCCATTTTTTTATTTTGTTAAAATATCACTAATCATTAGTCTTGAGTTCCAGTCCCACCTGAAACAAACCAAACAATAACGTCTTTTATAATTCTCACTTGAGATACCTTCAAATCAGGATATTCTTGCTTCCTTAGGAACTACTTTACACCGTACCAAAACAATGTGATGTCGTACCACAGAGCTCCAGATAAGAGGGGGTATTGAGGATAATTCAAAGATAATTTTTCTTATTTCTCAATGAAAACATATGTTGTGACCCCTCATTAGAACCGTCTCGACGAGACGGTTCTAATGATGGTCACAAAATATGTTTTTGTGGAGAAATATGGATAATTATCCCAAAATTATCTCTGTTACCCCTTCTTATCTGGAGCACTGGTACCAAAACAGTGTGATGTCAATGGTGGTACGCCACCTCAAAGTTATCGAAACCTTTGAAAGAAGGTTATACTCTTATAGGCTTCTTATACTCTTCTTTTAGGAACAATTTCTTTCTTTAAGAGTTAACCTCATTCCAGACGCGGAAAAATGAAAACGGCCTAGTTGATTTCCTTGAATTCCAATTCAGCATCAGCATAATCTTTATTTCCCTTCAGAAGAACTCAGGTGCGATTGCTGGCTTTTAATGGGCAATAATATGATTCTTGGTATAATATTGTCAAGTCTTCAACGTCTTCGTGGTTTTATTATGCAGTGTTTAGACTGCACTTAGCAACCTAGGTTTTTTTTTTTAATTTCGTGAGTTCAGTACATTTTCCTTTCCTGTTTTGGTGAAGACCAGATGGCTTTGAGTGTTTTTATGTCTCTTGGGTCAACTGGTTGTGAGAGTTGATTCATATATTCATCGTTTAAAAGAATTTGAGAAAGGATATAAAACCTTATTAAACCCCTATCTTGTCTCTCTTTTTGTCTCTGCTTCTCTCTGAGGCAAAATCAAAGATATTCGGAATAAAAGGTTCAACACGCAAAGAACACACTAAATCTCAGATGTTTTAGTTATTTTATTACACTCCCCATAGATATTAACCTTTTTGTAGAGTGATTAAACCCGAATTGGGGGGACAAATGCAAACAGCTCAGGCAAAGATCAGACGCCGCAGACTGCGCCCTGTGATCAGGGTCTACACTGTTTGCTTACATGAATTTCTATGCAAATTATAATAAAAATGAAAGCATTAACCACAAAACCCCTAAAACTGGAAAAGGGCTCATTCAAATAAGAAGGATGGACAAGTTCACTAGTCAAGCAAGGGTTAACAAGGAATTGATTGCTCTAAAGTATAAGATGAAAACATCCACCCAATATAGAGTAGGAACTACACATGTATTTACTTCAGGTATTATCTGAACCATAAGTGACTTTTGATTGCAAACCACTCCTCCTAGAGGTGCATATTCTTAATTTTGAGCGTTACATGTAGTACCTATTGAAAAGGAAAAAACGGGTTTCTATAGCCTAGCGGTCCTACGGGCTTAGAGGCCCACTGTATCTTGGGCACAGCATATCAAAAGCGGAGCCGAACTATCCATTTCCTTTCGCTGTCTTATCCTTCTGTTATTCGAAAAAGGTAACCATTTTCTGCTGGGTGTCCAGTCGCCGCATGACCTAATGTTGGTTTGAACCCGAGTCCTTCCGACGACCTTCATTACATGTACCACAACGAAGTTACTCAAACCTCTCGTCCAGCCTATACTATATTGAGAATTCAAAAATTAGAGCGACAGTGGTATATAAATCCACTCGACCACGTCGCCTCTCTATGAATGGAAGCAACTAAAAAATGCAGAATTGCTTCCCCTGAAAGTGTACCCATTCTCGTTTACTTTGTGGATCTAAGATATATAATTATAAAAACGCTGCATTGCTGGTTTTGCTGTTCATTTAATACATTTCAATATGGCGCAGATGCATATTTTGCTTCCACAAAGGCCTACTGCAAATTTGTTTGTTACAAAACATGCACCAAATTGAATTATAAAGATTTGTGTCCCCAAAAACCCTAAACGTCTGTGATTCTTCATATTTCCTGGATAAAACGTATGCTAGACAACGTAAATCTTCACTTCTCGCCGCGCTGTGAGAAAGATTTAATGGGCTGCGACACGAGAAAACGAACAAACCGGCGTGTGGGCCCAGCGAAGCCTTAGACCAGCCAATCTGATCAGGGTATTCGCTGTTGGCATGGAGGTAGATTAGACCCTTAGCTACCCTTTAAGCGCACAGCGAAGACTCTGATCAGACCGGGAGGATGCAAAAGAAGAAACTTTTTATAGCAAGAGCAACATACTGATCGCGCTAGAATCACTCGGAGAGCAACTGACTCGGGTCAGCCTGCAGAAATGTGCAGAACGCGTTACAATAATAATAATTTAGTTTATAGAGCCGTTAACATATCCGACAATGGGTCTCCGTGCACAGTATTTGCTTCCAATATTGACAGAGTAGTCATATGGGACAGAAACTTCTGCACTTCTATACCAATTATAAATGATGCTGCACGACTAGCTACATCAATTCATCTTCTTTACACATAATATGGCGCAAGAACGAAGTCTGTGTCCCACTGAGGCAGATGAGGTGGTAGTTTTGAAAATAATTGAGGGTAACTTATGCATCATTGTCTTTGTAAACAACTGACAGTTTTTTTAGGAGTTCTTTGACCCTGCAGAAGCAAGAGGTACGTACAGACTCTAACACAAATCAAATGGAAAAACCTTTCAAAACTTGATGTACTATACCTACCGTCATGATATTGCTTCGTCAGGAGAAAACCTTTCTAACTGTGAATGGATACACTTTCTTTGAAAGCAACTCGATCGTAATCATTTTTACACCCCATCTGAATTGTCATTGTCGTCAGTTGTAAATGGGAATAACCCGCTTGATTTAATTCTTTCCTTTAGTTGTTGACCTCTATCAAGCGTAGCAGCCCCGAAAGCTGAGAAGAGGAAGCTCTGGCCTGCTGATCTTGTTCTGGGTCCTGGGTTCGTTTTCCGCTGGAGGCGGATATCTTTTAACTTACCGAAGTATAAATCTATCTGTAAAGTTCTAAAAAGTAGAAGACAATTCTTTGTCGGCAAAATTTAAAATAAACTGTATCATATTGACGGTTCAAAGACACAAACAATGTAGATCCAGATTAGATATGTCTTTAATTGTTATACTTAAGCATTTTATTTATATGAAATAAAGCAGTATTGCACTAGCTCTATGTCAAAAAAAAAAGTTAGGTGATGAATTAATACAGCTGTCTACAGCCGCAATACGGCGTCCACTACCATAGCAGAGCGGGGACTAAGCTCGCGCTGTTACAATGTTTTTGGTTTTCGGAAGCGATTTGCAATCTCTGACGAGAGAAAATATCCTCTAAAATACAAAGAATTTCAAATTCAGAATGGAGCTGGTCATAAAGTGCTTAAATTTTTATACACAAGACTAAAAGTATTTCTGGTAAAAATAATACGAGATTAGATAAGAAAAAGAGAAGTGCCCATCTTTATTCTTTTGCAGCACGCAGTTTCTTGTGCTTGTGCTAAACCTTTAAAACGCCAAAAGCGAACACAGTTGAATTTGCAAACAACGTAGATCATGAGGAGGCGGCTATTTATGAGTTGCAACACTTGAAACTACACTGTTTGGCCTACTGACTGTGATATTTTCAATAGGATATACATGTACCTCGGACAAAACGTTTATGAACTTTGGCAGACGTAAATTTTGTTGTCTTGTTTTTGACGCATTAATGGAATAATAGTAAAATAAATTTACTTCAGAAGATCATCCCCAAAAGTTTGGCTGGGAGTGAGGTGGGGTGGTCGAATGAAGGGGGTGGGGCGTAGTTAGTTTTAAAGTTGATGAGTAAAAGGTGTCTACAAGTTCAAAAATTTTGGCTTTAATCAGTATGTCCTCTAATTAGCAAGTTGATATTTTGGATGCAGAAATATGATTTAGAATCATGACAGGTAGAATAATCTAGAAAAAAAGATTGTGTGCTTCGAGAATTATTTCTTTCAGGCTCTGCTGTCGTCATGGGTTACACAGTTTGACGCATTCTCTGCTGTTTGTTTAAGAGTTGGATGGTTATACTTTCTGGTGAAGCAACTCTTCCATTTTCAGAATTGTTTCCTTCTCATTGGTGTTCACCTCTTAACTGTCAAAAATTCTCATATAGGAGCAATTTTATTGCGTTTTAAATGTAGCTCCTGTATCGAAAGGGCTTTGTCTCCCCCATCCAACGCCCAAGCCCCTCCCCGACCTACTTGGGAAGCTAACTTGAGCATGTGTTGAGGTCTAGAAAACTTTTCTGTAACAAAAAATGGCGCAAAACAGGAGGTGACCAGTCTCATTAAAACATATTTCCATATGAAAACTGTAGAGAAAATAATAAAACGTGCCGAAACCAAATTAGAAATTATTTTTGAAATACGTTATGAAACGAAAACAATAACATACGCGATAATTAGACTCACGGCAACATCACGAGAAATATCAGCAACTGCGCATGCGCAAATCAGTCACCACACATGCGCAGTCTGATTTCAACATGCACATGATTTGTACACACAAAATTTCAAAGAGCTTGATACTGATATCTTGACCGATTGCGCATAGACACAGGCTGGTCATGACATGCGCATGCGCAGTTTCCATAGCGACCGAAGACAGACTTTTCCCATGGAAGGAATCTTTAGATGAAAAGTAGTGTTGCTTAGTTACCAGGTTGTTAATGTTCCATGTATATACTTCGTATTTACTCATTCAACCTAGAATAACTAAAATTTAGCCTCTTGCATTCTACGAGAGAAGTGACAAATTCTTATCAGTCGTCTTATTTGGATCGTCACTAGCTAAATTCAGATGGTTCAGCCTTTTGGTTTAAACAATATGAGCCGCGACATGACAAAACCAACAATGTGGTTGTGCGTCCAGCGCAGACTCAGATCAGCCTGGGCATCCGCCCAGTCTGATCAGAGTCTTCGCTGTCCGCATGGAGGTAGCTTAGACCCTTAGCTACCCTTTGAGCATTTAATGAAGAATGTGATCAAACTGGGCAGATGTCCAGGCTGATCTGAGTCTGCGTTGGGCGCACAACCACATTGTTGGTTTTGTCGTGTCGAGGCTCATATATATTCATATAAACAATCACAAGAATATATAAATACATGTACAATAAGCGAATAGGATCTGAACAAGTGATGCCAGTGTCTTGGACATGAATTCCACATCCGATTGAACACTTTCTGAGTCAGATCGAAACGATGGAAGGACAGTGTTACGGCGTGAAGAATCCCTCCGCAGGTACTAGGCCGTTTTTGATTTATTGTTTTTGGGTTTAACGGCCCTTTCAGACAGTGTTTCAGTCTATATCGGGTCGTCTTCCAGAGAGAGGGAGAAAGAAGAGAAATGACAGTCGAGAGAAAAAATGTCCAAACAACCCCCACCCGCACCTACTGGAAGCACAGTAGGCCCTTGTCCTACTACTTTCCAAAGCAGTAGGACGCCCCGGCACTGGAAGTTAAACCCAGCACCACCGCACCACCCAACTAGGCGACTGTGCCGTCGAGGCTCTCAAATGTCTCTTACATCTGAATCCAATAGGCCTTGTGGTTTTAGAATAAAGCTTGAGATATTCGAAGGCTTCTTTCTTCTGTAAATAATATAGCAGTCTTCGTGTTCAAACGTATAAAATGAGCCGCGACCAGCGAGTACTCAGACTCTTCCGCGTTCTCGCTAGATGAAACGAGTCTTCCTTAAACGACAACGTGGAGTCAATATTGATCAGTGATGATTCAACGCCTTGATGTTGAATCAACGTTGATTCAATGTCGATACAACATTATGTGCTCACTGGGTGAATGTAGTCAGGCCATAATATGCCTGAGTTTTTTTTGTGTGCAGTTATATTGCATATTTCAGTTTACATTAGTCTTGGTCCTGTGCGTTTAATATCTAAGAAAAGCTGATGAATTCAGCAAGAGGTAAGAAAACCTTTGAAGGCATTAGACTGCTAAGGATACTTGAAGTCAAGAATCGATGGAAAATGGTGTTGCCCAGGGCCATGATCTTTTGTGTGTTGATCTAACTTTGAAAAGATATAACGAGAATATGGGATGGGTTCAAGTATACTAGTACCAAGTGCAAGCTAAGTTGGCGTCGCATTATCCCTAACACATAACAACATCGGATTTAAGTACATGTATATGTTCAAATGTTAAACTTTTCTGTCAGCATCCAAAACTGTTTGTTATGATTAACAAAGAGAAAAACATTTTTATAAACAACAAATGAATAAACAAAAATCATAAAATAAAATTTACCTCACCAAGCTCTTTCCCATAGCGGCATTTTCAAAGAAACCTTGCTTCGTTTGCATGATGACCTTAAAAACAATTTAACTATAACCCTTCGGTGCACTCGACTTGGCCGTCTCAGGCAATAGGGCATCCGGTCGTTACCAACACTTTGGGACGATAGTATAAAAGGCATGCAAAAGCTGCTATGTGTCCTTAGTGCTATTGACGACTCGACCGTAGATCGAGTTCTCCACAGCACCTCAGGGAGGTAGTTTTTTTACTCTAGTCCACAAAAGCATGAAATTGTTGTATAAATATTGACTAACCGGTCAATATCGCAAAACTTTAACAATACGTGACTTCGGATCAGCCAGTGAAGCTATGCTGTACATTTAGTCATATAACTGATATTTCTCGGGATTGTATAAAACAAATGAAGATATAATTATGTATAATATATAGGACTGCATATGTTGGAAATCAATAGTCAGCCTCAGTAATACTAACAGCGGTGCCGAGACAAAACATGCCTGTAGCCATAAACAAAACTGCGCATGTGTTACCTTGTCAGCGCGTGCGCTGTTAAGATTGACAAGGATTGGCTAGCAAACTATGATGTTCTGAACAGGGCTTGCTTAAGTATGCATAATTTGCATTAGTCTTAAAGCTTGTTTATGAAAAAAAAAAAAACAACCTCTGAATCAGAAATTCTTTGACTTATAAAACAAACAAGGATATAAGGATATCATTATGCACAGTATAAACCGTAAATTCTTATTTTATCGGGACAGACAGGTATGAGCAAACAGTGCAGACCCACATCAGACTGCTCCTTAAGGAGCAGCCTAATATCAGGGTCTACACTGTTAGCACTGTCTGCACCTATGGGCGCATTAATAAATTGTAACACCTACTTGTTCTATTTTTCGGACAATAATTATTATTTATTTAGGTGTTCCAAGTTTTAGAGTGTTTACTTTAGCGGTGTTCATATAGCCGCTGAATCAATAGTCATATTACCAGTTCAAGCTTACTATCACAGTATATAAAAAGTGTAAAAAAACAAATATATTTTCATTCAAAATCGTTTTACTATGTTCACTCAAATGGAAATGTTAAGATGTCTCTTAAATTTTGACCTAGTGACATGCTGACATAAATTGTTGTTTATTTCATAATTTCATCTGCGCTTCTGCATAAATTCATTGAATTGACATGACAGGTAATGACTAAATGTGTGAAATAAATTGCAGTGAAAATACAATAGGATGGGTCATACATGTATAAACTGGACTAAAAATGTGGATCAAACAGGTATCTATTTTAACTTTTTTGATTGATTTTTAAAACTTTTTTTAAGGTAAACTTTCCTAAAATTGAATTTAAACATGATTATGTTGATTTAGCGGAAAGTATAATGTCAGATTTATAATCATGGTAAATGGGTACACTTTTAGGGGAAGCAACTCCGTAATTTTCATTTTGCTTTCCTTCTTAATTGGAGTCAACTCTTGAAGAAAAGAATTTGCTCCACTTAGTGGAGCAAATTCTTTCCTTTAAGAGTAGACTCCATTTTGGAAGGGTTTCGCCGTCCAGGGAAGCAACCGTTAAAGAAAGAAAGAAAAAAAGGAGAGGAGATGGTTGACCTGCCGTATGCACTTTGAAAACTGAAGTACTTTACCATGTAGACACAGGTCAGAGATTTAAAGCGTTAAGCAGGCTGATAAGAAGTTACACTGCTATCGTTTTAAGGTGTATGGGTATCCATCCATGTTCTTTCCACCATATGAGCCGCGACACGACAAAACCAACAATGTGGTTGTGCGCCCAGCGCAGACTCAGATTAGCCTGGGCATCCGCCCAGTCTAATCAGAGTCTTCGCTGTCCGCATGATAGTAGCTTAGACCCTTAGCTACCGTTTAAGTGTTTAGCAAATACTCTGATCAGACTAGGCGGCTGCCCAGGCTAATTTGAGTCTTCAGTTGGCGCACAACCACTTTGTTGGTTTTCTCGTGTCGCGGCTCATATATAGAAAGAGCTTTTTTTTGTGGCTCAGTTTGCTTAGAGTGCGATGTAGCTCTTTCAAAAAGAGGTCAACTCTTTAAGGAAAAAAATGCCTCTGCAGGATTGAATTCCTTTCTTTAAGACTTGACACCCATTTAGCAGAGAGGCAAATATTAAAATGCCAGATTGCTCATCTAAAGCTTAAAATATGCCAGCATGTGCTACATGTAGTTCGAAATTTGCTTTTCGTCCAAGTGCGCTCCGATTATTTCTTTCTCCACCAGCTATTAGAAATATAAGAAAAGAAAGAAAGAAGTAAAGGAAAACAAAATTGAACTGAATTACATTTTTTATCTGAGTAATGCAGAAAGAAACCGCAGCATTGCCTCAAAGGTCGATTTATGGGTTTTAAATGTTATTTTACGCTTATAAAAAGGTTTGGCTAAACACACAAAAGTGAAAACTTGCAATGACAGATTATAAACACACAGGATTGGCTAATTGTTGGTACAGTAAACTCCGTGCGGAGTGACCCCAGTGCGTATACCCGAGGAAGTTACACGGACATATCATTAAAGCAATGTTGATCTGCCTGCTCAGGGAGCCCCGGTAGTTCAGTGGGTTAAGCTCTGGCCTTCTGAACTAGCGGACTGGGTTCGAGCCCCGCTTGAGGCGGGGATCTTTTCTACCGTAGACGAGTTTCCGTTGCACACAGCCGTTCTATATCACCGTTCCATCTTCCTGAAATAACTGAAATACTGATGAAAAGGACGTAAAATCGCAAACCATCCATCCAATCATCTGCCTGCTGCGTGCGTTTACATGTACTACCACTTAAAGCATCAAAAATGAAAAAATGTAATTGAATTTGCGAACAGTGTAGCTATTATATTCACTGTTTTAACTCTAAGTATGATATAGCTTGGACGAAACCATTTTAAGAGTACAAACAATTTATGGCACGGAAACTTTTCTAATTAGGTTGGTTGGTTGTTGGTTATTTTGGTTTTGATAGATTGATTATTTTGGGTTTAACAGCCCTTTCAGTCAGTATTCAGTCTATATCGGGTCGTCAACCAGATAGGGAGAAAGAGGAGAAATGATAGACGATAGAAAAAATGTCGAGACAACCCCCACCCGCACCTACTGCGAGCACAGTAGGCCCTTGCCCTACAATGTTCCGAATCAGTGGAAGTTACACACAGCACCATCGCACCACCCGACCACCCCCTGTTATTTTGGGCTTACATGTAACCCCATCTGAGGCAGTATGTTAGTCTAATCGAGCCGCCGATATAGAAGAGGAAGATAGGATAAACTAGAGTATAATAGCCGGGCCACGTAGCGCAGTCGGTAGCGCGTCTGACTCAAGAGCCAGAGGTCCCGGGCTCGATACCCGGTCCAGCCACTCACTTTCGTTTCTCCTTCCGCTGATTCAAGAAGGGTAGTTGTCAGTTACTGGCTAAAGTATGTGCACGTCTTAGTACTGGTTAACCGCTTAGGAGGTCTAAGCCTGCCCAGGAATGTTAGGTAAACAGACCGCTCCGACGTAACCATACTGTAGCTGTTTACCGTGGTAAAGCAACAAAACAAACAACGAGAGTAAAAACATCCAAGCAACCATCCCTCATCTACAGGATGCACAGTCGGTCATTGCCTCCCAAATGTAAAAAAGTGTCAATGTATCTTCGACCGTTCTTATTTGGGAAGCGTGGCTGTGTTTCACTAAACTTCGTACGAAATTTTTATTTTTGCATCTGTTTCCTTTTTAGTTTCTTAAAAATGCTAATACTTTTGAATGTCCTAGTTCTTTTTAAGTATTCTATAAAGAATATAAGAAAAAAATTACGAAGAAATCTGTCATGAGAATTTAGAAGAATACAGCCAAAACGCGCAGTGTGGGCTGAGTGTTGCGGGTTGCATATAATCGTTATATTCTTATGCTGGCATTCCCTAAACTGGAGGGCAGCTCTCCAATACTTTTGCGATATGGCGCCAGTGGTTAAGCGCTGCTTTACAGATCTGGCAGACGCGACCGGGTTCGAGCCCCCACTCAAGGCGAGTATCTTTCCTACCGTAAACGGATTCCATTGTATACATCCATTCATTATCACCTTCCCATCACTGACATGACTGAAATACTGTCAAAAAGGACGTAAAATTACAAGTAATCCATCCACACATGAAAATATATCTTACGACTCGTGCGAAAGCAAAGACGCAGATCACCAGTGCATCCGCACAGTCTGATCAAAGCCATTGTATAGGGCATTAGCAATAATGAGCCGCGACACGACAAAACCCAGAGTGGCATATGCACCCAGTAAAGACCCAGATCAGCCTGGGCCTTTGCCTAGTCTGATCAGTCTTCGCTGTACGAATGGGGCTAGGTTAGATCCTAAAGTACCCTTTGAGCGCACAGCGAAGACTCTGATCGGACTGAGCGTCTGCCCAGGCTGATCTGAGTCTTCGCCGGGCGCACATGCCACTCTGTTCGTTTTGTCATGACGCGGCTCATTTATGAATATGTATTCTACATAATCTAGAAATGAAACCTTTGACTAGTTTGGGCAGAGGGCAGCATGACTTGATTATTTGTTGAACACACGCATGTTATTGCCCTTTTTTCACGCGTTGCCACTCATTGGGACGAGGTGACACCTTCCGCTTGTTTGCCGTACCAACTTTCGGGGATCGCAAGCTCATTCAGAGCCTGCAGACTGATCATTAGCACTGAACACTCCTCGTTACATGTAGCCCTCACTTATAAAAGTTGACCATGATGTAAAGCTGCCGATAAATCACATAGAATGTCAGTAATTCATGTTATTTTAATGGTTTTAATGTAATTTGTACAAAAATAATCAGTCTCAGCATGTGCTTTGCAATTATTCTGATTATATCTGCGTAAAACGGAAACAAAATGGTTGCACGTTGGGCCTGCAAATGACTGATAATATACGTAACGGAAATTATTGCTTTTATAACTGTGTCACACGTTTCCAACAGCTATTTTCAACGAGGAAACAATGAACTTGCGCATCTCATATGGGTCATCGTCAAGGTTCCTCTTTGAACATGAGATTGCACTTTGGGTACCGGATTTTTACTTGGGTCCTTCGGGTCAGATTTTACTTGTGTATTCGGATTTTTACTTTGGGGTATCTGATTTTGGTGAAAACCGTAGGTTTTGAGCTTACATGTTGCATGACCAGTCTGGTGCGGGTCTGGATTGTTTGTCATTGAGTCAACAGTTTTATTGATTACCAAACTTACTTTATAGAGTAATAATATTATTAAGATTATTACCCGACCTCCGATGCTGAACATCAAAAATAACGCATCACTTAGTTTTCAAATTTCAGACACCGCAATCTGTTCTTTAAAATGAATAAAAATATACAGTTTTAAGTTTATACTATATAGTTGATTGCTCCAATGACATTAAGTTTCACTGAATCTAATTAAATAGTCAAGCGTGAAGAGGACGCAAAGGAATGAACCTTTGAAAAGCAAAATTCACATACTATGGAATACTGGTATAACCTTCATTGGTAGCAATACTATTTAAGCAATTCAGATGAATTATGAGGTTTCCAGTGTAAACCGTTGTATTTCTTCATGTCAAGTGCAATCGTTCGTGACGTCACACAGCTTACAACAATTCTTTATTAGAAGTCTGCGTATCATGTAACTTCAGAAACACAGTCGATCGAATGAATTGTAAGGTATTATCTTTTCGGTACTCGTTTTTGAATGCTATGTGAATTAATTGATACGAAAATTATATGGGTAGGACGGGCAGAACACTACATGTAGCAGTTCCATTGCTCGCATGGCTAAAGTTGGATTCGGTTTTATGTACATTACATATGTCGTACCTAGGCCTTACAAACTACAGATAAAGAAAAAAATCTATTATTAAAAAAAATATAAATACATAATAAAAAAAGTCCTTTATTTTTTAAGTTTAGTAATATAAAAAGTAACAGTCTACTGTGACATTTGCATTCAACTCACGTGGTCGGTCAATGGTTTTGACAATGACCGGATACGTGATGTCATCCATTTAAAAGTACTTCAGAAGTAGGGGGTGGTATTTTTTTATTGTCGCCCGATCTCGTACTGCCGGCGTAAAGTCAGACGTGGATGGAGTCTCCTGGCATGAAGAGATTCTGCTTTTACCTTGTTTTGGTAATAAAATAACTATTACATGCCTTATAGGGACAACAGTCAAAAGTATGGCCCTTCGGATCGGAGCTCTAGACTTGGCGGCTTCATCGGGTCGGCCGCGGCATCTTGGGGTGATAGTTTAAACTATTGCCCATAAAGGCATGAACAATTGCATAGTGCCTACTATGGTTTTCACCTTCATCGCATGTGATAGGCCGATTTGTTGACAAACGTCCGTTTACTGACGTCACCAAGTAACATGTAACGCAGAATACAGTATACAGAATTTTATTTGCTGCACAGGTATACCTTAGTAGATTAGTGTTAAAGGCATGTTCATGTAACACATAAATGCATAATGCAACAAAAGATAATGCAGACAGTAGTCTCCCCCACCCCCACCACACACACACATACAAAACGCATACGGTCAATGTCCCACGTCATAAGAGCCAGGTTATGATACCATAAATGATGCTTTGAACCATTACAGGAGAAAATAAATATTCCACTAGCTTTCAAAACTTCAGTATCATGGTTTGATAATATATCAATGAAAATTTCTTTTTTCATTCTTTTTTTTTTGGTATTGCTTCCTTGTGTTATCTTATTGAAAATACAGAAGAAGCGGGCGATGTTTAGACTGTGGCCCGGACACGCGCTAAGTGATTTATAGACGTAACATAATGTTAGCATTTGACATCGGTTAGGTTTCATGCATTGTAAGTATAAGTCAAAACATTCACCCCTCGATGATGTGGACGAACTGATGCACTAGACGGTACACCACAGATATCCCAATACCTGAGCCGCGACGCGACAAAACCAACAATGTGGTTGTGCGCCCAGCGCAGACTCAGATCAGCCTGGGCATCCGCCCAGTCTGATCAGAGTCTTCGCTGTCCGCATGAATGTAGCCTAGGCCCTTAGCTACACTTTGAGCACCTAACGAAGAGTCTGATCAAACTGGGCAGATACCCAGGCTGGTCTGAGTCTGCGCGGGGCGCACAGCCACACTGTTGGTTTTGTCGTGTCGCGGCTCACCTAAAGTTTGCATGATCATGTCGCCGTAGAGACTAGTCATTGGTGCTGACGACTGAGTCACCTACCAAACACTCTCGGGGTTCTAAAAGATAGCGATGAAACCTGCAAGAATATATTATATAAGTATATTTAATTGATGAAACTGCCAATGTCTATGTTTATAAGTACAGATGAAGAGTTGTCCATAGCAAAGCATATAACAGAATAGATTTAAGTCTACCAGTGGTAAAATTCGTCGAAGCACATATCATTATAAAACATGTACAGCCTTCAGAATTGATGATCATATGTCAGATGATACGCTTTTTTGTATCGTATAACTGGCAAAAAAGAAGTGACATGGTTTTTTCTTGAAAAAAAAAATAATAACCCAAAATATAAAAACATGACAAATCTCTTCTAAAAAAATACGAGTTTCGTTTCTAGTTCCCCTTTGAGCAATGAAATTACGCAGCAGCGAGACTCTAAATGGTGGGCTTGCCTTATACTGTATTACCAGCCATCTAAATAACTCAGATACATGTATGTTTTCAAATCTTTTTTATGAGAAAAAAAAGACGTTTAATTTTTTTAAGCCGGCCAATTACGATGATATACAATGACGAAACTGTGGTAAGAATCTGGCAGGGACACCTACCAATAAAATAGTTCATACTGAAAGTGCATTGGGTGTGTGTGGTGGTGGTGGGGGTATTATTTGCAACGTGGGTGATGCAGCCTACGACGATCATTAAACATGATGGAACAGGGACTGATCTAAAGAGAAGACTCAAGTTTAGCCTGCTCATCCATGCAGTCTAAGCCGTATTCCCAGTTCGATCAATACTTAAAAGATCACTAACATATGTGCAGACTGATATGAATCTCTGCTTTTCTCACAGTAGTCCAGTCAAATTGTGGGGGAACCTAAAACAAATTGCAACAAAAGGTTTCTTTGCAGTAATAAGCTCCTACATGTAAGACCTACATTTTTAACATACTAAAAGAAGGACAAATCGGAGAATGCGAAACTTGATTTTTTTCATGTCTTGTTTCTGAAGGGTTTAAACCACTGCATCGATACTTTTGGTCGGAAAACCACTTCTAAATATCATTTCTAAACAAGTTAAATCCATAGAAGTCGTTAATAAAACAGTTATATACAGTTCTTTAGCTTTTGTCTACCATTAAATTTGCTGATTATGCCTAACCGGTCGATCATATAGTATATTACTATTGGTTTACCCCACCCACCAGTGCAAATTTTGCTTTTACCATAACCTCTATTTAGGTGGACCATATGGATGGTAATGAAGATAGTAAACAGAATCAATGTTTTTAAATGAAGACTGTGACAGAACAATAGAAGAAAACAGCTTGATGTAACTCCTATTTATCAAATGACGGGACATCTGAGAGTGTTGTTTTGTTGCTTCACGTCCACGGTAAACAGCCATGGTCATGTTGGGACGGTCAATTAACCTTAGGCCAGCTTAGACCTCCTATGCAGTTAAGCAGTACTAAGTGCACATACTTTCGCCAGTAACTGTCCTTCCTGAATCAGCGGAAGGAGAAACGGAAGTAACTAGCCGGACCGGGTATCGAACATAGGACCTCTGGCTCCTGAGTCAGACACGCTACCGACTGCACTATGTGGCCCGGCTAAATACTTCATGTGTTGAAAGGATAATCCACTAGCGGGTTAAATATGCAAATAACTTGGACATGCTTTTGGATATTAGGTGATGACTCCCATGACATTTTTGCATTCGCAAATGGTAAAATGTTTACTTTGTTGCTTCAAGATTTACAAATTATACTTCCTTCCCGCCTAAAAGCCACCTCCCCACCCCACCCACTCCTCTGAAAAGAAGTCATTGTTTTAGCTCGCCTGAACGACCTTCAGGAAGAGCTATTGTTGTCACCCCTGTGTCGGCCTTTGTGTTGCACCCGCGTCTATGTCCACCTTTTGGGTGTTATAGGTTATTTAAACACACATATCTCTTTTACCCATTGATACCCTAAGTTGATACTTTCACTTATCCTAGATAATGGTCTTACGTTTTACACCCTTGCCCCTCAGTGACCTCGAGGTCTAGGTCATGGAATTGGAAATTTAAATTGTTAAAATATGGGATGTTCTTTAAGGTTGGTTGGTTGGTCGTTTTGGGTTTAACGGCCCTTTGAGACAGTATTTCAGTCTATATCAGGCCGTCTTCCAAAGAGCGGGAGAAAGAAGAGAGAAATAATATACGAGAGAAAAAATGTCCACACAACCCCCACCCGCACCTACTGCAAGCACAGTAGGCCCTTGCCCTCCTATTATTCAAATCAGTGGGATGCCCCGGCACTGGAAGTTATACCCAGCACCATTGCACCACCCTACCACCCCCTGTTCTTTAATGTTTCAGCTAACCTGTCAAGGTGACTTTATAGTATACATGTAGCCTTGGTCCGTAGTCCGTCGTCTTCTTCAACACTTAAAATTATACCTCCTAAACCATATGCCCAGTCTTGATCAAATTTTATGTGTAGCATTGTTGGGGTGGGGGATTGACTGCATTAGGTTATAGGGCAGATCAGATTGGATCTCTGGTTGCCATGGCAACATCAAGCTCCCATAGACTTACAATGAGAAAAACTTAAAAATCTTCTTCTCTGAAACCATGAGGCCCAGAGTTTATATACTTTAATATGTAGCAATGTTTAGTGGTCCCCTACATCACTTCTGCCAATCCATCTCCTGGGGTGCAAACTGGCCCCACCATATGGGCCCATTGGTTTATATAGGGCTATATAGATAAAGAACCTTCAAAATTTTTCCGCTCTGAAACCATGAGAACCAGAGCTTACATATTTAGTATGTAGCAATGGTTAGTGGTCACGTACATAAATCCTGCCAACCATGCCTCTGGGGTCCGAATTGGCCACTCCCAGGGATCCTAAGCTCCCATAGACTTATAATGATAAAAACTTTAAAAATCTTCTTCTCTGAAACCACGAGGCCCAGAGCTGATATATATATACACAAAACCTGCCAACCATGCCCCTTGGGTCCAAACTGGCCACATCCCAGGGTGTCATTTGTGTATATAGGGCTATATAGCTAAAGAACCTTCTAACATTTTCCTCTCTGAAACCATGAGGCCCAGAGCTTATATGTTTAGTATGTAGCAATGCTTAGTGATCATGTACATAAATCCTGCCAACCATGCCCCTAGGGTCCAAATTGGCCACGCCCCAGGGGCATTAGCCTCCATTGTCATATGAAGTGGAAAACTTATAAGAAAATCTTCTCTGAAACCATGAGGCCGAGAGCTTATACATTTAGTATGTAGCAATGTTTAGTGGTCCCCTGCATAAATCCTGCCAACCATGCCCATGGGGTCCAAACTGGCCCCAACCCAGGGGTTATTTGTTCATATAGGGCTATATAGCTGAGAACCTTCAAAAATCTTTTCTCTGAAACCATGAAGCCCAGAGCTCACATATTTAGTATATAGCAATGGTTAGCAATAGTGAGTCGTCACGTAAATAAATCCTGCCAACCATGCCCTTGGGATCCAAATTCCCTCTGCCAATCATGCCCCTGGGATCCAAATCCCCCCCCCCCCCCCCTCAGGATCTATCATTGGCTGTTATAGACTTATAATGGGAAAAACTCAAAATATCTTTTTCTCTGAAACCATGAGGCCCAGAGCTTATATATTTATTTAGCATGTAGCAATGTTTAGTAGTCCCCTACATAACTCCTGCCAATCAAGCCCCTGGGGTCCAAACTGGCCCCTCCTCAGGGGGTCATTTGTTTATATAAAGCTATATCCTTAAAGAACCTTCAAATATCTTCTTCTCTGATACCATGAGGCCCAGAGCTTATATACTTAGTATTTAACAATGCTTAGTTGTCACATACAAAAATTCTGCCAACCATGCCCCTGGGGCCCAAATTTGCCACGCCCCAGGGGTCATTAGCTCCCATAGACTTATAATCTTTAAAAAAAATCATCTTCCCTGAAACCATGAGGCCCAGAGCTTACATATTTAGTACTTAGCAATGTTTAGTGGTCCCGTTCATAGATCCCGCCGGGGAGATTTACAAAGACTATTCATAAGTATGTTGCACTGTTTGTGTTATTATGCATATAATATTCTGCCCTTTGTGCCTTTGTTTCGGGCTTCTCATGCCTTTAGAGATCAGTATTCTAAATCGAAGCATGTTTATGCTAAGCAAAGTTATCAGTATGATATATTTCTTGTTGCAGTTCAGTTACTGACCTTCAAAAATTCACTTCAGATTTTAAGGCAGAATAAAGTGGGTGGGATAATTTATACCTATTTAGACCTAGATGGCTTTACATTCAACAAGAAAATGTGCCAAATTCAATCTTAAGCTTCTAGATTCAATTCTGGCATAGGCAGAATAGGTTTTTAGAAATAAAATTCACAGCAATAATGTTTTGTCATATAAAACATTACAAATAATTAGTATATTTAAGACGCAAATAGGAGCTTGCAAAAATGCAGAAAAAAATATATTTTGCATTATCCGATTTTATCCTACTTTTGATATGTCATATGGGAATGTCAGCTCTCAACAAAAATGCAAAAAAAGCTTTTGTTGCAATTTGTTTTGGGTTTAGGAAAAAAAATCTCCAGTTTGCCTGGACTACAAGGCACATCCGCAGCCAGTATCATTGCAGCAGCTGTTGCTGCAACTATTATTGAGACGGATTAGATTTCATTTTCCACATAATCGGATATAGATAATGAGATGCAAAATTCTATAGTCAGAAAGATAATCATTATGAAAGAGTACACTTGTTAGATATAATAATTGAGCCGCGGCACGACAAAACCAACAGAGTGGCATTTGCGGCGAGCGAAGGCTCAGATCAGCCTAGTCTGATCAGAGTCTTCGCTGTCCGCATGGAGCTAGCTTAGACCCTTAGCTACCCTTTAAAGGCACAGCCAAGTCATTGATCAGACTGGGCGCATGCCTAGGCTGGTCTGAGTCTTCACTGCCCACACAGGCAGTGTCACGACTCGTATTATATTGTTGAACGTGGCATTTTATTCGTGCAACAAAGTCACTTTAAGGTGTTGGATACAACCTAGGAAGAACAAAATTCAGTTTCTTCACTCTATGTTGAAAAAGACTTTGCGTCCATTTTCGGATCTTTTTTTATTTTGATGGAAGCAGCCAATCAGTGTGCTTTATTTTGAGTTTGAGAATGTACTTAAGATTTATAACCTCTGGGCCTGGTCTGTACATGTACATGTATATCTGAGGACTGAAACTCCGAAATATTGATCCTGTAAGATCGAGTTTTATTTAGTATAAAGGTAGGTTCCTGGACTAGCGATAACAATTATGTTCACAAAATATTTTTTGTCTTTTTTTCTGGGTTGTATTGAACTCTCTTATTTTTCTGAATCTTTTGCTACTGAGAAAATCGTCAGATGTTGTAGAAAATAGTTGTTTTCCCTTTGGTTTATTTTCTTTAGTTGAAATTCCAGTTCTAAAAATAGTTATGTTAGATGTCTATAAGTGCGTGATTCCTGATGTCCTTCTCCAAAGGTCAATTTTCTCCAGTCTTGCCATGAGCCCACCTAGAGGCCTGGCATGGCGGATGGGTAAAAACTATCCCAAAATGCAACGCATCATGACGTCAGCTGCGTTATCTATTTTTGGTGCGAACTAAAAATAGCGCTAACTGGTGTGCGAAGCAGAGTTAGAAAATCCCTTGCAATACTTCTTTTCTGAGTTTTGATTTATACTTTTTAGTGAAACTTATTCATTCCCTTTTTATAAGTGCTTTCCAACAACTTGGATAAAAAATTCATCAAAATTATGATGCATTCCAAAGTACAGGAACCTACCTATAAGTCTTTGAAATTTGTTACTAAGAAATATATATTAGTCATATGATTGATTTTTCTTTTCTTTTCATATTTTCTTTCCTGTTTTCCGACAACATTAAATTTAATAGTCAGTGACAATTTCGGATTTTTATTAAAGAGTCAAGATATACATTCTTTCTATTAAATCGTTTCGCGCGCTCTCTTTCTTCTTTCACACGCACGCACGCATGCACACCATGTATTCACTCAGAGAGAGAGAGAGAGAGAGAGAGAGAGAGAGAGAGAGAGAGAGAGAGAGAGAGAGATAAGAATTGTATACTGAGGCTCTTGGCGAGAATAGACTCGTGTTCAAATATTAAATTGATTTTAAACTAGAACATAATGATGTCATGGATGTACTTATACTCTTTGAAATTGCACAGCTGCTGTCTCTCCTTGATTACCCTCGTGTTCTAATAACCTGACTTCTTTTGAGGTCAGTCGGATACACTTCCAGAGGAAGCTATTCTGACATTCTTCTTTTCCGCTCTTTCTCAATGAGGTCAACTTAGTTCTAGACGAAATAGTTTGTTTCCAAATGCATTCCATGAAATGAGTAGTTTCTTTTTGAGTGGCATGAAAAACACAGAATTAAATGACCGGAGAATAATTATTTATTTGAGAGTTCTAAAATTTCTGTTGGAAGAATTTCAGGCTTTAATGTCAATGAAAAATTGGCGGAGCATGGCATGCTCCGATATCAATGACGTCATAGATTTATTGCCATGGCAACTAAGAATTCATATTGATATCAAAATGACGTCACTGAGACGTCATTCTGCCAACGTACGAAGCACAGCAGTGGGAATTACGATAGTTGCTTTGGCAACCGATTTATGGCATTATCTCACTATAATTTGGGAGGAGTTTAGCATTCAGTGTATGCCATGCTCCTCTCAAGTTTTAAGTGAGATGCTACCTGAAATTCATACAATGAAAAAGTGTGATTTTCTCAAACCTATAATTCACATTCAAATAATTTAATGCTATGTTGAAATGTATCTCCACATAGCGTAAAAACAAGGAGATGCGGCCAGTCGCATTAAGTAGGGTCAATCCATAAGTTGCGTCTTTATTATCATATGTAGTCTGGCTTCAGACCCTATGTTCAATATATCCTCTGCAAAGGAACATAGGAATCTGACCACCAGAGTAACATACAGATTCGACTGGAGCCAGGCTAGATCATATGTATTACTATTGATCTTGCATCACTAGAAGAGTACATGATTTTCTCAGCCCCTTTCTGTCAGATATTATCAAAATCAGCTTGTTTAATTTCATATAAAGGACATTCTGCTTACATGTATGTAATTAACCCCTTAAAGCGTCAATAAGCAGTCAAAAAGAAATCACGTCTGGAAATTTCAAGCTCGGTTTCATCTAAGCGATATCATATCGCGAATTCAAAGACTTTAGGGCAATCGGTGTATATTCAGATGAATCGGCTAATAATAAGCCGCCTTATGTGGATCTACACAGCTTGCAAATTCAACTGTTCTATTATTTTTTGTCATTTTTTAAAAGTGTTAGGCTAGAGTCGCGTAAATTCGGACAGCGGGTGAATTCGGACATACCATCGCAAATAGTGAAAATCCAGATGAAACGGCTCATAATGAGCCGCCTCATCAGGATTTTCACTGTTTGCCCAGATATTTTTTGTTTAAATTCCAAATAACTGACATATAAAGGAAACACTGTCACTGTCCAAATTTACCCACTGTCCGAATTTACCTGACTTTACCCTAAATGCTTACCTGTTGCGGGCCAGACACAGCTCGATCGAGCTACGTTTGTTGTCATCACGGTTTACAGAAAAACAAAAGATACATCTTTGACCCATGAGCTTGGCTAGAACCGGATTCTAAGCAAGTAATTTGCTGATATACGGCTTTTGTGTTGTTCAAAATCAAGCATCGGATACCACGATTAAGCTATATATGTATACTGTATCTTCGCATTTGATGACATTTTGTTCCTTAGAGAGTGACTCATTGTTACCCCATCAACAGTCTCGTTATCACTAATACGTGTAGCATGGAGGATGGTCGAGTAAAATTATGATGCCATGAAACGCCGGTTTAAGATTAGGCAAGAGCCAGCTGTGCTTGCATTATCTGCGAAAAAAAGGTTGTTTGGAGTGGGTTTCTATCTCTTTTTGTATGTTTTGTTTATTCTTTTTATTTTGCTCTCTATTAAGTCTTTTCTTTCATTTACTTTGTAAGATAGAGCTCAGGAGAAGAGCTATATAAGCTATCAGCTTTCGTTCTGATCCCATTGCTTTGTGTAATTGTGTTATTTGTTTGTTGTTATGTGCATTCTTGAAAATAAAATATGTTTAAACCAGATAGGGCTTTATATGAACTGAACTGTACTGTCTAAAATGACCGTTATTTCCGAACGAACACGACTGCCACAAAATAGGCGTACGTGCTTGGTTGTACAGTCAAAGAATTATGAAATTGGCATGTTGACGTCGCCTGACTGTCTGCTACATTATCAAAAATCTTATTTAACGAGAAGCCCTGTAATTTGACAAACAGTCCATTAACGGTGGCTTGTCAGTTCTGCTTAATGTATTTTCCATAGTACTCGTACACTTTTCAGTTGTCGACTCCAACGTTCTGTGGATGGCCTATATTGTGAGATACAGTCAATTCTCGATATCACGGTCGAACTTCAGCCCAAAGTACTTACATCTCAAAGTAAATTTTCTGGTACCAGAAAATTTATTTTGAGATATCAGTAGTTGATAGTTTGAGATAACAGGAGTTGAAATGTAAATAAAAGAAGGGAATATATTCTTTGATATAAGAAGATACTTTGGGATAACAGTGTTCGAGATATCGGGAGATGACTGTATTATAACAAACTGTTCATATTTATCCGAACTTCGATATTCAGCAATTTGTCACCAGCTCTGCAGGCACACAACCTTGAGCTAACGTTTAGTTTAGGTAACGTTGATACAACGCCATGACGTTGAATCAACGTTATTTAAATGTTGTTTCATGGCCTTGTGCATGGTGGGAATGTGGGCGGATTGCAGAGATGATTTTAGATCGTGATCCGAACATAACTGCTGGGTCTGCGCTGTTTTCTTCGAATTCATAAAATATTTTTAAAAGTACAGGCACACACTTGATAAACGTTTCGTTTTCTGGCCAAATTTGTTCGTTCACTAGTCTGTATGTTCTTACATATACGAAAACTATGTATTTAGTCAAGAAAATCTGCTTCTTGGAGTTTGAGTATCAAAAGTAAGGCAGATGAAGATAGACAAATAGATTTCTGGGTCAAGTACCACAATGATTTCTCTTCTTAATTTAAGATAAACAAACTCTCAGACAATTTCATTTATATGTTATCGAGAATCAACCAAATATGCGTGACCTACCGACAATGTTTATTGAATTGTAATGAGAAAAAAATACCAAAAAAGAGAGTTTTTTTTTAATGTATAGAGTAACTGTTATTAAATGTTCACTGTACTGTTTGGTTTTGAAAATAATGCGAACATTTAATAACAGTCAAATAAGTTCCGTTTTTTTTTTTTTTTTTTGTTTTCTTTTTGTCCATTTAAACATCAAATTTTCGACATGGAAATTAAGGTCGTTCTTAAGTTAAGGACTAAATGTGAATCGGCGTCCTTGTCGATTATATAGAACAAACTTAGATTCGAAAAAGTAGGGCTTGTTTCATGCTGCATATACGAGTATATTGTGAACTAACTAACAGTTGGTCGGTGAAACTGGATTGCCTAATGAGGAGCTGCGGATCGGACTCGTTCGAAACTCATCATTCTAAAAGAAATATGTATTAAACAAATCAGGCGTGTTGTTATGTCTTAATGAATCGCAACACGATAAAACCAATAAAGCGGCATGTGCGTCCAGCGAAGACTCAGATCAGCCTAGGAATCCGCCCAGCCTGATAAGACTCTTTGCTTTGCACTAAAAGGGTAGCTAAGGGCCTTCGGTAGCTCTATCCCTGATTAGTCTGGGCGGATGCCCAGGCTGATCTTAGTCTTCACGTGGCGCTCATTCAACTTTGTTTGTTTTGTCGTGTCCGCGGCTCATTTTAGCCTAAAGTGCTTGGAATGAAGCTTTCCGATAGGCCTGAACAGGAACGATCTAGTGCATGTACATGTATGTAATGGAACAATTAGGCGACTTAAGTTGACGGTGCATGGGTACTTCATTACTCTTAGATCCAGACATGACAAAACCAACAAAGTGGCAACTTAAATGAAAACTCAGGTCAGGCTGGGCATCCAATCAGTCTAATGCGAGTCTTCGCAGTCGGCTTGGAGGTAGTTTAGAACATTAGCAACCTTTTAAGGCACAGCCAAGAATTTGATCAGACTTGGCGGATGCCCAGGCTGATCTGAGTCTTCGCTGGGCGCACATGCCACTTTGTCGGTTTTATCGTGTCGCGTCTCGTCATGTTTTCCCACTTTTTTTCAAAGGCGGAATTGGAATTCAAATTTGGAATTCAAATTGAATTTTCAACATTATTGACTACCTGTTCGCTTTACTGCAACGGAAAGGCCAGAAAGGAATCTACTTTTAAAGCAAAAAATTTGATCCTAGAAAACTTAAAAAAGTTAGCCCATGTTGAGAAGGCGGAGGTTTACTGAGGACCGTTGCTGGGGATGGGGAAGGGGGAGGGGGGGGGGGAATGGCAAAAATGAAAGGCAGAGTTATTTACCCTAAGTGTATTGATTCACTGCGAAATTTTGAATTCGCGTGTTTCATAATAAAGGATCTTTGTAGTAACTCGGTAAAGTTAGCAGGATAGCAGAACGAAATGGTAATGTTAGCAGAATGGCTGAATAACAGAATGAAATGGTAAAGTTAGCAAAATAGCAGAATAGCAGAACGAAATGGCAAAGTTTGCAAAATGGCAGAATAGCAGAACGAAATGGTAAAGTTAGCAAAATAGCAGAATAGCAGAACGAAATTTTTCGTCCTGCCCATTCTGCTAGCAGAATAGCAGAACGAAATGGTAAAGTAAGCAGACTAGCAGAACGAAATGGTAAAGTTAGCAGAATAGCAGAACGAAATTTTTCGTTCCGCCCATTCTGCTCATTCTGCTAGCAGTATAGCAGAACGAAATGGTAAAGTTAGCAGAATAGCAGAACAAAATTTTTCGTTCTGCTCATTCTGCTAGCGGAATAGCAGAATGAAAAAAATTGTCGGAATTATGTTCTAAGGCAACCAGCAGAAGGGTACACTCAAGCCATGCATGGGAAACATTTCCCTCCTGGTCAGGCTTCAACTAGCAAGGAAAAAATCGACACATTTCTTGAAGAAAAGAATCATTTATCATCAAATCCTGGTGTGACCAGCAGATGGGCAGACTCATGTCATGCATGTAAATCATGTTTATCGCCGCCCGAGTTTATCGAGTAAAAATAAACTTGGAACTTTTCGTTCTGCCCATTCTGCTCATTCTGCTAGCAGAACAGCAGAATGAAAAAGTTTGTCGGAATTATGTTCTAAGGCAACCAGCAGATGGATACACTCAAGCCATGCATGGAAAACATTTTCCACCTGGTCAGGCTTCAACATCATTCTAGCTAGCTAGCAGAATGGGCAGAACGAAATATTTCGTTCTGCTATTCTGCTGACTTTACCATTTCGTTCTGCTATTCTGCTAGCAGAATGAGCAGAATGGGCTAAACGAAAAATTTCGTTCTGCTATTCTGCTGACTTTACCATTTCGTTCTGCTATTCTGCCATTCTGCTAACTTTACCATTTCATTCTGCTATTCTGCTAACTTTACCATTTCGTTCTGCTATTCTGCCATTCTGCTAACTTTACCATTTCATTCTGCTATTCTGCTAACTTTACCGAGCCCTTTGTAGTAATTACATTTTTTTCTCAAGAAATTTTTATTATCGCGGAATTTTTCCATGGATCTTCATGCAACTTCGAGAAAGAATATGCGCCACTGTGGCTGCCATTTTATAAGGAAACAAACAAAAAAAATTGTAAAGAAAGAAAAGAGAAATAAAAAGGAGAGAAAAAAGAGATTGAAGTACGTCATTCAATAGCAAATACGTCAAATACCATGGATACAAGAAAAAAATAATAGAATTTTGACTTTTCAAAAGTCCTTCGTTTGTGCACATGTACGCGTCTGTATTTGTCGTAGGTTCATATCTTTATCTGTTTCTGGCAGCCTACGCCATTTAAAGGCCTGTTGTACTATGGGCATCGAGACCGTAAAGTAGTACGAGGACATGCTTTACTAAGAGCAAAGCCTCCCATGCCCTACCTTACGGTCTCTGTATTAAGCAACAACAGGCCCTTGCCCTACCTTACGGTCTCTGTATTAAGTAACAACAGGCCCTTGCCCTACCTTGCGGTCTCAATGCTGATGTGGGTGCGGAGTGATGTTGTTTTGTCCGTTCTTCCTCTCTCACCTTTCTGCTCTTGATTGCTGTAGAGTGAAATATCATTTCAAATAAAAGTATCCTGAAATTACTCATTTTTGGTTGCTACTGAATTTTGGCGATATTGGCGGTTAGGACAAAGAGCGCTAAAATATAAACCCCGCCAATATTACATACATTAAATGCATATATGCACAGCATACCGGAGGTTCAGATAAAAAGCTGCTAAGTATTTTAGATATTCCTGCTCCTTTCTGTTAAACTATACGTTATGGCATCCTATCAGAATCGCCTCATCGAGGCGATTCTAATAGGATGTCACAATGTATAGTTAAATAGAAAAGTTAGAAAAAATTACATCAAATTTTCTTTATAATCTGGAGCCATGGTATATCATGACCTACAAAATTAATACACGCCAATATGTCATTTCCATTAAACCTCAAAATTTTGATATCGCAGATATTAAGTGTTTTACAGTAAGTCAGTCAGATGACCGTTTAACCAAAACACGCAGTGACTATTTGGTATAAAAAAAGAGAAAGAGGCAAACTGTTTTCGTAAACTGAATTAATTTATTGCCATAAATCTAGACAAGTAATCTTTACCATATGTTTATTTCGATGCATGCAATTTGGCGGAAAAAAGTTTACTATTTTGCAAAATGTTTCTTTGTTTTAAATACTTCAGCCAAATCAAAAAGACAGCAGCTTATATTTCCTGATTTTTCATTATGTCTCTTTTTCTTATAAAGTGTCGGTATCGTACCTGATAAAGGAAGACATTAAGTTATATGGATGATAAGAACGCCCATATGGTATTATTTGATACCTCTGTTGCCCACTCTTCAAGTATTAAAATTGGAATTGCAATTTCAATCAGTTCATCTAAAAATATATAAAAAGTTTTCTTGCGTGCAAAAAGTAGCAATATTGGAAAACAAAATCCGTCATAGGAGAAAAAGCAAATAATATATATATATATAAAAAAATATTAATAATAATGTATATAAAGGCGTCCGAGTGCGGAAAGTTATAACACTTTACGTAAAAGTTCTAAGTAATGGGACAGAAAGGTCTCAGGAAACAGTGCTAGATTAGACTGTTCCCAAAGGGGCAGTCTGGTGACAGACCATACTATTTGCCATTCCAGCTGGATCTTTTGAATGCACTACTTCGTTGTTACAATGTAAACCAACCCGTACCTTTTTAGGACAATTACTGTGATTATTCTAAGTGTCCCAATTTTAGGTTATTTATGGTACTGTATGTTTTACATCGCACTGTAGCAAGTGGAAAAAGAGCAATGGCTGGTTGACTTGGTGTCAGTATTGTTCGACCAAATGTACTTTTAAAGACATACCTACAGCATTTTGGCTTTATAACCCAGCAGGCACACACTACAAC